>OY253744.1:36323228-37523228 GCA_958009045.1 Oxytorus armatus
AAATTCCTGAAACTTACAATCGAAATTTCCCGATTACCAATTATCAATTGGCGTTTTGTATATATATATTTTTTTGGATTCCTCCGTTATGTTCGTCGAGTATTCAAATGGATTTAGAAAATAAGTGACCCATTTTTCATCCCTTAAAATCTTCACTTATACATATTTTTTAAATGTATTAATCAATTTATTTTTTAAAAGCTGCAAATCTCGGCGATCTGGGAGTGAATCACGAGCCAACGGTCACGTACGAGGGTGATAACAACGTTCTTGTACAACAAACGAGCAATTGGATATTGCGCCAATGGACCGATGTTCAGGGTGGTTCGACGATCGGAAGTCCATTGTCATCCGTTACTTTTCTTCTTAAAGGACCGACGATTCTTCAAAATACATTCCGAGCTGCTAGTATCGACGACGTTATGTCACTCGATTGTAAGTATGATATTTAAAAAATTAAAGGTTTATATTAGAAAGAAAAAAGGAAAAACGAAATAGCGGGTACGAATTTAACGCGTTTGAGAAATTATTAAATTCTGTATATTCTGAAATAAATTTATTAAGCGATTCTATTCTATAATTATTATATTTTATTTAATTGATAATTATTTTTTTCTATTTATTTCATAATACATAAATGTGCTAATAAATTATTATTGTTTTTTTTTAAGTCGTTCGTCAAACATACGAATGGCTGATAACGTGGTTGGTCGTCGAGACACAGAGAAAATACGACGATGGTTTGGCAAAGGGACTCGATAATTTTGCGGCTCGCAGCAAAGCTCAGGTTTACCGAGCCGCCCATCTTTCACGAGCTTTCGGAGAGGTACGACTTTTTTTTGCCTTCTTTTTAATAATATTCAAAAAAACCTTATTCCCGTTTATTATCTTCAAAAATATCTTTTTTTTCCTCATTTTTTCTTTCACTGAACGTTTCGTTTCGCGACACTTCTTCAATACGTTATTTTCGTTTATTTTCGGGAAAATCGTGTTTTTCTCGAAATTTTTCGTTCGTCAATCTTTTTTTCTACATCGTTTTTTATTTCTCTATCTTTCAGATGATCGTTATCAAGTATTGTACAATGAGACTAGATAATTTAGGTTTGAACGCATCGAGAAAAGAAAATCTGAAAATCGTACTCGAGAGGCTAACACTCTTGTACTCGTTATCGTGCCTGGAGAAACATTTAGCCTCACTCTATCAGGGTAAGTTGATTTTAAATGATTTACAAAAAAAAAATAGAAATTTTGCTTTTTATTATCTGAGTACCGTTTTTAATTCAATTTTTTTGATTACTTTGAATACTGAAATTTAACATTTTATCATCTAATCGTTACCGTGTTTTTTTCAATCGCAGTTTTAGAAGTACATTAACAGAATGACATTTTATTTTTTGTATTCTAAGTACCGTTTTTATTTTCATTTTCTGAATACCATTGAATGCTGGAATTGGACTCATCATCTAAATACCGTTTTGTGTTTTTAATGCCGTATCCTAAGTACATTTAAAGTATGACATTTTACGTTTTATCTTCTAAATACCGCGTCTGTTGCAATTTCCGGAGTAATTTTAAATACTGAAATTTAACATTTTTTCATCTAAATACCATGTCTAAAATGTCTAAAGACATTTTACTTAATATTTTGTAAGTACTGTTTTTATTGCCGTTTTCCTGAGTACCATTGAATACTGAAATTGAACTCATCATCTAAATACCGCTTTCAATTCAATTTTCTCAGTACTTTTGAATACTGAAATTTAACATTTTATCAGCTAAATACCGTTACCGTGTTTTTTTAATCGTCGTTTTCGAAGTACATTAACAGAATGACATTTTATTTATTATTTTGTAAGTAATGTTTTTATTGCCATTTTCTGAGTACCTTTGAATACTGAAGTTATCTTTTTATCATTTAAATATCATTATCGTGTTTTTATTGCTGTTTTCATAACGCATTTATAGAATGACATTTTATTTTTCATCTACTAAATACTGTTTTTATTACAATTTTCTAAGTACATTAGAATACTGAAATTTAATTTCTCATTATCTAATGCGATCACGGTATCGTTATATAATGTACTTTGTTTTTCTAAGTACATTGTACTTAGAAAATTTGAGTACATGTATACTTAGAAAATCGGTATGTACTCAGTATCTTCCAAGTACTTAACTCAGTATCCTTTAAGCACTGTACTCTGTATCTTCTAAGTTGAGTTTTTCTTTTAATTCGTTGAGTACATTCAATGAATAAAATTTTTATTTGATTCATCTATGTACTATTTTTCAATTGATCTTCTTTCTCTCTCTCTGTATATGAACTTATCAAGGTGGCTACTGTTCGGGACCGAGATTAGCAGATTTAATAAGAGAAAGTATTCTGAGCCTTTGCTCTAAAATAAAACCGGAAGCTGTCGCCATTGCTGATTCTCTCGCACCACCGGATTTCGTTCTCAACTCCGTTTTAGGAATGTCCGATGGCAAAGTACGTGGATTTTCTTCGTTAATTTACGTCTTTTTTTTTAATATGTTTTACGTTTCAGTGGTTAGCGCTCGGGAAACAGTGAATCTCACACAGTCTGCCACTAGTTCACATTCCAGATTTCTTTTAACTCTTGTATTAGAACTACCCTCAAAAACGTTCAAATACGAACTTTTGCTCAAATCGAAGTATTTTTCGGGTGTTTTCAATTGACCATGTTGATTCCGCCATTTTCAATTAAAAATTTTTTATTTTGAATTTAAAGCGGTGCGAAAAATCCCTCAAGTACTTATTTTCATGCAAACATAATAATTCTTTGATTAAAACGGTCATACTAACTCCACCATTTTCAATTTGAACATTTTTGCTTTGAATTTGAAGTCTGCGATCCGAGAAACCATCGATTATGAATTTTCATCAAAATATAATAATTTTCTTAATTTCCCGTCGTTCATGTTGACCCCGCCATCTTGAATTGTCGTTTCTTTTTACTTTATTTGAAAATATAACGCATAGCCTTAAAAAATCTCGTGTATAAGATTTTAATCATAATCGGTGATTACTATTTGTTTTTCCTATCGGCCATATTGATTCCGTCAGTTTGAATTTTGAAATTTTCCAATTTGACGTCGTAAATCCATGCGGCGAACCCGAAAAACCTTGAGTTAGAACCTTTTCGTTGAAATCGCCATTTTGAATTTTGAAATTTTTGCGTTGAATTCGAAATCATCGCGATCACCCAAAACACTGGGGGTGGTAATTGTACAAAATTCCGTCATTTTTGGTTGTTTGCATGTTCTTAAAATCTTAATCGCTATTTCATTGAAACTTTGGATAATTGAAAAAAATTCAACATTGTCATAATTTCCTTTAGTGTGTAAAGTATCATTTCTATTGGTTTTTTCAATTAATTTTCTTTAAATTGCTAATTCACACTACGTTGAGTTAATAATTGAAATTCAATTTTTCTTTTCTGACACGAAAATCTTTTTCCCTCGAATTATCGTCATTATATGATTGTAAAATTTCGTTTATCAGGTATACGAGCGTCTCGAGGAAGTATTCCGTTGCAATCCTGGTGGTATGGAGAGGGCAACATGGTGGCACGAATTATTGCCAGCTTCGCAAAATCCTCTCAAACTACTGCAGTCCAAGCTATGACCTCAACGCACAAACATTTAGCACGAAAAAAAAAAAAAAAAAAACGAAAGTATTACGCGAACGTGTGATATTTTGTAAAATCGAACGTACCGAATTATTATCAAACTATAATCATCAAATTATTCCATTTGCCCTGATCGAATTTACGCCGTGAAATAATTTTTTATCTACAAATTCTTTGACAGAATTTATTTATTTCTCTCTCTCTGTCGCATGGTATTATAGATTTATGAAGAAAAACAAAAAAAAAAAAAAAGTTGTACAGAGTATTATTCATTGAAGTCCTGGAGATTAATGATACATATTATTTTGGAATATTTCAGACATTAAAATGTACGATAAGCATTATTTGTTCCGAGTTTTATTTTTACTTCTTTTTTTCATCTATTAAAGAAAAGAAAAAAAAATGTAGCGGCTGGCGAATACTCGTTTCAGTTAGGGGTAAAAATTCGTCCGTTTTGTTAAAAAAATAAAATATGATTTTTTTTCAACTAAAAGGTTACCTGTTCCAATTTTCTAATTACACGTAAAAAAAAAACAAAATTTTACTTTTGAACACATTCAAGTGCTGTGTCTTTTAATTAGAATTTTTCTACGCATATACACGATGAAATTTTACACGATCAAGTACTGGTTTCCATTGATATTTTTGCAAGTACATTAAAAAACCAAAATTCAGCTTTTCTTCGTGTCAATTACCGTCTTTTTGTTCAAATACAATTTCACTCCTATCTACGGAATCTTTGTTAAAAATTTATAAAAAAATTTGGACTCCAGTAAGAAACTTGGAATTGCCGTGGTTTTTCGAACGTGATTTAGTATAAAATTCGGTTTTTCACATTTCCGATTAATTATCAGGTTTTATCCGATTGTGATAATGCCATTGTCGGCTATTTTGTCAATTTTATTTGTGACGAGTTGGCTAGAAAAAAAAAATCTTCCTCGCCGTCGAACGAAAAACAAAGACGAAAAAAAATGACAAACACACGAAAAAAACCGAGATGATGCATGTTTTTTTTTAGGACGTTAACGTACAAGCGTTTCTTTCGTCGGCGAGACGAAGAATCGGATAGAGCAGGGTGATGTCATTCAATCTTAATGTTCGTTCGGTTTCACGTCTTCGTGAATTGTCAGTTTGACGAACGAGATCGTTGTCGTTTCGAGATCTTGCATTTGTTGACAAACTCTCCGGCGCTTCGGTTATTAGCTCGCTGAAACGCGACGCCACTTGTCGCCATTTCATCAAATCGACGGGCTGTTTGTGAAAGGGAAATACAGAGATACAGAGATTTTATGACGCAATTGCTTTATTTTTTATTTTATTTATTTTTCAACGACGCTTCCGGTTTATGATCGGAGACGAGTACGTGTATAGTTGAAAAATTGCACAATTTCTTTCGACGAAAAATACTGCTTATGATGAAGAAAAATTGATACTGATCAATTAACGTAATGATGATGGAATTTTCAACAATTTGCATTTATAAATTTGAATAATCGAATTTTTAACGAGCAGTTTCGTGCTGTTTTTTAAATGTAAAATCCTCAAAAGTAATCCTATTTTAATGAGGCAATGTAAATTTTGTTCATTTAATGATCATTTATTAATTCACTAACTAATAATTTTTCGTGTAACTGTGCAATCGCGTGAGAATTTGAATCGCACGCATTGAATAAAAAAAAAAATTTTCAAACTAATGCCGTCATTGTCAACAAATGAATAAAATTGTAAATCTTGATCAGAGAATTCATAAAGAACCTTTCCACGAACAAAATTAATTGTCATTCATCAAGATCAGACAAAAACTGCAAATTCCGCGTTAAAAAAAATGAAAACGTAAGTTTTGGTCAGTGCAGTTTTGTAAAATCCTCATAATGTAAAATGTAAAATCCTCAAAAATAATTCGATTTGAATGAGGCAGTAGTACTCATTTTCTTCTTCCAATGATTCTCTGTGAATTCACTGACAAGGAAAGTGCTCGAAGTGTCCCGCTTCGATTTTGTTGAAACTCAAGTATGTTATAGAGCATTAAAAACTAAGCGACATGTATTTTTTTTTATCGGCGGAAAAACGGTTTCAAGGTGTGAAACCACCCCCTAGAGATACATATTTCAAGGGGCGATTTTGCAGTTTCACATAGAAGCAGTGCATCGATTTTGAAGAAACAAAGATTAAAATGTTTCTTGTGCGAAGAAATGAAGAACCCACCAGATAATGAAAAAAATATATATACTTTAAGGGGTCGAAACACCTTTGAACATTTACTTTTTGCTGCGTACATTGAAAACTTGCGAATCGATTGGAATAAAAATTATGCTATTGTGTAGCGGAAATGAAATTAAAGTTGACGTGTTTTTGTATTTTTAGGGGATAAACTACCCCTATTTGAGTTTTTACATTCCAGGTGTCTCCTTGTCATTCCAAATGTGCTTGCCGATACGAACTCTTCTCATTAAGCTAAAATTAATGTTTCACCATTTTTCTGTTATTTTAAGGGGTAGAAACTCCCTTGAACATCTACGTCTTGCACCCTACATTGAAAACTTGCGAATCGATTGAAATGGAAATTATACTCTTTTATAGCGGAAATAATATTATAGTTCACGTATTTTTCTATTTGTGCAAGAAAACAGTTTTAAGGAGGCAAGCTACCCCTATTTGAGTTTTTACATTCCAGTTGTCTCCTTGTCATTGCAAATGTGTTTGCCGATAAGAACTCTCCTCATCAAGCTAAAATTAATGATTCACCGTTTTTTTTAAATAGTACGTATACATAAGGGGGCAGACCACCCTTTGTAACCCCTTTTTGAAAGTTATTCAAAAGTTATTCAACCACTGCCAAGAAATTTTATGATGGTATGATTTTTGTATTCAGATAAACTTACGCATTTACGAAAAGCATAATTAAGAGGTATTATAGTATACTTCATTCACTAACGTATCCGTTTTTTATAACATTTTCCTTGCTTTTTCACACGTTGCTGCAGGAGCATATTTTCAATATTAGCAGTATAGCTATATGCCTGACCGTCAAGATACACTTTTGATTGTGCCTTCGTATCATTATCCGTAATTGAGGAATTTACAACTTCAGTACTATTACGTTTAACCACCTAAATTCGTTACTAACACTTTGCTGTTCGGTGACAGTACGTAGATGTCACGGGCAATGCTTATCAGCAATTGCTGTGGCAGGCAAACCAAAGAATGCGATACTGGAATACTGATTAGATTCTGGGAATATCAGTGAAAAATAAAGTCCTCAAGACATAATCAAATATTTTTGGCATCGATGAAACTATTATCTCTTTTTGTTAGTGCGCGATGTCTCTGGTTTTTCTGGGAATATCAGTGAAAAAAAAAGTCCTCAAGATATAATCAAATATTTTTGGCACCGATGAAACTATTATCACTTTTTGTTAGTGCGCGATGTCTCTGGTTTTTTGGATAAGCTGTCTATAAAAGACGCCATGATTCGCATTTTCGCATTTACGTTCGAACCCGCGCTCGATACCTCGTTCTTCTATAATCATTGACAATGAAAGTGGATCCAATTAACGTTATTAACCTTCTACTGGCTACATTTGAAGTTATGAACATAGCAAAAACTCCAGTGAATAATGCGGAAATGGAGTTGCCGGGACATCTTGAACAAATCTTAATCGACTCTATGGAAGACAATGGAGTTGAAATGATACAGGAAAATACACTCAATTTCAAAGAACATTTTAAGGAACCCGAAGCGAAGCCTGTTGAAGATACTTTTTGGGAAACAGATATTAACGAATACGATTCCGATAAGTGTTCCAGTGATGATAAATTAAGTTATGTCTATAAACGAAAATCGGTGAAATACTGGAGATCGGGTAAAAAAAATTATAGTGTTGAAACCGTTAAACAAAAATACAAACAGGTTAAATCAATACGACAATTGAGACGCTGGGCACATCAGTTCAACAAAGCCGGCACTTATAAAGAGAAACTCGCACGGATTTCCGAGTATGTATTGAAAAATATGAAAACCGCTATAGAGGGGCGGGTGTAATCATACATGATATTGATATACAAAAGTGGGCTATTCAAGCTCAAAAAGAGATAGGCCACTAAGATATACGGGTCGAAGCTTCTCGTACTTGGCTCTCGAAATTCAAGAAATTACATCGTATCGTATCTAGAAAAATTACTAAATTTGTATCACAGAAAACTATAGAAGAAGAAGCGGTTATACGACATACAGGAGAACATTTTGTAAATAAGGTGAAACCCTATATCTCAACATATGCAGCAGAAAATATATATAATTTAGATCAAAGTGGTTTTCAACTAGAGATTCACTCGGGACGAACTTTAGCAATTGAAGGGTCAAAGAAAGTCGAATGTGCAGTACAATCAGTCTCTTCAACAACCCATAGTTACACGATTCAGCCTGCAATAAGTGCTGATGGAAAATTACTTTCTCCACTTTTTATTGTTTTAACGGAAGCAAAAGGTGAATTTGGACCGATAGTAAAAAAGAATTATTCAGGCCGGAACACGTCGTACTGACAGCTTCTAAATCTGGAAAACTCACTTCAGGTATGAATAAACTTTTTGTGAAACTTATTTTGATATCGATTGCATTACGTCAAGACACTTCATTATCATATCATGTACGGATTTTTTAAATAATTAACAATATGTTTACGTCAACAGAACATTTCAAAACATGGCTGGAAAAAGTATTCTTCCCTAATGTCGGTAAAGACAGCATATTATTGATAGACTCCTGGAGTGGACACTGTCCACAAGTGATTCGTGAAGCAACACCTGATGACAAAATTATCATCCCAATGATTATACCAAAAGGTACTACCGGAAGAATTCAACCACTCGATGTGTACGGCTTCCGGTTATGGACAAATTTCGTGCGACATTTTTCTGATAGTGTTGTTTTATTAAAGTCTGATATAAATTTACATTTACGAAATAATGTAATCAAACTCCAATCTCTCACACAGAATCAACTTTCAAGTCCAAGGTATAAGAATTTTTTCAAATATTCGTGGTTTAAAAGCAATTATGTAGCTGAAAGACCAGGATATTTTACAAACCCCGTCGAATTTCCGGCCTAAATAATTCTCTTTTTACTATCGGTCCAAATTCACGTTTTGCTTCCTTTAAAACAATAAAAGGTGGAGAAAGTAATTTTCCAACAGCACTTATTGTAGGCTGAATTGTGTAACTATGGGTTGTTGAAGAGACTGATTGTACTGGTCATTCGACTTTCTTTGACCCTTCAATTGCTAAAGTTCGTCCCGAGTGAATTTCCAGTTGAAAACCACTTTGATCTGAATTATATATATTTTCTGCTCCATACGTTGAGATATAGGGTTTAACCTTATTTACAAAATGTTCTCCTGTTTGCCGTATAACCGCTTCTTCTTCTATAGTTTTCTGCGATACAAATTTAGTCATTTTTCTAGATGTGATACGATGTAATTTCTTGAATTTCGAGAGCCAAGTACGAGAAGCTTTGAACCGTATATCTTCGTGGCCTATCTCTTTTTGAGCTTGAATAGCCCACTTTTGTATATCAATATCATGTATGATTACACCCGCCTGTATAGCGGTTTTCATATTTTTCAATACATACTCGGAAATCCGTGCGAGGTTCTCTTTATAAGTGCCGCCTTTGTTGAACTGATGTGCCCAGCGTCTCAATTGTCGCATAGATTTAACCTGTTTGTATTTTTGATTAACGGTTTCAACACTATAATTTTTTTTTACCCGATCTCCAGTATTTCACCGATTTTCGTTTATAGACATAACTTAATTCATCATCACTGGAACACTTATCGGAATTGTATTCGGTAATATCTGTTCCCAAAAAGTATCTTCAACAGGCTTCGCTTCGGGTTCCTTAAAATGTTCTTGGAAATCGACTGTATTTTCCTGAGTCATTTCAACTCCATTGTCTTCCATAGAGTCGATTAAAATTTGTTCAAGAAGTCCCGTCAGCTCCATTTCCGCGTTATTCACTGGAGTTTCTGCTATGTTCATAACTTCAAATGTAGCCAGCCGAAGTTTAATAACATTAATCGGATTCACTTTCATTGTCAACGATTATAGGATGCACAAAAAAATTTTTAACGCTGCTCGGAGAACGAGGTATCGAGCGCGGGTTCGAACGTAAATGCGAAAATGCGAATTCGTGGCGTCTTTTATAGACAGCTTATCCAAAAAACCAGAGACATCGCGCACTAATAAAAAGTGATAATAGTTTCATCGGTGCCAAAAATATTTGATTATATCTTGAGGACTTTATTTTTCACTGATATTCCCAGAAAAACCAGAGACATCGCGCACTAACAAAAAGTGATAATAGTTTCATCGGTGCCAAAAATATTTGTTTATATCTTGAGGACTTTATTCTTCACTGATACTCCCAGAATCTAATCAGTATTCCAGTATCGCATTCTTTGGTTTGCCTGCCACAGCAATTGCGGATAAGCATTGCCCGTGACATCCACGTAGTGTCACCGAACAGCAAAGTGTTAGTAACGAATTTAGGTGGTTAAACGTAATAGTACCGAAGTTGTAAATTCCTCAATTACGGATAATGATACGAAGGCACAATCGAAAGTGTATTTTGACGGTCAGGCATATAGCTATACTGCTTATATTGAAAATATGCTCCTGCAGCAACGTGTGAAAAAGCAAGGAAAATGTTATAAAAAACGGATACGTTAGTGAATGAAGTATACTATAATACCTCTTAATTATGCTTCTCGTAAATGCGTAAGTTTATCTGAATACAAAAATCATACCATCATAAAATTTCTTGGCAGTGGTTGAATAACTTTTGAATAACTTTAAAAAAGGGGTTACAAAGGGTGGTCTGCTCCCTTATGTATACGTACTGTTTAAAAAAAACGGTGAATCATTAATTTTAGCTTGATGAGGAGAGTTCTTATCGGCAAACACATTTGCAATGACAAGGAGACAACTGGAATGTAAAAACTCAAATAGCGGTAGCTTGCCTCCTTAAAACTGTTTTCTTGCACAAATAGAAAAATACGTGAACTATAATTTTAGTTCCGCTATAAAACAGTATAATTTCCATTCCAATCGATTCGCAAGTTTTCAATGTAGGGTGCAAGACGTGGATGTTCAAGGGAGTTTCTACCCCTTAAAATATCAAAAAAATGGTGAACCATTAATTTTAGCTTAATGAGAAGAGTTCGTATCGGCAAACACATTTCGAATGACAAGGAGACACCTGGAATGTAAAAACTCAAATAGGGGTAGTTTACCCTCTTAAAAAAATTTCTCGCACAAATACAAAAACACGTCAACTTTAATTTTTTTTCCGCTACACAATAGCATAATTTTCATTCCAATCGATTCGCAAGTTTTCAATGTAGGGAGCAAAAAGTGGATGTTCGAGGGTGTTTCGACCCCTTAAAATATTTTTTTTTTCATTACCTGGTGGGTTCTTCATTTTTTCGCACAAGAAACATTTTAATCTTTGTTTCTCCAAAATCGATGCATTGCTTCTATGTGAAACTGTAAAATCGCCCCTTGACATGTGTAACTTTAGGGGGTGGTTTCACCCCTTGAAACCGTTTTATCGCTGATAAAAAAAAATACGTGTCGCTTAGTTTTTAATGCTCTATAACATACTTGAGTTTCAACAAAATCGGAGAGGGACACTTCGAGTACTTTCCTTGTGAGTAACATTTTTGTCGTAGCCTCGCAATTGGAAGAGCATTTTAGTTAAACAAATTTTTTAAGATATGATTTTACAAACAAATTAATGTAATTTTTGAACAATAAACATTATCGTAAATTTTCATCAGAGAATTTATGAAGTATCATTCGATGAACAAAATGGGCTGTCACTAATCAAAATCGGATGAAAACTTTAATAGTGGCTTTAAAAAAACGACGAGGAATTTTTTTCCCGCCCTTTTTTTTAAATTCTTAATATTTAAAAAAATCGTTAAAAAACATAAATTAATAAGAAATAATATTATTTTGATTATCAATTATTGTACCGTTAAACGAAAGAAAACCGGAAGTAGAGCAATCGGTAATGGTGAGCCTTGCAGTTCTGAGCATTCCGATGGGGGTGCCGAGTGTGCGAGAAAACTCAAAAGATCGAGAATATCGGCCAATAATTCACCGTGACGTCCGTGTACATCCTGTCTTATCAAACCAAGCGCATCTCGTGCAACATCCTGAGCGGCTATTCCGGGATTGTCAGCTTTTATTTTATTCGTTCGCATCCGTCATGTAAGCATCGTTTTGAACGTTAAATAAAAGTGTTTTTTTCTTCTCCTTACCGGTCAACGCGTTTACGAAAAAGAAAACAAAATCTCTGTTGCAATTATTTTATTTTCGTCTCGTACAACGAAATGAGAAAAAGACAAAGCAAAAGTGCTGACACCGATGACGCTCGAAATTTATTTGCAGTCGTGTGTTAAAAAAACAATTCGATGCTCTTGCAATTTCGAGAATCGTCGACGAGGTTGCTCAATCTTCTCTGTGTCACATTCTACGTCTGACAATTTGGTAACTTTAACGTGTGATGGAAAAAAAAAGATTTGGAACAACAAATAGTTATAATAATAATTATTGATCATTATAGCTATAATAATTATTAACAATTATATTTATTATAATTATTAATCATTTTGTTTATATTGATTATTAATAATTATTTTTATAATAATTATAATAATTAATAAATGATAATTATTTATTCATTATTTCATTTAATAGATTATCTTTCATACATTTTTTTTTCAAAATCCACAGACGAAGAATTTAATAAGAAAAAAAATGGATGCAACTATTATTACATTGCAATAATGATAATCATGAAAAAAATTTAATTGTTTTTTTGTCGTTGTTGTTGAAAAACTTACCAAGAATGAGACGTTGAATATTGAACGGTACAACTGGTTTTTTAAGATCAATGAGAAACAATTGAAGTGCTGCCGCACACTCCAGTGCATCGTCACCGTGTGCATGCTGAAAATTTCGTATTTCGCCCTTCTTCAATGCGGTCAACATTTGGCGTCTCAAATTAGGTCTGCCACCTCGTCGAAAGAGACCCTCGGCTCTTGCATCTTAGCTCCATTCGTTCAAGCATAATTTAAAAAAATATAAAACAAAACGAAAGAAACGAAAATAAGAAATTCGCACATTGCTACATCGTTATTTTATCTCGTTCACAAATTTCCCTAGGATTGGATATACATTTTTTTCTTATTCAAATACGTATATGTCGAGTTGGAAGAAATAATTTAAAAAATGCATACCGTAAAAATGACTGGTCGTAGCTATAATTTGTATGGAACCTTTCTTACGTCGATTTGATTAAAGTTGCCGAAAAAAAATATAGGACTACGAAAAAATGAATAACAAAATTGCAAAACGACGAATTCTGTTGAAGAAATTAAAAAAAAATTTTAAAATTCATACATCGAAAACTACTGGACGAAGCTTGAATTACTATAAAATCGGTTTTACGTGAATTTGACCAAAGTTATCGAAAAAAAATATAGGACTATGAAAAAATTAATAACAAAATTGCAAAACCATGAATTGTGTTAAAGAAATGTAAAAAAATTCAAAAATGCATACATCGGAAACTACTGACCGAAGCTTGAATTACTATAAGATCGTTTTTACGTCAGTTTGACTAAAGTTTTTGAAAACAAAAAATGGCATTAATAAAGAACAAAAAAATTGCGTCCATTAATTGTCGTTCCATGGTGATCTCTAAATAATGCAGTATTTGAAGGAAAATATATAACCATTGAGTAGAAAAAAAGGTACCATCAAATTTCCATAAGGGGAATTTTCAAATGAGCGACTCTTCTATAAAAATTGAGTTTTTAGATGTAAAAACCATCCCCACAGCTTGGCTACCATTCGAAAAAATTCAGACTTTTTCACTTGGGAAAGCATATTTACATTTTCTTTTTTTAAACGACCGGTAAAATCGAAAAATAATAAAAGATAGTATATTTTGCTGTAGATAGTAATAATTAAAAACAAATTCTGTCGATAACCAATGGAACTAAAGCGCTGTTATCTGCTACAGCATCACTTCTCATTGTGTACAAACAGATGGAAAAATGCCGGATGAAATGAAAATTTGGTGCCGCAAGGGTTGGTGAAAATTGATGGAATGACATATATATATGTATATATTGTAGATAAAATGTCATTGATCAATTATTGCAATCAAATTTCGGGAGAATCGTTTGAACGAATATTTTCTTCTTCTAGACAAGATTTTCCAATGTTTTCGTACGTTTTAAACACATAAACCGGGGGAAATAGGATTAGACAGTTCAAAAAATCGATTTTTCTTTTATTTCATAAATTGTTAGTAAAACTATTGAAAAATATGTTCCCAAAATTTCAAATGAAAATTCCGACTCGTTTTATTATTATAAGCTATTAAAGTGAGTAGCTCTCCTTCAGGCTCCGAGCGTACTATTTCTTCAAACGCGTTTTTCTGAAAACGACTTTTTTTTAACTTCCGTGCACGCTAGTTTGAAAAGTTTTCAACCAATCGTTTTGAAAATTGGCAGTTACTTTCTTCATAGTATTGCGCTCTATATGAACCTAAAATCGGAATATTATCATTATTTAAAATAATTTTTTTTTTGCAAATAAAGTTGTAAAAAATGACAAAAAATCATGCTTTTTTGTTTTGACCCCTGTAAAAAATTTAATTTTCTATTTTTTTCATAGCATTTAGGTTCATATAGAAGAGAGACATATGATAAAAGTAAATTCCAACCTCGTTTGATTTCAGATGAAAATTGCGGCTTTCAGAATGTACGCAAAATGGTGAGTCTGATTGTGACCTGTAATATGGGGTCGCTAATATCTTCGGTGTTTTTCAAGTAAATTCTTCGAAAATTTTATATTATATACTTAAATATATGTATAAAATATTCTCAAAGTTTCAATAAATTATATTCATTTTTTATACTATAAAAAAATTCATGAAAATCATTGAGAAAACGCTGTCCTAACCCTATTTCCCCCCTTAACATTAAAAGTTTGACTTTTTTTTCACGAAAACAAAGCCTTCCTCTGTAAGGAAGGAAAATAATTAATAGACAATAGGAAAATGAACATACCGCGTAGAAAGGAGAAATATAAATAAAAATGATTACTCACTTTGTTTCAAAAATTTCACGCTCTCTTTAACAGCCAGCAGAGACTCGATCGATATGATATCATCGTCCGCATCTTCCCTAAACATAAATATATAAAGAGAGAGAGAGAGAGAGAGAGAGAGAGAGAGAAAGAAAACAATGGCAGATTTGATGGAAACAAAAAAAAAATATACAAAATTGTCACTTCCGTTTTTTCATTGAAAAAAAAACCCGGACATTATTTCACGTCTGAAAATATTTATCTCGTTAAATAATAATAACAATAAGACCTTGATGCATTCGTGGTCGTTTGGACAATATCGTATATGGTGGGGAAGTCTCGAGACTATTTAAGGAACGGTCGTGATGAAAACATCTTCAGTTACAAAAATGTCGACAATGGTAAAATGTATTTTCAATATTTTTTTTCTACTGTGCCTCGCTACAATTACGATCAATTCGTACAAGCTTTACGACGAACATACGCCGAAAAATCGTCAAATTAAACGATCCCAATCTCATCCCGATTCTACGGAATTATTATCGTCAATCACGTAAGCTTTTGATCGTAAACATTGAAACGTCAACTTTTAAAAATAAATGTCCAGGCGGATGACTGCGTGCGTGTTCGTGTGACAGAGGTGAATTGTGTTCACTATGATTTTTCTGACAATTGACAAATTATTTTGAATTTTATATTGTACAATTTTGGCAATTTCAAAAAAAAGTGTTTTAAGAGCATGACTCATGCCAATTTTCGAGCTATCAGGCTAAAACTTTTTACGCAGATAAACTATTGTGGAATATAGTTCGGTGTTAAATTTGGAGAAAATCGATACAGGCGTTTTGGATTTATGGTATTTTGAAATAAAAAAAAAAAAAACTCGTTACAGGTGTTCTTTCAAGGTAGTTAGTCTGATAACTTAAGACGATTTTCATGTCTTTTTTGGAGGTCGTTTTTTTATAGGAAAATAAAAATGAATCGTTTTGGATATTTAGGATGTTTTTATTTACATATTAAAGATACAAAATAAAAAATTTTTGAAAAAATTTAATAGTTTATTATTATTATTATTATTGATCGAAGTCACCTCGAAATAAAAAGCGCGTGGGTGGCCCCGGTGATTTTGGCTCTTGATGTTATGTGAAATCAAAAATTCTTGATAATTCTTAATCTATAGACATGTCATTCTGGTCAGAACTACTGAAGTTGAATTTCATGGATGAATAACAAAATGGCGGACTTTGGAAAAAAAGTCTTTTTATTTTAGCAAAGAAGGGGTTGTAAGATCAAAAGTTTGGGGTGAAAAAATTTCTCGGTAGTTCCGACGAGAACTATAAGTGTGAAGAGTAGCCTGTTAAAATTTAAAAGCAATCGGTTCGGTAGAAAAAAAGTTAGGACCCGGGCTGCCAACTTCGAGGTGCCAACTTCGATCAATAATAATAATAATAATAAACTATTAAATTTTTTCAACAAAATTTTTTTTTGTATCTTTAATATGTAAATAAAAACATCCTAAATATCCAAAACGATTCATTTTTATTTTCCTACAAAAAAACGCCCTCCACAAAAGACATGAAAAACGGCTTAAGTTACCAGACTACTACCTGAAAGAAATTAGAACGTGAAATTCTTTTTGGTTATCGAGCATTACATTTGGTGTAGCTATTGGGTACCATTGTTTGCTTTTGAATTTGAAATTCGATTGAGGCGTTTTTTTTTTCAGCAAAATTATAATACTTTTATACACACAGTAAAATTTTTAATTTCATTATTATGTTTTTTTTCATCATTCCAGTATATTTTTCAAATATCAACATTCTTTCGATTTTTTATATCTAATCAATTGATTGAATTATTAATTGATTAACTAATTGATTTAATTTTTTATATGCTACGAATAAATGCACATTTCGTAAAATCCCACAATCTCATCTACATGTAAAATCGTATTTTTTCATAATACAATTTTTTTTCAAAATTCGCATATCGATATGTCAACATTTTCATAATGCAGCTGACGATTGACGAGCTACTCCTGTCATACTGCCTCAAGGTGCAACACCACTGTAGGGGCAGAAAAAAAGGCCTAACTTTGACGATTTATTTTGGGAGTATGAAAAAGAGGAATAGGATTTCGTTTCGGCGGGTTTATTTAACACATATTGAAGTATGCAAGAAAAAATTTTTATTACCATTTTGAAACAAAATGGCGGCGACAGAGCCCATCTTCAAAATTGTGTTTTTGAAACTGGGAGGACGTATTACTTGAACACCGTTGCATGGATCGATTTGAAATTTTGATAGTAGCTTCACAATTACATTCTCTATCGGAGTACATAGCCGTTTTTTGATTCGATGTAAACTTTTTTTTTTATAAACAATTTACTGCTTTTTTTTGGCAAAAAATTGATTCATTTTTTCAAAAGTGCACCATTTCTAGAAAATTTGATTAAAAAAAAACCCTTGCGTAGTCCCATAGCCAATAGTATATAGATTATAAAAATTTTTGGTCTTTTGTACCAGGTTTTATACTTTTCGAGAAAACCGTCCTCCCATGAAGGTGTTTAAAAAAAAAGGAGATTTTTAAGATGGACTCTGCCGCCGGCATTTTGTATCCAAATGATAATAACAAATTTTTTTTTCATACTTCAATATGTGTTAAATAAACCCTCTGAAAAGAAATTCTATTCCGTTTTTCATACTCCCAAAATAAATAGTCACAGTTAAGCCTTTTTTGCTGCTGCTATTCTGGTGTTATCCCTTAAATAAATACTTTTGTCAATTTCTTGAACATTTTCGCACTTCCTGTAAAGAAGTTTGTGCTACTGACTGGAAAGAATTGACATTAAGAAAATGGACACTACAATTAATAATGCGAATCTGAAATTAATTTAAAAAATCGATCATTTTATTATTCCAAGAATTTTTTTCGTTATCTTTCTTTTTCGCTCGTAAATTATTTCTTCCAATCTGCAACTATTTATCTTTTCAAAAATAACAGTGGCAATTTTATCTCATAACTGTATTCTCGTCTTTTTTCTCGTAGACGATACATTTTATTTTGAATAATTTATCCAAGTAGATACATTTTTTTAATTCGCCACAGGACATTACTTTCAGCAACAATTTAAATTCAAATAGTATTCTTTTTTTCGGTAAACTAGAATCTTTGTTTTTCCGTACAATTGGCTGAAATTTTTCGATTAAAAAAAAATATGCGAATAAAAAAAAAGTTATGACTAAAGAAAAACATTCTTCCATTTTCAAAATAATTTTACAAAGTACGAGATTAATTTTTTTTTTCCACACGATTCAAACAGACGCATTGAACGAAAAGTAGACCGCGATTTCGTCAGTTCTTCGATTTCGAAATGTTTTATCGTTGTCAAGGCGATTTTCGCTCATTCATGAACGTCGCGGTAATGAGAGTCAACAATTTAAACAAATTTTTTTTCCCATTTCGATACGGTATTGAGGGTACATAAACTTGAGAAAAAAAAATAACTTGATATCGTTCCCTAAAACCTTAAGAGATTAAGGTAGTAGTCTGGTAACTTAAGCCGATTTTCATGTCTTTTTTAGGAGGGCGTTTTTTTGTAGGAAAATAAAAATGAACCGTTTTGGATATTTAGGATGTTTTTATTTACATATTGAAGATACAAAAAAAAATTTGTTTGAAAAAATTTAATAGTTTATTATTATTATTATTATTGATCGAAGTTGGCACCTCGAAAAAAAACGCGTGGGTGGCCTCGGTGATTTTGTCTCTTGATGTTATCTGAAATAAAAAATTCTTGATAATTCTTAATCTATAGACATGTCATTCTGGTCGGAATTATTGAAGTTAAATTTCATGGATAAATAACAAAATGGCGTACTTTGGAGAAAAAAAAGTAAAAGTTTTTTTTTCTCAAAAAAAAAAAAAAGTAAAAGTCCGCTATTTTGTTATTTATCCATGAAATTGAACTTCAGTAGTTTCGACCAGAATGACATGTCTATAGATTAAGAATTATCAAGAATTTTTGATTTCAGATAACGTCAAGAGCCAAAATCACCGGGGCCACTCACGCGCTTGTTTTTCGAGGTGCCAACTTCGATCAATAATAATAATAATAATAAACTATTAAATTTTTCCAAACATTTTTTTTTTGTATCTTTAATATGTAAATAAAAACATCCTAAATATCCAAAACGATTCATTTTTATTTTCCTACAAAAAAACGCCCTCCAAAAAAGACATGAAAATCGGCTTAAGTTACCAGACTATTACCTTGAAAGAAAAAAAATCTTAAAAATTAAAAAACAGTGATTATAATTTATTTTGTAATTAAAATAGTAATTATTTTTTGTTGAAATAGTATTGTAATGAAATAGGACTGTAATTAAAATAGTAATTATTTTTTGTTGAAATAGTATTGTAATGAAATGAGATTGTAATTAAAATAGTAATTATTTTTTGTAGAACAAAAAAATAACTTGACATCTTTCCCTGAAACCTTAAGAGATTTAACAAAAAAAAAATTTTTTTAATGAAAAAAACAGTGATTGGAATTTATTTTGTAATTAAAATAGTAATTATTTTTTGTAGAAAAAATAATAATTTATCATCTTTCCCTGAAACCTTAAGAGATTTAACACACAAAAAACTCTTAAAAATTAAAAAACAGCGATATTAATTTATTTCGTTAATAAAATTGTATCTATTTTTTGTTGTTGCAGTTACGAAAAGTCGGTAGAAAACAATCGACCACTCTCGAACAATGATCGCGATATTGAAAGTGAAAAATTACGAAATTCGAAAAATTCGGAATTCGACGTAAACAATCGTAGGGAAAAAACAATATCTTCCGATGAATTTCCATTGTCTACGCTGCCAATGCCGAGTGATTACGATATTTTGCCGACGGAACCATCGATAAAGAAACGAAGATATGCTCCGCAATACGAGCCGATATATTCGAAAAACGATGAAAATTATCATAATTCCCAAAGTCCAATGTACGAGCTTCGAAAAGTCGAACATTCGTCGAGCAACGAAGATTTTCAATCATCGATAGACACACTGTCTCACTGCGTACATTTTTTAACAGCGCTTTATGAAAATGTTCAAAAATACTTGAGCAAAAATAACGATGAAAATACTGGGGGAATTGTTGGAAAATTAATGAACATCGAACCACCGATAAATATGTACGACGTGTCGGAAAGAAGATATATAGAAAGTTCGCTCGGAAAATCATCGATAGATGTTTCATTGACAAAGACGAATAATGGCAAAGTGGAGAAAGTGAAAGATTGTCTCTATCGTAATTTCGTCAAGGCTCCCACCGATATTCTTCATATTTCAAGACAAAAATCACACGACAATGGACAAATCCAACAATACACTCATTCGGACTTTAGACCTTACGAAAATTCGGAAAATTCCGTTGGAAATTTTCGGGAAAATCGTCATCGGTACGTTTACAATTTGCCGAATACCGTTCCCATTTATCACCCATCGAATACACACCGACACGCTGTCACGACATTTGACGAATCGAGAAACGCTTTAAATCATCATGGACAACCGACCATTTTGCGAAAGACATATGTCGCACCGATACGAGAAGTCGGTGACACCGATATGAATAGACATTTAAATGTAAGAATGAATTGTGACGGAATGCGGAATCCACGATCGGCAGAAACGACGAGTTATAGAAATCAACGACGAACGAACGTTTTTAATGGTGATGATGATGATGATGATTCTTTGAATCGTCAGACGAACGAGGAACAAGGATCGGAAAGTTCCCATGCGTTTGCGGACTCTGGAAGAAGCGAAATTTCTGAAAGTTTTGGCAGATCGCAAAAGTCGGAAAAGATTGACCAGTCCGAAGAGTCTGAAAGATTGGCGAATTTGGAAAAGTCGGAAAATACGGACGAGGCCGAAAGATTTGCAAGATCCGCGAAGTTGGAATATTTCGACGAGTCTGAAAGAACTGGAAGGTCTGAAAAGTCTGAAAAGTTCGAGGAGGCCGATGAGTCTGAAGAGTCTCCGAAATTTGCAACGTCTGAAAAGTCTGAAAAGTCCGAGGAGGTCGAGGAGTCTAAAGATTCTGACGAGTCCGTGGAATTTAGAAGGTCTGAAGAGTCGGAAAATACGGACGAGTTCAAAAGATTTGCAAGATATGCAAAGTTAGAATATTTCGACGAGTCTGAAAGTACCGGAAGGTCTGAAAACTCTGAAAAGTCCGAGGAGGCTGATGAGTCTAAAGAGTCTGAGGAGTCTCCGAAACTTGCAAGGTCTGAAATGTCGGAAAATTCGGACGAGTCTGAAAGATTTGCAGGATCCACAAGCACGGAATATTTTGACGTGTCTGAAAGAACTGGAAGGTCTGAAAAGTCCGAGGAGGCTGATGAGTCTAAAAGGTCTGAAGGGTCTCCGAAACTTGGAAGGTCTGAAAATTCGGACGAGTCTGAAAGATTTGCAAGATCCACAAAGACGGAATATTTTGACGAGTCTGAAAGAAGTGGACATTCTGAAAAGTCGAACAAGCCCGCTGTGTATGAAGGTTATGAAGAGTCTGAGAAATTTGTAAAATCTAATAAGTCTGAAAATTTCGATGAGTCTGAAAGATTTGCAGGATCCGGACAGTTGGAATATTTTGGCGAGTCGGAGAGTACCGAAAAGTCGAACGAGTCCGAAGGGTTCGAAGCGTCTGGGAAATTTGCGAGGTTTGAAAAGTCTGAAAAGTTTGCCGATCCCGAAGAGTCCGTGAAGGCCAACAGATTTGTAAGTTCGGAAAAGTTTCAAAGTTTAAACGAGTCCAAAGAGTCCGCGACATTCGTAAGATCGGCAAATTTGGAAAATGTCGAGGAGTCGGGAAAGTCTAACAGTCCGTACCGACAATCTTCACCAAGATCCAATCAATCGGAGAACAATCATAATCATAAGAGGAGTGCGGAATTGAGTTTGGATATGGCTAAAAATGTGAATACAAAGTTGAATGATGAATTAAAACGAACGCGAAGAATGGCTACACCGACAACGGACAGCATTCTACGTCTAACGAGAGTTCTGAATGACGATGACTTTCTGAATCACGAGAAGAACGTGGAGCATAAAGAAGAAAGACTGTCCGAAAATTCTGACGTTTCGGCAAGATTTACGAGGACCGAAAATTCCGAAAGTTCTGAAAAATCCGAAGAGTCTGTCAGATTTGCAAGATCCGTAAAGTCTGAAAATAGTGATGAGTCTGAAGAGTCGGAAGGATTTGGAAGATCTGCTAGAGTCCAAAAGTCTGATGAATCTGAAAGCAGCGCAAAGACTGAAAACTCACAACGATCTGATGAGTCGGAGAGAATCGCACGGTCGGAAAAGCCGGAAAAGTTCGACCAGCCAAAAAGTATTGAAACATCCGAAATGTTCGACGAGTCGGCAATCTTCGACCTGTCTGAAAGGTTCGACGAGCCTATAGCACTGTTGACAAGGGCTTTCGCGATGTTCATGAAAAGGCTTGCTGATGCAGACGAAAATGTCAATTTACAAACAAATGTCGATTCAGATGTCGTTGAGGTTATAGAAAAACCAGCCCTTTCAGAATAGTGTTATCAAAGGTGTAATGCCGATTAATTACACAAGAACGTGAGAGTCCTTAAATAATGGGACGAAAATCGTAAAATTGAAATTGTTATATGTTTTACACGAGTGTACAAAAATAGAAGTGATATTAATTAGAGTAACTACTAACGAGGATAAGAATCTTTAATTACTTAACCAATTAATCATAAAATCAATAGTGATTTTAACTTTTTTTTTAAGTATACAAAAAGCTATAATATTATATTTAAAAAAAATATCAACAATTTTCTTTCTGAACGAAAAAATAATTAATTTTCTTTCGGAATTTCGTAGAAGGGTTGGTGGAATGAAAGAGGAAACAAATTGTCAGTGGCAAAAAAGATGAAGTAATAAAAATACCTAGGGAAAATATGAATTTTAAATATAATTGAACCTTCACAATTCTGAATAACGGAGGTGATGTAGACTGAAAATTTAATTCATTCTTGTCAGGATAATAAAATAAAATTAGTTATACAATTTCTTTTTGACACGCTATTATTTTGAGTACTTTTGAGTACTTGATTTACCCTAGTATCCCAAAAAATCTTCCCTCGAATCTACAACTTTAATTTAAACAGAAAAAATATGTTTATGAGGTATCCCACGTCAAAACGATCTGACCGTGACTCTTATCCTCTAGAATTTGGTCGACAAATTTTCACATTATCGTTACAAGCCTAAAAGATATGCAGTTATTTTTTCCAGATTTTTTTCGCTATTATTTAAAGAAATAAAACCATTTTTTCATAGAACCAAAGGTTAGACGGTAATTTGAAAATATTAAAAAAATCTAAAAAATCCTCTCTCTAATCTCAACGAATTTTAAACGATATCACTGAGTGGGCAGGCGTTTGATTCAATTTTTTTTCGACTTTAGATTTTTGTATAAAATATTTGAAGAAAATAAAACCTAAAGCTGGCTTATTTCGGGATAGGGTTTAAAGGGTTAGGCCACTCTAGAGAGCAAAAAAATAGGCTTTTTTGGCGATTTTTTTCGCGAAATGCTGTGCAGCATTTTGCGATTACGTCTCCGTTTTTGTTGGCCGTAAACATAACACAGACAATTTTCAACCGATTCACTTGAAATTTTGAATATATCTTTGAAAATACATTGTCTGTGGGAGTGCGTAGGATTTTTTCGATAAATTGATTATTGGTCAAATGGCGGGTGACTAAAGTTAAAAGTGAAAAATTTGCTTAAAAAATCATCAGAAAATTGTTAATAACAGATGAACAATACAATATAAAAAAGAAAAACCTACGCACTTCCATAGACAATGTGTTTTCAAAGATATATTCGAAATTTGAAGTGAATCGGTTGGAGATTATCTGAGTTATATTTCCGGTCAACAAAAACGGAGACGTCATCGCAAAAACGCTGCACAGCCGCCATTTTTAAATTAATCGTTTCAAAAAAATTATTTTATACAGTCACTGATATGTATGATAAACACCCTATTTTGAATTCTCGATTTATTTTGCAGTTTTTCCGAAAAAAATCGCCCAAAAAAGCCTATTCTTTCGTCCTCTAGAGTGGCCTAACCCGTTAAACAATTCCTTATTTCGCACGTACGATTATCTTTCCTCATAGCGGAACGTTTATTTATATTAGAAAAGAAAACTTGCACATCGCTTCCTCCTCATTTTTAAAGATTTAAAAATCTTCTTTCACAAATTGTTTTTTCGAAATGTTTTCGGTTTTTTTTCTCTTCATCATCGAATTGTTCACATTGCGCGACATTCACTTTCATTCGCCTAGTATTTCGATTAAATGCTTTGTTTTCGTCGTTTTATTAATTTTTTTCATTACATCTGACAGCAGTAGACGCGTGGTCGGTGCGCGGCTTCGGTGATCTCCCAGGTTAAGGTAGTAGTCTGGTAACTTAAGCCGATTTTCATGTCTTTTTTGGAGGGCGTTTTTTTGTAGGAAAATAAAAATGAACCGTTTTGGATATTTAGGATGTTTTTATTTACATATTAAAGATACAAAAAAAAATTTTGTTGAAAAAATTTAATAGTTTATTATTATTATTATTATTGATCGAAGTTGGCACCTCGAAAAAAAAGAGCGCTTGGGTGGCCCCCGTGATTTTAGCTCTTGATGTTGTCTGAAATAAAAAATTCTCGATAATTCTTAATCTATAGACATCTCATTCTGGTCGGAACTACTGAAGTTAATTTTCATCGATAAATAACAAAATGGCGGACTTTGGAAAAAAACGTACTTTTCCATTTTGTTATTTATCCATGAAATTTAACTTCAGTGGTTCCGACAAGAATGACATGTCTATAGATTAAGAATTATCAAGAATTTTTGATTTCAGATAACATCAAGAGCAAAAATCACCGGGGCCACCGACGCGCTTTTTTTTCGAGGTGCCAACTTCGATCAATATTAATAATAATAATAAACTATTAAATTTGTTCAAAAAATTTTTTTTTTGTATCTTTAATATGTGAATAAAACCATTCTAAATATCCAAAACGATTCATTTTTATTTTCCTACAAAAAAACACCCTCCAAAAAAGACATGAAAATCGGCTTAAGTTACCAGACTACTGCCTTAAGCGGTATTGGGTGGCGTTTATTACTGGGATGGGTGACCGCTTAGCCGTGCACTGTTTCGCACGTCGACTACTCAGTGGGAGACAGTTTTTTCTGAGTTTCTGATGGTAATACCAACTGAAACTCAGTCAAAAGCGAAAAGCCGTCTGTACCGACACAGGTTTTCCGCAGTTTCCCTGTGACCATGGCAGATGCGACACAATATAGTTGAGACGTCTGCGGACGCAATGGAAGTTAGATTAGCTTAGCGAAGTGAGGGTAGGTATTGATAGGGAGGAAAATGGAAAAATAATGGAATTGGTAAGGGACGTAAAAAACGCGAGCGGGTATACGTTGGAATGCAAAAGAACAATAATAAATGTTTTAATTATAATCGAGTCTCACGCAGGGTTGCCGAAATTATAATGTGAAAATAATGCATTATCCATTACAGAAGTAACTACAATTGGATGATGAAAAACATTAAGCATTACATTGGTCATGACAAATATAAAAGACGACCATTATGCATTGCATTAATAATGAATAATACAAAAAACATTACATTATCTATTACTGAAGTAATGGCTAATGCAAAAGTGTTCCATTTTCCATTACTGGAGTAATGGGTAATGTAAAAGTGTTCCATTATACATTACTGAAGTAATGGGTAATGCAAAAGTGTTCCATTGTCCATTACTACAGTAATTAGTTGTGTAAAATACTTCCATTATTGATTACTATAATGATGGGTAATGCAGAGCAGCATTAACTTTCCATTACTATAATGATGAATAATGTATTACCTCGAGTAATGCATTATTTCTTCGATTAACGCATTATTACTCCGAGTAATGCATCATCGGAATACGGATACAATAATTTATTATTATACTTTAACAAGAAATAAGAGAAAATAATACACAATAATACGGATCTAGGAAAAAATGGCCGTGGAAAAAATGGCCGCGGAAAAAATGGCCTGGAAAAAAAGGCCGAGGGAAAAAATGGCCGCGGAAAAAATGGCCGGAGGAAAAAATGGCCGATGGAAAAAATGGCCGATGGAAAAAATGGCCGATGGGATAACGTCAAAAAACGTCAATGTTAAAATAACTGGTGTGTGTGTGTGTGTGTGTGTGTGTGGGGGGGGACTGTCTGTGTGCGGGCGTGCGGGCGAAAAGATGAAACACACACACACACACAGCCCAACAAACACACACAAACACGGGCAAACCAAACCAAACCAAACACACACACACACACACACAGAGCCCAACACACACACGCAAACACGGGCAAACCAAACCAAACACACACACACACAAACACACAGTCCAACAAACACGGACAGACCAAACCAAACACACACACACACAACCCAACAAACAAAGCCCAACAAACACACACAAACACACACAAACACGGGCAGACCAAACCAAACACACACACACAGCCCAACAAACACAGCCCAACAAACACACAAACACGGGCAAACCAAACCAAACACACACACACAGCCCAACAAACACACACAAACACGGGCAAACCAAACACACACACACACACGCGCGCGCGCGCGCGCACGCACAGCCCAACAAACGCACACAAACACGGGCAAACCAAACCAAACCAAACACACACGCACGCACGCACACACAAACAAACAAACACGGCCACATACACACACACCCGCGCGCGCGCGTGCGTGCGTGCGTGCGTGTGTGTGTGTTTTTGGTTTGGTTTAGTTTGCCCGTGTTTGTGTATGTTTGTTGGGCTGTGCGTGTGTGTGTGTGTGTGTGTTTGTTGGGCTGTGTGTGTGTGTGTGTGGCCGTGTTTGTGTGTATTTGTTGGGCTGTGTGTGCGTGTGTTGGTTTAGTTTGGCCGGGTTTGTCTGTGTTTGTTGAGCTGTGCGCGCGCGTGTGTGTGTGTGTGGCCGTGTTTGTGTGCGTTTGTTGGGCTGTGTGTTTAGTTTGGTTTGGTTTGGTTTATTTTACCCAGTTATTTGAACATTGACGTTTTTTATTCCATCGGCCATTTTTTCCATCGCCCATTTTTTCCGCGGCCATTTTTTCCCTCGGCCTTTTTTTCCCGGCCATTTTTTCCGCGGCCATTTTTTCCACGGCCATTTTTTCCTAGATCCCAATAATACAATAATGCGATTGTGCAATAATACACAATCGTACAAAATCATATATCTTCCGATCCAATCCTAAAACATCCATATGAGTCTTATATATAACAATATGTACAATCATACACAATTTTATACAAAATCGTCAAGTTTTTTAGAGTCATATACAAATTTATATAGTATTATCAAATTCTATAGAATCATATGCAGTCATATGGAAAACAATTGTCGCATACAATTGGATATAACTCTATAAGAATTTATATGATTCTAACGTCTCAATTTTTGATCAAGTTGTATAAAATCTTATCTTATAAGATTGTATATGATTGTATAAGATCGTATCCAACCATTTTTTCCCGGGCATTTAGTAAATGGGCAAAGTTACTCGCGACTCTGTTAACACAAAAACATCACATCTCCTCTATCTGTGTGGTAATAGAGTACCGCGTTACATCTTTTTCAATTTGCACATTACGTCTATCGATGTTGAAGGTCGTAAAAAGAAAATCTTTTTTCAAACTACGGATGATTGAAATGAATGTAAGTTAATGATATTTGCATCTTTAATTTGAAATGAAAAATCTCGCAGTTTTATTTTTATGATTTTGGCATAAAGTATGAAGTTAATAATGCTTCAGAAGCGAATATTTTCAACGCTGGGTTTCATATAAACGAAATATAGCGAATATCAGAACTATTGGAATAGTCTGCTTATTTACATTGTGGTGTTGCTGTCTGAACGTCTCTTTAAAACACGTCGTTCGTGAAGGAAAGTGAATGAAAACAAAGATAGCGGTCGTGCGCTTTGTGTTTTCGAAATAGTAACGCGCAAAATACGTAAATATGAGGCATAAACATCACGGTTTTGCCTAAGTCGCTTTGACCAATCGATATCTTTTCCATATTGCCACATTCTTTCGGACAGTTTAGTACAAATAAGTGTTCGATCGTGATCGGAGAGACAGAAAAATTGACATTGTTCTATAAATTAATAAAGAATTTCGATTTCAATAATGCAACTAATGCATTACTCGACACAATGCAGTACTGGAAGTAATGCTCCATTTTTATATTTTGCATTATTTATTTCTATATAAATGGAAAAATAGCATTGTCTTGCATTACCCATTACTGAAGTAATGGGTATGCAAAGCATTACAATACCCATTACTTCAGTAATGAGTAATGTAATGCTTTACACATTACCCATTACTTTAGTCATGTTCAATGTGACGCTGTGCCAATTAACCATTAATAACGTAATGCAATATGATATGTTTTTTCATTTTCCAGTACTTATGTAATGCTTAATGGCCTGATATGGGTATTATTAATTAGAAGATTAATGCAATGTTTTTCTTGACCGCATTATTTATTAAATGAACGATGCGTAATGGAATTCAAGTCCCATTACTCATTACTAGAATAATTACTAATGAAACCGATAATGCATTATAAAAGTAATGCATTTTTTGCAACTCTGGTCTCACGCAGCGTTCGATCGGTCACGAGTGCGAAACGCCATTGAGAAATATGACGAAACGCAACTGCGTGCTTGGCTATGCAATTTTTTAAAATGCGTATCAAGAACGTTTGCGAAATTTTTAAATCGAGGTACACATACATTTCGTTTGTTTTTTTTTTTTTCTTCGTAAGAAGAATGAAAATGTTGTCATCCCCCCCGATGGTAATAAGTGATATTTTGTGAGAGGGGTAAAAGCCGAGGTAGCGTGACTTTTTAAGCGAGCGACGAAAGCACCGTGACAATCATTCGTCGATAAGTCATCGCTGAACAATCGACGTGTCGAAAATTATCGTATTTCATTCGAGTATTCGTTAGAAACAAAAAATGTCAAATTTTCGTGTAATATTGTTGGTCGTTTTGGGCGTCGCGTTAATTAATGCGATGCCAACGATTAAATCGTCGTCGAAGCAAACGACAAAGCCAACGACGAAATTACCATTGAAGTCATCATTGAAGAGCAAAACTCTGGTTACGGAGGAAAAGAGAAACGACGGTCCGACGAAGCGAGATTTATTGGCGATCGAAAGTGCCGAGGAACTGAAGAAGGCCGATCGTACGAAAAAATCAGCGACAACGACATTTTGCGTTGAAATACGTCCGACGCCGGGTGAAGAACCAACGAAAATTTGCGAGCCGTCGTTACTGCCGCCCATTCAACACGAGCATCATTTGATTCACGAAAATCAACCATTACCGCTGCCGGTATCGCCGCCATCACCACCGACATTACCACCGGCGCCCGACTGCGAACAGCAGCCAGGAATGATTGTGGTTAATCCGCCGCAGCCTGATCCTGAACCTTGCGTTCCGGTACAACAAAATTCGATCGGTCGTGTTCCCGTTGAAGAACCCGTAATCAGGTACATTCCATTCCAACAACAACAGACCATCGTTCCGTGCCTACCACCAACGATCCATTCGCTCCTGCACAAACATCATAATCATCCCGGTCGTTTGTTCCAAGCGACCAACACGTTATTTTACTCGCGCAACGGCAGTCCCGCAGTGTCGCCGATCGACACGATGATGCGAATGAGAATGAACGATAATTCGGGAATTAATCAGTTAGACGGGCCGAAAGCATCGTCGATCGTCGATGTTCAACGACCAACGCCGATTATCGTTGAACATTCGGCCGATGTCAATAATCATTTTGACAATGTTCCACAACCGAGCCAAATGACCGTTACGAATTATCAGCAGCCGCGGTTTCTCGGATCTTGTGATTCGGGTTTTACGGCGGGCCAAGCTGGAGGCGCGACCGGCGGAGTTATGCAAATTGACAATGCCTCGGGACAAACGGTAAGATTTGTTGTATTTTTTTTTTATGCGTTTTCAAAAATGCTTTGAGCTTAGGATGAATTAATCGATTTGTCTATTTTTATTTTTATTTATCATGCTCTGTTTTTATTTTTGCAATCTGGCGATTTATCAACTTATCGATTCATCGATTTATCAATTTATCATTTTATCAATTTATCAATTTATCAATTTATCAATTTATCAATTTATCAATTTATCAATTTATCAATTTATCAACTTATCAATTTATTAATTTATTAATTTATCAATTTATTAATTTATTAATTTATTAATTTATTAATTTATTAGTTTATTAATTTATTAATTTATTAATTTATTAATTTATCAATTTATCAATTGTAAATTGTCAATTTACCAATTTATCAATTTACCAATTTATCAATTTATCAATTTATCAATTTATCAATTTATCAATTTATCAATTTATCAATTTATCAATTGATCAATTGATCAATTTATCAATTTATCAATTTATCAATTTATCAATTTATCAATTTATCAATTTATCAATTTATCAATTTATCAATTTATCAATTTATCAATTTATCAATTTATCAATTTATCAATTTATCAATTTATCAATTTATCAATTTATCAATTTATCAATTTATCAATTTATCAATTTATCAATTTATCAATTTATCAATTTATCAATTTATCAATTTATCAATTTATCAATTTATCAATCTATCAATTTATCAATTTACCAATTTATCAATATATCAATTTATCAATTTATCAATTTATCAATTTATCAATTTATCAATTTATCAATTTATCAATTTATCAATTTAACAATTTAACAATTTATTAAGTTGTTAATTTATCAATTTATCAATTTATCAATTTATCAAGTTATCAATTTATCAATTTATCGATTTACCAATTTATTAATTTACTAAATTGTTAATTTTGAACTACAAAAAATGTTTTAATCGGTGTAGGTTGTGCCCCACATGAGTATGGATATGCCATCAGCAAGCACTCGCGTATACCAGCCAATACACAGCGTGTTTGGCCCGCCTTCTGTTGGCTACATGTCGAGTCCTTCGATGTATCAGCCACCAATCTATCAGAATCATGCGCGAAATTACGATCCTTATTACGGTCAATCAGCGTCGTCGATGACCGCCGGAAGAAGTCCGTATTACCGAAGAGATCACCAAATTCGTCACCAACGACAGCAAAGCGAGGACGTACCGGAAAAGGATGATAATGATGAAAAAACGAGTGAACAAATGTCACCAAGCAAAATGTTGAATCAGATGAGAGGTCAGGAGGCCGAAAAAACTGGTCCAACGATGCAAACATTTCCCCGAGTAAATGACGACGATAACGATAGAAGAACTCACATAAACGTCCATATTCCATCGTCCGGTCAGCCAATTGTAACAACGACAGGACCAAAGAATACGATTAATGAGGACAAATTGGATTTTCCGAGACGGGGTGAAAATGCAAAGAGACAAGTCGAATCTGTCGTCAGCGAGAAGAACTGAGAATACTGAACGCTGAATATTTTTCTTTTATTTATTTCACAAATAAATTTACCTTTTAACATTTTTTCAATGATTAAACATATAGTAAATTTTAAATGCCATGTTTGCATAAATATGCAAACTTGGTATTCGAAGTTCGCTATATGTTTTTTCGAAATTTATACCGTTTTATACCTGAAGTGTATTCTGCTATCACGCTTATGTTTTATATATGAATAAATATTTGTACCCTTGATGAATATCCGTACCTCTTTGATGACTGTATGCCCATTATCCTTTTCGGACGATTACAATTTTTTTTCGTGAAATAATAATTCTGACTGAAGATTTTTTTTATGACACTTCGAGAGCTTGGAGATATATTGATTTTTTTAGAAATTCGTGCTGCGGGACGTTCTTTTGTTTCTCTTTATTTTTTGTTTTTTTTTCGTCGCTTTTGTGGCGAAAAATCTAATGTTTTTAAATATAAAAATATGCAAATAATTGGTCCCTACACAGAGGGTACGAAAAATGTTCAAAACCGCCACGAATGTGACAAATTAAATGTTTATATCGTTAAAGAATTAACATTTTTTTCAGCGAAATATAAATGAAATTGTTAATTTATTTGATTAAAATTAAAAGTCATTAGTGATGTTCTAAATATTTTTCGATTTATAATCTTTTATTGAAGACCTTTAATATCTTATTTCATTTCAAATGATACGAATGATTAAAGATAAAAATATACATTTTTTAATATTTAAAAAATGTATATGCGAAATTTTCTTATTTTTTTTACAAACTAAATAAACGCTGATTAAAGTTTACATTGTCGAGAATCTTTAGGAAAATTCAAGTCCATTTGATGACAGCTCAAGTCTTCCTATTTAATTCCATAAGGATAATTGATACATGTATGAATATTTTTGTATTTGACCCTTTAATATTTATCAATTCGAATTAACCTGAAATCTTTTGGTATCTCCGTAAAGATGAAGAAGTGATACACGACCTTATGTGAACGCGTAGCATTATTAATTTCTGATGGAATTGGGATAAAGAGAGTAAACAGTTGCTCGTTTACATTACGTCCGAAAATTTTTTAGTAGAATCAAATGAAATAAATAAAAAATGTGACACCCAATGAGACAGCATGAGAAATAAACCAAATGGCCGTTCGAAGGTGAGGATACGAAACACTAGCAGACCAAAAACATCAGTGATAATAGCAAAGATGAATGAACATTTGAGTTTCAGATATGAATTTACAAGTACGATCAGTTGCATACCGTGATTACCCTTATTTTGCACATATCAAACGTACTTTTGGTCGCAATTGTTCAAATTGAATGTCCACCGAATTTCTTCAACGAAATCGTAAAAAATAAGACTTTCGATAAATAATTTCTAACCTCCTAGTTCTCAAACTTCACGTCACATGTCGTAAACAATATTATTCGTGTGCACATCCACGAAAATCGTTATCTAACCCCGGACGTATTAGAAACGTTAGCAAATTCGTTACGAGTAATTTGAATTTAAGCATAAGATCGCAGCGCCATCCTCAGTCCCTCGACGTCGAGGAACCGGCGGGAGTTTAATCCGCAAGGACGGAGAAATAATAGAGGAAAACTGAAACCCGGAAATCACTTTATTCTCTTTATTAATTAATGATAATAATACCGCACGAGATTGTATGGATGAAAGTGGATGCCGTAGCGCAAACGAAATAATGTGGTCACGACTGTGGTCTCTCCAAACTCTATCTTTTTATTTTCATTTCATGACGAGCTTCGCGCGAGAGGTAGGAGGCGCAACGTTCGCTTGCGCGCGAAATTTGAAAACGGCGGGATAGGTAGGTTAGAAGTGTTGACTCCTGCTGCTATAACCCTACACTATATGTACATAGACTGTTCGAAATAAATTGGTGAAGCGTTTCAAGATTGTAAAGAAATTTGAATGTTTGGACTTTTGTATATTTTACAAAATCAACCTAAATCGTTCTAACTTTACTAAATTTGTCTGAATGATAATGAAGAATGGTGAAACTTGTGCGACCCGCGGTACTCTCGAATTGTTTGAATCGAATTCATGGAAAAAAAATGGATACAAATTGGAAAGATGAAATGAAAAACTTGCACATTGCTTCCTCATTATTTTATTTCGCCCACAAACCCCCCGTCCATGAGCAAGCTAGTTCTTCAATATCGTGCTTTCTCACAGAGGAAGCTTCGTGAGTGCGACAAAACAATGAAGAAGCAATGTGCAATTTTCTAATATCATTTGTTTTCTTTTTTCGCGGTTTATCATTTTCTTTTTCTAAACATACAAGAAGAGAGATGTAGCGTAGACGTGAAATAAAAAAGTTTCACTGCTTCTCGATGTTCGTACGATAATCTGTTAAAAGAAGAAAAAAAAACCTTCGTCCAATGGTCTATATTTACGTGCACGCTTGTTGTTTGTATTATCCGACACCATCGGAACATCAGCCACAGTTTCCTCGAACAGGATGGGCGTGTTATAAGGTGTCGACACGAGATTTAACGACGTAACGACGTTCGAGAACCTTGGCACGTCGTTCGTATATATAGGAAATCGCGCGATCTCCTAGCGCCGATAATCACGAACGAACAAAGGCGTTTAACAGTCTCGCGAAGATAAGCCGATCGTAAAGTTGCTCACGAGAGAATATCAGTGCGTATGCAAACATGAAGATGCCTGGTGGCCGTTATGCTCTTATTATCATAACGGCAATAACACTCGTTGTGTTCGGTGCAATGGAAATATCGGTAGATTGTCAGAGACGTGGACAACAGGGGAGAGGCGTAATAAGTAACGGGGAAGCGCAAATTACCAACATAATCGTCGGGCCATGCCCAAACGGCTCGAAGAGGGACTCCAATGGACGATGTCGTAAAACTTTGTAAGAATTCTTCTATTTTTTGTGCCCACAAGCGTGAGAGATTATAGTCTTTCCTTGCATGATGTATATATGTCACACAAAAAGACATTGCACGACCTCTGGGCCAGGGTTGCCGAAATTATAATGTGAAAATAATGCATTATCCATTACAGAAGTAACTACAATTGGATGATGAAAAACATTAAGCATTACATTGATCATGAGAAATGTAAAAGACGACCATTATGCATTGCATTAATAATGAATAATACAAAAAACATTACATTATCCATTACTGAAGTAATGGCTAATGCAAAAGTGTTCCATTTTCCATTACTGAAGTAATGGGTTATGTAAAAGTGTTCCATTATCCATTACCGAAGTAATGGGTAATGCAAAAGTGTTCCATTATCCATTACTATAGTAATTAGTTGCGTAAAATACTTCCATTATCGATTACTATAATGATGGGTAATGTATTACCTCGAGTAATGCATTATCTCTTCGAGTAACGCATTATTACTCCGAGTAATGCATTATCGGAATACGACTACAATAATTTATTATTATACTTTAACAAGAAATAAGAGAAAATAATACACAATAATACAATAATGCGATTGTGCAATAATACACAATCGTATAAAATCATATATCTTCCGATCCAATCCTAAAACATCTATATGAGTCTTATATATAACAATATATACAATCATATACAATTTTATACAAAATTGTCAAGTTTTTTAGAGTCATATACAAATTTATATAGTATTATCAAATTCTATAGAATCATATACAGTCATATGGAAAACAATTGTCGCATACAATTGGATATAATTCTATAAGAATTTATATGATTCTATATGATTCTATCGTCTCAATTTTTGATCAAGTTGTATAAAATCTTATCTTATAAGATTGTATATGATTTTATAAGATCGTATCCAACCATTTTTTCCCGGGCATTTAGTAAATGAGCAAAGTTACTCGCGACTCTGTTAACACAAAAACATCACATCTCCTCTATCTGTGTGGTAATAGAGTACCGCGTTACATCTTTTTGGAGTTGCACATTACTTCTATCGATGTTGAAGGTCGTAAAAAGAAAATCTTTTTTCAAACTACGGATGATCGAATTGAATGTAAGTTAATGATATTTGCATCTTTAATTTGAAATGAAAAATCTCGCAGTTTTATTTTGATGATTTTGGCATAAAGTATGAAGTTAATAATGCTTCAGAAGCGAATATTTTCAACGCTGGGTTACATATAAACGAAATAGAGCGAATATCAGAACTATTGGAATAGTCTGCTTATTTACTTTGTGGTGTTGCTGTCTCAACGTTTCTTTAAAACACGTCGCTCGTGAAGGAAAGTAAATGAAGACAAAGATAGCGGTCGTGCGCTTTGTGTTTTCAAAATAGTAACGCGCAAAATACGTAAATATGAGGCATAAACATCACGGTTTCGCCTAAGTCGCTTTGACCAATCGATATCTTTTCCATATTGCCACATTCTTTCGAACAGTTTAGTACAAATAAGTGTTCGATCGTGATCGGACGGACAGAAAAATTGACATTGTTATATAAATTAATAAAGAATTTCGATTCCAATAATGCAACTAATGCATTACTCGACACAATGCAGTACTGGAAGTAATGCTCCATTTTTATATTTTGCATTATTTATTTCTATATAAATGGAAAAATAGCATTGTCTTGCACTACCCGTTACTGAAGTAATGGGTATGCAAAGCATTACAATACCCATTACTTCAGTAATGAGTAATGTAATGCTTTGCACAATACCCATTACTTTAGTCATGTTCAATGTAACGCTGTGCCAATTAACCATTAATAACGTAATGCAAAATGATATGTTTTTTCATTTTCCAGTACTTATGTAATGCTTAATGGCCTGATATTGGTATTATTAATTAGAAGATTAATGCAATGTTTTTCTTGACCGCATTATTTATTGAATGAACGATGCGTAATGGAATTCAAGTCCCATTACTCATTACTAGAATAATTACTAATGAAATCGATAATGCATTATAAAAATAATGCATTTTTTGCAACTCCGCCTCTGGCGGATGTTTTTTAATTATCGGATCTTTATAGTCCTCCTAACCTAACAATTTTTGTAATATGATCCAATTAATATTCTCCTTCTTCTTCGAATCCTACGGATTTTCTTCCCCAAGCAGACCGTGTCATTTTTGGTTTGATTAGTTATTTAGAACGATGTTTACCCGTTAAAACAAAGAAATTTCGGCAGTTTAACGGCTATTTCGTGCAGTAGAAAACTTTCGAACTATCCTCTCGTACGGAGTTCGCCTTTTTTTCATATTAAACTCAACGATAACCCACTTGGATTACCCAGTGATGGTAATAGGATAGATTTAGGTTGGTTTTCCGAACCTACAAACTCACAGCGATAGGGTATCTTGAGAAAAAGAGATTGAGCGGCCATTTTGTTCGTGCATCCGCCATTTTCTTTTCATTTCCGAATTCTCCGTATACCACACGAGAACATTGTACCGCTTTTCTTTCGTTTTCATTCGATTTAATGAACTGTGGCCTTATTTACACATGTCATTGACAATAATTTATGCAGAATTCCTTAAGATTTGCTCATCCATGGAAGCTTGCCGGCGGCTGGAAAGTCCCGTTTCGCTTTGGATCATGTAACGAGGATCCTTGAGATTATCGGATATAAAATGGCGAGTGATATTGCGATAAATTCATAGCGATTCGAACAGTCATAGTCTCGGGACGTTAAATCCATTGCTGTTTTACTTCAGAGATTATTTATTGCTAAGTACTTCGTTTTCTTCGAGTTTATGACAAAACAAAAATGAAGATATCGAGAGGATGCTACTTTTTTATTCTGACGATATTAATTCTAACTGTATTCGGTCCTATGGATACACGTGTAAATTGTGAAGAAATCTCGACGACCACACCATCGACGTTTCACAGACGTTATCCGAGCGGTACTCATCACATAATCAGAGGGCGTTGCGGGTACGGGAAGAAGATGGACAGTAACGGACAATGTCGCAAACTCTTGTAAGAAACGTTGATAAAGGTTTTTCTTTCGTTATGCGCTGCGGGAAAAATTATAAAAATGTCACCGCAAAATCTTGTCGATACCTGCGGTGAATTTTTAGGTTACACAGCGGTAGTTTGACTGCCATTTTTTTCTCTTGTATTCATTAATCCCCAATTCCTTGAATCGTATTAGTGGTATGAGGGATGTAAAAAAAAATCATGTTTCTTCATGTTGCATCGTGCGCTCGCATAGTAAATTAACAAAAGGCATTCACAGTCAAAGCCAAGACTTAAGAATTATCTTACTACTATAATAAAGATGGAGAGTTTGTATGTTTGTTCGAACGCGCTTATCTCAGGAAATAATAATCCGAACTGGACAATTCTTTTTGCACTAGATAGCCCGTTTATTCAGGAAGGCTCTAGGCCATATAACTTCATGCTATGTATCTAATCTTACTAGTATATCTATATTATACTCGTACCATAATAAAGCTGAAGAGTTTGTTTGTTTGAATGCGCTAATCTCAGGAAATACCTATCAGATTTGAAAAATTCTTTTTTCACTAGATAGCCCGTTTATTCAGGAAGGCTCTAGGCCATATAACTTTATGCTATGACCTTAATCTTATTACAATACTACTAGATCTATACTATACTATTATAAAGCTGATGAGTTTGTTTGTTTGAATGCGCTAATCTCAGGAAATACCTATCAGATTTGGAAAATTCTTTTTTCACTAGATAGCCCGTTTATTCAGAAAGGCTCTAGGCCATATAACTTTATGCTATGATCTTAATCTTATTACAATACTACTATATCTATACTATACTAGTATAAAGCTGAAGAGTTTGTTTGTTTGAATGCGCTAATCTCAGGAAATACTTATCCGATTTGAAAAATTCTTTTTTCACTAGATAGCCGGTTTATTTAGGAAGGCTCTAGGCCATATAACTTTATGCTATGACCTTAATCTTATTACAATACTACTATATCTATACTATACTATACTATAATAAAGCTGAAGAGTTTGTTTGTTTGAATGCGCTAATCTCAAGAAATACTTATCCGATTTGAAAAATTCTTTTCGCATTAGATAGCCCGTTTATTCAGGCCAGCTTAACGCTATATAACTTTATCCTACGACCCTAAGGAGCGGCCGGGGCGCGTTGAATCGGGGGACGGAACTTTAACGCAGGTGAAACCGGGGCGCACAGCTCGTCATTTATAATCGTCGGAAATTAATTACCATATTTTGACTGCATTGAGAGTCTAATCACCAGTTTGTTTTTCATTAATTATCTTTCATACAAATTATAATTTTTCGTACTAACGTGAATGAAACGACTTTTGTTCTGTTGCAGGAACTGATAACGCGCCGAAACATTCGTCGGGGAATGCCAAAATAATTCTATGCACTGCACTCGATGTTGCCTTGAATATTTTACAGTTAAAATTGTGTTGAAATATCGGAAGATTGTCACGCGATCTTAGGTTAGACGCTGTAGAAGCTATTTGAACTATTACTTATCTAAATACCAATTTCGATCATCTGTACTTAATTGCCGTTTTATCCTCATCATTTTTTTCCTAAGAACTACGCGATCTCGACCATTCTTGCCGACTAAATCTATCTTAAATCCTTATTGCATCGTAAAAATTGCAAATTCTTCGTCAATATGGTCCAGCGACCTTAACGTCATTTATAAACAATTGTAATTCAAGAATTTGTTGGAAAATTAACGCGCAAAAGTGTTCGTCGAATAAGAAATTTAAAAAGAATCTCGTGATACGTATTAACATGCGCATAATGTCAGTTTGTGACCTTCCTGAACTCCGACTTAACAATCTCCTTCGATCGTCCGCTCAGCATAGCTACCGCGTTGCGCAATGTTTTTTTTTCTCTCACTCTTCCTATCGCATATTAATTGCCATCGCAAGCAAATTATTGAATGCGCTATATATTGCTTAATCTTAATGCGTCTGTGAGTCACCGCAGTAATCGCGAAACGTGATTGCATGGATACTTCTTGAGAATGCGGAAAAGTGCGATTGGTGAAGGCTTCCGGCTTTCTCACGGGTAAGGCGAAGGTCCCGGTCAATAACCTGTTTATGTTCTATCAGTGTTAATCCCTCGTGAAAAAAGAGTGCCACGCAATCTCTAATTGTAAGCGTTAGTTATTCGTGACGCCGCTATGAACGCATTTTGATTGGATATCGATGTCGTGCTTCGGTCATGCGCATACTTGCCTCGGAGTTCGGTCATGCGCGTAGATCGCACTGCCATAGATCACGAACTTAACCTCTACCACGGCCTTGTATACAGGTCTGGAAACTTTCTCAAATTTCAGTGGTGGGGAGCGGCTCGTTAACGAAGCTGTTTTTAATTTCTGTAGCAGCCACTAAAGGCGTTGCGATCGGATAATGCCGATAGACATAACCTGAAAACCCCTCGATACTTCTCCCGGTTGTCTGTCTCTGTCCCACTAACGGACACCGCGTTACACATATTTATAATATGCAATTATAAGTTATTAATTCCGTCATCTTTAATGAATATGCTGAATAAATATGCTCTTAATTTGAATCGGGTTTTAAACATTCTAACTGTTAACCGAGCATGATAAATATAAACTATTTGCAAATATCTATGTCATATGAATATATATATTAGGCGAAATAGTTGTCTGCCTCTTGATGGATCGACCTCCGTTAGATTTTCTTTTAAATCCTATAAAATAAACAAAAGTTTTCATTTACAAAAATAGAAATACATCGAACCGTTTCATATATTTAATTTCATCACTTTTTAATTATATTTTTGTGAAAATTCCAGGTACTCAAATAAAGATAAAAGTTGAAGAATTTATTTTCATTCATACTTACTTGATTTTGAAAACTGGAACACTTTTCAAAAACCTAAGAAAATGTAAAGAGCTGATTTTTACTTACCTTAATCTACTATTTTTTGGCATGCTACTAAATACTGTCCATTTCGGAATATTGACAAAACTCAAATAAAGATAAATTTTTCGAAAACTCGAACACTTGCAAAAACTTAACATAAGATTTATTCAGTAGTTAATTTCGACAATTTTTTACTTAAAAACAAATTTCTTTTTGAGTTAAATATTTTCCTGGTACGCATATTGCCTCATTTTTAATCTTACATAGTAAATTATAGCGTCTGATAAGATTTCAGATCCATGCTCTTTACAGGGATAAGTGAAGGTGTATGAGTTAAATACTTCATCTAGAATTATATCGAAGACATCAATACGAGAGGAATATTTTGTAAATGATGCTCCGATATGACGAATCGGATGAAAGAAATGAGGATTTGCGTAAATCAGGCCACCGCGTGATTTCATTTGCACCAGTTGCGACTCTGAAGATCCGCAGCTGATTTTCAAACTCACAGCTTCTTGATACACTGGACAGGATTCATATTTTTGACGGAACTTCAGGGATATCTGAAATATCAATAGAAAAAATGTATGTATGTTTTAATTACTTTTATTTCATCTCTTTTATATACTAACGATGCAACAGATACATTCTGTTAAGGAAACTTACCAAGGCGAGTACTGATTCCTTGAATTGACGATTTTGTGACTGAAGGACGAAACATTGCTTGGAGAATTTCTTTCAGAATTCGAAACTTGTTTCGCATATCCATGCTCTGGCACACAATTTTCCTTTTCTACTGAGATGTCATCGAATCTTGTTCGCACAGCAAACTCTTTGTGTCGCATTGTTTTGTACGGGCCCTTACATATTGAAAATACACGATATGAGTAACTATCTTCTTAAACTATGTTTAAAATCTTTTCATTAAACTTACCCGTCCAATTACTTGGCCATTTGCGTCGAGCTTGACCCATTCGCGAACTATGTCTTCATTGTTAAAATGTCACATACACGATTCGGGTGTCGTAATTTTAACTTACGTCTAATCTCCCATTCCAGTTTCATATTGTACGCCTTCCTTGTCAGCAAAAAATTGTTGTTGTTTATTTTTTTCTAATCGACGAATTGTTCTGACCTCTTTTGTTGCTTTGGTAGCGTTGATTCGCCTTTGTCCTTTCGTCGGGCAGTCACATTATCTACAATAACTTTTGAACTATGGGAAATTTTTACAATCAGCTTACACAGAAATACGCCTAAGACTATAAGGAATAATAATCTGTAAAAAAAAATCGATTTTTTGAAAATTCTCGACGTATCTAAGGCCTTAAGAGGACCATTCTCGGCGGAGGAGTTTCCAGCCTGTACACAAGACCGTGACCTCTACAAGGTGGCACACGAGGCGTCCCACGCCGAACTCTAGCGATTCTAAAAATAATCTGTAATGCCGAAATTGCATGATTTCTATGTTTTTACATTTTCAGCCGGTTTAACTATCGGATCATCATGTCGCGGACGTTGAAATAGCCTGTAGAGAAAGGAGAAAAGTTAACAAAATTCGTTGTCCCTGTTTAATGGCCGTATAAGCTTCATGCTAATGCCACGCGTCGTCATCCAGTCCAAAAGCGCGTGTACTGTTTTCTCTGAAACGCAATCACTCATCGGCAAACGTCGTTGAAATTCGACGCGTTCTATATAAATAGATAAATGGGGCACACTGCAAGACCACGAAAACACATGCTTTATCGTACTTCGATGATATTAATAACCTCGATTTGTAAAAAAAAAATACGACATTTCGAAATAAATTGGCCGCAATCTGTACCTAAAACCGTCGCGATTATTGTAGAGGATAAAAATAAAACTTTTAAACGTCCCAAACACCAAACACGTTTTTCTGGGTACAAAGAAAAACGAAGCTCGTTTATTGTCGTCAATTTATGTCAATTTATGTTAATTATTAGTTTATTAATTGTTAATTTAATTATTTAATTATTAAAAAGCGATAAAAATTGAAAGTACGAAAATTTAGATTTAATTTTAACGAGCTCATTTTATTTCTTGGCTCCACTGCACTTCGAGTACGGGCTTAACGGTATTCAATGCGAAATACGCTGACGCTACTTGCGATAAAGTAAAAAAAAAATAAGAATAAAAACTCTCGCGATTATTCTGGAGGTCAAGATGAAGTTTCAATCGAGGGAAAAAAAAAGATCTCGTTGAATCATCAATTTATGTGCATGCTGGTAGCGTGTTGCATGTTCACGCTCATATCCCCTCTACGTTTTCCATAATTTGCGTAGTTACTTAGAACTCTACTGTGTATTATGACTATCTTGCTATTATACGATTGATCGAAAGAGCGAATGAGATGAGTCTTGATCCGTTCGTCGTATGGTATAAATAAGTATTGAGCACTTATAGAAATAAAACAGACTAAGAAGTCTCGCGCGACGATAAACTGTGGTTGGCTTGAAGAGATTCGCGCCAAAACTTGTCTACTGATATCAGCGACTATGAAAATACCGTGTGGAAATTACGTTTTTTTCATCCTAGTAGCGTTAGTGTTAATTGTATTCGGTGGAATGAACACATCCGTTAATTGTGGCTCAAAGGATCCGGAGAATTCTGATGTGCATGATTGGAATTTGGTCAAGACGCCTTGTCCAGACGGCAGGAAGAGGGACAGCAACGGCCATTGTCGTAGAGAATTGTAACAATAATTTTTTATCCCGGCTAATTGTGGTGTAAGGGCTCACTCACCGCTGCGCTGAAAACGGAGTAAATTTGAAAAATTATTATGAAGGTTATATGATGAAAAAAAAAGTTAAATTATTCATTTCACATTTTTTATTAACTATTCCACTATAAGAAAAAAAATTAAAAAATTTGTTCTTTCAATATTGACATTATTTTCTACGGGTATAAATGGACTACTGATGAAAACCATGGCGTCTCCTTGTCGACATCGTAACTTCACCAAAAATTATCGAATATGCAAAAATAAAAAAGAATCTAGTTAAATAATGTATTAGTTATAGTCTGACGGAGGGATTTTTTTTTTTTTTTTTCAACAATAAAGAAATTACAGTATTTCAAACTTTAGCGTGCAATTGAAGAAAAAATAGTGTTTAATAATTTACAGATAATTGTCCAACCAAAAAATTAAAAAAAACCTCTCGTTAGATTATAAAGAAATGAATTATCAAGAGATAAAAAAAAAATGTTAAAAAATATTAAAAATTGACTGAGTTATCGTGTTGACACTGTCTAAAAATATGGTTTCGAGAAAAGCGCGTTTAAGGTAATAGTTTGGTAACTTAAGCCGATTTTCATGCCTTTTTTGGAGGGCGTTTTTTTGTAGGAAAATAAAAATGAATCGTTTTCGATATTTAGGATGTTTTTATTTACATATTAAAAATACAAAAAAAAATGTTTTTGAAAAAATTTAATAGTTTATTATTATTATTATTATTGATCGAAGTTGGCACCTCGAAAAAAAAAGCGCGTGGGTGGCCCCGGTGATTTTGGCTCTTGATGTTATCTGAAATCACAAATCCTTGATAATTCTTAATCTATAGACATGTCATTCTGGTCGGAACTACTGAAGTTAAATTTCATGGATAAATAACAAAATGGAAAAGAACGTTTTTTTCCAAATTCCGCCATTTTGTTATTTATCCATGAAATTTAACTTCAGTAGTTCCGACCAGAATGACATGTCTATAGATCAGAGCTCGGAATAAAGTGCACAGTTCGGCTCCGGCAGGAAGGTTACCCCCTCTACCACGTAACGCGCGGCGGCTACAGCGGCGAGCGCGTAATCTCAGGAGCGTTCCGATAAAAAAAATACATGGCACCCGCGACAAATTGTCATTCAAATATTTTATCGTTCCTTAATATTATATTAATTGATCATTAAAAATATAATTATTTACCACAATTGTTTATTAATATCGCATAATTATTAAATGATTTTAACAATAGTTTTCCACATCACCCGTGAGGTACTATTGCAGATGCGCTTTTATTAGAGTGGTTTCCCCAGGAGGCCTATTCCACTGAAAATTAATGCAATGATGAAATCTGGCTCAGTAGGAAAAAACGAAGAAAGTATAGCAACCAATTTTCCGACAAATATTAATTAGATCGTCTGAGTTTTTTTTGTAGGAGATTCCATTAGGGACGCTACATCCACAGAAATTTTTGAAGAACTTGCTCGCATTAAGGAAGTTAATGTTGCATCGTTCATGGACGAACGTTCATCTGTTTTCGTCAATTTCATTTTTGAGAACGAGCATTCGCATAAATATGTTGATCCATATATGGAGAAAATTCGAAGACTGAAATCCCTAAGACGTGAATAACGCGACGAATCTAAAATTTTGAAGAAGCCAATCCCTTTTTCTGGCCGTGCTTTTAACGAAATATCACTCTGCAAATCGCACAATTCTGCCAGAAGTTCTAGGCTTTGTTCCTCGATTTGCACAGTGAGAGGATTTTCAAAGAGTATCAAATCTTTTCGCAGCATTTCAAAATCACTAAAACGCGTATCAAATTGACTTATCAAAGAATCAATTATATTTGAAAATTGTATAAAATTACAACCTGCGCCATTATCGCAATCATGTTCTTCAAAGATAATTTGACAACAAGGGAAAAAATGAAGAATGTTATTTTCTAAATGATTTTTTAAAAGTACTAACTTTCTGCGGAAAGAATCGATGTGACTAATTACCTGTGAGATGTTTTGGTCGGTTTTTTGCAGCTTCACATTTAAAATATTAAAATGATTCGTCACATCAGTGACTAGAGCAAGTTCGCAAAGCGAATCTAAATCTTGCAAAAAAAATTTTAATTCGTAAAATTTGTCAGGAAATGTTTCTTGTTAAAAAAGTAACACCTCCTCTCTTATTGCAAAAAACTTTTCAAGACATTGTCTTGCACTGAGCCAGCGAACTTCACAATACGCTAGCTCAGTGCAGGACAATGTCTTGAAAAGTTTTTTGCAATAAGAAAGGAGGTATTACTTTTTTTGCAAGAAACATTTCCTGACAAATTTGAGGGATTAAAATTTTTTTTGCAAGATTTAGATTCGCTTTGCGAACTTGCTCTAAGCACTGATGTGACGAATCATTTAAATATGTTAAATTTGGAGCTGCAAAAAACCGACCAAACCATCTCACAGGTAATTAGTCACATCGATTCTTTCCGCAGACTGTTAGTACTTTTAAAAAATCATTTAGAAAATAACATTCTTCATTTTTTCCCTTGTTGTCAAATTATCTTTGAAGAACATGATTGCGATAATGGCGCAGGTTGTAATTTTATACAATTTTCAAATATAATTGATTCTTTGATAAGTCAATTTGATACGCGTTTTAGTGATTTTGGAACGCTGCGAAAAGATTTGATACTCTTTGAAAATCCTCTCACTGTGCAAATCGAGGAACAAAGCCTAGAACTTCTGGCAGAATTGTGCGATTTGCAGGGTGATATTTCGTTAAAAGCACGGCCAGAAAAAGGGATCGACTTCTTCAAAATTTTAGATTCGTCGCGTTATTCACGTCTTAGGGATTTCAGTCTTCGAATTTTCTCCATGTTTGGATCCACATATTTATGCGAATGCTCGTTCTCAAAAATGAAATTGACGAAAACAGATGAACGTTCGTCCATGAACGATGCGTCATTAACTTCCTTAAGGGAGAACACCACTGTGACCCCCTGTTTTTTTTTCACATTTTTCAAGAATTTTTTTTTGTGGGAAAAAAAAGAGATATTCGAAAAAAAATTTTGGGTTCTGTTCCTTGTTTATTAATGTATCAAAAAACATTTTTTTCACATTTTTCACGCCGCATGGTGGCGCTGGGGAAACTCTCGCGTCAGGTGCTGTCATTTCCGCGGCACGCAGCAGAACTCTCTTCAACGTCGATCTGAAAAAAAATACCGAGTGTTTTCGTTAATAATATGATATTTTGAAGAGAAGTACATAGGGATTTGGAAAAATATTGTTTTAAAAAAAATAGGCACGCCTTTAAAATTAACTTTAATTTCAAAGGCGTGCCTATTTTTTTTTTAATAATATTTTTCCAAATCCCTATGTACTTCTCTTCAAAATATCATATTATTAACGAAAACACTCGGTATTTTTTTTCAGATCGACGTTGAAGAGAGTTCTGCTGCGTGCCGCGGAAATGACAGCACCTGACGCGAGAGCTTCCCCAGCGCCACCATGCGGCGTGAAAAATGTGAAAAAAATGTTTTTTGATACATTAATAAACAAGGAACAAAACCCAAAAAAATTTTTCGAATATCTCTTTTTTTTCCAACAAAAAAAAATTCTTGAAAAATGTGAAAAAAAACAGGGGGTCACAGTGGTGTTTTCTCTTAATGCGAGCAAGTTCTTCAAACATTTCTGTGGATGTACCGTCCCTAATGGAATCTCCTACAAAAAAACTCAGACGATCTAATTAATATTTGTCGGAAAATTGGTTGCTATACTTTCTTCGTTTTTTCCTACTGAGCCAGATTTCATCATTGCATTAATTTTCAGTGGAAAAGGCCTCCTGGGGAAACCACTCTAATAAAAGCGCATCTGCAATAGTACCGCACGGGTGATGTGGAAAACTATTGTTAAAATCATTTAATAATTATGCGATATTAATAAAAAGTTGTGGCAAATAATTATATTTTTAATGATTAATTAATATAGTATTAAGGAACGATAAAATATTTGAATGACAATTTGTCGCGGGTGCCATGTATTTTTTATATCGGAACGCTCCTGAGATGACGCACTCGCCGCTGTAGCCGCCGCGCGTTACGTGGTAGAGGGGGTATCGGAGGCGTAGCCTTCCTGCCGGAGCCGAACTGTGCACTTTATTCCGAGCTCTGCTATAGATTAAGAATTATCGAGAATTTTTTATTTCAGATAACACCAAGAGCCAAAATCACCGGGGCCACCCACGCGCTTTTTTTTCAAGGCGCCAACTTCGATCAATAATAATAATAATAATAAACTATTACATTTTTTCAAAAACATTTTTTGTTGTATCTTTAATATGTAAATAAAAACATCCGAAATATCCAAAACGATTCATTTTTATTTTCCTACAAAAAAACGCTTTCCAAAAAAGACATGAAAATTGGCTTAAGTTACCAGACTACCTTAAAGTTAGCCACGTAGCCGTCCCAACCCGATGTCCGGTCAAATTTATCGCTTTAACTTTGTAACGGAGTGGAATTTTCTTAAAAGTATTTTTTTGAAAAATTCTTAAAAGTATACAGAATAAAAATCTGTAAAAAAATCGATTTCTTGAAAATTTCAGGTGTATGTGAGCGCCTAACGCAAGAGATTAGGGTGCATTGGTGCATGAAAAGTCATAAAAACAAGCTGGAAGTTTAAACTTGGAAATTGCTTCCTTGAAATTTCGCACAATGCTCAAAGGTCAAAGCCCTTTCATATGAAGAACCATCTTTCCTATTTTTGGTTTCTTCATCGAGGAAACTTTGACCTTTGAGCATTCTGTGAAATTTCGAGGAAGCATTTTGCAAGTTTCAACTCGCAGCTTGTTTCCATACAATGCCATACATGTATTGTCAATCCTAGATTTTACAAAAAAATTTAAGTTCCATGAAATCCGAGCCGTTTCATCAAAATCTCGCAAACTTCAATACTATCATTTAGTTATATCTTACTTATCACGAAAGTTTTAATGCGATCTATTGAAAACTGTAAAAGTTAGAACCACAGATTTTTGAACAAATTAAAAACTTCATAAACATTATCGTAACGATTTCTTTTCTAAATATCGTGGCCCCTTAAACTTCAGGAAAGCACCCTTCGTTCTATAAATCTAAATGTAGTTGGTACGGCTTGTTGCATGGTGTACAATTCGGAGAATATGGCTTTCCCTAATGCACGCACTTGCTAGCCAGTAGAAAACTTATCATCTGTCGTACTGACGCGAACAAAAACATTTTAATTTTGTTACAGCAATTGAGATCTTACCGAGGCACACCAACGAGGAGACGGCAAATGGAAATCCGTAGGAGGACATTTTCGTATTACCAATCTTCTAAACGAATAAAACTGTGCAAAAAATATACTTTCTATTCTACTGTTGTATTGCTTTTTGCTTCCTCGTAGAGAGTGCTTTAATTTTCTTTTAATACTACAAAGTAAAGCAACAATACTACAAAGTAAGTAAGTGTAAGTAAGTGTAATACTACAAAGTGGTCGTTGAGAGATTGTAAAATTGCCGCGTCATATTTAAATATATCGATGTATCGATGTCGAGATTGGTCGAGATCGAGGAGACTGAAGATGGCGCTGAAAACGGCGCATGCTCAGACACAAGTCTGTTCGTTCGAAGATCCGAAGAAACGGTTCCCGAGATATAAACGTTTGAATTTTGCAGGGCTGTTACATACAGAAATGCGTCCAGATATTTTTTTTATAAATATCATTATCCGACGTTTTGGCAAATGTCAAACACATTGACATTGAAAATTTGAAAACTAACATTATTTACTTTTTCGCAATATCACATCAATGCTCAAACTCTTCTTTATGGTTTCACGATCACTCATAGCTCCGAGGTATTGGACAAATCAGAGATATTTTGAAAAATCCAAAATTTCATATAGATCGAGGACATTTTAACGATTCTCAAGAAATTCAACGCTCAATTCCTCAATTTTAACCTATCTTCGACGATACTTCGTACGTGTAGGAAAAATTAGCACATAATAAATAAATAAAATACTGTCAGGTTCACTGTTACGTTACTGATGAGTCAGTGAGTAATAAAACGAATGGAACGATAACAGTAGCTCGTGGCTCGTGTAGAAGAAAAAAAAAACCGGTGAAACCTGAGTAGAATTCAGAACTCCGAGGCTTCGGTATAATTTCCCTAAATGAAAACGTTTCACGCTTTTATACAGTTGCGAGATGACATTTCATGAAAATAATGATCGTAGACAATATTCAAAAATATTTGTGTAGTCCTTGAAACCCTTTCTAACGATACCCCACTTCCCAAGATGGAAATTTTTCGCACTTTTTCGGACTTAACATTTTAACCCTTCGGAATGTACGTACTCAATTCCTCAATTTTAATCTTCCTTCGATGATACTCCGTTCGTATAGAAAAAAATTAGCAGGATCTTTCAAATAATGCGGTGATTAGAGCCGCGTATATTTTTCGAAAAAACTCAAAAAACCATAACCTTTGAATCAGAGCTTGAACTTTTCCGGGTATCCGGATACCCGAGTAATTCGGGTTTCACGGATCCGACGCTTCAAATCCGCATATCTCGATAACTCGATAATATCCGGGTAATAACGGATTCGGGTATGCGGATAGTTTCGGGGTATCCGGGTAACCGGGTACTCGGATAATAACGGATAATATCGGGCAATTAGCGCCGATAATTGATGCCGAAAATGCTGAAAAAAAATTGTTCAATTTACGTAATTTGTGAGGCGTGCGTAGATGTTGCCAAGAACAATGTTTGCGAAGTACATTTATAAGACGAATAATAAATCATTACCGGAAGATTGAGAAACCGGGATTATATCGGTGTTCATGTCCGATCATTTAGTTGACCATTTTTTGTTTTTATCGACTGATATCAATATTAAACAAATTAGATTGTCATTATAACGAAGATTCTTGGAAAGAATCTTGCAGGCGTATTTACTATTATTACCAAACTATTTCTTCACTGTAATTCACATCCGACAAAAACTACAATTTTAATAAAACATTCTTGTGTAGATTAAAAAAGCAATGACATAATCTTCTATCACAATGTTAGGGAAACACATGATCATTTCATAAGAACTTAATCAACATTGACCTGCACTATTTGCATCTTTAATATTATTTTTTCATCACGATTTATTATTATTTAATAAATATCCTTAGATTGTGAAATGTATATTTGCTTTATGGACGTGTGTGCCGTTTTTATGAACTTCAGAGTTGGAGAGAAAATATAGAATGCGAAGAAGCTGATCTCGGCTATTCTTAAGGTAGTTCTAACACAAATGAAGAAGTAATGCAAATTTAATGAGTTTTTGGGAAAACCTAGAAAAAGTACTGAAGAATACTTGTGCGAAATTTGAGACTGTTTCACCGTACCGTTTTCAAGATATCGTTTATCAAAAATTGCAAAATTTGCATACGAACGTATACCTATACCGTACAAAATGAGCACTTTCCGGATATTCAGTCACCAAAATGTACGAAGGAGTAATGAAAAATTCTTGAAATTTGGCACGAAAGTAGTTTAGTAGATGAAGAATAACATATAGTTTACAGTAAATTTTCGACCATACAGTAAAAAAGTATGGATTATTGAAAAAATATTGTTTTGAGGCTAGAAGAACTCGTGAGCATGACAACGTCGCTGCGCGACGTGGTTGCCCGCCTCACGCACCGCTCCTTCTATCCCCTCCTATTTCTTGTGTTAGAACTACCTTAATATGCGCAGGCAAGAAATTGTGATCGTAACAGCAGATTCTAAAAAAATTGTGGGAGTCACATGTAAAATGTTTTTCCGAGTAAATACACAATTGTTATAAATTGGAAAACCGTGACGTCTGATTCGTCAACACTAAGTTTTCATTTTAACCGTAGTTTTGCACAATTTCTTTGAACAGAGCAAATTTGATACAAGTTATTTTCCAATTTTTTTCAATGGTAACTATTAACGCCCTATATTTCGGCTTATTCGATGACCAGACTAATACAATATCATAATTTTTTTTACGCCGACATTATTCGTTATTACCCGGTTACCCGGATCCGTGATTATTCGGATATCCGGATACCCGGATACTCGGGTACTCGAATACCCGGATATTCGGGTATTCGAATCCGAAGTGTTGGATTCGATTTCCCGGATACCCGGATACTTTCGGGTATCCGGCTAACCCGGATAAAAGTAACAGCCCTACTTTGAATAGCTGTACGAATTGTTATAAAAATTACAGTAAATAAAATTATCGTTACTGATTCATTTGTCTGCGGAATTTCGGTGCTCCAGCTGAAGTCGTTCTTGAGCTGTAAGGAGTTTGAATATTTTGCCAAGTGAGTACACACGAGCGTAGAATCGGACATATTTTTCAAACGTGATTTTCCGTGGTTTTGTCATATTTTAATCACGTTAGCATTGAAGAATCGAACAAAATAATCACCATCGTAAAGTTTCTACTATGAGAAAGCGAAAATTATATTTGACATTTGCGTAGTTAAATTATTTATTATTTAGTAATTGAATTCACATAACGTCTTTCGTACACCTCTTTAATTGTACAACGCAAAAATGTTCGTTTATTACGAAGTGGAAAAGAAGGGCGTGATAGCATTTACGTAGAATGATGTTTGCGCAGCGAGCACGTTTTGTTAAAACCGCTATACTATTTTTATCGTCGATTTTTTTCATTAATACTTTTTCAAATAATGCGTAAGTATTTACAAAGGTGTTAAGTATTTTCAAACGAAAATTTCTACCCGACAAATTTACCGTTATTACGAATTCGAATTCGAAACTAGCACTAGCGTTTTTCTTTACCTCTTATCGCTGTTAAAAAATAACTCAGATTAAAATTTATTACGTATGAAATAATAAATAAAAAATACTATCAAGTTCACTGTTACGCTTTGGATGAGTCAGTGGATAATAAAATGAGTGGGACGATGACAGAACCTGCTGGCTCGAGTAGAATACTAAAGGAAAAAAAAATCGGTCAAACCTGGGTATAATTCATACTCCGAGGCTTCTACGAGGTTAATACAGTTGGGATATGATTTTTCATGAAAATAATGATCGACGACGATATTCAAAAATATTTTTGTAGTCCTTCGAACACGTTAAAACGATACCCTACTTGTCAGGATGGAACATTTTTGCGTTTTTTCTGACTTCACATTTTAATCCTTCGAAAGGTACGCTATTCATTTTGTAAAATAAATCTAGGACGATCTGTTGAATGCCTTGTATTAGCTGCATGCCAAATTTCAAGTTTATAAATTAACGCAGTAGTCTGGTCTAGAGCGAGATTTTTGACGTCATTTCTAATGTACAATAATTTTTAAACCGTTAAAGTTGTCTTGATGAAAATTTACACGTGCATTTATTGATCCTTAGAGAATACTTGTGCATAAAAAAAAATTATTTTAAATACTTTCATGTAGTTTTTTGCCTTGTTGCAACATGGTGCGCCGAAAGCCGCCTCAATCGGCGCCCACTCTGGACGATGTTGTATGCATCTGAAAAAAAAAATATATATATATTCTCAATCTGTATGAGTATTCTGAGCACTGGTAGCAGAATTTGTACTTAAAAAAATTTTTTGACAAAATGGCGGCCTGTTGAACTTTCATTAATGATATTTCATACATTTTCGGGTATTCGACGAGTCATAAAATGTCGGCAAAATTATTGTTCGACTCAATTCTGCTACCAGTCCTCGGAAACAGGCTACCTAAGGTACGTGCAAAATTTGAGCTCGATCGGTCCATTAGTTATCGAGATATCGTGGGCGCCGATTTGAAAAACATAGTTCTGCGATAAACGCGTTCAAAGTTTTGACACCGTTAAATGAGCGACTCAGTACCCTCTGCGTTAGCTGCTTCCCGACCGCGCTACCTGAGCGCGCGGCTTGCTCAGAATTTTTATTTCTCGGCTAATTTTTTAAATATCAATAAACGGTTTTCAGGAGCGTATGAAGAAAGGTCTAAGGAATATGAAAATGAAGAAAAAAAAAATCGATTTTTTCAAATTTCTAGACCAGACTACCGCCTTAATCAGTGTAGGATTCGGAGACCTGTGACGGAAGAACAGACGGACGGACGGACGAACACCCAAGTCTCGCTATATAGACGAGGGACGGATTACCCCCCCCAATGACGCTCTAGTGGCCGATTGTTGTTCGAAATGTTAACTTATGTCGTATTGATATTAAATCTTCTAACCGTTGATTTTTTTTATGATAAAGGCAGGACCATTGTCGGATATTGTTATAAACAATTGCTATTGGTATTTGAACGAAAAATTGTGTTGAATCGGATGCTAATTGTCGTGTGTTTATCTCGAGGGGAAAAAAAAAACTGGTCTCAATGACAAATTAAAATATGTATGTAGGATCATTGTACAAGAAACAGGATTGAAACAAATATGATTAACTTTATTGGATTAATAATAGGATGAGATATAAAATCATTTAAAAAAAATACGATACGTGTCATATAATATAATAATATTATATGACAAAAATCAATTGGGTTCTATTATTGTATTGTTTTCCTGTTCCTATTACTCCCTCATTAATATAGAAACTCGTGATTAAGAAATTGGAAATTTCCCGCGAAATTTTCAAATATCTCGATATATCGCTCATCGTGATTCGTCGACAATGAACTGAAGCTGTCGTTGATACAACTTACTGCTTCAATTGGTCAGTTATGTATCCCGATAATTTGCAATCACAATGTTATTGATATTGTATATTCCAGTTCATCATACAAATAATAAAAATTGCCATCTGGTAAATTGCTAACGCTCATACATCGTTAAGGAGTAATATCCACCAAAACTTTTTTTTTTGTCATTTTTTTTTTATTGTCTTAAATCATGCTAAAACTATCCTAGAATCAAAATCTACAACGCTCAAGTACTGATCTAAATTCAAAATTCGTTTAAATCAATTTTTACCGAACAACTTTTATGCTCCAAAATCACATTTTTCGCTTATTTTAGCGATGCTCGTTTTTTTTTAATTTCGCGGCTTTGTAAATTAGTAGAAGTTACCTATGATCGATATCGTGTTTTGAATTTGAAGTATAGAGGTCGCTGCATCAAATTTCGACCGTTACAGCGTCTGTACAGCACGTGTTTACTCACAATTTCCCTTTGTTTAGTCGATCAGCCGTTCTCGTGTGAATTATATTCAGAAGTACTTAATTATGAGTGACAAGGTGTACAGTGGCCACAAAGGCAGTAAAACAAGAAGTACCAGAACAACCCGGAGTAAAATTAGTAACCGACACCCGAGTTTTGCGTGTGATCGGACACCAATCGCGTCAAAGTCGCTGAGCATCGTATGTCCGATATCGCGAAAGAGGCTAGGCGCAGCCTTACATCAGACAAAAAAAAGGAAGAAGAGGAAAATAAGGCCCGGGAAGGACAACTTTACGGCGCAGGGATAGCTGACTGAAGGTAAAAAAATTATTAAGGACTATATTATTGCGATTCTTAAGATTTATAGCATTTTGAAACTTTAAACGCGTTTTTCTCAAAACCATGTTTTCAAAATCGGCGAGCAGTAGAACTGAAAAAGTTTACATCCGATTGACTTGAAATTTTAACTGTAGCTTCTTCATTAGATTATCTAGTGAAGTACACACGATTTTAGCGATTGATTAACAACAAAAAAAGTTATAAACAATTAAAGTCGATTTTTTTTGTCGGAACATTTTTTTTTTTTCAAACCGTCGCCATTTTGCGAAAAAAAATTCTAAAAATATAATCATGTGTACTTCACTAGCGACACTCATGTAGATAATGAAAAAATTTTTTTCTTGTTATAGGTGGAGTTGGGCACGACTTCTACTGCTCGCCGCGGAAGAACTTTTTAAAAAAGCGGTTCACGGCAATCGCTGCACAGCCGCCATTTTGTAAAAAAAATAACAATAAAATTTTTTTTTCTATTCTCCAAGAGTTGCTTAATCCAATGATATATTATTTATATACCTTACATCTCAAATGTCCTTTAAAAAAAATCATGAAAAAAGCCTTGTTTTTTTGAGCATTTGGTGGATATTACCCGTTAACTGGTAATTTATATTCGCAGTGATTTTCCTTATCCCATTTATTGTACCTTCGACGAAATTGCTCAGAACGGCAAATCCGCGGGTATACATAAGACGGCTGGACTGTAAAAATCAAATACATAACGAAGTCGTATATTCTGGCGAAGATACACCGGTTGGAGCTCCGGCAGATAATCATTCGGCAAAAATGAAAATTGCTGGCGGGCATTACGCTTTTTTTTATTGTAATGGCAATAATACTGATCTTATTCAGTGCAATGAATACATCTGTATACTGTGGTGATCCCTGTCCGGCTGGTGGTTTAATTTGTCCTCGTGGTTGTGGGGGCAATAGAATTAAGGTGCCTTGTTCTCCTGGAGCGGAAAAGAGACGCTAATGGACGATGTCGTAGAAATTTGTAAGAATTAATTTCTTTAGCCCGAGTTCGAATGAACATGAAGAATCGTATGTTCTTGTGCCGATTTGATTCGTTTCGTTTCGGACGAGTCGGAAATTTACGACGTTTCATTACAATGAATAACGTGTTACAAGTGTAACATATGTGCAATTTACGATGTTCGATCGAACGTTTTCTGGCTCGTCGATTTTTTGGTATAAAAAGCGAAAAATTTACTCGTTCAAAAGAGCAGACAGAAAAAAGTCGTAGTATCGTCAGCTAATAACGAAAAGATTCTCTGAAAGAAAAATGAAGATCCTTTGCGGGCGTTATCATTTTTTGGTCATAACTGCAATAATTCTCGTTATATTCGGTGCAATGAAAATATCGGTAGATTGTCAGAGACCTGGACACCAGGGGAGGCTGTGCCCAAACGGCTGGAGGAGGGACTCCAATGGACGATGTCGTAAAATTTTGTAAGAATTCTTTTATTTTTTGTGCCCACAAGCGTGAGAGATTATAGTCTTTCCTTGCATGATGTATATATGTCACACAAAAAGACATTGCACGACCTCTGGCGGATGTTTTTTGATTATCGGATCTTTAGAGTCCTCCTAACCTAACATTTTTTGTGATATGATCTAATTAATATTCTCCTTCTTTTTCGAATCCTACAGATTTTCTTCCCCAAGTACAACGTGTCATTTTTTATTTGATTAGTTATTTAGAACGATGTTTACGCGTTAAAAATATTAAAAAATCCGCAGTTTAACGGCTTCTGATGAATCAGTGGGTAATAAAACGAGTGGAACGATAACAGCAGAAAAAGAAAAAAAAAACCGGTCAAACCCGAGTATAATTCATACTCCGAGGCTTCCGTATAATTTCCCTAAAGTAAAACGTTTCGCCGTTAAGACAGTTGGGACATGATTATTCATGAACATAATGATCGAAGACAATATTCAAAAATATTTTTGTAGTCCTTCGAACCCATTAAAACGATACCCTACTTATTGTTAAGATGGAAAATTTTTGCGTTTTTCCTGACTTCACATTTTACTCCTTCGAAAGGTACGCTATTTTGTTTGTAAAATAAATCTTGGACCATCTGTTGAATGCCTTGTATTAGCTGCATGCCGAATTTCAAGATTATAAATTAATCAATTTAGGATTTAGAGACCTGTGACGGAAGAGCAGACGGACGGACGGACACCCAAGTCTCGCCATATAGACGAGCGACGGATTACCCCCATTGACGCTCTAGTGGCCGATTATTGTTTGAAATGTTAACTTATGTCATATTGATATTAAACCTTCTAACCGTTGATTTTTTTCATGATAAAGGCCGGACCATTGTCGGATATTGTTTTATCAATTGCTATTGGTATTTGAACGAAAAATTGTATTAAATCGGATGCTAATTCTCGTGTGTTTATCTCGAGGGGAAAAAAAAACTCAACACATACAGCGATACAAACGGTATGAAAGACCGTACGGCGTGATGAGAACAATTTTACAGCCTACTCTTCTTTCGCACATAGTCGAAAAATTTATTGCTGCACTAAAATGACTATAATTCTGCTTCCCGTTGTAGTTGGAACTGCATTTTTTTTCTCGTTCTTGTCGCAATGGTCCAAGTTTAAAAATAGCACCCGATTCTTCGGGCCGTCTTTTTTCGTTTTTTTACAGATTTTTAAACTCGTACAATAGATTTTAGCAGATTTTTGCATACATACGCCGTGAGGTGGAATCATTAAGGGCGGGGTAAGGGTTTTCACTTTCGAAAAATCGAATTTTTTTTTATCTTATCTTATTGTTTAACATTTCAAGAATATGTCCTTAAAATTTTAAACCGATCTAATCAATATACTTGAAGTTATTGTCTTATTAATCTCCTGGCCTTTAACGCTATACCTCTAACAGCTGCGGGCGGTCGGGCTAGCAGTGCACTTTAGACGCGTTTTTCTCAAAACTACTTTTCCAAAGTCCGTGTTCACTGCCATTTAAAAACTACTTGACCGATTCATTTCAAACTTTGTACACATTTTCTACATATAAAATACCTCCCCCCAACGTTTAGTTAAATTTTTTTTTTTACATTAAGGGTGTTTCCCACCCACAAAATGGTGGAATTTTTCGTGGAAAATAACAGTTCACACTTTAGATGGCCGCCAAAAATTTTTAAATGAAAAAAAACGTTATCAGAGAACGTTGGGGGGAAGATTTGATTATAATTTGACTAAATTTTCATGGTTTTTCATTTTCAGATAATTTCCGGCCGAGTTATAGTTTAACTTGTTATGTGTTACTCAATAATCATACTCTTTTCACGTGCACACCACTGTTAACTTATTATATTCTCTTTTTAAACCGCGCACACACAACACTGATACTACGTGTACACGGAATTTACTATACCCGGCCATTTGTAAAATCTCCGCAACTCAGAATTGCCGTGCATTATTGACGTATTATGCAATTATACGATACAGCGAGAGAGGCTCTTAATTGGCTTGTCGCAGGTATAAATACGTCGGATCACTTGTAGAAATCAATCAGACAGGAAGGTCGTACAGTCACGCGAAGATATCAATCGGTTGAGTGCCAAGAGCGATCAACAGAAAACGTTGTATCTTTTTTTCCGAGCGTGAATTACACATATCAGAAAACATGAAAATTCCTGGCGTGCCTTACGCTTTTTTTTTATCGTAACGAGGATAATGATTATTTTATTCGGTACAATGGACACATCTGTACATTGTACAGATGTGTCCATTGTGCTAGACATCAGGGCATTGGTGGGACCAACATAATCAAAATTTCTTACCCGAAGGGCTATTTCAGGGTTGGTAATGGAGTATGTCGTCGACGTGTGTAAGAACGATTTTCCTTAGTTCAAGTTTGGTTATAGCAATTATTAAAATGCCATCTTGACATCTGCCGACGATTAATTTTTTATTATCGATCAACAATTCGAATTTAAATCAATTTTTCGATTTTCATGATCTAATAAGTCCATTAACATTCACGTAACAGTATTGGATGGAAAAATTCTTTGAACGACCTTGTCAAAGTTTTCTATAGAACAGAATCCATCTTTTTTAGGTCCATAAAAAATAAGGGCAATTGTTTTCTGTTCTTAAGAAGCGATACGACACTATTTAAAAATTATTAATTTCTATGTATCGTATTGTAGAAGTTGCAGTCAACTAACGAACAAACCGTCCATCTTATTACCGAACATTAATCATATACAATTGTGCGCTATAAACTCATTATCATAACCGGAATGTAGAAAATACCGAGCAGCAAGTTGTACGATGAATCGAGTATCATTTATAATTAATACACATTGTTTGCGGAACAATAAAGATTTCTCATACTGACAAGAACACAAATACTTTTACTCTGTTACAGCAAAGGTTAAGAAGGTGGTGAGGCATATTCGTCAGGAAGCACGTAAGCAAGATGACAACTATAGGACAATTTTTCGTTATATTGTATATTTAATATATAGAAGTAAAGATATAGCGCAAAAATAAATCAGATTCTGTAACTGTATTATTTTTTCTTGTCCTACTGCACTGCAAATAAAAATTTTTAATTGATGAATTTGAAGATTCCCGCGTAATTTTAAATATCTCGATATATCGATCGCCGTGATTCGTCAAGAGCGACCTGAAGTTGACGCTGAAATCATTCCCGCTCGAACAGAAATATTTCCCAACGGACGGACGTTCGGGTAGTACACATTGCTCCTTCGTTTGTAAAATCTGCGCAGGTGCTTGGAGCTGCATTATCATAGTACATACAACTTAACGTTTCAACGAGAGGGGTTTAATTAGCCTATCGCCGGTATAAATACGCGCGAGAAAACTCTTGGATATCGGACAGACAAGGAAGTCGTGTAGTCTCGCGAATATATAAACCGGTTCAGTTTCGAGAGATCCGTGCATAACGTAGGTGACTTTTATTCGAGAGTGAACATCCCATCAGCAAATCATGAAAATTCTGGATGGGCATTACGCTTGTTTTATCGTAACGATGATAATGCTTATATTATTCGGTACAATGGACTCATCTGTACATTGTAAACTTTATCAAGCTGTGAATATTATCAAGGGACGTTGTCCGAATGGCTGGATAAGGGACGCTAACGGTGTATGTCGTCGACGTGTGTAAGAATGGATTTCGTTAGCCCAAGTTTGGATAAAGATGGAAAATTTGAGTTATTTTGTGCATAGTCGATCACTGGATGGTCACTCTGGCTAATTAGTATTTACTCTTTCATCCATAGTCGTCAGGACCAGGAATTTTTTTCATCCAAAGTACAATCGAGAATTAAATTATCATATATAATTGGAGATCAGCTGGATATTAATTATCATACCCAAAACACAAAGAAATGAATAGTCTTAAGTTGTATGATTAACAAATTAATAAGCATAAATTATAGATTAAATTGTTTTTTAGAAATATAATGAATTTTCGTACTCACAGGAACCAAAACACTTTTACTTTTTGTTACAGAGGTTGAGGTCGTGGCGAAGCATATTCGTCAATAAATGACCGGATAACAACTGTAGGACTATTTTTCTTTACATTATCTTTAATATGTTGAAAATATTATAAGAGATTATACGAAAATTAATTAATTTCTATTATTCGACTGTTCTCTTTTCTCTAATACTGTATTGTAAATAAAAATGCGTAATTAAGGAATTGAAAAGTTCCCGGGTACTTTTTAAATATCTCGATATATCGATCATCGTGATTCGTCGATACCCAAGTGAAGTTGGCGTTGAAATAATTTTTATCAGATCCAAATATTTCGTAACAGTCTAATGTTTCTAATAATAAGTTGCAGTGATTCTACTAGTACGAGAATTTTCCACTAATGTACATATTTATAAATAATAAAAAAATCTCGCTAAAAGTATAGTCCTCCTATAATTTGAACGTGATTTGTGCGGATTATATTGATTGATTATTTGATCGCCCGGTAAAACTAAACGTGTACTGCAAAATTTCGTTCAGTGATTTTTTAGCATTTCTCAAAAACATAGCGAACGAAGAGCCTTGATCAATTCTAATCTTTGTTAAGCGCCTATCTACCGTATGATTGCGCTAGGAGCGGCCGAAAATTGATAAAAATTACAATCTGTCATTCGATGTACATGATTACTCATCTTTGTCAGTCAGTAAAAAAAAGTAAATAATTTATGTTGAAGGCGTTTTCATTATTCTATTATTTGTAAAATCCCTCTAGTTGCAGTTTATTATGTCATCGACCATGCGTCCTGCGATTCAGCAAGAAAGCCTTGATCAGCTCATCGTTGGTATAAATAAGAGAGAGGACTCGTGAAAATCAAACAGTCAAAGAAGTGGTACAGTCTTCCGAAGATTAAAAACGATTCAGCTCCTAGGGATCGGCAGTACACGTAGAGTCTTTTTTCGATTGTGAGTTGTCCATCAGCAACCATGAAAATAGCAGGTGGACATTCGGGCTTTTTGTTTTTAACGGCCATAGTATTCATTTTATTCGGTATAATGAATACATCAGTACACTGCGTAGAGCGTAAAATACTGATTGTAAATTTAATCAAGGCGCCTTGTCCGAATGGCAAAAGGAGGGACGATAGCGGACGATGTCGTAAAAACATGTGAGAACAATTTTAATACGTCTAACTTTGGCTGAGTATGAGAAATTAAAGTATTTTCGTTACACGGGAAGTCGTATTTCTTTCTGTATTCAGACACAATTCGTTCAAGACAATTAAAAAAATAAAAATTGCCATATATTGTAATCGCTCACTTGGAGTCAATTACCAAGTCAATCATAATGCGCACGATCAAGGATTAAATTATCATATATAATTGCGGACTATCACACAGTCATTATTACACTCGGAACGTCGAAAATAAGATGAATAACTTGAATAATTCATGAGTATCAATTATAAATAATATCGCTTGTAAAGTACAGGAATTTCTCGCACTGACAGGAACAAAATTATTTGTTCGCAGCCAATGAAATTGTTGCGCGGTATATTCGTCAAGAGATGACAAAGACTACTCTATATATTACTACAGGACTATTCTTCGTTACATTGTTTTTAACCTAATATAATAATATTATATGACAAAAATCAATTGGGTTCCATTATTGTATTGTTTTCCTGTTCCTATTACTCCTTCATTAATATAGAAACTCGTGATTAAGAAATTGGAAATTTCCCGCGAAATTTTCAAATATCTCGATATATCGCTCATCGTGATTCGTCGACAATGAACTGAAGCTGTCGTTGATACAACTTACTGCTTCAATTAGTCAGTTATGTATCCTGATAATTTGCAATCACAATGTTATTGATATTGTATATTCCGGTTCATCATACAAATAATAAAAATTGCCATTGGGTAAATTGCTAACGCTCATACATCATTAATTGGTAATTTATATTCGCAGTGATTTTCCTTATCCCACTTATTGTACATTCGACGAAATTGCTCAGAACGGCAAATCCGCGCGTATAAATAAGACGGCTGAATTGTAGAAATCAAATACAAAACGAAGTCGTATATTCTCGCGAAGATACACCGGGCAGAGCTCCGGGAGATAATCATTCGGAAAAAATGAAAATTGCTGGCGGGCATTACGCTTTTTTTATTGTAATGTCAATAATTCTGATCTTATTCAGTGCAATGGATACATCTGTATATTGTGGTGATCCCCGTCCGGCTGGTGGTTTAATTTGTCCTCATGGTTGTGGGGGCGGCAATGGAATTAAGGTGCCTTGTCCTCCTGGCCGGAAAAGAGACGCGAATGGACGATGTCGTAGAAATTTGTAAGAATGAATTTCTTAAGCCCGAGTTCGAATAAATATGAAAAGTGATTCTAGTGACCATAACATTTTCCGGATGCATTTTAAACAACTCTCCCCTTCTAGTCGACATCACCTAACAATTTTTTATTGTATGATCCGATTCGTAAGATCTTAATGTTCATTCTCTCTGTATATCAGAGTTTCCCGCAAAGATTTTGTTTGAAACTGAATATGGCCATTTCTTGCAATTAGGACATTTTTATATGCAGAGTTTGGGCATAATACCCATTTTTATTGATTTTTACGTCAAACAGTGGCGCAATGGAATTTTGGGGTTATATCGATCTTCAATAAATGACAGGCGGCTGTTTTTGCTGCCATATTGACATACTATGCAGTAATTAATCATCGATTACACAATCCAGAATGAAGAACAGTGATATTAATTTTGCACGGAAGCGTCATTATCATACCTGAAACATAGAAAACGGAGAGTGATAAATTGAACGATAAAACAAGCATCAGTATAAAAACACTTTTATACTCAGTTTCAGAACGTGAGCTCGTTGCGGGACATATTTGTCAGCACAAGAAGATGACTACACGACTATCTTACGTAACATATTTTTTAATGGGGTAATGTTATGGGGGAATAATATTGAATATAATTGTATTGTTTTTATTTCTCGAATACTGTAATATAAATAAAATACTGTATTATAAATAAAAATTTGTATTCGAGAACTTCGAAGGTTCCCGCGCATTTTTAAATATCTCGATGTATCGATCATCGTGATTTATCAACACCAAACTGAAGTTGGCGCTGCATTCGTCGTGTTTAACTTTTATGTAATTTTTAACTGATGCTTAACGTTTCTGACGTTATACTCAGTTCGAATGCTTCTGCAAATATAAAAATTAATATGAATGAGGATGTTTATAGGTAAAAAATTGTCGCGATAACTTTAATACGTCTATAATATTAGCGTTAGCCTTACCAACCCTATGAGGATTGTATACTGACAGCGCGGATGATCACTAGTTCGATTTTTATGATTATATTTTTATCCTCGTCCTTAACGATTGAAAACCCATTTTATTTTATCCTTACGACGCTACAATGTAAATGTGTAATATTTTTAGTCGTCAGATTGCGGTTTCCCCCTATAAAACAGTTCGTAGGGTAGAATTTGAGCCAAGACCGTTTCAGCCAAAGTCTGTTTTGACCAAAGAAGTGACTAGCGCCGATAAACCCAAAGTTAGCTGATGCGTTGAGAAGGTATCGGGCGTTGTACGTGCAATATTCTCATATATTAATTAATAATCAATATACTTACGATCTCGCGCGGTCAATTTAGCGGGGTAATGAGGGTCAAACCTCTATTTTTTTATCATTTGATGTCCAAACGCTTCTGTACACATCAATATACGTCTCTTAACCCGGTAGTCTGGTCTAGAGCGAGATTTTTGACGTCATTTCTAATGTGCAATAACTTTTAAATCGTTGAAGTTGTCATGATGAAAATTTACACGTGCATTTATTGATCCTTAGAGAATACTTGTAAAAAAAAAAAATGATTTTGAATATTCTCATGTAGTATTTTACCTTGTTTCAACATGGTGCGCCGAAAGTCGCCTCAATCGGCGCCCACTCTGGACGATGTTGTATGCATCTGAAAAAAAAAAATATATATATTCTCAATCTGTATGAGTATTCTAAGCACTGGTAGCAGAATTGGTACTTAAAAAAAAAATTTGACAAAATGGCGGCCTGTTGAACTTTCGTTAATGATATTTCATACATTTTCGGGTATTCGACAAGTTATAAAATGTCGGCAAAATTATTGTTCGAGTCAATTCTGCTACCAGTCCTCAGAAACAGGCTACCTAAGGTACGTGCAAAATTTGAGCTCGATCGGTCCATTAGTTATCGAGATATCGTGGGCGCCGATTTGAAAAACATAGTTCTGAGATGAACGCGTTCAAAGTTTTGACACCGACCGCGCTACCTGAGCGCGCGGCTGGCTTAGAATTTTTATTTCTCGGCTAATTTTTGAAATATCAATAAATGGTTTTCAGGGGGTATGAAGAAAGGTCTAAGGAATAAGAAAATGAAAAAAAAAAAAATCGATTTTTTCAAATTTCTAGACCAGACTACCGCCTTAAGAAGGTATCGGGCGTTGTACGTGCAATATTCTCATATATTAATTAATAATCAATATACTTACGATCTCGCGCGGTCAATTTAGCGGGATAATGAGGGTCAAACCTCTATTTTCATATCATTTGATGCCCAAACGCTTCTGTACACATCAATATACGTCTCTTAATGTGTAATAACAAATTTATTTTTCGTTTCAGGCGATAAATTTAACGGTATAATGAAGATGAAAAAATAGTATTTCTACCGTTTGGCGTCATGTTTTTTCCACCAGCTTAGATGCGTTGATAGTAGCGAGCCCGAATTCTTGCGCAACATTTTATGCATTTTCGCGAACGCATAAATGAATTTACGACGTACTTAAAAATGATCGCAATTTGTTTTCCCGCAAAATCGTGAAATCTCGGAACGGTGTGCGTGTGGAAAAAAATGTTCTATGACATATTGAATTTGAGGAAAATTCTTTTTGATGTATGTCCAAGAAGCAGGAGATGTTAATTATGTTTGATGTGATTAATGTTTATTTGACGTTATAAAAAAATATAGAAACACATATATAGATTACCCAATTTATTGCAAAACTATCTATGGAATCTTTGGAGAATCTTTCAATAAAATGATTTGAGGCATTAAATTATTGTACCTGGGATATTATACAAATTTTTACCCAACATCTGGTTAACAAAATTTAATTACTGTCATTTTATTGCTTTTATTTTTTTTAAATCAAAGTCTCTCAGTATCCATACTACTACATCGAATTTCACAAAAATCACACCAAACATCGAGGGCTTACTTCTATAAATATGTGCCACATTTCAACCCCTTGTCTCAATTCATTCTCGAATTATATATGTATAATGATTTGAATTTGGTCAAACCGGGTACCTGTGGACACACATCCAACCGAATGTTTTTCCTTGACATGTTTTTTCGACTTTTTCAAGCATTTTTTTCAAGAAACATTTCAAGAATTTCGGCATGAAAAGTTCGTAATAATTGTAACAAGCACTTTTTCAAGAAACATTTCAAGAATTTCGGCATGAAAAGTTCGTAATAATTGTTTTTAAAAAGAAGCTTCCTTTTCCGAAGAAGCAATCCATTCGTTATTTATGAATGGTTATAAAAAAAGTTTATGCCGCCGTTTTGACCCTCGTATTGATTCTTGTTGAGAAATCACAAAGAGTTTGTACAAATTACCCAAATTTTGATTCGCTTTGGAACGTGAAAATGGTTTAAAAAAATTCAATGACTTTTCAGAGCTTCATAAATAATATAAAATAATCATGGACCAAATGTGATCATTTGTCTATTTACTAAGGGTACAACGATATAAACGGTCCCAAAAGGCCATACGGCGCGATGCGAACATTTTTACATCTTACTCTTCTTTAGCAGTTATTCTAAAAATGTGTTGCTGCACTAAAATGACTGTAACTCGGCTTACCGATGGAGTTGCAACTCCATTTTATGATCATTCTCTTCGCAATAGTTCGAGTTTTAAAATAGTGACTGATACGTTGGGCTCCGGTCCTTTTTTCGATTTTTTACAGCTTGTTAAACTCGTACCATCGATTTTAACAGATTTTTGGGCACATCCGGCGTTGGGCGCAAGTACGACAAGTATCAAAGTGCTCTATGCGGAATAAAAGTGAATTCCATTCGAAATATGAGTTTTTTTTACATATCCACTAGGAACATTAAATTTCTATATAAATACTATAATGGTTCATGTTTCAAAATAATGCTTGATTCTGTGAGCTACAAGTTCTCCTGGATTTATTACAGATTTTTAGAGACACGCCATGGACGTGCACAAATTTTTACATGCACATAAATTCGATGAACACAATTTCGATGATTTTCCAAGTTCTCTTTGGGGTTCTAGCTTTTTGAAAAATTGTATAGCTCACATACGTTGATAACACTTATTAACGACCAGTTATGATCTAATTAATATAAAAAATCATGGATCAGATTCGAGAGGACAATGAATGCTTTCTAGTGGAAAAGGTGTGAAACAAATTTATTTTTATTTTATAATTTTTCGTTATTCTACAAAACTACGTCTGGAGATCGTATATATAGAAATGTGTATAAGATGTCCCACGTTTTGTACGACGGCGGTTTTGATTGATTTACGTAGTCTCCGTGCTGTGTTTGAACGAATCATGGCGATCGATATATCGATATATTCAAAAATTCCGCGGGTACTTTTGAATTCCTGAATTACGAGTTTCTACGTAAAACGACAGGTATTGAAGAAGGGAAAACATAAATATAATATAAACCACCAATATAATGTAAGCCAATTTATTTTTACCACATAATATTGTTACATTATATGTTAAAATCGACGGAGCAAAGAATAGTCTTGTAATTAACTTGCTGCCTCTTGAAAGATGTGCCTCGTAACGATCTCAATGACGGCTGTAACATAGTAAGAATATTTTTGTACTTGTCAGTAAGAGAAATCATTATTTTTTTGAAAAAAAATGTTATTCACGATTGGCAATCGTTAATCTTGCCAACATGTTACTCTTCATTATCCATGTGTATCATAATTTAACACATTTATACGTTCTATAAAAAAATACGTACTTTTATATAACACTAGACGAACGCTCTTAGAAGTAATATTTTTATGGCGAGTTCTCATTAGAACGTGAACATCTGCTAAGATCATGAAACACTCGGGTTCATTTATTATACTTTTTGTACATGGTGTTTGTTATTCATGGTGACGTTGTTATAATTCTTACAGTATGTTTCTTACAAAGTTCGGCGACATTGCCCATTTTGATCCCCCGCCCAGCCAGACTCGCAAGGTAACGCTACTGTTTTACCATGTGATATGTTTGAAGCTACAAACACAATGAGAATTATCGTCGTAACAACAAAGAAAGCGTAATTGCCGATTAGTATCTTCATGATTTTTTAATACCCTCGAAAAATAGTACTCAATGAAAAAGTAACAGCGAGGGCTTAGTATTGTGCGAAGTTTTTCGCGCTGATCTCGAAATGCAACGACAACCGGATTAATGGTCCCGAAGACTATAATTGTCTGTTTCGATTTCTTCGAACGCTTGCTCATTTATCCCTGCGACGTAATCATCAAGTACGCTCGTCATATATAATTAAACTATGGACATGTGGGACGTCTCGACACACACGAGCTATAACTATGTACACGAATCTTTTATAATTTACTAATGATTCGTCCAATTAACATAAATTGGCTCGAATGATGCGTGAGTTGGAAGTTTACTTACGTGGATTTTTCCTCACGGTAAGCTAAGATATGCAGGTTGAGTAAACTGTGTAAAATGCGCTCGTATAGTAATATGAAGAACGAACAGATGGCGCTTATTACACGACAAAATTTTGATGACGCCCGACAGCACTACAGAGTTATGTGTCGAGCAAACATAACCTCTTACACGTGCTCGACAAACTCTTATAAGAAGACACTTTATCGAATTTTTCAAAGAATATGGAAAAATAGAGAGCACAATAAAATGACCGCTTCAACTCAACATGTCGGAAAGTTCGTGGCAGAAAAAAATGGCAATTTTTTATCGGATCCAAGACTGTTTTTACGGGAAACACTCGCCACTATGTAGACTTTGGCTGATGTCATCAAATAGCCAAGTTTTAACAAACTTGGCAGTTCAACCAGTACACATACACTAGGGTGGTTTTTAATTTGGTGATGTTGGAAATTCTTTGGTATTGTTCCTCAAAAGTAATCAACATGTCTAGAAAAAAAATTGGGCGCAAGCGGAACTTTGTCTAATAATTCTAACCCACCCCACCGAGCTGTTGAATTTTTATACGAAAAAATGCATGCATTCAAAACTTTGTAAAGAAAATTGTTTATTTTTTGAAAACTATTTATGATAAAAGAATTTAATAGAACGTTTTTGTAGGAAATATAATGCTCTACAAAAAAGGTAGCTTGTGAAATTCTCGTGAATCTAATATTTATCACGTAATTAGCAAAAAACTGTCATCATTTATTCCAAAAGTCGATCATTATGGTCAAAACAGGAGTTTGACGTCGAATAGCTGCAATTTATTTTTCGTATGTATATAAGATTATGAAGAAATACGTAGCGCACTCAACAATGAAATGTAAACAATATTAACATTTTCAATTTTATCAATGTTATTGTGAATTATAATGAATGATGTCATGTATTTTAAAAATCAACTTACAATAATGAATTACATCGGTTGGAGCAAAATTGCTTTGTTAATATCAGTATATTTTTTTCTATATTCTTCAATTATTCGTCAATGAATTGTTTCTGATCTTCATCATAAGTGAGACGATCATTGTACTCTGTAATAAGTTTCACTCCTCTTTCTGCAACATCGTTAACCACTTTAATTGCTTTAACTATTTTTAAGCCTTGTAAATAATTTTCATTAGAAATCCACTCGCTCACATCGATATCAAAAAATGAGGAGTTGATTTCAAATCTTTCGAAAAAAGCCATCGATTTGGAACTGATAAAGAAATGTTTTGCAAATACATTGCAGTTTTTCGACGTCGAACTCCTGTTTTGGCCATAATGATGGACTTTTGGAATAAATGATGACAGTTTTTTGCTAATAACGTGATAAATATTAGATTCACAAGAATTTTACAAGATACCTTTTTTGTAGAGCATTAATTTTCCTATAAAAACACAATATAAAATTTTTTTAACATGAATAGTTTTGAAATGATAAACAATTTTCTTAACAAAATTTTGAATGCACCCACGTAGAAATTACCAGTATAATTCTACTGGCCAAGCTTTGGGCCAATATTGGCGGCCAAACTTTGGCCGCCAGTACTGGCCCTGTACTGGCTGAATATCTGGCCATACTATGGGCCATACTGCGGGCCATACTACGGGCCAGTATAAAATACAGTCTTATGCCAGTACCGGTTGAATTCTACTGGCCAATCTTTGGGCCAGTATTGGCGGCCAAACTTTGGCAGCCAGTATGGTTTCGGTACTGGCTGACAATCTGGCCAAGCTTTGGGCCAATATTGGCGGCCAAACTTTGGCCGCCAGTACTGGCCCTGTACTGGCTGACTATCTGGCCATACTATGGGCCATACTGCGGGCCATACTACGGGCCGTACTACGGGCCGTACTACGGGCCATACTACGGGCCATTATAAAATACAGTCTTATGCCAGTACCGGTTGAATGCTACTGGCCAATCTTTGGGCCAGTATTGGCGGCCAAACTTTGGCAGCCAGTATGGTTTCGGTACTGGCTGACAATCTGGCCAAGCTTTGGGTCGGTATAAAATATCGTCTTGTGCCAGTACTGGTTGTCAATCTGGCCGCACTACGGGCCGGTATAATAACCAGATCTGGGCCAAAATAGGCTATAAAATACGGCCAAGCTCTGGCTTCGATACGGGCTTGATACTGGGCTATAGAAAATGCCAATACTGAAAGTATTTCACTTTAACAGTTGCGTTCTGTAATGTAATTGTAGATTAGGTTATTCCGATCAAAAGTCCATTATTTTGCAAACAACCAAATTGTTGAATTATAATTTGCTCCGAACTTGAAATTGCACGATTAATACAATATTTTTTAGTGTAATATTTGCTTCATATAGCCTATATTTTATAAACACTGTTCTATAAACATTCAAGTACGTATTTTAGACCTGTATATGTACTTAGTCTCTAATTAATAAAAACTAGTCCGAGTATTTAGTATATATCAAGTGCATTTAATTATCAAACATTTATGCATAAACAACCTGGACAACACAGACATCCAAAGGACGTCCTTAAAACATCCGAAGAACGTCCTTACGTCCAAAGGATGTACGTGTGCTGCATGGGAAAAATCAGGTAACGTGGTAAAAAGAAATATGAATTACTCCCAGAGAGGAATAAAATTTAAATAGACATTGGATCGGCGTCCACTAGACGCCAAAAGTGTCTAAAAGACGTCGATTCGATATCTATTTAATTTTCCATTTCTCGCTGAGATGTAATTTGCACCGTCGGCAAAATCGTCTGCCAAGATCCAGCCCAATGAAATAACCAGTATTGGTACGACCGTTGGTGCCAGTAGTAAACCAGAAGTTTGCCAGATCTGGGCCAAAGTCCGGGCCAAAGTTTGGCCCAAAGTCTGGCCCAAAGTCAGAGCTAAAGTCCGGGCCAAAGTTCGGGCCAATTAAATAACCGGTACTGGCCCGACCGTCGGTGCCAGTATAACGGCCGGATTCGGTACACTCCTGTACCGAATCTGTACTGGCCCAATACTGACAGCCAGTACCGGCACTACGGCAACCAGTATTGGCCCAACGCTCGGCCGTTACAATTTTTCTACGTGGGCATGCATTTTTTCATATAAAAATTCGACAGCTCGGTGGGGTGGGTTAGAATTATTGGACAAAGTTCCGCTTGCGCCCAATTTTTTTTCCGGATATGTTGATTACTTTTGAGGAACAATACTAAAGAATTTCCAAATCACCAAATTAAGAACCACCCTGACCCACACATACACACACACACACACACACCACTCACCGTTGTCGCGGCTCTGCATCCTCAGGAAAAGGGGGATCTTGCACACAGATTCCATTAACCAGCAATCCGCCATTACTGCAGGGCGGCGGAAGTGTGGTTAAGCAATGTGCAGTCCTGTCCATTGCTCCGAATACCACAAATGCTATTGTCGTTACGATCACGAAACCGTAATGCCCACCGGGTAGCTTCATGTTTGCTGATACTTCCGTTGATCGAAAAAAAAACGACGATGTTTCCTGCAGATCTCTTGTTCGGTGTCTGTGAGCGCTCTGCCTATTTTTTTTTTTTTAACGACGAGCTAAAGAATCCCTTGATCCCATCGTAAATTCACATGTCATTGAACGAATAATTTATTTGCCCAAAAAAAACTAGACATATACGAATGGTGAGAATAAATCAGGTGAATCATGCGAAACCTTGTTTTTTTTCGGCGTAAGCGCGTTAGTATTTGGCCATATTAATAAATATTCTTTGTCCCTTATCGCGATATATATTATTTTTTTATGTAGGTTCAATAAAATGTGTCTGTCACACCTGTGGCTCTGACACATTTCGATGACACGCAAAAATGGAAGAACAGAGATTATCAATTACGTAACGATAAAACCTAACGAAGGTTATCGATACCTTACAGGGCCTGTATATAAAAATCTGTCGCAAAAGGAAGAAAAAACATTGTTCCGTATGCTCGCAGGCGCTGTTGTGTCGGCAAAACAAAACAAGAAGCTTCATCATCGTGTTCGATTCATGTCTGTGATTTATTCGCTCGATTTATTACCAATGTTTGTAAAATATGTGCAGTTATTTCCGGTATGAATTATGTACGCCATATTTTTCCGTATGATTTTACAGTGGGTGAGGGTGCCTTTAGTTCAGCGGCATTTTGGGTATATAAATAGGACAAACTCTTTATGAAAATCAAACAAACGAAGAGTATTTCGATTATTCGTTATTTTTCGATCGTCAACGAAACATCAATAAACATGAAGATACCCGGTGGGCATTACGCTTTCTTGATTGTAACGGCAATAATGCTCATTGTATTTGGATCGATGGACACATCGGTACTTTGTGAAACCACTACACCAAGGTTAGGTTCCAAAGAAAATCCAATCCCGGGATGGGCATCCGGTCCGCCTGGCTGGCATAACCGCGACCGTTCATAAACTCGGCCGTCATAAAGGTGAGTTCATTGGTTTCACTGTTCACCCAAAATTAAGACACAATTCCATGCTTCGATGAAACGTGTCCGTGATACTAAAATGCCAATTTATATTAAATTTTTCTAATATCCCATTAATTGAAGTAGTTAGCTACTTAATAGCATGCAGTAATTAGCTCGTGTGTCGCGACACAACAGATACATAATTTTGATTTTACAATGGACATATCCTTGATGGATGCCTACGTTGCAGGTATCGATGAGCAAATGTCCGCAGAAACCGACACACACAGACAGACAGACAGACAGTCGTAATAATCGTTGAAACGATAATCCGCTTGCTGTTCGCCTTCAAGATCCGCGAATAGCTTTGCATGATCCAAAGCGTTCGCTGTTACATAATTTTGCGTAAACACCTTTATTCTACTTCACTAAATGAAACTTGAAGTTTCTAAGCGGAAGTTACCACGTAAAGGTAACTGCTGCCTAAAATAAACTGGATCATTTCACACTTCGAGGGAAGTTTCATATAACGCGCATTCCCCGTAAAAATATTCTTTCGAATCCATTCTCCATTTGTTGTACAAAAATAATTTTTCTGAGGGTGCAAAAGGTGTTTCAGTTTGATCGATCAACGTAATGATAAACAACATATTTTAATAAATGAAAGTAACGATTTATCGTACCTGACAAGTACAAAACCACTTTTACTTTGTTACAGGGAGCGCATTCGTTGAGTGACGGCAGGATAACAACTGCAAGACTCCCTTTTTTGTTACATCGTTTTCAAAAAAATGTAACAATATCAATAAAGATAAATGGAGTACTATTTATTATTGTTTTTCTTCCTCTAATACCCGTTTTATAGATAAAATGCGTAATTGAAAAATTGTAAGGCTTCCCGGGTAATTTTCAAATATCTCGATGTATCGATCGCCGTGATTCGTCGACATCGGATTGGAGCTTGGCGTTACAGCATCGAGTCCAAATTCAGATTGTTCCTAACGGTCCTCGAGCGATTCTAACACTTTACGATGCTTGTGGAAGTACAACAGTTAATACGAGTTGGAACATTTATCAGTTAAAGAAAAATCTCGACGAAAAGCTCGAGGCTATAGTACGATATTAATGTAATCCTTGACGGGTCATTCTCTCCTCCTTCGATCATCTGGTGAAAGTATAAGTAGACAATCATTTATTAACCCTTCGCGATCATAGGGTTCAGGATGACCCCAAGCGAAACTTTAAGCCAAAAATTCTATCTGTTCTTGGCGACCAAGGGCAGCGGCCCGTCCTCTAACGATGCTTTGGGGTTCCCTTAGTAAGTACAGGCAATGGAATAGCACGAATCGCGTCAGCAGTTTCTTCGTGGCATTCAATAAGAAAACATCGCGCGCGAGTTGGTGTCAATTTGACCTTCCGTGTGATCAGAACGTTATTTTTTTGAAAAATTTATTAATTTTTTTTTCCTGTGCGGGATTTCTGTGTGCAACGTAAATATGACCATCAGAATTGGAAAATATTTTCTAATTAAGTTAATATAATTAATTACTCCAAAAAAGAAAATTACAAAATTACATTCCGATGATTTTTTTCATATATATATATCATTATATTATAATATACAATATAATATAATATAATATAATATATTATAACATAGTATAATGTATTATTACTCCAATATTTAGATGGCATATAATTCCGAAATCGTCTGTTCTGGAACGCTTTGCTCGAAATTTATACAATTGTCGATTCGTTTTGTTCTCTTCATTATTATGAAGAGAACAAAACCCTGACAGTCAAACAGTGTCTTAATGGGTTATACGCAGTTAGAAATTTAAAAAAATCGATTTTTTTTATTGCATTTTCGGAATGTACATATACTTGAGTATATTCTCTGAAAATTTCAAATCGATCCGGTAAATACCAGGGGTGTTAGTTGAAATTTGCCGGTTTTTTCGATAAAGAAAACACTTAATTTTCAGAGGAATCTCAACATTTTTTAATTCAAAGTATTGACCATTGGTTTCTACACATTTCGCCCATCTCTCAGGCAAATTATGGATACCATCCCAAAAAAATTTTTCTCTTTCGAGGTAAACCATTCGACGAGCCATTTTTCGACTTCTTCAAAATTAGCGAAGCACTGCTCTGCAAGGGAGTGTCCCATCGATGCGAAAAGGTGATAGTCGGACGGGGCGAGGTCTGGAGAGTACGGTGGGTGTGATAATATTTCCCAATTAAGTGTTTTTAATGTGTCTTTCACCAGCTTAGCGGTATGAGACGGCGCGTTGTCATGTTGCAAGATTACTTTGCCATGTCTTCGGGCCCATTCCGGCCGTTTTTCGATCAACGCATAATTCAAATTGATCATTTGTCGTCGGTAGCGATCCTTGTTCACCGATTCACCAGGTTTTAACAACTCGTAGTACACCACACCACACTGGTCCCACCAAACACAGAGCATTGTCTTACGGCCAAAGCGATTTGGCCTTGCAGTCGATGGGCCGGCTTCACCAGGTGAAAGCCATGATTTTTTTCGCTTCGGGTTCTCAAAATAAATCCACTTTTCGTCCCCCGTGACAATTCGATGCAGAAAAGATTTCCTTTCGAATCGTTGAAGCAGCATTTCACAAACGGTTTTTCGATTTTCCATTTGTCTATCGTTCAGCTGGTGTGGCACCCATTTTCCATACTTTTGGATCTTTCCCATGGCTTTTAAACGTTGGCAAATTGCTCCTCGAGTCACATTTAGTGTTTCTGCCAATTTTTGTTGCGATTCGGTTGGATCAACATCCAATAACGCCTGCAATTCCTCGTCTTCGAACTTTTTCGCTGCACCAGGATGTTCATTGTCTGTCAAATCGAAATCTCCACTTTTAAATTGACGAAACCATGTCTCACATGTTCTAATCACTGGAGCATGTTCACCATAAGTTTCTACCAGCAACCGGTGAGCTTCAGCTGCTTTTTTCTTTTGATGAAATAAGAAAAGCAACGAATGCCGCAAATGCGATTTACTTGGAACCAAACTCGACATATTCACTGAGGTAAACAAATATGACGCTATTATTTTGGCGGAATGTGACTTGCGTATTTTTGTAGGTTAATGTCAATAGAAAAAAATGACATACATGCCAAATCATAGAAATGTATACATATTGCTAGCGACATCTACTGGTAAAACCGGCAAACTTCAACTAACACCCCTGGTATTCTTGGAGATACATGCATATTTGTAAGGACGCACGAAGCGTTACAAAGTAGGCGGCCTAAACTTTGAACGTGTTTTTCTCAAAACGGTGTTTTCAAAGTCGGTGACCACAATTTCTCAAAAACGGCTCAACCGATCGATCTGCAATTTTAACACAATCTTCTCACATATATACTTCAGGTATTGATCGAACGAATAAGATTTCCGATAATTAATTCTATTTTTTTTAAAGAATTCAACAAAAAAATTTTGGTCAGAAATTGGAATTTTTTTTTTTCGGAACCGGTATTTTGTCAAAAATCCACATTTCGACTATTCCTTGGATCGATACCTAGATTTATCTATCCACTAATAGAATCTTTTCGGTTTTTTCATTTTGGATAATCCAAACCGGAGATATCGTGCTCACCGCCAGACACCTTTTTTTAGAGAAGCTCCCGGAGATCGGCTATAGCAGCTTTAAAAATCATCATTTTTCCAAATAAAAAATCTGAAAATAAAGTTAAAAGTTACCACAATAAGTATATACATTTTTACGTTAATAAATTTTAATGTTGTTCCAGGAGAAATTCTTGAAAAATCGCCTTTTTTCGGTCTCCTGACTCCGTATAACTCCTGAAGCAAGTGCCGTCTTATCTGATCGACGCTCACCTGGGAAGGCGCGGAGAAGTCGAAGATCTCCGAAATGACCTCAACAAAGGAATTGCTGGAATTCTTGGCACTGAAACGCCTCCAGAACAGGCCTAAGAACGACAATATTCGCCTAAAAGGGCCAGTTGCGATTTAGACAAACGCCATGAAGATCATAAAACGCAGCAGCTTTGCTCATCGTTCTACCGCCCAATGTGCAACAGGCACTGAATGTTTATTTGTGTAGACTGCGGGGGAGAACGATATATATCGTGTACACCCAATTTTTACATTTTTGTATTAAATTTTGATAATAAATTGAGCATTTTTCCTAATTATTTGTAGTGAATTATTTTTCCCTATCGCTTTTACAACGGGCAATACTGTTTATTCGGTTTATTTAATAATCGGTTCTAAAAGAATGTGGGCTAATGCCAGACGCAAGTACAATATTAGTAGAATGTCGGCAGTGTATGAATGATGCGAAAGTCCTTAGTCTATTCCGTGTGAGAGCAACGAGATAAGTATATCCGACTCGTTCGAAAGTTGGTCCGAGACTGTCTACTCGTTGCTCGAGCACGGATTGTTTTTCTCGAAACTCCCTTGTGCTCTTCCAATATCGCCTTCTTTACGAAGCTTTTTGTGTATATGACCTCGTGGCCGTCCGGCGTCGTCGTCGTTGTTTATGGCCCTCCAAGCGGGTCTCCGGTGGTCACGGGTTTTCGCGCAGTGTTTACACACGTATTCAAATAATGCCCTCGACGCAATACTTTGTTCTCTCTGAAAAAAAGATCCTCTGGATATTGTACTTTTTTTGCTCCGAAATGAAATTTCCTCGGTCCCCTCTACAGATGTCAAAATGAATACTATTTTCTATTTTTTTTTAACTATTTTTTTCCTTAAAGTATCATCTCTCAAGAGTATCGCCATAAAATTTGATGAAAAAAAAAATTAAAATTGTAAAAGTTATGATTTTTTTTCGTGATAAATGGCCTTTTTCACGCATTGACCCCTTTATGATTTTTTTCGGCCAACTTTAAAATTGAAAAAAAAATGTTTACCATGTATTTCACATTCTACATGGTTGATACTATTATCCTGATTTTTTTAAAGACATTCTGAACTATACACTCGACGTAGCAATAGTTCAAAATTGACTGTGGTCATATTACGATCAGAACGTGTGCGCGCAAAGTGTGGGCGGCGGGAGTGTGGTTAACAATGTACAGCTCTGTACATTGCTCCAAATACCACAAATGCTATTGCCGTTACGATCACGAAAGGGTAATGTTCACCGGGTAGCTTCATGTTTGCTGATACTTCCGTTAACGATCGAAAAAAAACACGACGATGTTTCCTGCAGATCTCTTATTCGGTGTCTGTGAGCGCTTACCCTATTAATTTTTTTTTTTTTACGACGAGCTAGAGAATCCCTCGATCCTATCGTAAATTCACACGTCATTGAACGAATAATTCATTTGCTAAAAAAAAACCAGACATATACGAATGGTGAGAATAAATCAGGTGAATCATGCGAAACCATGTTTCTTTCCGGCGTAAGCGCGTTAGTATCTGGCCATATTGATAAATATTCTTTGTCCCTTATCGCGATATATAGTATTTTTTATGTAGGTTCAATAAAATGTGTCTGTCACACCTGTGGCTCTGACACATTTCGATGACACGCAAAAATGTGAGAACAGAGATTATTAATCACGTAACGATAAAACCTAAGAAAGGTTATCGATACCTTACAGTGCCTGTATATAAAAATCTGTCGAAAAAGGAAGAATAAACATTTTTCAGTATACCCAAATGCTCGCAGGCGATGTTGTGTGGGCAAAACAAAACAAGAAGCTTCATCATCGTGTTCGATTCATTTCTGTGATTTATTCGCTCGATTTGTTACCAACGTTTGTAAAATATTTGCGGTTTTTTCCGAAATGAATTACGTACGCCATATTTTTCCGTATGATTTTACAGTGGGTGAGGGTGCCTTTAGTTCATCGGCATTTTGGGTATATAAATAGGACAAACGAAGAGTATTTCGATTATTAGTTTTTTTTCGATCGTCAACGAAACATCAATAAACATGAAGATACCCGGTGGGCATTTCGCTTTCTTGATCGTAACGGCAATAATGTTCATTGTATTTGGATCGATGGACACATCGGTACATTGTGAAAACACTACACCAGGGTACGGTTCCAAAGAAAAGCCAAAGCCGGATTCGACAAGATGGAAGCCTCCACATACTAGACAATCCTAGTCATAAAGGTGAGTTCATTGGTTTCACTATTCACCCAAAATTAAGACGTTCGATGAAACGTGCCCGTGATACTAAAATGCCAATTTATAATAAATTTTCCTAATATCCCATTAATTGAAGTAGTTAGTTACTTAATAGCATACAGTAGTTAGCTTGTGTGTCGCGACACGACAGATACATAATTTTGATCTTACAATGGAAATATCCTCGATGGATGCCTACGTTGCAGGTATCGATGAGCAAATTCTCGCAAAAATCGACACACATAGTCAGACACACAGACAGTCGTAATAATCGTTGAAACGATAATCCGCTTGCTGTTCGCCTTCAAGATCCGCGATTAGCTTTGCATGATCCAAAGCGTTCGCTGTTACATAATTTTGCGTAAACAACTTTATTCGAGTTCACTAAATGAAACTTGAAGTTTCTAAGCGGAAGTTACCACGTAAGGGTAACTGCCGCCTAAAATAAACTGGACCATTTCACAGTTCGAGGGAATTTTCATATAACGAGCATTCCCCGTAAAAATATTCTTTCGAATCCATTCTTCATTTGTTGTACAAAAATAATTTTTCTGAGGGTGCAAAAGGTGTTTCAGTTTGATCGATCAACGTAATGATAAACAACATATTTTCATAAATTAAAGTAACGATTTATCGTACCTGACAAGAACGAAACCACTTTTACTGTGTTACAGGAAGCGCATTCGTTGAGTGACGGCAGGATAACAACTGCGAGACTCCCCTTTTTGTTACATCGTTTTCAAAACAATGTAACAATATCAATAAAAATAAATGGAGTACTATTTATTATTGTCTTTCTTCCTCTAATACCCGTGTTATAGATAAAAAATGCGTAATTGAATGATTGTAAGGTTTCCCGGGTAATTTTCAAATATCTCGATGTATCGATCGCCGTGATTCGTCGACATCGGATTGGAGCTTGGCTTTGCAGCATCTAGTCCAAATTCAGATTGTTCCTAACGGTCGTCGAGCGATTCTAACACTTTACGATGCTTGTGGAAGTACAACAGTTAATACGAGTTGGAACATTTATTAGTTAAAGAAAAATCTCGACGAAAAGCTGGAGGCTATAGTATTAATGTAACCCTTGACGGGTCATTCTCTCCTACCTTCGATCATCCGGTAAAAGTATAACTAGACAATCATTTATTAACCCTTCGCGATCATAGGGTTTAGGATGACCCCAAGCGAAACTTTAAGCCAAAATTTCTATCTGTTCTTGGCGACCAAGGGCACTGGCCCGTCCTCTAACGATGCTTTGGGTTTCTATCAAAAAAAATTATCAATTCTTTGTTCTCTGTCAAAAAAAGTTCCTCTGGACATTGTACTTTTTTTGCTCCGAAATGAAATCCCCTCAGTCCCTCTTCAGATGACAAAATAAATACTTTTTTTGAAATGCCCACTATGGAGTTATTTTTTCCCTTAAAGTATCATGTCTCAAGAGTATCACCCTAAAATTTTATGAAAAAAAAATGAAAATTGTAAAAATTATGTTTTTTTTCGTAAAAAATGGCCTTTTTCACGCATTGACCACTTTATAATATTTTTCTGCCATCTTAAAAATTAAAAAAAAAACGTGTACCATGCATCTCACATTCTACATGGTTGATATTATTTTCCTGATTTTTTTAAAGACATTCTGAACGATACACTCGACGTAGCAATAGTTCAAAGATGACTGGGGTCATATTACGATCAGAACGTGTGCGCGCGAAGGGTTAATTGTTTATAGCACAAAATGTAAACGCGTTAGTGTTGCGTGTAAATAGTCATCGAATCGTCTATAGCCATATATATGCGCGCACTTGATGAGAACGCGGAAAGTAGTTGGTCAAGGCTTTGATGAGGCTCGTTCGAATACATGGTAAGTATATACGTGGAGGAGAGGACTACCCGTGGACGTGTCGACCGCTATAAGAATATTGTTTTTAAAAAGATTATAATATTTCACATTCCACATTAATCTTGTAGTCCATAAGAAAGAAAAATATTTTAGAAAGTCCAAGATGTCCGATCCGACGATACAAACGTTTTGTTGTCACCACAACAACAAAACCGACATGGCTATTGTCATAATGCAAGAATTCAACACCGATATGTACAACACCGTCTGTATGCCATCGTCTACTGTCGGCATCCTTGGAGCTATTTATCAGGTAAAAAAATTACATATCAAAAAGTTGTTCCTTTTTATTTATTAATGTTTATGTATCGTCTGCGAGTTTATAGGAAGTTGAAGATATTTAAAATCAATTTAAATAATATATAAAATATATACTTGACGCGGTATAAGTACATTTGAAATTGGATATAAAAATAATAATAATTTAAGTGAGGGAACACTATTGTGAATGTTTTTTTTGCATTAAACATTTTTCATCTCGTCTGACTATTTCTCAATATTTCTTTTGTATAATTTTATGTCGTGCCTACAATTTACAGAATTGTTCATGATCCCTCTGCAGACATATTTCATCGATTTAATTCAAATGTAACCCATGGTAATGCGCAGGAAATGTTTTTAAGGGAGAACACCACTGTGACCCCCTGTTTTTTTTCACATTTTTCAAGAATTTTTTTTTGTGGGAAAAAAAAGAGATATTCGAAAAATTTTTTTGGGTTTTGTTCCTTGTTTATTAATGTATTAAAAAACATTTTTTTCACATTTTTCACGCCGCATGGTGGCGCTGGGGAAGCTCTCGCGTCAGATGCTGTTATCTCCGCGGCACGCAGCAGAACTCTCTTCAACGTCGATCTGAAAACAAATACCGAGTGTTTTCGTTAATAATATGATATTTTGAAGAGAAGTACATAGGGATTTGGAAAAATATTGTTTTAAAAAAAATAGGCACGCCTTTGAAATTACCTTTAAGTTCAAAGGCGTACCTATTTTTTTTTAAACAATATTTTTTCAAATCCCTGTGTACTTCTCTTCAAGATGTCATATGATAAAAAAAAAAAATTGCCACGCCTTTGAAATTAAAGTTAATTTCAAAGGCGTGCCTATTTTTTTTAAACGATATTTTTTCAAATCCCTATGTACTTCTATTCAAAATATCATATTATTAACGAAAACACTCGGTATTTTTTTTCAGATCGACGTTGAAGAGAGTTAGGCTGCGTGCCGCGGAGATGACAGCACCTGACGCGAGAGCTTCCCCAGCGCCACCATGCGGCGTGAAAAATGTGAAAAAAATGTTTTTTGATACATTAATAAACAAGGAACAAATCCCAAAAAAATTTTTCGAATATCTCTTTTTTTTCCCACAAAAAAAAATTCTTGAAAAATGTGAAAAAAAAACAGGGCGTCACAGTGGTGTTCTCCCTTAATGTATATGAAAGAATTATTTAGACACTGTACAGAAGAAATGTTCTGAAAATCTATGGTCTTTATTGAAAATGGTTGAATAAATAAATGGAAAAACCCACAGAGAATTAACTTAACTTTGACCTTTTTATTTTAAAACACTACGAAAGATGCATCACGGTCTTGATTCTAAGTCGTGCACTCGAAGACTGAACTGAATAAAACATGGGACCAGTGCTCTGAACCTCTTAGAATAAAAACTCTCTTTCTTCTTTCTATTTTTTACAGTCCTCATTGTCGCTCGCTGTGCGGTCGCCATAAAGCAAAATATGATATAAGGCAAACTTAGTCTAAATAAGTTTACGACGTGACATTGAAATATGTCAGAAAGATATTTGAGATTAACTTTTTGAATACGATTTCTTTCCTAGAAATCCAACACGCCCCCTAAAAAATTAATCGATTTAATGATCGAAATCATTGTATATAATATACTTTATATATATTCTTTGATCGAATAACTTAATTTATCTAATTCGAGATGCATCTTCCTTGTGTTTTCTCTGGGAAATATGTACACGTGGTCCAATATTCATTGCAAGGAATAGGGAAACCCAGAAAACCCATTCGGACCACTTACCGTAGGAAATAATAATAATCAAAAAGTTCACAATCAATTATCTTAGACTCATTTGATCTCTCAATTCCATGAACTTGGGTGCTGGCAACGGCTATGTCAAAGCATCTGCTAGTTGTTGACCTGTTGGCAAATATTTCAAATTCATTGTTTTCTTGTGCACCTCATCTCGAGACAAATGATAGTTAATATCAATATGCTTTGTGTTCTTATGATTAGTTGGATTATTAACGATGCGAATGCAACCAGTATTGTCAGAGTTATGTCTCGGGTAAACATAGCCTCTAACACGTGTTCGACACACTCGTATAAGAAGACGCTGCATCGTATTTCTCAAAGAATATGGCAAATTGGAGACCACAATAAAATGGCTGCTCCAACTCAACATGTCGGAAAGTTCGTGACAGGAAAAAATGGCAATTTTTATCGGATCCAAGGCTATTTTTACGGGAAACACACGCCACTATGTAAACTTTGGCTGATGTCATTTAATAGCAAAGTTCTAACAAACTTGGCTATTTTTAACACGTTTTAACACACGTCATTGAACGAATAATTAATTTGCCAAACACAAAATAGACGTATACGAATGGTGAGAATAAATCAGGTGAATCATGCAAAACCTTGTTTTTTTTTCCGGCACAAGCGCGTTAGTATTTGGCGATATTGAAAAATATTCTTTGTCCCTTATCGCGATATATATTATTTTTTTATGTAGGTTCAGTAAAATGTGTCTGTCACACCTGTGGGTCTGAAGCATTGCGTTGACACGCAAACATTTTCGAGCAGAGATTATTAATCACGTAACGATAAAACCTAATAGAAGTTATTCGATACCTTACAGAACCTGTATACAAAAATCTGTCACAAATGGAACAAGGAACATTTTTCAGTTTACCCAAATGCTCATAGGCGCTGTTGTACGTCCAAAACAAAACAAGAAGCTTCATCATCGTGTTCGATTTATGTCTGTGATTTATGCGCTCAATTTATTACCAACGTTTGTAAAATATGTGCAGTTTTTTCCGAAATGAATTACGTACGCCAGGTTTTTTCGTGTGATTTTACAGTGGGTGAGGGTGCCTTTAGTTCATCGGCATTTTGGGTATATAAATAGGACAAAATCTTTATGAAATTCGAACAGACGAAGAGTATTTCGATTATTCGTTTTTTTTCGATCGTCAACGAAACATCAATAAGCATGAAGATACCCGGTGGGCATTACGCTTTCTTGATCGTATCGGCAATAATGCTCATTGTATTTGGGTCGATGGACACATCCGTACATTGCCAACACCATCAACCATGCCCTTTCGAAACGTTTTGGTTTAACGGAGAACACCACTGTGACCCCCTGTTTTTTTTCACATTTTTCAAGAATTTTTTTTTGTGGGAAAAAAAAGAGATATTCGAAAAATTTTGTTGGGTTTTTTTCCTTGTTTATTAATGTATCAAAAAACATTTTTTTCACATTTTTCACGCCGCATGGTGGCGCTGGGGAAGCTCTCGCGTCAGATGCTGTCATTTCCGCGGCACGCAGCAGAACTCTCTTCAACGTCGATCTGAAAAAAAAATACCGAGTGTTTTCGTTAATAATATGATATTTTGAAGAGAAGTACACAGGGATTCGGAAAAATATTGTTTTAACAAAAATAGGCACACCTTTGAAATTAACTTTAGTTTCAAAAGCGTGCCTTTTTTTTTTCTAAAACAATATTTAGGCAAGTGTAGGGAACTGAAGTGGCTAAGGGAGCACGGTTGGCCTAACAGGCGGCCCCGGCAATAAAATTGCAGCCGTTGAGAAAGGTAAGTTCATTGGTTCCACAATTCACCCAAAATTAAGGCGCAATTCCGTATTTCGATCACAAGTGCCCGCGATACTAAAATGCCGATTTATAATAAAATTTTCTAATATCCCATTAATTTAAGTAGTTAGCTACTTAATAGCACAACGCAGTTAGCTCGTGTGTCGCGACATACAGATGCATAATTTTGATTTTACAATGGACATATCCTTGATGGGTGTCTACGTCGCAGGTATCAATGAGCAAATGTTCACAGAAATCGACACACACAGACAGACAGTCATAATAGTCGTTGAAAGGATAATCCGGTTGCTGTTCGTTTTAGAAATCCGCGAATAGCTTCGCACGATCCAAAGTGTTCGCTGTTACTTAATTTTCCGTAACCACCTTTACTCGAGTCCACTAACTGAAAGTCGAAGATTCTAAGCGGAAGTTACCTCTTAAAGGTAACTGCCGCCCAAAGTAAACTCGACCATTTCACACTTCGAAGGAATTTTCATATAACGAGCATTCCCCGTAAAAATATTCTTTCGTATGCTTTCTCCACTTGTTGCACGAAAATAATTTTTCTGAGAGTGCAAAAGTAGTTTCAGTTTGGTCGATGATCGTAATCATAAACAACATATTTTAATAAAAGAAAATAACGATTTATCGTAGCTAACAAGAACAAAACCGCTTTTACTTTGTTACAGCGAGCGCGTTCGTCGAGTGACGGCAGGATAATAACTGCAAGATTCCCCTTTTCGTTACTTCGTTTTTAAAATAAGGTAACAATATCAATAAAAATAAATTGGGTAGTATTTATTATTGTTTTTCTTCCTCTAATACCTGTGTTATAAATAACAATGCGTAATTGAAAGATTGTAAGGTTGCCGGGTAATTTTCAAATATCTCCATGTATCGATTTTTTCATTAAATTTTAAGTTTCGAATTTTTATAATAATAATTTTTATTTTATTAATATTGTTGGTTCACACTGAAGATACATTTATTATGCAATTATAAATATGTTCAATTTTTTTTTTAGACACCCACATCGATGCTGAGTACTTTCACCATCGACACGCGCGCAAAAAAAAATACATTGTTTTATCCTTTTATATCTCCGCCATTTGTTAATATTCCTGTTTTTTTTTTGCATATACTTAACCATGTGCATAAATGATCTGTAAAAAAAATGTTGCCAATATATGCGTCATTTTTTCTTAACCGGGTCTAGAACGAAATATATTGAATGTTTATTTGACATTATATCAAATATAGAAACACAGATATAGATCATCCAATTTATTCCAAAACTGTCCATACAATCTTTGGAGAACTTGTCAGCAAAATGATTTGAGGTATTCTATTGCGATCATTGACGTGGATTTCTCACTTAAAAAACGAGACACCAACTTGTATCGCTTCTACCATATTAACCAGTGAAAAGCATATTAATTATCCTCTATTGGGTCAAATGATGTAACACTTACGGCGAAAAAAAAATTGCTAATTATAAATTTACATATGCACACTTGTCATTGGGTTTTATCCATCATCTTAGATACCCGTGACAATACCGAGGTCGAATTCTTACGTAACATTTTATGGATGTCCCGAAACGCATAAATGACTATACGACGTGCTTAAAAATGACCTCCGTTTGTATTTTCGTAAAACCGGGATATCCCGGTACCGTGTGTGTCGGGAGACAAATGGTCTGTAACATGTTTAATTAAAAACAATTCTTTTTGCACTATCTTCAAGAAGAAGGAGATATTATTTATGTTCGATCATAGCGAATGTATATTTGACATTATAAAAAATATAGAAACGCATATATATGAGGGCTATTTGAAAAGTTTCCGGCCTTTGTAAGAACAACGTATATTTCGAAGGAAAACAAAATTTATTACTCGACGTAGTCTCCCTGCAACTCGGATGCATTTGGTACAACGTTTTTCTCATCCTTTTAAACCGTCAGAAAAAAATTGATTGTCTAAACCTGAAAGATACTGGTTTTGCAGCGTTTTCCACTTCAGCATTTGGCTTATATTTTTTCCCCCGAGAAATTTTCTCAAATTAGGAAACAGGAAAAAGTCGCTGGGAGCTAGATCCGCCGAATAGGGTGGGTGTGGAAGCAATTCAAACTTCAATTCGTTTAATTTTGACATTGCAACCATGCACGTGTGGGTCCGAACGTTATTCTGGTGAAACAGGATTTTTTTTCTTGGTCAAATGCGGATGTTTTTTCTCAATTGTGGCCTTCAATTTATTCAGTATTGCAACGTAGTGCTGTGAGTTGATTGTTTCACCTTTTGCAAGGTAAACGATAAGAATTATTCCACGGATATCCCAAAAACTGTCACCATCAGTTTTCCTGCAGGGAGAACGACCTTTGCCTTCGTCGGAGTTGGTTCCCCACCGCAATCCACTGCATTGACTGTTGTTTGGTCTCAAGCGTATGGTGGTGTACCAGAGTTTCATCGACGATTATGATTCTCCGCAAAAATTTCGCTGAATTTTTTTGATAGAGGCTAAGATACTCGCGCGACATGTCCGCCCCTATGCGTTTTTGGTCGATCATCAACAAGCGCAGCACCCAGCACGCGGATGATTTTCTCATATCCAAATCGTGATGGAAAATCTTGTGCACCCGTTCAGATGATATCCCACAAGCCTCAGCAATATCCTTAACAGTCAATCGACGATCTTCCATCGCAGTTGGACGCACTAAATCCACCTTTTCGTCAGTTGTAGCGGATTTCAGGCGCCCGGAACGTTCCTCGTTCAAAATGCTCATACGACCACGTACGACTCGGCCACCCAATGTTTGACCGTTGTTAATGAAGGAAACGATTCACCGTATACAGAGTCTAACTCATCTTTTATTTCCTGAGTCTTTTTCCATTTCAAATGAAGGATTTTTATCATTGCGCAATACTCAATTTTTTCTATTGTTGACAGACAATGTTAGCTGACAACTTTGTAAAAGTGTCATAGACAAAGTAATGATCAGAATGACTTGAAATTTTTACGGTTTACATATGTTAAGGGACAACACCACTGTGACGGCTTCAAAAAATCGATTTTTTGAAAACCATTTTAAAAAATCTAAAATACTTTTAAGATTGAAATGCCGTTGGACCCAGGTCGAAAAAATTATTATTTTCGTAGATATTGAATATTTTGTGGAGCGGTGCAGCGGTCCGCGACGCTCGGGGTCCCGCGCAGCTGGGCGCCTTAGGGTCGCCAGGTATTCTTCCCGCCTTTCTCGGGTATTCTTTTGGCTCCCTTCACAGAAACTGGCTATTGTTAGCCGGTTAATTATTGTTATAAATATAGTTTTGAAAAATAGCACTAGGTGGCGATAATTGAAAAAATTCCATGGCGGGTATAGGGATAGCGTCATAGCGTCAGTTTGCGAATAGAAGCGACGCTATTCATGCCTAATCGCTCCGAATCTTTTCATTTGTGAATATCAAACGCTCCAAATTATTATTTTCAAGTTGAAATGGAGGATAAGAAAGTGTATACGGGGAAAAAGGGAACAAAACGGAGCTATATGACGAGGAGTCGATCGAAAATTTCGAATCGAAAACCTCCGAACCGTTATAGCTCCGAAAACAGTTCTGCAGAGCATGTGAGCACGTCGGCGAAAAAGTTAAAATCATCGGACGATTTAGAGGTCGGTGTTACTAACGATTTCAGTTATCGTATAGTACAACTTTCCACTGCATTGAACATTATATCCACGTTAGTGAAATGTAAAGTGTGTGATCGTGACATAAAATTCACCGAAAAAAGTTTGCGCGGACTCGGGTTCAAAATCGAGGTCGATTGCGGCCATTGTGAAAAAGTGTTAATCAATTCGTGTCCTATGATTGACAATGCATACGAAATAAATCGTCGGATCGTATTCAGTATGCGTCTTCTTGGCGTCGGTTTGAATGGCCTGATGAAATTTTGTGCATTCATGGACCTGCCGCGCCCCATATTTCAGTCTTTTTACGATCGAATCATAAATTCGATTTTGATTGCCACTAAAGCGGTGAGCGCAATGAGCCAAAAAAAGGCTGCACTTGAGAAGCAGAGAATTTCGTTGGAAAATGGGGTGGCGTACGGAATTATCGTTTCAGGCGACGGATCGCGGCGAAAGCGCGGTTTCAGCTCGCTTTTCGGTATAACATCGCTAATCGGCTGGTACACTAAAAAAGTGATTGGTGTTATGGTTAAATCGAAATACTGCAAAGTTTGCGAGCATTGGGAAAAAAAAAGAAAACACCGCGGAGTACTGGGAATGGAAAGCTACCCATGACGATGAGTGCCAGGCGAACCATAGCGGCTCCTCCGGAAAAATGGAAGTCGACGCAGCTATCGAAATGTTTCAACGGTCGGAAGAGCTCTATGGCACAAAATATAAATATTATATTGGTGACGGTGATTCTAAAACGTTCCTGGGCATATCGAATAGCGATCCATACGACGGTCTCGAGATAAAAAAAAAAGAGTGCATCGATCGTGTCCAAAAACGTATGGGGACGCGCCTCCGCGATATCGTGAAAAAAAAAGGATTGTCTGGCAGAGGAAAGCTCACCGGAAAATTGATTGACGAGTTGAGCACATATTACGGCTTGGCTATTCGGAGGAACAGCGATGATGTTGACAAAATGAGGAAGGCAATTTGGGCAACTATCAAACATAAAATGTCCACAGACAGTGAGCCACAACATGACGATTGCCCGGAAGGAGCCGAGTCGTGGTGTTCGTGGCAGCGCGCGGTCGCAAATGGTGATATTTCTAAATATCGCCATAAACCGCCTCTTCCTCAGAAAATACTGGAGGCAATTCAGCCAATCTTCGAAAATTTGAGCAGGGTCGATTTGCTGCAGCGTTGTTTGGGCGGCTATACGCAAAACAATAACGAAAGTTACAATAAATCAGTTTGGGCAATAGCCCCCAAGTGCCAGTCCGGAAGCAAAAGAATCATTGATATTGCAACTGATATCGCGGTATTAGTGTTCAATGATGGCCTGAGAAGTCTCATGAAAGTACTGGAGACGTTGCGGATAACCATCGGCCCAAATTGTTTCAACTTTTGCGTTGAGACCGACGCAGCGCGGATCCAGCTCGCGGAGCGCTCGCTCACAGACGCTGCAAAAGAAGCGAGAAAAGCCTTAACAAGTTCGAGGAAAGAATCAGGAGACAACGATTTGCTTCTTGAAGGCCAGCTATATGGTGCCGGCATCGCTGATTGAAGGTAAATAATTTTTTTTTCAATTTATAACATAAATTAACAAACCTAAAACTTTGAACGCGTTTTTCTCAAAACCACTTTTTTGAGTGCGGCATGCAGCAGAACTCGAGCAATTTTTATTCGATCGACTTCAAATTTTTACTGTATCAATAAAGGTAGATTAACTAGAGAAGTACATAGGATTTTTTCGATATCTCAATAATTATCAAAGTTATAGCCTATTTTCGACGACAAATTTTGCTCAAAAATCATTCTTTAATTTCAAAGGCGTGCCTATTTTTTTAAAACAATATTTTTCGAAATCCCTATGTACTTCTCTTCAAAATATCATATTATTAACGAAAACACTCGGTATTTTTTTTCAGATCGACGTTGAAGAGAGTTCTGCTGCGTGCCGCGAACCACTGCGGAGATGACAGCACCTGACGCGAGAGCTTCCCCAGCGCCACCATGCGGCGTGAAGAATGTGAGAAAAATGTTTTTTGATACATTAATAAACAAGGAACAAAACCCAAAAATATTTTTCGAATATCTCTTTTTTTCCCACAAAAACAAATTCTTGAAAAATGTGAAAAAAAACAGGGGGTCACAGTGGTGTTGTCCCTTAAGGGGGGGGTAGGGTTTTAAAATTATTTTTTTTGCATATTTTTTAAATTTTTTTTCTGAATGAACAATATGTCGAGAATATTGTGTATAAATTTTAAGTCAATCGGAGTAAAACTAACGGAGTTACCGCGTTTCAAACGACCGGCCGTGATACGTGATACATGATACGTGAAAACTTTAAATCGATTTTGCCGAAAACGTCATTTTTGAAGTTTGTGAACATTAGAACTCCTGAACATTAGAATCTACTGAACCGATCCTTTTGAAAATGTAAACATTACTTCTTCACATAAATCAACAGGTAATCAGGAGGAGTTTTTTTTTTTTTTTTCAATTTTTTCAATTTTTTAATAACAAATTAAGCGCGATTTTGTTAAGCTACAATTGCGTTTTTCACTTCCAAGTGCTGCAAAAAATGGAAAAAAAAAAAAAAAAAAACTCTTCCTGATTACCTCGAGAAATACATCACCTTTAAAATGCATATCAATTTTAGTGTTTCGGATGATCCGGTAACGAGTTATAATGTTCACCGCAAAACCACTTTTTTTCAAGGCGCCTCTGGAGATTCAACGTCACCGGCTTATTTATCAATATTTTTCATTGAAAATTTTTTCTGAGATACTTCAATAGTTGTACAATAATATGTAATTCTATTTTATAAATTTATATTACTCATGTCGCCGCAAAAAATCATAAAAATATGCTTTTTTTCGCCTTTAAAACCCTACCCCCCCCCCCCCCCCCTTAAGGCCATCTATCGAGCGGCGGAAGAATTTTTTTTTCTATAGTTACTCTATGTCGATAAGGCCGGAAACTTTTCAAATTGCCCTCGAATATAAACACATAAGTGGCCAAATCCGATTGAAAAATATTGAATTCTAGCACAATCGCTTTATTTTGTAATTATTGCATTTTTGAAAATACAGCGATAGAAACGGTATGAAAGACCGTACGGCGTGATGGGAACAATTTTACAGCCTACTCTTCTTTCGCACATAGTCTAAAAATTGCCACTAAAATGATTATAATTCTGCTTCCCGATGTAGTTGGAACTGCATTTTTGGCTCGTTCTTGTCGCAATGGTTCAAGTTTAAAAATGGCATCCGATTCTTTGGGCTACGATCTTTTTTCGATTTTTTACAGATTTTTAAACTCGTACAATCGATTTTAGCAGATTTTTGCATACATACGTCGTGAGGTGGAATCATTAAGATCTTCAAACTGTGGCCTTCACGGGATAAAAATTAAATTAGGCAAGTTATTTTTTAACATTACCGAATTTATGACATAAACCAATGTTCACGATTAGATGGGAGTTTCCCATAAAAATATTCTTAGATCCGGTATAAAGGGCCGATTTTCTGTTATCATTGAACTTTTGAGCTTCAAGCGGCCATTCTGTTGTCGCGTTCCCTTTCCCATATACTTTTCGAAATACGTTGTAATACTGTTTTTATCTCAATATGCCGATTTACATAATTGCATTCACCATTAAAGTTAATTTACGCATAAACACAAGAGATTTGTATCGTTAGTTATTTTCTCGATAAATGTACAGAGTTTTGATTATATAAGATGAGCATACTTAATGAGTACATCGCACATATAAATAAGCCGGTGCCCAGTAAAATCGACACAGACAGCCATAGTCATCGGGACGATAACGCGTTTGGTGTTGCGTTCGAGATCTGCGAAGTTTTCCCAGTACACAAATTGTTCGTCGTTACTTTTTCTTCAAGTAATTTTTCCGAGTCCATTAACAAACAAAAAAAACATGCAGATATTAAGCGGAAGTTACGTCTTATCCGTTTTATTGGCATTGATTCTCGTTGTATTCGGAGCTAGGAATACAGCTGTACATGGTGCAATACAGTGCGAGAATGGAAGATGTTGGGGACGTGGAACTATGTAAGAAACAAAATGTAGCTCGTGTTTTTTTTTTCATTATTGTACCTGAGATATTATAAAAATGTTTCCGCAACATCTGGTCGTTAAAATTTAATTACTGTCATTTTATCGCTTTTATTGTTTAAATCAAAGTCAGTATCGATACTATTACATGGATTATCACAAAAATCCCACCAAACGTCGAGGGCTTATTTCTATAAATATTAGGGTGGTTCTTAATTTCGTTATGTTGGAAATTCTTTGGTATTGTTTCTTGAAAGTAATCAACATATCCAGAAAAAAAATTGGGTGCGAACGGAACTTTGTCCAATAATTTTAACAGACCCCACCGAGCTGTCGAATTTTTATACGAAAAAATGCATGCATTCAAAATTTTATTAAGGAAATTGTTTATTATTTCAAAACTATTCATGATAAAAAAATGTTATATTGTGTTTTTATAGGAAATTTAATGCTCTACAAAAAAGGTATCTTGTAAAATTCTTGTCAATCTAATATTTATCACGTTATTAGCAAAAAACTGTCATCATTTATTCCAAAAGTCCATCATTATGGCCAAAACAGGAGTTTGACGTCGAAAAACTGCAATGTATTCTTCATATGCAGATGGAAATATGAAGAGATACGTAGTGCACTCAATAACAGTATGTGAACGATATTTAAATTTTTTATTTTATCAATTTAATTATCATTCATGATAAATTTTTCTTCTTTGATCGATAAGGACATTGATTTTTTTATCAGTTTCAAATCGATGGCTTTTTTCGAAAGATTTGAAATCAACTCCTCATTTTTTGATATCGATGTGAGCGAGTGGATTTCTAATGAAAATTATTTACAAGGCTTAAAAATAGTTAAAGGAATTAAAGTGGTTAACGATGTTGCAGAAAGAGGAGTGAAACTTATTACAGAGTACAATGATCGTCTCACTTATGATGAAGATCAGAAACAATTCATAGTACAAATAATTGAAGAATATTAAAAAAAAATCCTGATATTAACAAAGCAACTTTGCTCCAACCGATGTTATTCACTGTTGTAAGTTGATTTAAAAAATATATGACATCATTCATTATAATTCACAATAAAAGTGATAAAATTGAAAATTTAAATATTGTTTACATTTCGTTGTTGAGTGCGCTACGTATTTCTTCATAATCTTATTTACATACGAAAAATAAATTGCAGCTATTCGACGTCAAACTCCTGTTTTGACCATAATGATCGACTTTTGGAACAAATGATGACAGTTTTTTGCTAATTACGTGATAAATATTAGATTCGCGAGAATTTCACAAGATACCTTTTTTGTAGAGCATTATATTCCCTACAAAAATGTTATATAAAATTCTTTTATCATAAATAGTTTTGAAAAAAGAAACAATTTTCTTAACAAAATTTTGAATGCATGCATTTTTTCATATAAAAAGTCGACAGCTCGATGGGATGGGTTAGAATTATTGGACAAAGTTCCGCTTGCGCCCAATTTTTTTTCTAGATATTTTGATTACTTTTGAGGAACAATACCAAAGAATTTCCAACATCACCAAATTAAGAACCACCCTAATTAATATGTACAACGTTTAAATGCCTCATCTCAATTCATTCTTTTAGTTATATATAGTGATTTGAATTTTGTCAAACCGGACACCTGTACACACACATCCAACCGAATGTTTTTCCTTAACATGGTTTTTCGACTTTTTGAAACATTTCAAGTATTTCGGCATGAAAAGCTTGTAACAAATGCTTTAAAAACAAAGCTTCCTTTTCTGAAGAAGCAAACGTTATTTACGAATGGTTATAAAACGATTTATGTCGCCATTTTGACCCTCGCATTGATTCTTAACTTATTGAGAAATCAAGAGGAGTATGTACAAATTACCCGTTATTATGTCGCTTTCAATCCAAGACACTAAGAATCCTAGAAAAAGCCCTGTGGTAGATCTCCAAGGCCACCCCACATAAAGATCTGGGGACTGGCACGGTCAAAAGCATAGCTCAAAAACTGTGTACCAACTACGAGAAGAGGCTCGAAAATCACCCAAACGCGTTGGCATCTAGCCTGCTGGATCGAGGAATCATCACAAGAAGATTCAAAATATTCAAGCTTGTGGATCTCCAAGAGCGATTCCGTATTCCGTAACCGCTAATGACTAAATAATTCCCATGGAGAAAAAATAGACTAGAGTGCATCACAGAATGCACCCTTTACCTCCACATTATCTACCAACCATTAAAACTATTCAATGTCGTGTTTTGCAACAGCTTATCGTTCCACGGAATAAAGAGAAAAAAAAATGTTGCTTTTACACTGCAGTCAGCTAACGAGCTAATTATTCGTTGTACGGACGTGTATTCAATTATCATCGATTATCTTTTATTATAAATTCATTATCGTCACCGGCACGTATATAATGATGACGTAACAAGTTAACTATTTAACGATCATCAATCATCTAAATAAGATTTTTTGCAGAAATACAGTGGTTTCTCGCACTGATAATAACAAGAATATTTTTACTTTGTTACAGTCCTCCACCCACTGGCGGAGAGTCGACAAGATAACGGCAACCCTAGGAGCACTTTTTCTTACATCGGTTTTAACATAATGTAATATTATTATGTGCCAAAAATAAATGTAGTTCGATTAAGGATTCGGGATTGTATTTATTCGGTTTTTCTTTATCCAAACCCTGTTATTATAAATCAATGTCCGTAATTGAGAAATTCGCGGATTCCCGCGCAATTTTTAAATAAATCGATGTATCGATAGTGGTGATGCGTCAAGAGTCACATAGCACAAAGACGATGCAAATCAAATTGACGTGCTCTGTGAGCCCGAAATGGGAAAAATGAATGCTGATCGCTTTCCAAACTAGAAACTGATCATCGACCTCCCATATTTGGTCCATGATTATTGTACATTATTTATAAAGCTCTGAAAAGTCATTCAGTTTTTTTAAACCATTTTCACGTTCCAAAGCGAATCGAAATTTGATTTAAAAAACATTATCTCATTGTTCATTTCGAACATTAAATTTATGTATGATAATTTCAAAATGTTTGTAGATGGCCTTTTTATGTCGTGTCTTCCCTGTGCGTTTACACGAAAGTGGCTAATTCATAATGAACAATATTGAATTCTCGCAATCCCGTTTTTTCTAGTAATATTATTTTTCTATTTACGAAGGTACAACGATATAAACGGTCCGAAAAGGCCGTACGACGCGATGAGAACACTTTTAGATCTTACTCTACTTTAGCAATTATTCTAAAAATGTGTTGCTGCACTAAAATGACTGTAACTCGGCTTACCGACGGAGTTGCAACTCCATTTTATGCTCATTCTCTTCGCAATCGTTCACGTTTTAAAATGTTGACTGATTCGTTGGGCTACAGTCGTTTTTCGATTTTTTACAGCTCGTTAAAACCGTACCATCGTTTTTAATAGATTTTTGCATAGATACGCCGTTGGGCGCAATTACGACAAGTTTCAAAGTGCTCTTTGCGGGATAAAAGTATATGCCATTCGAAACATGAGTTTTTTTTAATATATCCACTAGGAACATTAATTTTCTATATAAATACTACAATGGTTCATGTTTCAAAATAATGCTTGATTCTGTGCGCTACAAGTTCTTCTGGATTTATTACAGATTTTTAGAGACGCGCCATGTACGTGCACAAATTTTTACATGCACATAAATTCGATGAACATAATTTCGATGATTTTCCAAGTTCTTTTTGGGGTTCTGGCTCTTAGAAAAATTTTATAGCTAACATACGTTGATAACACATATTAAGGACTAGTTATGATCTAGTTAATATAAAAAATCATCGACCAGATTCAAGAGGACAATGATCGCTTTCTAGTGAAAAAAGTGTCAAAAAAATGTATTTTAATTTTATCATTTTTCATCATTATATCATTATATCATTATATATGTTGACGCTGAATGTTGCGTGGAATTGAAGTTTATTTACGCGGATTTTTCCTCACGGTAAGCTAAGATATGCAGGTTCAGTAAACTGTCAAATGTAGCACATATAGTAAGATGAATAACCAATAGATGAAGCTTGTTAGGCGGACAAAATTTTGATAACACCCGGCAGGGCTACAGAGTTATGTCTCGGGCAAATATAACTTCTAACACGTGTTCGACACACTCGTATAAGAAGACACTGCATCGGATTTCTCAAAGAATATGGAAATTTTTATCGGATCCAAGTCTATTTTTACGGGAAACACCCGCTACTATGTAAACTTTGGCTGATGTCATCAAATAGCCAAGTTTAAACAAAGTTTTAACAAACTTGGCTATTCGACCAGTACACATACACACACAAACACATACAAACCCACCGTCGTAGCGGCTCTACATCCTCGGGAAAAGAGGGGACTTGTACACAGATTCCATTTACCAGTAATCCGTCATTACTGCAGGGCGGCGGAAGTATGGTTAAGAAATGTACAGCCCTTGCTCCAAATACCATGAACGCCATTGACGTTACGATCATGAAAGCGTAATGTCCACCGGGTAACTTCATGTTTGCTCATACTTCCGTTAATTATTGAAAAAGAAAATGACAATGTTTTCTGCAGATCTCTTGTTCGATGTCTGTGAGCGCGCTTTCCCCATTAAATTTTGTTTTGGTTTTTTAACGTTGAACTCAAGAATCCCTCGATCCCATCGTACGTTCACACGTCATTAAACGAATAATTCATTTGCCAAAAAAAATAGACATATACGAATGGTGAGAATAAATCAGGTGAATCATGCGAAACCTTGTTTTTTTCCGGCGCAAGCACGTTAATAATTGGCCATAATGCAAAATGTTCTTTGTCCCTTATCGCGATATACATTAGTTTTTTATGTAGGTTCAGTAAAATGTGTCTGTCACACTTGTGGCTCTGACGCATTTCGTTGACACGCAAACATTTTCGAGCAGAGTATTAATCACGTAACGTTAAAACCTAATAGAAGTTATTCGATACCTTACAGAACCTGTATATAAAAATCTTTGACAAAAGTAACAAAGAACATTTTTCAGTGTACCCAAATGCTCACAGGCGTTGTTGTGTGTCCAGAACAAAACAAGAAGCTTCATCATCGTGTACAATTTATGTCTGTGATTTATTCGCTCGATCTATTACCAACGTTTGTAAAATATGAGCAGTTTTTTCCGAAATGAATTACGTACGCCAGGTTTTTTCGTGTGAATTTACGGTGGGTGAGAGTGCCGGTAGTTCATCGGCTTTTTGGGTATATAAAGAGGGCAAACTCTCTATGAAAATCAAACAGACGAAGAGTATTTCGATTATTCTTTGTTTTTCGATCGTCAACGAAGCATCAATAAAAATGAAGATACCCGGTGGACATTACGCTTTCTTGATCGTATCGGCAATAATGCTCATTGTATTTGGGTCCATGGACACATCCGTACATTGTGGAAAGGTATGCCCTTTCGGATCGCATTGGGTTGAATACAGGTGTAAGAAGGATGGGGGGCCAGGTGGCGCAACCGTACCGCCCAACTAGAACCAGGGATAGTATTGCAGCCGTTGAGAAAGGTGAGTTCATTGGTTTCACTATTCACCCAAAATTAAGACCAAAGAAAATTTCGAGCGATTCCATGGTTCGATCACAAGTGCGCGCGATACTAAAATGCCGATTTATAATAAATTTTTCTAATATCCCATTAATTTAAGTAGTTAGCTACTTAATACCATAACGCAGTTAGCTCGTGTGTCGCAACATCACAGATACATAATTTTGATTCTACGATGGACATATCCTTCATGGGTGCCTACGTCGCACGTATCAATGAGCAAATGTTCGCAGAAATCGACACACGCGACAGACAGTCATAATAGTCGTTGAAGCGATAATCCGGTTGCTGTTCGTTTTCGAAATCCGCGAATAGCTTCGCACGATCCGAAGTGTTCGTTGTTACTTAATGTTGCGTAATCACCTTTACTCGAGTCCACAAACTGAAACTTAAGATTCTAAGCAGAAGTTATCTCGTGAAGGTAACTGCCGCCCGAAGTAAACTCGACCATTTTACACTTCGAAGGAATTTTCATATAACGAGCATTCCCCGTAAAAATATTCTTGCGAATGCATTCTCCTCTTATTGCACGAAAATAATTTTTCTGAGAGTGCAAAAGGAGTTTTAGTTTTGTCGATGATCGTAATCATAAACAACATATTTTGATAAAAGACAATAATAACGATTTATCGTAGCTAACAAGAACAAAACCACTTTTACTTTGTTACAGCGAGCGTGTTCGTCGAGTGACGGCAGGATAACAACTGCAAGATTCCCCTTTTCGTTAAATCGTTTGTAAAATAATGTAACAATATCAATAAAAATAAGTTGGGAACTATTTATTATAGTTTGTCTTCCTCTAATACCTCTGTTATAAATAAAACTGCGTAATTGAAAGATTGTAAAGTTTCCCGGGTAATTTTCAAATATATCGATGTATCGATTGCCGTAATTGGTCGACATCGAACTGAACCTAGGCGTAATAGCATCTAATCCAAATTCAGATCGTTCCTAACGGCCGTCGAGCGTTTCTAACACTTTACAATGCTTGTAGAAGTACCACAGAATACTTGAATTCGGTAAAGGTAAAACGTGCTCTATACAATCATTTATCAAATGTCCTATCGCACAATATATAAATATGTGAGTGTCGCGTGTAAGCAGTCCTCGGATTATCTGTAGTCTTATATATGCGCGTATGTTGATGAGAACGTAGAAAGTAATTGGTCAAGGCTTTCATGAGGCTTCTTCGGATACCAGGGGTGTTAGTTGAAATTTGCCGGTTTTTTCGATAAAGAAAACACTTAATTTTCTACACATTTCGCCCATCTCTCAGGCAAATTATGGATACCATCCCAAAAAAACTTTTTCTCTTTCGAGGTAAACCATTCGACGAGCCATTTTTCGACTTTTTCCAAATTAGCGAAGCACTGCTCTGCAAGGGAGTGTCCCATCGATGCGAAAAGGTGATAGTCGGACGGGGCGAGGTCTGGAGAGTACGGCGGGTGTGATAATATTTCCCAATTAAGTGTTTTTAATGTGTCTTTCACCAGTTTAGTGGTATGAGACGGCGCGTTGTCATGTTGCAAGATAACTTTGCCATGTCTTCGGGCCCATTCCGGCCGTTTTTCGATCAACGCATAATTCAAATTGATCATTTGTTGTCGATAGCGATCCTTGTTCACCGTTTCACCAGGTTTTAACAACTCGTAGTACACCACACCACACTGGTCCCACCAAACACAGAGCCTTGTCTTACGGCCAAAGCGATTTGGCCTTGCAGTCGATGGGCCGGCTTCACCAGGTGAAAGCCATGAGTTTTTCGCTTCGGGTTCTCAAAATAAATCCACTTTTCGTCCCCCGTGACAATTCGATGCAGAAAAGATTTCTTTTCGAATCGTTGAAGCAGCATTTCACAAACGGTTTTTCGATTTTCCATTTGTCTATCGTTCAGCTGGTGTGGCACCCATTTTCCATACTTTTGGATCTTTCCCATGGCTTTTAAACGTTGGCAAATTGCTCCTCGAGTCACATTTAGTGTTTCTGCCAATTTTTGTTGCGATTGGGTTGGATCAACGTCCAATAACGCCTGCAATTCCTCGTCTTCGAACTTTTTCGCTGCACCAGGATGTTCATTGTCTGTCAAATCGATATCTCCACTTTTAAATTGACGAAACCATGTCTCACATGTTCTAATCACTGGAGCATGTTCACCATAAGTTTCTACCAGCAACCGGTGAGCTTCAGCTGCTTTTTTCCTTTGATGAAATAAGAAAAGCAACGAATGCCGAAAATGCGATTTACTTGGAACGAAACTCGACATATTCACTGAGGTAAACAAATATGACGCTATTAGTTCGCGGGGGGATCGCGTCGTAGTCACGTGTGTTTCTTTGAGCCAAAGTGGTGACCGCGAGATAAGAAAACTCGGCTTATCATTCTTTATATATTTCATTCTCTTTCTCTCTCTCTGTTTCGCCACACGAAGCCGAACTACCCGTGGACTTGTCGACCGCTATGAGAATACTCTTTCCAAAAAGATTATAATATTTCACATTCCACATTAATCTCGTAGTCTATAAGAAAGAACAATATTTTTTAAAATCCAAGATGGCCGATCCGACGATACAGACGTTTTGTTGTCATGATAACAACAAAACCGACATGCCTATTGTTATAATGCAAGAATTCAACACCGATATGTACAACACCGTCTGTATGCTATCGTCTACTGTTGGCATCCTTGGAGCTATTTATCAGGTAAAAAAAATTACCTATCAAAAAGTTGTTCCTTTTTTTTTATCAATGTTTATGTATTGTGTGAAAGTTTATAGGAAGTTGAAGATATTTAGAATCAATTTTTTTAAATATATAAAATCCATACTTGACACGGTATAAGTACATTTGAAATTGGATATAAAAAAAATAATAATTCAATTGAGGGAACATTATTGTGTATGTTGTTTTTGTATTGAACATTTTTCATCTCTTCTAATTATTTCTAAATATTTTCTTTTTGTACAATTTTATGTCGTGCCTACAATTTACAGAATTGTAGATGATTCCTCTGCGAACACGTTGTATCGATTTAATTCAAATGTATCCCATCGTAATGCGCAGTAAATGTTTTTAATGCATATGGAAGAAGTTTTTAGTCGCTGTACAGAAGAAATGTTCTGAAAATCTATGGTTTTAAAATCAGGGGAACTTCAGATTACAGTGAACAATAAATCCAGTAAAATTATGGTGCAATTTACTCTACCACTGCAGAAAATTGAAATTTTACTACAGGCTCCGTTCATATATCAATAAAGATGCATTTTGAACAAAGCTTTCTTCATTTGCTGACGTACTTCTGATTATTTGTCCGACAGGTTCTCCCTCGTCAGGCCACATCTTCTTCCCACCGTTGCCAATATTTTTCAGCCTCCAGGGGGAAAGACATAATAATTTGTCTAGCGATAGCTGATCTCTTCGCTTCGCTTCGTTCGTAAAATTTCATTCTTTAGCAACGTTCAAATATTTTTTTAGAAAAACATTGAATCATTTAGAACAGCTTTACCAAATTTGCTGAATACTTTGGAGAAAAACTACGAGAATCAAACCTTTTCTTGCGCTACGCTATCTATAACGAGGGTCGTTCAAGAAGTACTTAGCCTCACCGCCCGAAGGGGCTGCTATTACAGATCAGTGTTACCATCGTGCAGTACATACTTTTAGTAGCCTACTGTGAAAGTTTCATTCAATTCCCTTTATTAGTTCTGTTTTAATAGCCTTTGGAAGCGAGCGTGTCAGTCAGTTTTACAAAAATAGAAAAAGAGCAGTACCGTTCGGTGATTCGATTCTTGTTTTTGGAAGGGAAAACGCGCAGCGAAATCGAAGATCGCTTGGATGCTGTGTACGGTGACTCTTCTCCGTCGATGGCGACCGTGAAGAATTGGTTTAACGAGTTTGCTCGTGGCCGCACGTCGATTTTTAAAGAACCACGCCCAAGTGCCCCGAAAACGGCTTCTACGGAGGAAAACGTAAAAAAGATCCACGATCTCGTGTTGACAGACCGCAGATTAAAGATTCGCGAGATAGCTGAGACTGTAGGCATCACAGAAGGAACGGTGCATAATATTCTACACGAAGAACTGGGCATGAGGAAGCTGTCAGCGCGATGGGTGCCGCGTTTGCTTACGCCGGACAACGAGCGCAACCGTGAGACCACTTCAGAGCAATGTTTGAAGCTGTTTAACGGGATGTATCAGTCACAAGAAAATTTCGACGCGGCCCTCCTCGTCACGGTAGTGCAGGGCTCGTAGTATTTCACTGCGAGCCGCTGCTAACTACCGCTAGATGTCACAGCGCGCGTCTTCTATGAGGTTTCGATGCTTCACGTGACGGAGCATCGAAACCGAACAGCAGACGGTTGCTATGATTGCACCTAACTTATTCTACATATGGCTGTGTATACACCATTATACACATATGAAGCGAGTGGCTCTCACCGCTACTCGGTAGCGCCTGGACACACCATGCACCATAGCGTATGCAGCTCGTATCAGCTGTTCCTACCATGCAGCAGGGTAGTTCATTTCTCGCTGTATGTTAGAGCGGTCAAAGTAAATAATAATTATTATTATTTAAACAAATAAGTTATGCTAAAGATCTCCGTCGACATGCATCGACGGGTGGTTTGACAAGCGTCAAACTTTCGAGCAATAAAGATTGCCCGTTTCTCGCTCTATGTTAGAACGGTCAAAGTAAATAATAATAATTATTATTTAAACAAATAAGTTATGCTAAGGATCTCCGTCGGCATGCATCGACGGGTGGTTCGACATGCGTCAAACTTTCGAGCAATAAAGATTGCCCGTTTCTCGTTCTATGTTAGAACGGTCAAAGTAAATAATAATTATTATTATTTAAACAAATACCTTATATTCCGATACGGTTCTCCGTCGATATGCATCGACGGGCGGTTCGACAAGCGTGAAAATTTCGGGCAATGAAGATTACTTGCTTCTTGCTCTACGTTAGAGCGGTTAACTACACAATTAAATTTATCACGCTCATTAACGATTTAAAATGTATTTTTTATTGAAACATTGCAATTTTCTCTAGTTGACTACACGATTACAACTATTCTGCACATCGGCACTTTCAAATCCAACACGGATATTCAATTAAAAAATCAACGAACGTACTCTTTCTAACAAAACATGTTGTACGCAGGCCTCGCAGGCCCACATACTCCCTATATATTTAAAAAAATTCCCCCCCGCTGCAGTTTGACCTGAAACAGAAAATTCTATTAATATACAAAACAAAGGATTATTATAAATAAACCCAAAGAGATATTACCTCGGTCCCTGCGAACCCTCCAAATCCAGTGGGAAGTTCCACCGCTGCGATGGGCAAAAAAAACAGGCCTTGGCATGGCAACCCAAACCTAAAGAAAAAGAAAGGAAAAAACTCATTAGAAATAAGAAACGAGACAGATGTGTGATATTAAATATTGTTATAAATAAGCTACGCCACACACCAAAGCGTGCGACGAGCAACCTACCTGAATGATGTACCTGGCGAGAGAGACTCTCCGCAGCGTAGGAGCTACGTCATCCGCAGTGTACATGAAACAAAAAACCAAAGAAAGTGTTTATTCTAGTACAAATAGATTATATACACTACTCACAAACCAACACTATGTAAAAATTTACTCTAACCTAAAAACAAAACAAATAGTTTTAAGCGAGATAAAAAACTGTTTAGGTTCCGAAATTTCCCGTACAAATTAAATTAAAAAGACAGTCACTAAGGCGAGTGAGGCTAGCTCACTACAATTACTTTAAGTATTAATTAAACTAAGTAACTCACCCGAATAACACTTGTAAACAAACACCGCACTGGGAACTGACACTTTCGTCGGAGGTTAAAGCCGGGACGCTGGCTGCGCGCCGTGATCGGGGGTTCCCGGGAACTTGGCCTCGCAAGAGAGGGAATTTCCGAAATCATCCTGACGTCACGTGAATCCTCGCGACGCGCGCGCATCCCGCACCCCGGCGATCCAAGTTAGTTCACGGACCGCCGAGAGATGGCCACGATTCGCGTAAACGGAGTAAGCACAGCGAACGGATATAAGGCCAAGCGCCGAACGAGAAAAGTGCGACTCTCACGGATAGAAATATTCTCGAGAAGAAACCTGGAAGGGTACAAGCCACGAACCTGCAAGGGTAGCCACGAACCTGCAAGGGTAAAAACGAACCTGCAAGGGTAAAAAAATCAAAATCTTATAGCAAGACGCCCTAAGGTGTCTCGCCAAAGATTTTTTACAAAACAAAAACCATCGGTCCTTCCGACTACGAGGCCAGCGGGTCGTTCCGACCACGAAAAACCTTCGGTCCTTCCGACTACGAGGAATAGCCAGTGGGGCGTTCCGACCACGAAAAATCTTCGGTCCTTCCGACTACGAGGAATAGCCAGCGGGGCGTTCCGACCACGAAAAACCTTCGGTCCTTCCGACTACGAGGAATAGCCAGCGGGGCGTTCCGACCACGAAAAACTAGCTATCGGCTTTCCGATTACGAGTAATAGCCCTCGGGCTTTCCGATTACGAGAAATAAGCCATCGGGCTTCCAATCACGAATTGTAAACAAAACGAAATAAATATAAATAACAAGGGAAAACGGAAATTTATCCATCTAAAAACAATTTGTGAAAAAACTCATTTTTCGACCACGATTCCCCAATGCCGAAGGCGAAGGGTGCAAAATCCACCATCCTCCCCGCTAAATTGTCTCACAAAGCCGCAAGGAATAGACTCTCTGCGAACGAGAGCGACTTTTGACAATCTGGCGCCCAACGTGGGGCCTCGAATTATAATCGTTTAATACTTACCCACGACAGAGCTAGATGCCGGCAAGCCGTAGCCCGGTTAAACGTCTACGCGGACGGCCTCCCAAATCACTCATATCAAGAACACCCACGGGAGTCTCCATACGTACCCGGAGCGCGGTACTACATTACCCCATCACACTTCCGGGAGTGTCAAAACGCCCGGTGGCGCCCAACAACTCCGAGGGCTCATTAAATTCGTCTCACGAAACGATCGTCGAGATGGAGGACAACGAGACATCTCACTTCAACATAAACGTTATACACGACGAAGATCTCCCTGATCGGGAAATCGAAAGTAATCAAGCAGCCGATGAATCCACGCGACGTGACGCTGCAACTGAAAATAACGACATCCACGTGACCGACGAGGTTCCGCCGATCAGCACCGATCACGCTCCACATCGTAATGAGCGGGTGATACCGGCAATGGAAAACCCTCGACGAGTTACAAACGCGGGCAATCCACCCGTAATAAACATTAGAGCTCCGCCGGTCGCAGCAGCCATCGCGCCAGCCGGTAATGGACTACTAAACCCGAATGCATGGGAAAATCTTCTCCGAGCGCTACAAACGGTGCCTCAAACACCACTGCCAACCTACAGCGGCGTCGACTACGAGGATCCAAAACGTTTTCTACAAAGGTGCGAGGAATATTTCCATTTAACTCACACTCCGGAAACCGCTCGCACTCGTACCGCTGCCGGAGGTCTGCGTAACGACGCAGAACGGTGGTGGACTATCTACCAGCCCCTCGACTTTGAATGGGACAAGTTTCAAGAACTGCTCCTCAACCGGTACGACAGTCCGGCCATTATCTCACGGCTCAACGGACAACTATTCTCTAGGAAACAAGGCGACCGGGACAGCGCAGGAATGTTCTTGCAACAAAAATGTCTCCTGTACCAACGTATCCGAGGAACTGAACCCGAAGAAACCAGGGTGGCTACCCTTCTAGAGCTACTCAAACCAAATATCCGCATGGCGATACGGCCATCTAACCCGCAGACGCTCAGCGCACTGCTATCCAAGGCGATAGAAGCGGAATACGATCTGGCGGATTACATCCAACCTAATCGATTTAAAAAGGAGGACGGGAATAAAACCGACAAACCTCCGAAACCGGCATCCGACGGAAAATATCCACCCCAATGCTGGCACTGCCCCGAACGGCACTACCACCGGGACTGTCCGGTATTGGCGCAAAAAAGGGGAGATAAACCCACCGTCGCGGAAAACTCAAACAGGGCGGCAGCATCACCGAACCCTGCCGTCCTCAACCAGAAATAGGTCTTACGGAGACGACCACGGAGAGGAGTAAATTACCCCACATTTGGGTAACCCTCAACAACCAAGAACTTTGTGCGGCAATCGACTGTTTCGCAAGTCATTGTTTTATACACCCGGAGCACTTACCGCCCGGTCATCACGTTACAAACGTACCAAATCAAGCTAACCTTGCAGGACGGCATAACCAAATGCCGCTCCTCGGGGAAACAAAATTCCAAATCGAAATCCAAGGCCATCTACTCGACGTCAGTGCTTGGGTCGCACCAGAAATTCGGGAACCCCTCGTCCTGGGTTACCCGTGGCTGGTAGCTCAACGCACGATAACCGATCTACGTAATGGCATACTCTATCTTGGCGAAGGCAACCGTTTCTCCGTACGGTTAATAAACGCTCCTATACCTGCGGAAAAACTGGAAACCATCGATATACAAAACTTTACTCACGCCTTCCCGCCAGAATGGGAGGACAGATTCCATAAACTCTTAAACGTGTACGGGCGGCTATTCAACCAAACAGGGGGATTAGCTCAGACCCAAAGCACTAAACACGAGATTCAACTGAAATCAACTCAAGTCTTCCGCTTGGCTCCGTATAAATACTCCACTTCCAAAAGGGAAATTATCTCGGACCAAGTAAAGGACATGCTAGCCGATGGAGTCATCGAACCTTGCACGTCCGCATACAGCTCACCAATCGTCATCGTATTCAAGAAAGATGGGCGGCCTAGATTCTGCGTGGATTATCGACGACTCAACTCAATCACCGAGGATGTCGTTCAACCAATGCCCAGGATACACGAGGCTCTAAAAGAATTGGGTACCGCCAGCATCTTCTCTACCATCGACCTAAAAAGCGGATACTGGCAAATCCCCATGGATACCAACTCAAAAAAATATACCGCTTTCACGACGCCAGACGGAGGGACGTATCAGTTCCGCGTAATGCCTTTTGGCCTTAAAAACGCACCTAACACCTTTCAGCGATTCATGAGTCAAGAGGTCTTGATCGGATACATCAATTCAATCTGCGTAGTATATCTAGACGACATCATCGTGTTTTCTCCCACGTGGGAAGAACATCTGCAACATCTGACTTTAATCTTCGAAAGACTAACGCTGCACGGACTTACCTGCGCCCCCGATAAATGCCACTTCGGTAAAATCGAACTAAAGTATCTCGGCCATACCGTTACCGACAGTGGAAACGAAGCCCAGCAGGAACACGTGGGCGTCGTCCTGAATCTGACGCCTCCAACTACCAAAAGACAAGTCCAAAGTTTCCTGGGGACGTGTAATTGGCTCAGGGAATATATACCACACTTTGCGGAGCTAACTATCCCCATAACGGATCTGTTGGCCGGCAATAAAAAATTCAAATGGACCACCGACGCTCAAGAGGCTTTCCTTCGCGTTAAGGAGGCCATGGAGAAACCGTTAAAGCTGAGCAGACCGGATCCGACCCTTCCTTACGTGCTGCAGACAGACGCCAGTAAAATCGGCATGGGTGCCGTCCTCTACCAACTGGGCCCCGCCAAGGAAAAGAAAATCATCAGCTACGCCAGTGCAAAATTCGATCCGACGCAAGCGCGTTATCACTCAAACGAACAAGAATGCCTGGCCGTGGTCTGGGCGATCAAGAGGTACCGCAGTTACTTGGAGGATCACCACTTCACTCTACGAACCGACAACAGGGCTCTGGTCTGGCTACGCCGGATGAAGGACGAAAAGGCGAAACTCAGCAGGTGGACCATCCTACTCGAAGAATTGAATTACACCGTAGAGCACGTGCCAGGGAGAGCCAACGAGCTTCCGGACGCACTCTCACGGAACCCATCAACGGAAGTAGCACAAAACTTGGAAGACCCCGAGAGAATCTTACCTCCAGAACACAACGTCGTACAAGGAAAAATTTCGGTACCAGAAATTTTCGCCATAGTGACTGAAAACTTGGTGGATAAGGTAATCCGGGAGCAACAACTGGATCCTGCTATAGGCAAAATAGTCGCCATATTAGAGAAACAGGATCAAAACTACGAATTCAAAATGTTAAATGGTGGTATCTTCAAGAGGATTAAGGAGCAATGGAAACTCTTGGTACCTGAAACAATGAAAAATCTCATCTTATACGAATACCACGACTCGGAATACGCGGGCCATCCCGGTGCCGATGAAACTCTCCGCGCAATACAAGAGCGTTACACGTGGACGGGATTACGGCAAACTGTACGAGAATACGTGCAACAATGCCACCTGTGTGCATGCGTAAAGGCGACTCGATCTACCCATGCAGATCAATTAAGACCTCACCAACCCCGTAAACCATGGGAAACGGTGGCGGTCGATCTCATGGGCCCATACCCTCGAACTGGAAGGGGCAAGAAATTCATACTGGTAGTCACCGACCTCTTCTCACGTTGGGTGGAGGCTTTCACTTTGGGTTCCTCCGAAACCCCACACGTCATCAAATTAATGGAAAACGAAGTATTCAACCGTTGGGGTTACCCTAGAGCCGTGCTATCGGACAATGGACCTCAATTCATCAGTCAACAATGGGTCAGCGCGTGTGATCGATGGCAAGCCCAACACTGGACCACGGCCACGTATCATCCTCGTGCCAACCCCACCGAAAGACGAAATCAAGAAATTAAAAAGGGTATACGGCTCCACCTGACCGATCAGAAGCATCGGAATTGGGACATACACTTGCCCCGAATTTTATTTAACCTGAGAACCAGGCGCAATGCCGCTACAGGGCTAACACCGAGCGAAGCACTCCTCGGCAAAAACCTCCAACGCCCCGGAGACTGGATGTTTCCAGCCAAACACACGCGTATCGACGTGAATCGGGAGAAGAGGAATCAAGAAATTAAAGAACGGCAAAGAAAGTACCAACAAGCGTACACCGCCGCTGAACCAACATCTCCGCGCTATCAAACAGGAGATTTGGTCTACACCAGAACTCACGCGTTATCAAACGCAACGGAGGGGTACCACGCCGGGTTTGTTCCTACCTGGGACGGACCTTTTTACATTGAAAACTCTCTCGGGGGCGAAATATACCTCGTCAATAAAGGAACGCGGCTCGCCAAAATTCATGGGTCCCTACTCAAGCCGAGTAGGAAACTCAGCGAACGAAAGGAACCTCGAACCATCGCTGGTTCCAACTCTCACATCGTGGACACGATCACCTACGAAAAACCGACTGCGTCACCGGCGACAACCGTCCCAAATCCTACGGGACGAGCACCTGCGGTACACATCGATCTCCGATCTCCACAAGCTCCATCACACGAATTCACGCTCATCGAGAAACCGCCAGTTCAAAATGAACCCCCGGAGGAGGATCCAAACCCTACGGGTTCTAACGTCGAACGCCCTCTCGATCTCCCACCTACGCGCCGACCACGATACTCGTTGCGGCCACGCAAACACATAAAATACTCCTGATTCAGTCAAACCTAACGGGGGGGGGGGGGGGGGACTTGTTGTACGCAGGCCTCGCAGGCCCACATACTCCCTATATATTTAAAAAAATTCCCCCCCGCTGCAGTTTGACCTGAAACAGAAAATTCTATTAATATACAAAACAAAGGATTATTATAAATAAACCCAAAGAGATATTACCTCGGTCCCTGCGAACCCTCCAAATCCAGTGGGAAGTTCCACCGCTGCGATGGGCAAAGAAAACAGGCCTCGGCATGGCAACCCAAACCTAAAGAAAAAGAAAGGAAAAAACTCATTAGAAATAAGAAACGAGACAGATGTGTGATATTAAATATTGTTATAAATAAGCTACGCCACACACCAAAGCGTGCGACGAGCAACCTACCTGAATGATGTACCTGGCGAGAGAGACTCTCCGCAGCGTAGGAGCGACGTCATCCGCAGTGTACATGAAACAAAAAACCAAAGAAAGTGTTTATTCTAGTACAAATAGATTATATACACTACTCACAAACCAACACTATGTAAAAATTTACTCTAACCTAAAAACAAAACAAATAGTTTTAAGCGAGATAAAAAACTGTTTAGGTTCCGAAATTTCCCGTACAAATTAAATTAAAAAGACAGTCACTAAGGCGAGTGAGGCTAGCTCACTACAATTACTTTAAGTATTAATTAAACTAAGTAACTCACCCGAATAACACTTGTAAACAAACACCGCACTGGGAACTGACACTTTCGTCGGAGGTTAAAGCCGGGACGCTGGCTGCGTGCCGTGATCGGGGGTTCCCGGGAACTTGGCCTCGCAAGAGAGGGAATTTCCGAAATCATCCTGACGTCACGTGAATCCTCGCGACGCGCGCGCATCCCGCACCCCGGCGATCCAAGTTAGTTCACGGACCGCCGAGAGATGGCCACGATTCGCGTAAACGGAGTAAGCACAGCGAACGGATATAAGGCCAAGCGCCGAACGAGAAAAGTGCGACTCTCACGGATAGAAATATTCTCGAGAAGAAACCTGGAAGGGTACAAGCCACGAACCTGCAAGGGTAAAAACGAACCTGCAAGGGTAAAAAAATCAAAATCTTATAGCAAGACGCCCTAAGGTGTCTCGCCAAAGATTTTTTACAAAACAAAAACCATCGGTCCTTCCGACTACGAGGCCAGCGGGGCGTTCCGACCACGAAAAACCTTCGGTCCTTCCGACTACGAGGAATAGCCAGTGGGGCGTTCCGACCACGAAAAATCTTCGGTCCTTCCGACTACGAGGAATAGCCAGCGGGGCGTTCCGACCACGAAAAACCTTCGGTCCTTCCGACTACGAGGAATAGCCAGCGGGGCGTTCCGACCACGAAAAACTAGCTATCGGCTTTCCGATTACGAGTAATAGCCCTCGGGCTCTCCAACGACGAAAAAAGAAAAAAGAACCTTCGGGCCTTCGATTTACGAAAATAGCCATCGGGCTTTCCGATTACGAGAAATAAGCCATCGGGCTTCCAATCACGAATTGTAAACAAAACGAAATAAATATAAATAACAAGGGAAAACGGAAATTTATCCATCTAAAAACAATTTGTGAAAAAACTCATTTTTCGACCACGATTCCCCAATGCCGAAGGCGAAGGGTGCAAAATCCACCATCCTCCCCGCTAAATTGTCTCACAAAGCCGCAAGGAATAGACTCTCTGCGAACGAGAGCGACTTTTGACAAACAAATATCACCAGCTGATACAGCTACACGTGCCCTATCTGAGTCTTTCTCGTTCTCTCTCTCTCTCTCTCTCTTTCTCTTTCTCTCTCTCTCTCTCTATCTCTCTCTCTCTCTCTCTCTCTCTCTCTCTCTCTCTCTCTCTCTCTCTCTCTCTCTCTCTCTCTCTCTCTTTCTCTCTGTCTTACACTAGTGCTATGACTGCCGGCGTTCACGGCGCAAGCTCAAATTGCCCCCTGGCGGGGGCAAGAGGGACCAGGCACGGGATCCTAGGGATGACGAAAACACGAGCTCGACGAGGCACATGTTACATATATATATATATCTCTCTATATTATATAAATATTTCGCCGCCGCCGCCGCCGCCGCCGCCGCCGCCGCCGTGTACAAGATTTGAGGGGGGAGCCCGGGGCGAGATGGAACGGCGGGGCGGGGGTGGGGCAGAGGCCGCGGCGAGATGGAAGGGGGGGGTTGGCGCGCAGGGGGGCAGAGCCCCCCTAGTATATATATATATATATATATATATATATATATATATATATATCGGGTTCATACAAAGGGGCATTTAAGCTATGCGGTACGGAACACTTACGTCCCTTACGTTTCTTCTTCGTGCGGTGTTTCGTAGGTTGCCCCTGCGGCGATGCCGATGGTGCCCGCACATGACCGATGTAGCAGTTTGCTGGCACACGGTCGAGTCGGTCGAATACCACACATCGCCGTGATTAGCTAGCGCTACGCGTTGGTGCTCGGCAGGCACGTCTCCGGCTCGAGTGTGTGACAGCAAAATGGCAACGTTGTTTCATGTGCGAGAACCCTAAGGTTAGCTGTGAGGCGCAGACTGTGATATTTCTATATATATAAACTAGGGGGGCTCTGCCCCCCTGCGCGCTTCGCGCGCCACCCCCCCCCCCCCCCCCCACCCGCGCCTCCCCCGCCCCCGCTCGATCCGCTCACCCAGCCTACTCGATCCCGCTCGCTCTCCTCAACTCTTGTACACGGCGGCGGCGACGGCGGCGGCGGCGAAATATTTATATAATATAGAGAGATAAATATACAAAAAGTGGCAAAGGTCAGCTTCACCGTACAGGAATAACATTGCCCGTTCGGTGAAGCTGACCGTTTTCGCTTTATGGTACAGAGAAAACGGTCAGCTTTACCGTACTGGGCGACCACTAACTCGTTTGATGAAGCTGACCCCGCTGAAAATGCACAGCCTCCGGGTGGGGGGTTTGTTTGGCTTTGAGTTTGGGATGGTGGTGGCCACGGGTGGGTTGAGGCGTCCGGCGGATGGGTGGTTGGAAAGTGGATGCAAGAAGGGGCTGAAGTGGCGCACTAAACTGCACCATTGACAGTACAATAATCAGGTTGGGTTTGATTGATTATTCTAAAATACATTAGCACGAAATAATCTTCCCGATGCCAAGCCGAAATTCCGGTGGAAACACCCCGACAGACCCATAAATCCTTCCCCGTGAATGCGAGTGAGACCGTCTCATGCGCGTGCGTGAGTGCGAGTGAGACCATCTCATGCAAGCTTCCTAATATAAGGGCATACATGAACCATGATTTTGCTGTGGATTATTTATTCATTTACACAACGTTTTTAATTACTTTCAATATTTGTATGTATCATTTTACATTGTAGCTTGCTTCAAGTGTAATGAATTATCTTGAATATATGTTGAAAAATTCTCTCTAGCCTGGGAAAATACGCACTGCCAGTTCAATTTATACCTGGAAAGACCCAGAGACAGGATAGAACACATGTATATATCTATATATACATTCGTACCCAAGTGTATATACAGATACATACATGTCCCCCCTTATATATAAAAATTTTTATATATAAAAAAAAAACCTAGTAAAAAATTTATTTGAAAATCGATTTTCAAAGAATTTTGGTCTGGCATCAGGAAGATTACTTTGTAGGTATGTATTTTACAATAATTAACCAAACCCAACCTGATTATTTTACTGTAAATAGTGCAGGTTTGTGCGGCATTTCAGTACCTTCTTGCACCCACTTTTCACCCACCTCCCGGTCTGGCGATTTTTTCATTTACTTGAAATATTCTTAACTTTGATATCCCAAACTGCCAAACTGATTATAATAATATGATTTTATTATTTCTGATTCACCCTTTAAAAATCTAGACGCGCAAAAGCCACCCCTGAACCGTTGCCAAACCTCCGATTGTCTTATTGTTCTGCTACAAGGGGCAGATTATGAAACGTCTAGCCCTATTCTCGAAACGAACAAAACGGTCATGTAACGTAATCGGTCACTAGCTCTTGGACTATCGGACTCGTGCGTGCGACGGCGACAGTCGTTTCATTGTTCGCTATATGTCTCTCTGTCTTGCAGCGCCATGGGCACGATTACCGTCTCTCTCCCGCCGTTGATGCCGGTCTCCTAGGTAAGGAACGGATAGAGAAAGCATGCATCTAAGAAACCGACGTTAGCGACGCTACTCGGGATACCGGCGCACTAAATTTTGGGTAAAACAGGCAGAAGTCGGTATTTTTTTGAGCAAAAACGGAAAAACCTTCGTTTTCGATAATTTTTGCATGGAACAAGATGAAACAAAGCGCAGAATATGTGCTTTTATATTGCCCAGTGGCTAAAGTGAGGATGTAACAATCCGTTGAGTCTAACAGTGAAAAATTCAGTAATTTCTCCCATGGTAACTGAAACTGTAGAGTTTTTTTCAAAATTTTGAACTGCCCGAAGTTTAGCCACTGTATGTCACCGTTCAGACTTTGTGCCCAAAGTTTCAACGCGATTGGTCGTACCGTATTGGAGAACGAGTCTTTCGCGTTTTTGAGCCGTTCGAGGAGACTGATACATCCCGTTAAGCGCAATCCGGCGGAGTTCTTGCGTCGTTTCGTGACCGTCGACGAAACATGGGTTCACTGGTACACACCAGAGACCAAGGAACAGTCAAAACAGTGGACTTTACCCGGCGAACGTGCTCCGAAGAAGGCGAAGACTGTTGTTTCGGCCGGTAAGGTGATGGCCACCGTTTTCTGGGACTCACAAGGTGTGATCCACATCGATTACCTCCAGAAGGGTAAAACGATCACGGGGCTCTACTATGCCGACTTATTGGGCCGATTCGACGTCGAATTGAAGAAAAAACGGCCCTATTTGGCGAAGAAAAAAGTGCTGTTCCACCACGATAACGCGCCGGCTCACACCTCCGCCGTCGCCATGGCCAAATTGGTTGAACTGCGCTACGAATTGCTGCCCCATCCACCTTATTCACCAGATTTGGCCCCTTGTGACTCTTATTTGTTTCCAAACCTAAAAAAGTCACTCGCTGGGAATAGATTTGGGTCGAATGAGGAGGTCATCACCGCCACGGAGGACTATTTTGCCGACCTCAACGAAAATTATTTTTTGGACGGGTTAAAAAAGTTGGAGCATCGCTGGGCCAAGTGTATAGACCTAAAAGGAGACTATGTTGAAAAATAAATCGCCACTTCTCAAAAATGTTCGTTTTTCTTTTGTAGGCTAAGTACTTGTTGAACGACCCTCGTATTACTGAGGCTTGGGAGATGTTTTGCGTTGAAGAAATATAAAAGTATTAATTACTTCGCCTTATGCGTATCGTTGAAATCTTTCTTTTGCAGGTGTTTTTGTCAGATCTGCTTTGTTAATGAATTTCAAGACTATAATGCACATGGAGGATGATACATTGAGTGTCGTATTCTGAGCTCTGTCGTCGGTAAATTGATTTTGAAAGAAATATTTGTTCAGAGGAGAAACGAAAAATGGAAAAGTTTTTTAGGTGAAAAATGGAAGATAGTGAAAAAAAGAATGCAAATATTGTAAAAACATAATAACAGGCTTGGACGCTGTACTTTTACATGGCTACGTGGATTTGGACACTATGTTATGCCTATGACATGAAACTTTTACTCGGTGAACATTCCGGTTTTTATCCATCATCTTAGATACCCGTGACAATACAGAGGTCGAATTCTTACGTAACATTTTATGGATGTACCGAAACGCATAAATGACTATACGCCGTGCTTAATAATGACCTCCGTTTGTATTTTCGTAAAACTGGGATATCCCGGTACCGTGTGTGTCAGGGGACAAATGGTCTGTAACATACTTAATTTAAAGAAAATTCTTTTTGTACTATTATATATCACGAAGAAGGAGATATTATTTATGTTCAATAATAGTGAATATTTATTTGACATTATAAAAAATATTTAAAAAATATTTCGAAGCAAAACAAAATTTAATTATCGACGTAGTCTCCCTACAACTCGATACATTTGTTTCAACGTTTTTCCCATAATTTTGAACCGTCAGACAAAAATTGATTGTCTAAACCTGAAAGATAATGGTTTCCAGCGTTTTCCACCTCAGTATTTGACTTATATTTTTTTCCCCCGAGAATTTTTTTCAAATTAGGAAACAGGAAAAAGTCCCTGAGAGCTAGATCCGGAAAATAGGGTGGGTGCGGAAGCAATTCAAACTTCGGTTCGTTTAATTTTTACATTGCAACCATACACGTGTGAACCCGAGCGTTATCCTGGTAAAACGGGATTTTTTTCTTGCCCAAATGCCGACGTTTTTTCTTAACTGTGACCTTCAATTTGTTCAGTAATGCAACGTAGTACTGTCCGTTCATTGTTTCACCCTTTGCAAGGTAATTGATGAGAATTATTCCACGAATATCCCAAAAAACTGTCGCCATCAGTTTTCCTGCAGAAAGAACAAACTTTGCCTTCTTCGGAGTTGGTTCCCTACCGCAATCCACTGCATTGGCTGTTTTTTGGTTTCACGCATATGGTGGTGTACTCAGGTTTCATCGACGGTTATCATTCGCCGCAAAAATTCCGCTGAATTTTTTTGATACAGGCTAAGACACTCCCGCGACATGTCCGTCCGTATGCGCTTTTGGTCGATCGTCAACGAACGCGGCACCCAACACGGGAACGCGGAATGCACAGTTTTGATTATATGAGATGACCATACTAAATGAGTACATCGCAGATATAAATGAGCCGGTCCCAGTAAAATCGACACAGACAGCCATAGTCATCGGGACTATAACGCGTTTGCTTTTGCGCTCGAGATCTGCAAAGTTTTCCCAGTACACAAATTGTTCGCCGTTACTTTTTCTTCAAGTAATTTTTCCGAGTCCATTAATAACCAAAAAAAACATGCAGATATTAAGCGGAAGTTACGTCTTATCCGTTTTATGGGCATTGATTCTCGTTGTATTCGGAGCTAGGAATACAGCTGTACATGGTGCAATACAGTGCGAGAATGGAAGATGTTGGGGAGGTGGAACTATGTAAGAAACAAAATGTAGCTCGTGTTTTTTTTTTCATTATTGTACCTGAGATATTATAAAAATGTTTCCGCAACATCTGGTCCATAAAATTTAATTACTGTCATTTTATCGCTTTTATTGTTTAAATCAAAGTCAGTATCCATACTATTACATCGATTATCACAAAAATCACACCAAACATCGAGGGCTCACTTCTATAAATATGTACAACATTTCAATGCCTCATCTCAATTCATTCTTTTAGTTATATATAATGATTTGAATTTTGTCAAACCGGACACCTGTACACACACAACCAACCGAATGTTTTTCCTTGACATGATTTTTCGACTTTTTGAAACATTTCAAGTATTTCGGCATGAAAAGCTTGTAACAAATGCTTTTAAAACAAAGCTTCTGTTTCTGAAGAAGCAAACGTTATTTATGAATGGTTATAAAACAGTTTATGTCGCCATTTTGACCCTCGTATTGATTCTCAACTTGTTGAGAAATAAAGAGGAGTATGTACAAATTATCCGTTATTATGTCGCTTTCAATCCAAGACACTCAGAATCCAAGAGAAAGCCCCATGGTTGATCTCCAATGCCACCCTACATAAAGATCTAGGGATTGGCACGGTCAAACGCATAGCTCAAAAACTATGTACCAACTACGAGAAGAGGCTCGAAAATCACCCAAACGCGTTGGCATCTAGCCTGCTGGATCGAGGAATCATCACAAGAAGATTCAAAAAATCCAAGCCAGTGGATCTCCAAGAGCGATTCCGTATTCCTTAACCGCTAATGACTAAATAATCCCCATGGAGAAAAAATAGACTAGAGTGCATCACAGGATGCACCCTCTACCTCCACATTATCTACCAACCATTAAAACTATTCAATGTCGTGTTTTGCAACAGCTTATCGTTCCACGGAATAAAGAGAAAAAATAATGTTGCTTTTACACTGCAGTCAGCTAACGAGCTAATTATTCGTTGTACGGACGTGTGTTCAATTATCATCCATTATCTTTTATTATAAATTCATTATCGTCACCGGCACGTATATAATGATGACGTAACAAGTTAACTATTTAACGATCATCAATCATCTAAATAAGATTTTTTGCAGAAATACAGTGGTTTCTCGCACTGACAATAACAAGAATATTTTTACTTTGTTACAGTCCTCCACCCGCCATTATGTAAACTTTGGCTAATGTCATCAAATAGCCAAGTTTTAACAAACTTGGCTATCCGACCAGTACACATACCCACACACAAACACACCGTCATCGCGGCTCTACATCCTCAGGAAAAGCGGGGACTTGTACACAGATTCCATTAACCATTAATCCGCCATTACTGCAGGGTGGCGGAAGTATGATTAAGCAATGTACAGCCATTGCTCCGAATACCATGAACGCTATTGCCGTTACGATCACGAAAACGTAATGCCCACCGGGTAGCTTCATGTTTGCTGATACTTCCATTAACCATTGAAAAAAAACGACAATGTTTTCTGCAGATCTCTTGTTCGATGTCTGAGCGCTTTCCCCATTAAATTTTGTTTTGTTTTTTTTTTTAGAGGCGAACTAAACAATCCCTCGATCCCATCGTAAATTCACACGTCATTGAACCAATAATTCATTTGCCAAAAAAAAAATAGACGTATACAAATGGTGAGAATAAATCAGGTGAATCATGCGAAACCTTGTTTTTTTCCGGCGCAAACACGTTAGTATTTGGCCATATTGAAAAATGTTCTTTGTCCCTTATCGCGAGATATATTATTGTTTTATGTAGGTTCAGTGAAATGTGTCTGTCACACCTGTGGCTCTGACGCATTTCGTTGACACGCAAACATTTTCGAGCAGAGATTATTAATCACGTAACGATAAAACCTAGTAGAGGTTATTCGATACCTTACAGAACCTGTATATAAAAATCTGTTACAAAAGTAACAAAGAACATTTTTCAGTGTACCCAAATGTTCACAGGCGCTGTTGTGTGTCCAAAACAAAACAAGAAGCTTCATCATCGTGTTCGATTTATGTCTGTGATCTATTCGCTCGAATTATTACCAACGTTTGTAAAATATGAGCAGTTTTTTCCGAAATGAATTACGTACGCCAGGTTTTTTCGTGTGAATTTATAGTGGGTGAGGGTGCCTTCAGTTCATCGGCATTTTGGGTATATAAGGAGGGCAAACTCTTTATGAAAATCAAACAGACGAAGAGTATTTCGATTATTCGTATTTTTTTTTCGATCGTCAACGAAACATCAATAAAAATGAAGATACCCGGTGGACATTACGCTTTTTTGATCGTATCGGCAATAATGCTCATTGTATTTGGGTCGATGGACACATCCGTACATTGCAAAAGAGCACTATGCCCTTCCGGATATTATTGGTCTGGCGGCCGGTGTTTTGAGCATGGGAAAACAAGGAGAACTAACACCACGTATGAACGATGATAATATTGCAGCTGTTGAGAAAGGTGAGTTCATTGGTTTCACTATTCACCCAAAATTAAGACACAATTCCATGCTTCGATCACAAGTGCGCGCGATACTAAAATGCCGATTTATAATAAATTTTTCTAATATCCCATTCATTTAAGTAGTTAGCTACTTAATACCATAACGCAGTTAGCTCGTGTGTCGCAACATCACAGATACATAATTTCGATTTTACAATGGACTTATCGTTGATGAGTGCCTTTGTCGCAGGTATCAATGAGCAAATGTTCGCAGAAATCGACACTCGCAAACAGACAGTTATAATAGTCGTTAGAACGATAATTCGGTAGCTGTTTGTTTTCGAAATCCGCGAATAGCTTCGCACGATCCGAAGTGTTCGCTGTTACTTAATTTTGCGTAATCACCTTTACTCGAGTCCACTAACTGAAACTCGAAGATTCTAAGCGGAAGTTACCTCTTAAAGGTAACTGACGCCCAAAGTAAACTCGACCATTTCACACTTCGAAGGAATTTTCATATAACGAGCATTCCCCGTAAAAATATTCTTTCGAGTGCATTCTCCTCTTATTGCACGAAAATAATTTTTCTGAGAGTGCAAAAGGAGTTTCAGTTTTGTCGATGATCGTAATCATAAACAACATATTTTAATAAAAGAAAATACCGATTTATAGAAGCTAACAAGAACAAAACCACTTTTACTTTGTTACAGCGAGCGCGTTCGTCGAGTGACGGCAGGATAACAACTGCAAGATTTCCCTTTTCGTTACATCGTTTGTAAAATAATGTAACAATATCAATAAAAATAAATTGGGAGCTATTTATTATAGTTTTTCTTCCTCTAATACCTCTGTTATAAATAAAACTGCGTAATTGAAAGATTGTAAGGTTTCCCGGGTAATTTTCAAATATCTCGATGTATCGATCGCCGTAATTGGTCGACATCGAACTGAACTTAGGCGTAACAGCATCTAATCCAAATTCAGTTCGTTCCTAACGGTCGTCGAGCGTTTCTAATACTTTACGATGCTTGTAGAAGTACCACAGTTAATACGATTTAGAGCATTTGTTAGTTAAAGAAAAATCCTGAGAAAAAGCTCGACGCTATAGTATTAAAGGAAACCTTAACGGGCCATCTTCTGCTCCTTTGATCATTCGGCAGAAGTAAAACGTGCCCTATACAATCATATATCAAATGTCCTATCGCACAACATATAAATGTGTGAGTGTCGCGTGTAAGCAGTCCTCGGATCGTCTGTAGTCTTATATATGCCCGTATGTTGATGAGAACGCAGAAAGTAGTTGGTCAAGGCTTTCATGAGGCTTCTTCGGATACATGGTAAGTATGTACGCGGGGGAGAGGAGAAAAAAAGTAAAAAAAAGCAGTATGCAGTGTAATGGCGTATAGTTGCGTAAGCAAGGCGTCGTCTTCCATGTCAACGCACTTGCCGCGTACACACTTTTGATTATATTTTTTGCGTGATTAATGTTTTTCTTAGACCGGTATACAATCGTGTTTCCCGACAGCGGGGGATATAGCGTCGTAGTCACGTGTGTTTCTTTAAGCCAAAGTGGTGACGGCGAGATAAGAATACTCGGCTTATCATTCTTTATATATTTCATTCTCTTTCTCTCTCTCTGTCTCGCCACACGAAGCCGAACTACGCGTGAACTTGTCGACCGCTATAAGAATACTCTTCCCAAAAAGTTTATAATATTTCACATTCCACATTAATCTCGTAGTCTATAAGAAAGAACAATATTTAAAAAAATCCAACATGGCCGATCCGACGATACAGACGTTTTGTTGTCATCATAACAACAAAACCGACATGGCTATTGTTATAATGCAAGAGTTCAACACCGATATGTACAACACCGTCTGTATGCTATCGTCTACTGTTGGCATCCTTGGAGCTATTTATCAGGTAAAAAAAATTACATATCAAAAAGTTGTTCCTTTTTTTTTTTTTATCAATGCTTATGTATCGTGTGAGAGTTTACAGGAAGTTGAAGATATTTAGAATCAATTTTTCTAAATATAGAAAAACTACACTTGACACGGTATAAGTACATTTGAAATTGGATATAAAAAAAATAATAATTCCATTGAGGGAACACTATTGTGTATGTTGTTTTTGTTTTTAACATTTTTCATCTCTTCTGATTATTTCTAAATATTTTCTTTGTACAATTTTATGTCGTCCCTACAATTTACAGAATTGTGCATGATCCCTCTGCGAACACGTTGTATCGATTTAATTCAAATGTATCCCATCGTGATGCACAGTAAATGTTTTTAATGTATATGGAAGAAGTTTTTAGTCGCTGTACAGAAGAAATGTTCTGAAAATCTATGATTTTAAAATCAGGAGAACTTCAGATTATAGTGAACAATGAATACAGTAAAATTGTGGTGCAATTTACTCTACCGCTGCAAAAAATTGAAATTTTACTACAGGCTCCGTTCATATATCAATAAAGATGCATTTTGAACAAAGCTTTCTTCATTTACTGACTTACTTCTGATTATTTCTAAATATTTTTTTTGTACAATTTTATGTCTTCCCTACAATTTACAGAATTGTTGATGATCCCTCTGCGAACACGTTTTATCGATTTGATTCGAATGTATCCCATCGTAGTGCGCAGTAAATGTTTTCAATGTATATGGAAGAAGTTTTTAGTCGCTGTACAGAAGAAATGTTCTGAAAATTTATGATTTTAAAATCAGGAGAACTTCAGATAATAGTGAACAATAAATACAGTAAAATTGTGGTGCAATTTACTTTACCGCTGCAGAAAATTGAAATTTTACTACAGGCTGCGTTTGTATATCAATAAAGATGCATTTTGAACAAAGCTTTCTTCATTTCCTGACTTACTTCTGATTATTTCTAAATATTTTGTTTGTACAATTTTATGTCGTGCCTACAATTTACAGAATTGTTAATGATCCCTCTGCGAACACGTTTTATCGATTTAATTCAAATGTATCCCATCGTAATGCGCAGGAAATGTTTTTAATGGATATGGAAGAAGTTTTTAGTCGCTGTACAGAAGAAATGTTCTGAAAATTTATGATTTTAAAATCAGGAGAACTTCAGATAATAGTGAACAATAAATACAGTAAAATTGTGGTGCAATTTACTTTACCGCTGCAGAAAATTGAAATTTTACTACAGGCTCCGTTTGTATATCAATAAAGATGCATTTTGAACAAAGCTTTCTTCATTTCCTGACTTACTTCTGATTATTTCTAAATATTTTGTTTGTACAATTTTATGTCGTGCCTACAATTTACAGAATTGTTGATGATCCCTCTGCGAACACGTTTTATCGATTTAATTCAAATGTATCCCATCGTAATGCGCAGGAAATGTTTTTAATGGATATGGAAGAAGTTTTTAGTCGCTGTACAGAAGAAATGTTCTGAAAATCTATGATTTTAAAATCAGGAGAATTTCAGATTACAGTGAACAATGAACACAGTAAAATGATGGTGCAATTTACTCTACCGCTGGAAAAAATAAAAATTTTACTACAGGCTCCGTTCGTATATCAATAAAGATGCATTTTGAACAAAGCTTTCTTCATTTACTGACTTACTTCTGATTATTTGTCCGACAGGTTCTCCCTCGACAGGCCACAGCTTCTTCCCACCGTTGCCAACATTTTTCAGCCTCCAGGGGAAAAGACATAATAATTTGTCTAGCGATAGCCGATCTCTTCGCTTCGCTTGGTTCGTAAATTTCATTCTTCAGCGACGTACAAATATTTTTCTAGAAAATCATTGAATCATTTAGAACAGCTTTACCAAATTTGTTGAATACTTCGGAGAAAAATTACGAGAAACAAACCTTTTCTTGCGCTACGCTATCTATATTACTGAGGCTTGGGAGATGTTTTGCGTTGAATAAATATAAAAGCATTAATTATTTCGCGCTATGCGTATCGTTGAAATCTTTCTTTTGCAGGTGTTTTTGTCAGATCTGCTCTGTGGATGAATTTCAAGACTATAATGCCCATGGAGGACGATACATCGAGCGTCGTATTCTGCGCTCTGTCGTCGGTAAATTGATTTTGAAAGAAATATTTGTTCAGAGGAGAAACGAAAAATTGAAAAGTTTTTTAGGTGAAAAATAGAGGATAGCGAAAAAAAGAATGCAAATATTGGAAAAACATAATTACAGGCTTGGACGCAGTACTTTTATATGGCTACGTGGATTTGGACACTATGCTATGCCTATGACATGAAACTTTTACTCGGTGAACACTCCGGCTATCCGTCTTATTATCACGCTATTGCTTGGATCTGTCCCGCTGTACTAACCACTTTTGGTTTGACCATTTTGTATATTCCTGACGCAAAGTGAGTACCGTCATGCAAAATCTGTTACATATCTCTTTGCCTGCCGAGTGATTTGTTTGAAGTACGGAAAAGTAATTCGAGCGTGATTAGGAGAATTCGTAGTACGATGGGAGTTATTCAAATCAGCATCTGCTGCACAGACATTAAGGGAGAACACCAGAGTGACCCCCTGTTTTTATTCACATTTTTCAAGAATTTTTTTTTTGTGGGAAAAAAAAGATATTCGAAAAATTTGTTTGGGTTTTGCTCCTTGTTTATTAATGTATCAAAAAACATTTTTTTCACATTTTTCACGCCGCATGGTGGCGCTGGGGAAGCTTTCGCGTCAGGCGCTGTCATTTCCGCGGCACGCAGCAGAACTCTCTTCAACGTCGATCTGAAAAAAAAATACCGAGTGTTTTCGTTAATAATATGATATTTTGAAGAGAAGTACACAGGGATTTGGAAAAATATTGTCTTAAAAAAAATAGGCACGCCTTTGAAATTAAAGTTAATTTCAAAGGCGTGCCTATTTTTTTTAAAACAATATTTTTCCAAATCCCTGTGTACTTCTCTTCAAAATATCATATTATTAACGAAAACACTCGGTATTTTTTTTTCAGATCGACGTTGAAGAGAGTTCTGCTGCGTGCCGCGAACCACTGCGGAGATGACAGCACCTGACGCGAGAGCTTCCCCAGCGCCACCATGCGGCGTGAAAAATGTGAAAAAAATGTTTTTTGATACATTAATAAACAAGAAACAAAACCCAAAAAATTTTTTCGAATATCTCTTTTTTTTCCCACAAAAAGAAATTCTTGAAAAATGTGAAAAAAAAAACAGGGGGTCACAGTGGTGTTCTCCCTTAATGTAGAGAGAAAATTTGGTCATGTGTAACAAAATGTTACATCATAATGAAAAATTTACTACAAATATATATATCTTCTCGTGTGCTTCAAATGAATATGAATACAGTTAAACAGAAGAATTTTCATAAAAAGATAATGCGTCGCTACAAAGCCAATTTAATTCATCAGTGCAACTTGAACTTTGCAAGAAGCTGAAAACGAAGAATCTTTCCACCGTTGAATTGCTCTGGATTTTTCCAGAGCGATTCAGCGGTGGAAACATTCTTCGTTTCCACGTTGTAAAATGTTTCATTATCGTGGTATTCTTTGAGTAGTATTTTTTTTTTACTAAGCTGCAAAATTCCTCGGGTGCAATTTCATCTGTTGTATCTTCATAATTAAAAGTGTGACTCAACCCTTCACATTATCGATTGTCCCATAAAATCGAATTTTATCGTTTCAATCGCTGACATAATTGATTCTTTGACTAAGATTACACTCATTCAAAATGAATCTTATCCTTTTTTCCATTAATCATCGGTCATCTGAATTGTGAAAATTAATTTATATTATTCTTTTTTCACGCAAACATTCGCAATAGCTGTCACAATTTGACGTCCCTGTCGACGGCAATTCTGCGAATATTGCCAAATTATTGCGCCACGTATGTTCTACTCGCCGTTGTTATGATCGTAAATCCAGCACTGTACGTGGCATCAACGAAAGACTTACAAAATGCCGTCAGCTGCAGTCTTTCACAAATGACTGGACGCGAGAGAAAACTCGTACAAACGATCAGATTAAAATTTGCTCTGACCAATATTGTTTATTACGTATGTTGGATACCAAATTTGATAAATGGTATTCTACTGTGGACACTCTGGTTTCAATTGCCCGTTAAAGTTATTATCACTTTGTGGTATATTATGGTAGGCAATTTTATAATAATAATAATTATTGTCATCATAATTATAACAGAAATGTAACAATTAAAATTCAATGATAAATTTATTTATATTTTAGGCTTTCAACGCCAATACGACCTACAAGCTTTTTATATCATATTGTAACAAATTTAAGTCTTCATAAATTGTGATTCTTCAATTTTTATACTTTAAGATTTGTTTTTCATTTTAAATCATTTGAAAAATCGTTATTAAATACCGAAGAAAAAAAATGCCAAAAAAACCGAAATGACATTCAACGTTGTGTAAATGATATAAAAAGTATGGTCAATTTGTTCAAAAGCCTTTGTACGAACATTGCGAAAGTATACGAAGTAGACATAAATTTAGTTGTTCGACAAAAATTAAATTTTCTGTTATTTTTTAAATCAACAAAAAAAAATGTTATATTTTTCATTGATATCGATAAATTTTGATGATTTACAAAAATTTCATTTTCTCCAGGCCGTCACGAATCCTCTCCAAGCCTTTTTCAACGCTCTCGTTTATCAACGATGGGGTAAAAGAGAAAAATTACGCACCGAATGGTGCCTCGAGAAATTGGGATTTAATAAAGTAACGAAGGAACAAGAAACAAGCGAAATTTCGGAATCATCGCCGTTATTGTCAACGCGATACGGTCATACGCCACACACAAGTATAAACGGCTCGTCGTCGCTCTAAAGAAATAAACAAAAAAAAAACAAAACAGTTTTTTTTTAAACAATTACATAAGTATGAAAAATCTTTGTTTTTTTTTTTGTAAATAGCGATAAAAACAGAAAAACTGTGATACTAGAAAATACGAAATATGTTCAATTGTTGTAATATTTAAATGACGACTTTTATATAAAGTGCGGGCTTTTTTTTACCGTCTCAATATTTTTTATTCCTATTAAAAAAATCACGTTTCGATGACGGAAGGCGGATGAAAAATCGATCGTTCGAAAAAAAGATTCTTTTCGCAAATTTTATTTTCGACAAACTCGCACAATTTCTTAATTACTCGTACAGACTACATCGCTATGTACAAGTAGTTTCGGAAAAAAAAAAAAAAAAAAAGAAACCCTTACTATCGTCGCTAATTTTATATTTTTCATATTTATTCATCATTAGATTCGTTTTTTTTACTTAACGCACTCTTGGCGAAACAAGCACCTTCGGTTATATCCGAACAAAGGCGAAATTCGTCGAAAAATATTTCAATTATATTTCTCTCTTCTATGTTCGTATAATTACGTCTCAAATAGTATAAATTATTATTATTTTAATTTTTTTTTCTTTGTCTCTTTATTCACGACCGATTGCCGTTCATTATGCCGATATCCCTCCCGTACAGTTAAGATAGCTACACGCAACTGGGATAGTCGTGAAGGGAGTGATAAATTTTGAAAAAATATTTTTTTAAAATTGAAGATTATTTAATAAGAACAGGTGAAATTTTCTGTTTTCTTTGTTTCAGTTTATAATAACGGAATTACGAGTAAATTGTCCGAGTTGAGAAAATTTGTAGAAAAAAATTGTCGACTATCATTTTGGAATTTTGGAATTTTTCTCCGCGGACTTTTATTCCACGCAAGTTAATTTTGTGATATTTCGAATTTGATAAGAGTACAAAGAAAAAAATCGTTGCCAGCAAAATTAATGTAGGGTTGATTTTTTTTTTCAAATTTTAACACTCATTCGTCCGGCGACGCAGCTACCTCAATACGCTTTGACCGTTCAGCACCGAAGACGACGATAACATTTAAACAATTACGACTATCTAGTTACGGTATATATTGTTTTTGTTTGTTATTATTATTAATATAATTTTTTCTTTTCGTATCGTAAAAAAAAACGAAAAGAACGTTGAATTAAGGTTTGACTGATGAATAACTTAACGTAAAGTTCGAGACATTTTTCTCGGCAATTGTCATTTCGAAGAAATTTGCGCGAGCAATCATTCGATTGACTTGTCATGATTTAAGAAAAAATAAAAAAAAACACGAGATTTCGTTTTACAGTTTCGTGTGCTCGAGGGAAAAAAAAAGAAAAAAAAAGCTTAAAAAAATAAAATGCTATAACGTTTTTCGATAAACGTGGATAAGTAGGAAAATATTCTTAATACGAACTTAAAAAACGAACAAAACGACTATTGTATAATCTCACATAAGCGGAGGTTGAATTCAAGACGAATTTAACGCTTTTTATCGATAAAACTTCTGGTAATTAACATTTCTCATTAATCAGCTCAAAATGAGTAATTAATGTTTTTTTTCTCAATTACTTCAATTAAGTAATTAATTTTTTTTATCGCTGCAATTGAGTACTTCATTTTTTTCTTAAATTACTTTTGTCGTTGCTGTGGTAATTAGTCGATAACGTTATATTCTCGTAAGTAGATAAGTTTTCTTTGAGAGAGACCCCTTTTTTTTGATTCGCAACAATCGACGACGGATTGATCGTTCGTTTGGTTTTTGTTCTTTTTCTGCTCTTTTTTCGTCCTTTTTTGTTCGCGATTCAGAAGACTTTGGAGGCGAAAAAAAAAACGCTATGAAACTTCGTCGGACGTAATTTGGCACCGCGATATAAACTCATTGCCATTTCGTAATATGCGGCGAATAATACATTCTCATTATGTCGTGACGTCCCGTTCGCCGAGCGTCAGTGACGTGATCTCGCGCACTATCATCTCGGCTATTTTCCATGCCAATTCCTCCTTTGCCTGTTGGCAATCGATGAAAAATAAAAAAAACATCTTGTTAGCGATAGAATATGGTAGTAATAATAATAATAATAAATTTTGATAATCGTCATTAATCTTATCTCACCTTATCTTGTTCAATGTGTATGAATCTCTTAACTGCGCGCGTCAGACGGGATTCTGAAATGTTTCATATTTCCATTATGACAAGAATTTTGACTTTTTCCGATAAAATTAAAAAATTGATGAGTACAATTGTTAAGGGGAAAATTTAATTTTTCAATTTTTAAGGGAAAAATTTAATTTTTCAATTTTTAAGGGAAAAAATCAATTTTTCAATTTTAAAGGGAAAAATTCAATTTTTCAATTTCTAAGGGAAAAATTCAATTTTTCAATTTTTAAAGAACAAATTCAATTTTTCAATTTTTAAGAGAAAAATTCAATTTTTCAATTTCTAAGGGAAAAATTCAATTTTTCAATTTCTAAGGGAAAAATTGAATTTTTCCCTTAAAAATTGAAAAATTGAATTTGTCCTTTAAAAATTGAAAAATTGAATTTTTCCCTTAGAAATTGAAAAATTGAAATTTTCCCTTAAAAATTGAAAAATTGAATTTTTCCCTTAAAAATTGAAAAATTACATTTTTCTCTTAAAAATTGAAATATTAAATTTTTCCCTTAACAATTGTACTTATCAATTTTCTATATTTCTTTCGAAATGTTTGATGGGGAGGAGGATAAGCCTACCACTTATGTTCACGAAATTTTATCGAATAAATATTTATTCATTCAGTAATTGTGGCAATTTTTTTCATCATTGAGCTTGAATCGTAAAAAATTAAATTTTGAAAAAAAATTATGCAGTTCAGCGTTTATGACGTTCTTAACGGTGTGCATTAGACGAAATTCTGAAATTATGGCGAACTATCGTTGTACCAAAAGTGGGAAAAATTTAAATTATTATTTTTTGTGTCGAACCGAACATTGAATTATTAAGTATAATTGTACGTTAATTTTTGTTCTGAATTGAAACTCAATTTTGTGTAGAATTGAACGTCGATTTTTGTGTACAATTCGACATCGATTTTCGATCCGTAGAATTGAACCTTAGGTTTTTGTGTATGATTGACCGCTGCACGCGTATAATTGAACGTTGATTTTTTTTAGGTGTAGAACATTTGTTTTCAGGACAGACTTTAAACTTCCATACTTTTCCACACTTTTGTGTGGAACTGAACGTCGATTGTTATGTAGAATTGAGCATTGATTTTATGTGAAATTGAACATTGTCTTTTGTGCGGATTTTAACATCGATTTTTGTGCGTAGAATTGAATTTTAGTTTTTTTTCTGTAAAACTGAACATTGGTGTTCGATCAGGCTTGAAAACATCGAGTTGCATCGATTTTTTGTGCGTGAAATTAAACAATGATTTTTTTTTATTGGACATCGCTTTTTGTGTAGAATTAAACATCCCCCTTTATGTAGAATTGAACACTGATTTTTGTGCGCAAAATTGAACCTTGATTTTTGTGCGTAAAATTGATCGTCAATTTTTTTGTGTAGAATTGAATCTTGGTTTTTTTGCGTATGCGCGGGTGCTGTGTGCGCGAGATTGAGTGTTGATTTTGATGTGTAGAATTGAACATTGGTTTTTAGGGTAGGCTGAAAAATCGATGTTTCGCGCTAAAAACTAAAAGTTAGACGTTGCGCGTAGAAATGAAAACGGAATGCCATGGGTAGCATTGAAAATGTTTTTTGCCCGTGGAATTGAACGTTACGATTCTGCATGGAATTGAAGAACGCCTTTTGTGTAGAATTGAAAACCAGTTCTTTGCGCACAGTCGAAAATTGATCGCCGCTGCAGAATTGAATTTCACGGTGTAGAATTGAAAATTGAACGCCCGGTGTAGACTTGAATTTTGCGTGTAGAATTGAACAATTATTTAGAATCGAATTGTGTAGAATTGAACAACTTTTTTTGCAGGCGTCCTACAACAACGCGTGTCTGTACGAAATTTCGTGGAATTACTTTTATCAGTCAAGAAATTATGGCAATTTAAATATTCGCGAATTTATCCGGAAGAAAACAGAAGAATGTAAACAAGGCAATCAAAATTTTCGTTTGCAACTTCTCGTTGCACGCGTGAAAATTCTTTTGGTACACCAACGACGAATAAAAGAAAACCACAAAATCTTCGAAACGCAAAGAAAATTTTTCGATTTTTCCATGACTCACCGTACTTCCTTCGAGGATCCGGTTCAATTTCCGTAACGAATCTTCCCATATCGTCGACATAACCGACACTGAGTCTGAATGAAAAAAAATCAGAAAAACAAAAAGAAAATTTCATGCATTTCCGAGAAAAAAAAAACTTTCTCTTCGCGAAAATTCGCCTCAGGTTTTTGTTTTTGTTTTATCCTTAACGTACGTGCTCTTTGCTCGTTTCCACAATGAATCCGGATCGTACAGCTGTCTCGTATCGATATCCATACTTCCGTTATTGTTTCTCGTGTTTTCGTTGTACGCTCTGCTCGACTCGATTTGTCCGCTCATTGTATCGTGCGTACTCAAAGTACTCACTTCGCTGCTGCAGTCCGAACCTTCCAAACAATTATTGCTATTATTATTATTATTATTATTTTAACGTCATTTAATGAATTCGCGTGAGTTGTAAGAAGATGTAAAGATACAACGGGACATACGAAGTGAGAGGGGGAGAGAGAGAGATAAAAACAATGTACATACAAATTTTAAGATAAGAATATACTCACCGGCTCTCCTTACGCGAGGCTGTTGAAGAGTACCAGTACACGCACCGCTCTGAATGGTCCCGATGAGTTCCGATAAGTATTTATAATACAACTGGGAAGATAAGAAAGCTGGCAGGTAGTGCTGCAACGTTAAACAGAAAAAAATTTCGCAACGTTTCGTAAAGATTGTAAAAAAAAATGTGAAATTTTCTTTTTTTTTAATTCTCAATATATCGTTTTCTTCAGAATTTTATTTAATTTATCCGTGATAGATGGAAGAAAATCGATACGGGATCTTAATGGAAAATTTTTAACAATCATGTTTTTACTTTTTTTTTTCTCGATGCATTTTGTCGAAAGAATTAGTTGACGACAATGAAAATCTATTGTAATTTTGCTTCTCGAGAAAATTGACACGCCAATCTGTGCTCGTTCGCGTTCGGTATGGTTAGAGCCTTCGAAATACCGTTTCATTCGTTGAGGTATTAATCATTTGTATTTTTTTTTTTTTTACTTTTTTTTCAAAATGTAATTATCAATTTTTTCCGATAATATCCCTTTTCAAGGTAGTAGTCTGGTAACTTAAGCCGATTTTCATGTCTTTTTTGGAGGGCGTTTTTTTGTAGGAAAATAAAAATAAATCGTTTTGGATATTTAGGATATTCTTATTTACATATTAAAGATACAAAAAAAAAATGTTTGAAAAAATTTAAGTTTATTATTATTATTATTATTGATCGAAGTTGGCACCTCGAAAAAAAAGCGCGTGGGTGGCCCCGGTGATTTTGGCTCTTGATGTTATCTGAAATCAAAAATTCTTGATAATTCTTAATCTATAGACATGTCATTCTGGTCGGAACTACTGAAGTTACATTTCATGGATAAATAACAAAATGGCGGACTTTAGAAAAAAAAAAAAAATTTCCAAAAATAAAAGGACTTTTTTATTCCAAAGTCCGCCATTTTGTTATTTATCCATGAAATTTAACTTCGGTAGTTCCGACCAGAATGACATGTCTATAGATTAAGAATTATCAAGAATTTTTGATTTCAGATAACATCAAGAGCCAAAATCACCGGGGCCACCCACGCGCTTTTTTTTTCCGAGGTGCCAACTTCGATCAATAATAATAATAACAATAAATAATAAAATTTTTTCAAAAAAATTTTTTTTGTATCTTTAATATGTAAATAAAAACATCCTAAATATCCAAAAATATTCATTTTTATTTTCCTACAAAAAAGCGCCCTCCAAAAAAGACATGAGAGTCGGCTTAAGTTACCAGACTACTACCTCAAAGAACTTTTCAATATATAAGAAATTGAGATACCGCGATGAAGTGAAACGCCATTATTTAACGTCCACTCGCGACGTTTTTAAAAACAATACCGATCGGTCTAAATCGGTCAAAGGCGAGGGAAGTTATGGCAATTTGGAATTATCGATTATTTCAAGATTTTTGGAGAAATTGAAGAATAAAAAATCAAAGAAAAATGTAAAAATTTGTTTTTTTTCCCACTTTTACCGTGCTATAAGTTGGCAAGTGATCAAAAATTTGCCGCTGATTTCTTGCCGAATGATGAGAAAAAAAAAAACAATATCAAAATGTCCAAAGTTCGAATTGATAATCTTCGAATTAAATTGTCGTTCTTTTGATTTGATTTTCCTAAATTAAATTACTTCCGTCGTCTCACCTTATTGAGGAAGTTATATACAATAATGCAGGGTCGATCGAAACAGTCCGGCTGTGGTTCATCTCCCCCTTCTCGACAAATATTTTGTTCAACTTGAAAACGTATTTTATCGGTGAATCCCAGTGGCATCGTTGCTTGAAGACTAAAATACCTTGAGAGACAATAAAAATCATTTATCATTTGTGTTTTTAATTTTTTTTTTATAAGAATAATAACAATGATAATACTTGTCATAAATAATGAGTGCGTCGGTTTGTGCCTCGCTAGGATCGAGACTGACACTTTTATCCAACAAATTCTGCTTATAATTAACCGCTGTCATCCAAAAATCCAAAAGCTCACGTTTGTTCTCAAGTTCCATAAACTAAGAAAAGAGGGGAAAAAAAGAAACGACGAAATGTAATAGTTCGCAAAAACGTGAAATAATAAAAGATTTCCGAGTAATAAACCGATGTTTGAAGTCAATTTGACGCTTAAAATACTTTGACGATAAATGTTTTGTGTTAAATATTAAGAAAAAAAATTCAAGTCAAATTCCGATGCTGATATTCGTTTTATTTAATAATTAAATGTAACGTTTGGATTCTCTTACTTCCATGAAATAGAAGAACGCTGTTTCGTTGTAGAGTATATCGGCGAGTTTAACGTCGCCGCTCGTTAGAACGTCGATCTGATGTTTACAATGAAAATCACTTCTCAAAAAGTCATTGGTATATCTAACGAAAAAAAGAAGAAAAAAAAACGATACAATTGAATCACAGATTATCATTAAAAAATTGTATTTCCATAACAAGAATTATTAACAACTTTCTCGTACGTTCCCATTGAAAACTACTGTCAATTTTATTGTACTTTCCAATTGACAATCACAATTAATTTTCTCATACTTTCCGATTGGAAATTACTATTAATTTTCTTGCATTCCTCAATTGAAAATTACTATTTTCTTGGACTTTTCAATTGAAAAATACTAACAATTTTTTCGTATTTTCCAAATAAAAATTCTCGTATTTTATAACTGAAAATTACTAACGATTTTTTTTGTAATTTCCAATTGACAATCACCATTAATTACCTCATATTTTCCCACTGGAAATTACTGTCATTTTTTTTGTATTTTCTATATTTTCCAAATGAAAATTAACATTAATCGTAATTTCCTTTGGAAATTATTATCACATTTCTTGTATTTTCCAATTGTAAAATAATATCAATATTCCCGTAGTTTCCAATTGGAAACGTACATTCCCATTGAAAACTACTGTCAATTTTCTTGTACTTTCCAATTGACAATCACAATTAATTTTCTCATACTTTCCGATTGGAAATTACTATTAATTTTCTTGCATTTCCCAATTGAAAATTACTATTTTCTTGGACTTTTCAATTGAAAAATACTAACAATTTTCTCGTATTTCCCAAATAAAATTTCTCGTATTTTACAACTGAAAATTACTAACGATTTTTTTTGTAATTTCCAATTGACAATCACCGTTAATTACCTTATATTTTCCCACTGGAAATTACTGTCATTTTTTTTGTATTTTCTATATTTTCCAAATGAAAATTAACATTAATCGTAATTTCCTTTGGAAATTATTATCACATTTCTTGTATTTCCCAATTGTAAAATAATATCAATATTCTCGTAGTTTCCAATTGGAAACGTACGTTCCCATTGAAAACTACTGTCAATTTTCTTGTATTTTCCAATTGACAATCACAATTAATTTTCTCATACTTTCCGATTGGAAATTACTATTAATTTTCTTGCATTCCCCAATTGAAAATTACTATTTTCTTGGACTTTTCAATTGAAAAATACTAACAATTTTCTCGTATTTTCCAAATAAAAATTCTCCCATTTTACAACTGAAAATTACTAACGATTTTTCTTGTAATTTCCAATTGACAATCACCATTAATTACGTCATATTTTCCCACTGGAAATTACTATCATTTTTTTTGTATTTTTTATATTTTCCAAATGAAAATTAACATTAATCGTAATTTCCTTTGGAAATTATTATCACATTTCTTGTATTTTCCAATTGTAAAATAATATCAATATTCTCGTAGTTTCCAATTGAAAATTACTATCAGTTTTCTTGTATTTTCCAATTGAACATTGAAAAAACCATCTATACTCCTTCTATGTTCTTCCCAAAAAAAATGTGAATAAACATTTCTATCATTCCAAAACTCGGGCACATAGAAGAGAAACAAAAGTATACTCACTCGTTTTCGAGAGTTTTGTAAACAATTCGTTGAACGGACGACAGGCATTTAATCAGAGGTTCGACATTATCGCAATTGAGTGATTTTTCAATTTCACTTTTGACTTCGATCGTTGTACCGTCAACTGGCAAAGAGTCACTGGCAATGTATCTTCTGTATATTCTCAATGCGTCTTGTTTTATCGTCGATACTTGTTGCCTCGGACGAAAGCACGACAGACTCTTCTTTGGCTCGTTAAAATTTGATCTCGACTCGTTACTATTTACAGAATCACAATTTTGCGTTTTATCAATATTTTCGGAAATTTCGCGCTCATCTCCTTTCATTTGTTCGTTACTCGGTTCATTACTAGCGCAAGGTCCACATATGCACTCAACTTCCATCCAAAATTTGATCAATGAGAGAGAGCCGCGTCTCTCCATAAATTGTATAAAATAACCGAGCGCTCCTTTGTCTGCGAGTATCTCCGAAAGGGTTTTCGATAGTCTCGAACAGGAGTACGCAATATTTAATTGACGATCACAACTTTCTTCCTCTTCCTCCTCGAGGCTACAAAGCGAGCTCGTCTGACCGTCCGACGTGTTACAAATCTCTTGAACATTATTCAACGACTTGGCTGAAACTTTTGGGCTTGCCGGCGAAACAGATACCGTTGACCTTGCTTTGTCTCTTTGCGCTGTGAAAAAAAAAACCATATATTTAATTTGAGAAAGCATTCTTTTGTATTTAAACAAGAGCATTTATTCGATTCAATAAATCATTGTTTTATGTAAAATGATATTTATATTATTTTCGAAAGACTCCTTTGATCGGTAAAAATATTTTTTTTAATCGCCTCCTCTGGACGTTATGTCTTTTACAAATATTGAAGCAGTCGTTCGAATTCTACGGTAGTTTGATTTTTTAGATGTTAATTCTCAACGGCTCGACAATATTCCATTAATTTACCTCGCTCACTGGAAACAAACATATTCAACTCAGCAAAAGTCTAACATGGTGAAATTTCAAACTTGCACAGTGCTTCCTTACAAAATTTTGTACAATTCATTGACAATTGTTGAGGAAACATTGTGAATTTGTAAAATGTTGGGAAATAACATGGAATTTTTTAATTCCGTTATTTAATCATGGAAGATTTTGCAAATATGTAGCTCTCGTAAAGGATATTTAGTGAACATGAAAGAATTACGAGGAGGCAATGTGCGACTTTCAATTTCTATCTTTTTAATATTTTTGATATACGTATTTGTTATTTAAACGGGTAGTAAGAAGTTGCAAATGGACGAACAAAAGACAATGTGTTTAATCATAAATTTTCCAGTTTTTCAATTCTTTCCGCTAGGAATATTTCATATGCATTTGAAACCTTTAAAACTATATTACCAAAATGAGAATTTAAAAAATCTCCTGCAACATCAAAAATGACTTTAACACACGAATCACTTCTTCCTTTATTGCAAGACATGCCATCCTACGAAGATACGTTGTCAGTGATTTAAAAAAAATTCACAAAACATGCAATGAACTAAAATATTGTATTTTATATGAAGAACCGAAGGAGTGTTCTCCAGAACTTTTTTAAATGGCACAAGCTTATCCTCGTTATATCGACCTTTCAATAATGTATTTTCTAACTCTAAAACGTGAGAAAAACAAAATGCAAAAAAAAGTAATTCAGCGTTCCCGAAGATACTTGGCACAAAAAAGCTTGCAAGTGGGCAAAATAGTTTCGCACCCAGAATCTTCATCGCAAAGAGCCGATTGTTTTTATGTCAACGCTTATAATACTCGTAGGACTGGAATAATAACTTTTTGCCAAATTTCCGTTTACTTCAACAAACTTCTGAGAATTTTGACACAGCAATTTATCAAAAAACTAATGAAATAATAAACGAAAAAATTTAAAAAATAACGTGAGAGCTTAGTGAGAGCTAAAAACCAATGAATCAAAGAAACCAAAAAGAATTCGAACAAAGCAAACAAAAAAATAATCGATGGAATTTGGGAAATGTTCATTTGTTTTTATAGTGAAATTTTGATTTTGTCGCACGCTTTAGAGACAGAAATAAGGTCACGCGAAAGACTTTAAAACATATTATGCAATTTCAAAATTCCATCAACATCTCCGGACAAACTTTTGTTCCCAACAATTTTCATTTGTACATACAATTTTTTTCTCTATTTTTACTTTTGTCAAATTTAATTTGTTTACAAGGTACCGTTAGAATTTATTGGGAATGTAAAGAAAAAAAAACAATAACGAAAGACGAAAATCGACAAGCATAGGGAAAAATCGGTTGACAAAGAAATAATCGAGACGCCGAGAAATAGATAAAAGAAAACGTAAAAATTTATTAACCACAAAATTACATAAAGACATGGTTAGACAGGGAAAGGAGGTTAGATCGTCAAACGTTAAATTGAAAATATTGAAAAACCCAAACGAGCGTGCTCGGCGAAATAACAATGATGTGTGTTACAATCGTTTGTGACGAAAAAAAAAAACAATACAAGACAATTTTTTACCCGATTTCTTAAAGAACTGAAGCATTCTCCGGGACAACACGAAGCATTGTAAACAAAGCTATTTTCTACCACACACACGCAATGAAATTCGTGTTTTTTTCTATATATGTCACAGAGCCTTTTTTTTTTTTTCGCGAGATGAAAATAAAAAAAGAAAAATGAAAAATCTTATTCAGGCACGAAAATTTCAACAGAGTTTTATGTTTTTTTTGCTTTTATTTTTGACCTTCTTAAAAACGAGCCAAACTCGAACTAACATCTGTCAGATTGACAGGTTTTATAACGAATAAACAATTCGGATATCAATGAGGCGCATATATCGCTCGGTAGTGTGTAATAATACAGTGGGGAAACTGTCATTTACGTCGCGCGTTCTCATCTTCCCATATTTTGTGTCGTTCGCCCCCCCCGGCAGTGTTTGGACTTACCGACCGCGGGTAAAGAGAATTTCATGGGAATTTCGGCAACTCGGTCGGTAAGAAAGTTTCCAATTCCATTTCTGGTAATTTAAACTATTCGTTAACGCATTAACATGTTAAAAACATCGCAAACAATGTTGCGAACATTGATTCGTTCAAAATTACGAACAAATTCGCCGCCATTTTTGCCTAAGCCAAAAGCACTTTTTCGCTGAAAATTTTAGCCGTAACAATTTGTTATCGACATAGCAGGATGTTATAACTGCAATTTCCATGTAAAATGTAATTGACCGGGTTGTAAAATGACGGCGAAAAAAATCGCGAATATAAATATTGGTTTGTAGCTTCAATAATCAGTAACAATATTAATTTCCTTTTTATTTTTATGGTTTTACATAAAGCATATTTACAACGCATATTTTAACACGCACATATAAGCATATTTTACAACGTTACAGCTATCACCTTTTTATATGCTCAAAGGATATCGAGGGCAAATTTTTAAATGACGAAACGCGATACTGTCCCGACAACAATTTAATATATTTGTCATAGACGACCCTCATTACCCCACTTGAAGTTGTTCGACTATCATTACCCCGCCGCTAATCGAAGAAATAATTTCGCGGCAAATTTGAAAATTTTCCATTTTTTTACTCATTATTACTTCATGATCATCGCACAGATAATTTGTTATGACAGATTTATTATGATCGTATTTATATCTTTGGTATTAACCTTAACCTTTTTTTTCATCGCTTACATCTTAGCATCGATTTTAAGCTTCTTCTAGCCTTATCATTCATACGTAGATATATTATCTACGTATGAATGATAAGGCTGCACTTTGAGAAAAAACCTCGAGTAATACATAAATCGAATAACCGACCCGCATTACCCCCCCTTCCCCTCCAACGAGATAGAAACGGTGATTATCGTAATAAACCTATTTCGATATTTATTTCTTGATATATATCAAAAATAAAATGAATATTGAAATAAAAAATGACAGTCAATCAATAATTTTAGGTTAATATTATTTTATGTATTCCTTAAAATCTATCAGGAATGCAAAACTTAAGGTCCATTCTCTTCAATAGCACGTTATGACGCTCTGTTTGTTTTAGATACCGAATAATTGATTAATATCAACTTCGATATTTCAATAAATTCTCTGTATTCGAATAAATTAGGATTTTTGAGATCCCCATTCTCCTGGTATAGAAAAAATGAAGACCATGTGGTTGGACCGGTTTGCCATTTGTTTCTAGTAAAACCATGCATTTGGGAATACTTTTTTATAAGATTTGTATTTGTTGCTAGAAAAGGGCAGCCAGTTGAGTGGAAACGGTAGAACCCTTGTTATAGGCGTTCGAGCTACAAATCTCTCGCGCGAAACTTTTCGTCCGAAGCCACCTGACGGATTTCTCGCGAACTACAAAAATTGCGCCGCCGATAAGGCAGTTTCATTACAGAACGGTTCGAGCTACAGCGCTGTACTTTCGCACTCAAGTAAAGCAGTACGTCCCCTTTATTTCCTACAATTTTTATAAAAATTCATCAGAATTGAATATGAAAATTCATTAGATGAGAATTATAATTAAATCATGGTGAGTACCGAATTTAGCGAGATTTGATTAAACGTTTGCGATTTTATGCGAATTGAAAAATATTCACAGTACATGCATGGAGAAAAGTTGCAAGATGAAACGTACAAATTGCTTTCTCGGAATTTCACGCAATGCCCAATTATAAGTTTTAACCTGCAACTTTTTTTCTGTCCTTAAAAAATTAATAAAAATCTTGGATCAGTTGGTTACTACTGAAAGTTTTGTACTTAGCTGTAAACATGAAAATCCCAGCAGTCTCATTCCTAAACATAACCATAAAAATGTATTCACCGTCAGATGGCGTTACAAGCCTCTTCTTGAATCTAAGAGTAAACGACGACACAACACATTTGGTACTAATCAAAGTGGATAGAACTGAAGGCCCAAAAAAATATGCAAGTGAAACAGTGAATTAATGGCACATATGAAAACGTGAAACTTTGTAAAAAAAAACTACCAGTAGAGCACCAAAATAATGAAACTATTTCATATTAGAATCAACTTTTTTGCAGCGCTAGTTCATTTATGCAAATAATGTTCGATGACTCTAGAAATTTCCATTTCAGGCTGCTGCGCAGAAATTACCAAGCTAATTCGCTGTTACTGGGTAAAAAAAAAAATTTACTACAGAACTCAGTATACAGCTGAGCTGGGACCGCTCATGTAGACAAACGGGAGGGCGAGCGGGCCCGGCTCGACTGTGTAGTATTCAGCCACCACGGAATTTACCGGAACAAGACTTTACGATAATGCAGCACATTTTTCTTGAAATGATCTACACGAAAAGTTTTTCAAGTTTTATTTCGCGCATTTTTTAAATGATTCAGGGCTTAAAATGCGTGTTTTCATCGTGGTATCGTCAGCCTTTCTCTATTCATTCGGTGTGGACTGTCAAAATTTGATGTTATTCTGGCTTTTCGTTCACGAATATTCTCTACAAAAACTTTTTCGTGATTTCTTTACCGACGAAATTGCCTTTAATGTCCGTTAGGGGGACGCATCACACCCGTCTGTCACTTCGAAAACGCGAAATGTACTTTCTCCGAAATGACACAACCGATTTTGCTGAAATAAGCTTAGCCACTGGAGTGATGTGGCAAAAGGGGGCTAAGCTTTTTTGCATTCCGATCGGTTGTACCATTTTGGAGAAAGTACCGATAAGAATAGTCGACCATCTCTCTCGCACTCACGTGTCACGTGGTACATGTGACCCTTTTAAAGTCGAACTTCTTAACCCTTCGTGGTCACCCTGGGTCAAAATGATCCCGAGCGCAACTTTAAGCTAGAATTACTATACGTTATTAGCGCCCGAGAGGACTGTCCTCCCCTCCAACGGTGCTTTGGGATTCCCTTTGTAAGAAGAGACTAGGGTCGGCCGAATCGCGACAGTAGTTCCTTCGTGGCAATCGATCCTAGAAGACCGTGCGCGACCGTCGGGTTAATTTGACCCGAGTGTGACCACCACGTAATTATTTCGCGAAAAGTGATATTTTTTTTTTTTTTTTTTTTTTCTGCGTAGGATTACTTCACGTAATGTAAGTATGACTATTAGATGGTTCTTAATTTGGTGATGTTGGAAATTCTTTGGTATTGTTCCTTGAAAGTCATCAACATATCCAGAAAAAAAATTGGGCGCAATCGGAACTTTGTCCAATAATTCTAACCCACCCCACCGAGCTGTCGAAATTTTATATAAAAAAATGCATGCATTCAACATTTTGTTAAGAAAATTGTTTATTATTTCAAAACTATTCACGATAAAAAAATTTTATATTGTGTTTTTATAGAAAATTAAATGCTCTACAAAAAAGGTATCTTGCAAAATTCTTGTGAATCTAATATTTATCACGTTATTAGCAAAAAACTGTCATCATTTATTCCAAAAGTCCATCATTATGGCCAAAACAGGAGTTTGACGTCGAAAAACTGCAATGTATTCTTCATATGCAATTAAAAATATGAAGAGATACGTAGTGCACTCAATAACAGTATGTGAATGATATTTAAATTTTCAATTTTATCAATTTTATTATCATTCATGATAAATTTTTCTTCTTTGATCGATAAGGACATTAATTTCTTTATCAGTTCCAATACGATGACTTTTTTCGAAAGATTTGAAATCAACTCCTCATTCTTTGATATCGATGTGAGCGAGTGGATTTCTAATGAAAATTATTTAGAAGGCTTAAAAATAGTTAAAGGAATTAAAGTGATTAAGGGAGAACACCACTGTGACCCCCTGTTTTTTTTCACATTTTTCAAGAATTTTTTTTGTAGGAAAAAAAAGAGATATTCGAAAATTTTTTTTGGGTTTTGTTCCTTGTTTATTAATGTATCAAAAAACATTTTTTTCACATTTTTCACGCCGCATGGTGGCGCTAGGAAAGCTCTCGCGTCAGGTGCTGTCATTTCCGCGGCACGCAGCAGAACTCTCTTCAACGTCGATCTGAAAAAAAATACCGAGTGTTTTCGTTAATAATATGATATTTCGAAGAGAAGTACACAGGGATTTGGAACAATGTTGTTTTAGAAAAAATAGGCACGCCTTTGAAATTAACTTTAACTTCAAAGGCGTGCCTATTTTTTTTAAAACAATATTTTCTTGACAAATTCTTGAAAAATATGAAAAAAAAACAGGGGGTCACAGTGGTGTTCTCCCTTAACGATGTTGCAGAAAGAGGAGTGAAACTTATTACAGAGTACAATGATCGTCTCACTTATGATGGAGATCAGAAACAATTCATTGTACAAATAATTGAAGAATATAAAAAAAAATATACTGATATTAACAAAGCAACTTTGCTCCAACCGATGTAATTCATTATTGTAAGTTGATTTTTAAAATATATGACATCATTCATTATAATTCACAATAAAATTGATAAAATTGAAAATTTGAATATTGTTTACATTTCTTCATAATCTTATATACATACGAAAAATAAATTGCAGTTATTCGACGTCAAACTCCTGTTTTGACCATAATGATCGACTTTTGAAATAAATGATGACAGTTTTTTGCTAATTACGTGTTAAATATTAGATTCACGAGAATTTCACAAGATACCTTTTTTGTAGAGCATTATATTTCCTACAAAAACGTTATATAAAATTCTTTTATCATAAATAGTTTTGAAATAATAAACAATTTTCTTAACAAAATTTTGAATGCATGCATTTATTCATATAAAAATTCGACAGCTCGGTGGGGTGGGTTAGAATTATTGGACAAAGTTCCGCTTGCGCCCAATTTTTTTTCTAGATATGTTGATTACTTTTGAGGAACAATACCAAAGAATTACCAACATCGCCAAATTAAAAACCACCCTAATATACATATACAAATGAACTTATAAATTTAGGAATGAACTCTCGAAATCAACGAAAAATCCATGTAGCTTTCAGCGAAGATCTACAATAATCACCTACCTTTAAAATTCGGTTCAAATTCCCAATTTTTAACGTACTTTTACAAGTATGCAAGTATGTTTCTTTACCACTTTCGTTTTTGGGCATATTTATTCTTTTATGTATCGATAAAACTATTTTAATTGTTAATATATCGGGATTTCCCCGTTTAGTATATAATATATAAGAGCAAATTCACAATAATCGACTAGAGACTTCAGACGAATGAAACTGTTTGTTGTGATCTACAATCTAGACTGACTTCACAACGAAAAAGCGTTCTGAAGTCAGTCTAGATTCTAGACTGACTTCAGAACGCTCAAACACAACCCAAATTTTGAGACATCCACACGTTTCCGGAAAAAAAGCGGAACGCGCGGAAGTCTCATAATTTATGGCTTTATGATCCCCTAAAATACCCTGACGATTCAGAATCCCCCTAAAAAAAATCCCCTAAACATATTTTACCCCTGTTTCTCCCCTAAGACACGTAGAATTCCCCTAAATCTAGGGGGAAATCCCCTAAATCTAGGGGGAAATCCCCTAACCTGGCAACACTGTTCGGAACGATACTGGCAACGCGGCAATCGTTTAAAAATGGCTGGGTCATTGTGACCCGAGTGTGACCAGCGCGTTATTTCCAGCATGTGTGACCGCGAAGGGTTAAAATCCAAGGTACTACTCTGCAATGCACATTTTGTCGGTAAAACAGATTTTTCACATGTGTGCTCTTAATTGTAACGCGTAAGTAATGAAGAAAATACAAATGCGATTATTTGAAAAATATTTAATAATAAACATTGACAATATACAGAGAAAATACGCCATAAGAAGTCGCTATGGGAGTAATAAGAACCTAATAACTGGTCCAGACTTAGAAAATATCATCAAATCAGACAATGATAAGGGTGTTTTTACGATCGACACCTTATATTTCTATTCGTATTTTATTATTATTATTATTTTTTTTTGTTTGCAACTAAAAGGTCGAGCGTTGTTCATACAGCTTGAATCTCATATTCATGTGTGTTTGTATTGTGTGTGTTTTGTTTTTCATTATTTTGTGCCAACTGTTCAGAGACGTATTCGATTTAAATATATACGCTCATATTGCGCAACCCGGGGGCGAGTCCCCGAAATGATTTTTTTTTTCTTTCATCTCTCTCTCTCACTCTATGCACCGTTAAATCACAAATAGATATTACGTTTTTTTTTCTCTCGTTATTTCATTCGTAAACCGTGTACACTGCATGAAGCTAAAAAAAAAAAACCCAGTGGCATATATAGCTTTTTAATCGTTAAATCGTATTTTTATTAATTTTTTCATTTTCTTTCTCCTTCTTTTTCAACGTTAATCTCTTTCTCGTGCTATTTTTTTTCTCCTTCTTACGATTAACAAGAGAGTGCGCACTATTTTATTATCTCGAAGAGACTTTTGGACTTTACATACCTTGTCCACGTGTAATAGGACTTTATACACTCTCACGCACACGCACGCATTCTAAAAAGTTATACATACATAAACGCCACTAATGTCACGGAACATTTCGACGTCATTTAGTTTTTGTATATATATATATTTTTTTTCGTTCTTTGCCTCAAACAATTAGTCACTCTTCTCGCGCGACGCTGTCCACTAAAAACGATAAACACACGAGCATTTCTAGTCGTCCGACAAATATCAACGTTACATATCGGAGAAGTTTGGCTGCGGAGAGAAAAAAACAAAAAGAGGGAACGAAAACAATGAAAACGCGGGAATCCCGAAAACGCAGCAAGATAATTGGTGTAAGGCGTCGTGCAAACTGAAAACGGCGTCTCGAACGTCCGTGACCAATGAGAGAGCAGCACGGTGACTCGTGATTGGTCGAAATTTGAAAGTTAACCTCTAATTGATCGAGATTCGATAATTCTGCCCACCGATTGGCCCTCGAGATTCCGCGTCGGCCAATCAGAAGGCACAATCTCGTTCGTCAGTGTGCACGAAGCCGGTAACAGTGCTTTCGCGAAGTTATAGCGATTGAAGAACGACAATAAATAACGAGAGATCGTGGAAAAAAAATGGTAAACTCTGAAATTCCAAGATTCACGCGGTTTTCCATTCATAATCGCCAAAAAAAAAAAAAAAAAAATTCTACAGACAGCGTCCTGAATTCGTACACTAGGATATGTTATCTCGTAATATGTTCTTTCACATTACGCGAGTCATGTGTTCGTTACCTACACGTCGTTTTTTTTCTTGTTTTCCTTTTTTTTTTTTGTGTTTGTTCTTAAAAATTCAAATTTAAATCGTTACGGTGCGTATCATTGAGAATATTTTACATTGCAATTGTTTTTTTTTTCTTTTTTCCTTTTTTTCCTTTTTTTGTTCTTTTTTTTTTCATTTAATCTATAGTCGTTAGAGTCAACGTTGATAAATTAATATCGGATAGAGAGTAGAAGGAGAGAGAGCTCTGCACTTTGCTCTAAAAGATCGCTCTTAATCTCCGTGTTTTTTTTTTTTTTTTTCATTAAATATATTTATAATATTTATATATTACGCAAGTATACGATTAAATCTCGTGACTTCCTTACAATATCGAGAACGAGACGAGGAGGCCAGTGGGAGGGCTCTGAGGTCTGAGTTTATTGTTTCACGGTATTATTATTATTATTATTTTTATTTTCTGTCAACCGTTCGATATACGTAGGCCTCTCGAATGAACGATCTACGAAGAGAAGGAAAAAAGAAAACCATCATGCCCGAAGGATTTTTGTTTTTTTTTTCCGAGATTTGCGCGGGAAACTCCTGTCGACGAAATTGTGCACGTCGCGAGAAAAAAAAAATGATAAACGCAATTACAAATCCTTTCGCTGAAAGGTGGGCGTTCATTTTGGTTATTTTAATTTTTTCCCTTTAGCACTCTCGTTTCTATTAATTTGAGCTTGACCTTACTCTAACTGCTAATTAATCTTTATCCTAACGATATAGATAATAATCACGAATAGTATAAAGTGTAATTACAGTATACAATATACAAGGGTTGGTTCAGAGCGGCGGAGGGGAATTTTGAAATTGAAATAATTATTATTTTTTTGTCATTTTTCAGCGAGTTTCATTCTCGCGATGGACACCTGAAATTCACGCTTGACGAGAAAGTGAAGAAACAAAAAATCGTTAAAAAGAATTGAGCGATCCGGAAATCAACAATTTTTTTTTTTTTTTTCGATTGAATTTTCAAAAATTGTAATTTTTTTGTTTTTTAGTCGCCCGCTGCTTTAAGAGACAACCTTTTTTTCTTCATCGTATTATTTTCACGGAGAGGACCGCGTGACGAAAAAAACGAGCCGTCGTACGGTCAAATTGGATAAACTTTACGCGATTTAATTGGCAATCGTTTGCTCACAAAGAACGAGCGATAGATGGCGCGTCGATCGCAACCAACGGGGTCTCGGTGCCCCGTGATTGGTCCGCGTCATTCGAGACTCTCACGCGATTCGTTGTTACGGATCGAAGGTGGCGGTACTTTGATGCGCAGAAACGTTAAATCGGCACCGTGCGCACTTTTTCCACGAAAGTGAGGTTACGTTTTCCGAAACTTCGTGATTCTCGATTGTTTTCGCGCTGAAAACACGTTCGAACGCGTGAAAAATGTTTAATCAACCGTTAATTATCCCATAAAATACCCAATAATAACCGAATTTTCCTTTTTTCAGTCGCCGTTTCGATTCCCGAATCGCTCAATTCCGTTTGAAACGCGTGAGGGTAAAGAAAATTGAACGAAAAAAATAAAATAAACGTACCGATCGGTCCATGTAAAAAAAACTCTGCCAACACGATTTTCAATGTTGTGTTCAAAGGGAGAAAATTAATCGGACGTTTAACAAGACTGTTTTATTTTACTTTATTTTATTTTTTCGTCTCATTCACGAATCTAAGCGTCATAAAATTATTTCGAATCTACGGATTGAGTATGTCTTTGCTGCGTGTAATAACCACTCTAATTAGTCAATTTAATATCTTTATCTCCCTTTATTGACGCTCTATCTCTCGTGTTTTGCGCTCGACTCATTTTCACCTTATTTACATTGCGCCCCCTCCCCCCACCACCCCGTCTACACAGCGAAGTTGCATGTTTTCGTGTTATTTTTTTAGTTTCTCATCGTGTGTTGTTTTTCCGCTGTTTTTTTTTTTGTTCGTCGTGCTTTTCGTAAACTTTGCGAAAGGAGTTCGTCTAGCTTAATTCCTAGCGGGAGATATTAGAATAAAAACATAACGATGATTCTCTAACGATCATACTTTCTAACATGTTTGTCATATTTGGCTATTTTCTTGTTTTTTTTTTTTTATTCGTTTTTTTCCCTTTTTTTTTCTCGTTCGTACGACTCGTTCTAACTCGACACTTTTTTTGTCTCCTCAAACTGTCCCTTCACGTCGTATTACATTTTTCTTACCTCGATTTTTTTCATTCTTTCCGCCCCCTGCCCCTCTCTCACACGACAAATCTTACGCTACTTTCAACAGTGGCGCGGGGTGGAACGGGGGTACTGCGGGGGGTATTATCACTCGGTCCAGTTGTGTGCGTTCCATACTTTTTTTTTTTGTCTTCCTCCTCTTTAATATCTTAAATAATGCAGATCTGAGAGAACTTTCGACGTTTCGCGACCTCTCCGGCGAAAAAAAAAAGCGCTTTTTCGTTTGTCATCGAGCGCCTCTTTATTCTTAAACTCACTGAGATTCTCTGTGTTTCTGTGTGTGTGTGTGTTTCTGTGTGTGTGTGTGTATTTTTATGTTTGTGTTTTTTTCTCGTTTACGTAAATTAGATGGGCATTGTTTTTTGCTTTTCCTCTTACGATTAATGTCATAGAAAAAAAACGTTTCGCGTACGTTATCCACTTAAACTTAAGAAATAAATAAATTACAAATTACGATTAACACGATCGTAAATCGCGAATCGCTCTTATCGGCGTTATTATTATTATTATTATTATTTTGTCTCTTTAATTTACGTAGATTTCATGGCTTCGTAGGTGTTTACCTTTATTTTTTGCGTTGTTGGTTTTTCATCTTTATTTTTCATACGACATTATTTAATCCGCAAAAATCGTCGTCGGCGAGAGAGAGAGAGCGTTTCGAGAGCGAAAGGAGAAAAAAAAGTCATTTTTTAACGACGAACCGCAAATGTGAATTGTCGCGAATAATTTGAATAAATTCTTTGTTATAAATATGAATGTTTTTTTTTTAATTTTCGTCGATATTTCCCACACATTTTGTTCTTCCGTTCGAGACACGCGCGTCTCTCGTCAAGTGTGTCGATTTTTTTTTCTTTCACTCTCGCGACGATCGAGACTCTAGATTTTGGTTGATATGAAGATTTTTTATTTTTTTTCTCTCTCTCTCTCTTTCGTAGTTTCGTTTTTTTTTAATTTCTCGTCGTGACTTTAGCGCACCGAGGACGAGCTTCGTCTTGTTATCAATTACGTTATCTACAACGCTTTTCGTTTTTTTTTCCATTTTCTCTATATAAGAATTGTGTTTTTTTTTAATCGGCTTTATTCGACGGACCGCTGGTGAATGAAAAACGTTTGTGTTTTGTGATTAAATAATTCGTAATTATTATAATAAGAATAATATTAATGATAATTATAATAAAAAAAAATAATGATAATAGAGAGTACAGTGATTAGAGAGGTTTAAAAGAGTTTTTTTTTTTTTTTTCTGACTAGACCCTGTTTCCCAGAATCCGGTACGTACGGTCTAGTTCCTCGTACAAGTGTTTTTTTTGTTGTTTTATTCAATTTTATTCTTCCAATTCTCGAATTTTTGACGAAAAAAAGAAAAGATAAAAAAAACAACCATTTCGACAAAATTTACGATTTTTCTCTCGTTGTTCATTTTCGTTTTATCCGATTTTTTTTTCCTCTCTCCCGAATTTCCGTCCTTAGTGAAGGGAACATTTTTTGTCTTTCTTCTATCATTTTGCACTTTCGATCGTAAATTCGGTCGAAACATTTGTGGTTTGTTTTTTTTTTTCCTTTGGATTCCTTTAGTTTTCTCTCTTTTGCGCGATATCAATTTTTTTTCTCTTTTTCTTCTCACATACATTTTCCGTCTCGCCCGGTACGAATCTCATTGTTTGTTGCTCTCTTTCTTCAATTAATTAACGCCCTAAAATCCTATTTTTTATCTGGAGCGTGGGAATCCGTGGTTTATTTGTATTTGTTTTTATTTTCGCGGTATTGGGAGTTTTTCGTCGAGACGAATTACACACGCGCGCACACACACACACACACCCACACATGCACACACACATATTTGGCATAGAAATCTACCAACTTACGCACGGTACCTAATGGCTATCTAGCTACCTAGAGTTTTCTTTTCTTCCATTTTACAATTAAATTCTCGCCGATCAGTTTATTTTTATTTTATTTTATTTTTCACTCGAGCCTATTATTATCATTACGAGATATTATTATTTTTTTCACATGTTCCTTCTGCGTTTTTTTTTTTTACTTCCGTTACGTGCAATTCGAGATTCGAAATTTTCGCTTTTTGTTCGCGTTTTTTGTGTGTTTTTTTCCTTCAATAATGTTTCTTTTTTTGGGAACGAAGCGCGGACAACGCGCGGTGACAACCTCGACCGGACAAATGTTTCGATTCTTTGTTTTTGTTCTCTTCATCTTTCGTGCATTTCATTTATTTCACTGTGAATTAAAATTCGAAACAAATAAATTATTGATTATCGAAGAATTTTTCTCCGATTTTCCTCCTCGAAATTATGAAAATTTGTCGGAGAGCAATTTTTTTTTGTTCGTTCGTTTTTTTCTTTGTTCTTTCTTTATCAACTATCTTACAATTTGGCGACGACCGTTACTCGTAAATTTATTTTCTTACTCGTTAATTTTTTTTTTTCTTTCCTTTTATTCTCGTTTCTCATTTTTCACTTCGGCGATTGTGCGAATTTTTCTCGATATCCGATTTTCACAAAAAATCTCACGGCGAGCCTTTCATTTTGGTTTTTTCTTTTCTTTCGTGAAAATCATTTTGTTTTCTTTTCTTTTTGCGTAAGCTCGAAATTATTTTCGGGGTGTCAGAGACGGTTTTTCTTTTTTGCGATTGAGAGGAAACTTTTTTTTTGTTTTTTTTTTTTTTTTGATGATCGACAAGTTTTGCGGATTTTTTCATTTTTTCTCGCGATTCATGAAAATCTACACGGAAGTATGTGCAATTATATATCGAAACGATGAAATTATTGAATATCGACGAAATTCTTCCCTTACAATCCTTCATCGTCATAATGATCGGGGGTTCTTTCGTTGATTATATCTTTTTTTTCTTCTCCTTTTTCTTTCGGTCTTTACTGGTCATGATTTGCTGAGTATATGTTGCTGCGTTATCTGGCTTCGTATAAACCTCTCAACGAGGTTTGTGGCGTTTTTCATTTGTTTTTAATACGGCGTGAACCTGTTGTAACCACCTCTGTACACCGTCGCCTGGAAAAATTGCAAAAAAAACGAACAATTTATATTAACGTTTTAACGGTTTTTTGATTTTTGTGAGTGAAATTTTTTTTCTCCATTGAGAAATGTGCATGTTATTCGTGATCGGCGGAAAATTTCCGATTCAAGAGGTGCGAAAACAATAATTAAAAATTTGACAATACATTTATTCTCATTCAATGTTTTACGAGATTTTGTACGACTCTTTTTTGAAACGCGAGTAAAATATGCATGTTGTTCGTAATCAGCAGGCAATTTCCGATGTAATCAGCAGAGAATTTTAATGGAATTGAAATTTCAATGAAAATCAATGGTGCAACTTGGACATTTGTAAAAACTCGCAAAAAAAAAAAATCGTCACTCAATGAGTAACGAATAAGCGTAAATTGGAATTGCAGCTCCGAACGAATCGAAAATTACAGCCATTTTAGTAAGAGGCCATAATGAGAGAAATAACGAGAGAAAAATAGAAATTTTCGAAAATTTCTTTTCACTATCATATCGACGTATTTTTTTTCTGACACATCACGAAAATCGTAATAAAAGCAAATCCAGAATTCCGCAGTAGGAAACTTTATGAATTACAATTAAAAAAAAGGCTTCAAACGAAATTGTATTTTCAAGGAATAAACAAATTGATTCAAAAAATAAACTTACTCCGTAGCCAGCAACTGGACCAATGCTGTGTCCGAGGTAAGGATCCGCGTATTCGCGTCCGTATCTGCAACATCGTCGGGAAAAATTTTATCAGTAAAATTCCCGCGCGTTAACAAAGAAAAAGAAAATTAACGTCTCCCCAGAAGAAGAAGCAACGTGAGCAGGATTTTGTTAAAAAATAAATAAAATAAAAACAACACGAGGAAAAATGATAATAAAAAGACGAGGAAATTTGTTCAGGTTTACACACGCTCGGAGGTTTTTTTTTTTTCAGGTTTTAGTGACGGGAATTTGGAGATTCTTGAGTCGACTCGATATCGTCCACGAAGCTTCGACTACGCAAAGCTCGACCGCGTCTACGTGATTGTCTGGAAAAAATGATCAACAGTCAAGGAACAAAAAAAAGGAACAAATCAAAAGAGGTAGAAAAAAAAGTCACTTTTTGAAAAAAAAAGAGTTGAAAAAAGACCAAAAAAAAAAACACAGTTCAAAAAATTGTGTACAAAAATTTGTTTAAAATGAATTTAATAAACGAATAAATAAAATATGTGAAACCTAAAACACAATGATGAAAAAAAAACTTCGTATACAAAATGAATACCGAATTTCGTAAAATTAATCAAAATAAGGGAAATATAAAAAAACTAATACAAAAAAATAAATACTGAATTTGCTAACATAGTGATAAAACCATGAATTCAATTTGAAAAAAACGAAGTTAAATATTGAAGAATTAAGGTAGTAGTCTGGTAACTTAAGCCGATTTTACTGTCTTTTTTGGAGGGCGTTTTTTTGTAGGAAAATAAAAATGAATCGTTATGGATATTTAGGATGTTTTTATTTACATACTAAAGATACAAAAAAAAAATTTTTTGCAAAAATTTTATAGTTTATTATTATTATTATTATTGATCGAAGTTGGCAGCCCGGGTTCTAACTTTTTTTCTACCGAACCGATTGCTTTCAAATTTTAACAGGCTACTCTACACACTTATAGTTCTCGTCGGGACCACCGAGAAATTTTTTCACCCCTAACTTTTTATTTTACAACCCCTTCTTTGCTAAAATAAAAGGACCTTAGCAAAGAAGGGGTTGTAAAATAAAAAGTTAGGGGTGAAAAAAATTCTCGGTGGTTCCGATAAGAACTATAAGTGTGTAGAGTAGCTTGTTGAAGTTTGAAATCAATCGGTTCGGTAGAAAAAAAGTTAGGACCCGGGCTGCCAACTTCGAGGTGCCAACTTTGATCAATAATAATAATAATAATAAACTATTAAATTTTTTCAAAAATTTTTTTTTTTGTATCTTTAATATGTAAATAAAAACATCCTAAATATCCAAAACGATTCATTTTTATTTTCCTACAAAAAAACGCCCTCCAAAAAAGACATGAAAATCGGCTTAAGTTACTAGACTACTACCGGCTTAAGTTACTAGAAAAATAATAAAAATATTAGGAAAATAAAAATGGAACGGAACAAAAAAATATGTCACTCGAGTGACACGTACCTACGAGGATATAATTACGTTCGTTGACCCATTAATCGTGAAGAAATTACGATAGACGTACGAAATGGCGAAAATAAATAAATAAATAAAATAAAATACCAAAGGACACAACGAAGCAGGATTAATGGAAAATTCGTCGATTTTCGTTGGAGAAACGTAACGGGAAGACGAAAGAAAAAGAGTGCACGAAACAAAATGGTGATGTGAAAAAAATTCTGACCACGGCCACATCAACAGCTCCTTGTCAAATGATCTCTTTCTCTTTCATCCTCAACGTTCCCCCCGTTCATGTGAAATGATGTTTTTCACTTTCATCCCCCGATTAATAATTAATCGCCATTATTAATAATAATTTTGAAAAAACTAAAGCACGCGAGGTACTCAAAAATTTATATAAATGTATTTATTGAAAAAAATTAGGGGAAATTTAGAATTTTTTTTCAATTTCCAGCTCGGCTAAAAAAAAATTCATTTGATTTGATCATATCAATTAATTGAAATAAAAAATACATTCGAGATATTACCGACACATTTATCTATTAAAATCCCTCACCCATCTCCATTAATTTTCTCTGCTCATAATTAGCACGAAATATAAAGAAAATGGTGATTGAAAATTAAAATTTCGATCGTTACTATTATTAAAAAAGAAATTAAATTAAAAAAATCCTTCCGACACATTTTCACTCTGTAAAATCTCTCCCCTTTTCTCTAACCCTCTGTGCACGTAATTCTCATCAATTTATAAACAAAATGGCGATTAAAAATCAAAACGTCAATTATTATTATTGTAAAAGGAAAAAAGAAAATAAAAAAATCTTTCTGATACATTTTCACCTTGAAAAATCTCTTCCCCCTTCTCTAATCTTCCATCAACAATTACAAACAAAATGGTGATTATAAATATAAAACAAATACAATTACTATTATTATTATGAATAATATTGAAAATGACAACAACAACAGAAAATGTTGAATAATCTTACCCCGCGACTGCGGCGTATCCAGCGACCGGTTGTGCCGCAGCTGCAGCTGCACCGTATGCTCGAGCAGCAACAGCGGTGTACGTCGCTGCAGCGGCGTAACTTGCCTGTTGTGCCGTTGACAATGGTGTCTTCAGTAGGGGAGAAGCCGCCGCGGCTGCTGCGGCCGCCTGTAACAACCACAACCCGCCATGCAAGCTCAAGCAAGCTCCGAGAGACAACTAAATACGCGTACAGTAGGGTGGGGGTTGGGGGGGGGGGGGGGGGGTGGTGAAATTAGGGTGCTCTATATCATGTCTGGTGTTCTGAGAGGTGACGTTTCTTTTTATTCTCAATTTCAAACAACGATATATGGTATAATGGGCTAAGAGGGGTTGGGGTTGTTTCTCACTTTAATGCGTGATGTTTTTTTTTTGTAACTGGCAATATTGAGTTCGATAAGGAGCAAAATATGATGTTTTAATTAATTAGAAAAGCCATTTTCTTGCGAATTTATCATGAATTTTTGAGGTTGTGCTTGAAAGAGTGTGCCAATAGTGCGAATTTGAAATCGAATAATCGGTATATCGAGTGACTCGAATAATCGTATGTCGAATAACTCGAATTATCGGTATATCGAATAACTCGTATGACTCAAATAATCGCTATAGTGAATAACTCGAATAATCGGTATATTGAATAACTCCAATAATCGGTATATCGAATAACTCCAATAATCGGTATATCGAATAACTCGAAGACTCAAATAATCGGTATAGCGAATAACTCGAATAATCGGTATATCGAATAACTTGAATAATCGGTATATCGAATAACTCGAATGACTCAAATAATCGGTATAGCGAATAACTCGAATAATCGGTATATCGAATAACTCGAATAATCGGTATATCGAATAACCCGAATGACTCGAATAATCGGTATAGCAAATAACTCGAATAATCGGTATATCGAATAACCCGAATGACTCGAATAATCGGTATATCGAATAACCCGAATGACTCGAATAATCGGTATAGCAAATAACTCGAATAATCGGTATATCGAATAACTCCAATAATCGGTATATCGAATAACTCGAATGACTCAAATAATCGGTATAGCGAATAACTCGAATAATCGGTATATCGAATAACTCGAATAATCGGTATATCGAATAACTCGAATGACTCAAATAATCGGTATAGCGAATAACTCGAATAATCGGTATATCGAATAACTCGAATAATCGGTATATCGAATAACTCCAATAATCGGTATATCGAATAACTCGAATGACTCGATTAATCGGTATAGCGAATAACTCGAATAATCGGTATATCGAATAACTCGAATAATCGGTATATCGGATAACTCGAATAATCGGTATATCGAATAACTCGAATAATCGGTATATCGGATAACTCGAATAATCGGTATATCGAATCACTCGCATAATCGGTATATCGAATAACTTGAATAATCGGTGGATCGAATAATTCGAATAATCGGTACATCGACTACCTCGAATAATCGGTATATCGACTCACTCGAATGATCGATATATAGAATAACTGGAATAATCGGTATATCGAATAACTCCGATAATCGATATATCGAATGACTCGAAAAATCTGTATATCGAATAACTCGAAAAATCGGTATATTGAATAACCCCAATGATCGGTATATCGAATGACTCGAAAAATCTGTATATCGAAAGACTCGAAAAATCTGTATATCGAATAACTCGAAAAATCGGTATATCGAATAACTCGAATAATCGGTATGTCGATTAATAGATCACACGAAAAATCGGTATATCGAATAACTCGAATAATCGGTATGTCGATTAATAGATCACACGAAAAATCGGTATATCGAATAACTCGAATAATCGGTATGTCGATTAATAGATCACACGAAAAATCGGTATATCGAATAACTCGAATAATCGGTATGTCGATTAATCGTCAAAATCATTGATTCATCGATATCTCGATAGTTCAAAAACTCGAACAATCGATATCTCAATTAAGCTCATCGAAAACACGATAAATCGAACGATCGATATTTCGACCACACTGATCGACAACTCAATAAATCGAACAATCGATATCTCGAATAAACGAATAACTCGAGCAGCATGAATACCTCGAAAAGAAAATGTTGTTATATGAGGAAATAAACTAACAACGTATATTTTGCTCGTAACCGAATAATCAATCTACATTGGTCCTGGCGAAAATTCGCAGGATATGAACTGGTCAAGTGCGCACGCATCCTTCGATCATATATATATATATATATATATATATACAACTGTATTCTGATAATATGCAGCCCATACATATGAAGGACACGATGAATGCCATTATACCTTTATAGTATAAGGTTGTGCTATGGATAATGTTATATATATATGTGTATTAACAATGATAATAATAATAATAATTTTTAACACACATTGGAAAAAATACAAATACTATATGAGCTTTTCATGCGTGAATGTGAGAGACCTCGATGATAATGATAAATTCTTTATATATATACATTAGTTGGAGTCAGGAGAGAATTATTTATGTCCCTTTCGTGCAAGACTCGGGTTTAAATATACTGATCGAATGAGCAAACGAATAAAAGTTATTTGCGTTAAAAAAAAACAGAAAGGAAATGAGCGAAAGAGAGAGAAACCTTGTTACGCTATTTAATTCGCACTTCTTTAATGGTACGATCAAACCTAATTTCTTTCATCTCGTTTTCTTATATTGTCAACCTAATTTACCCCGTATTACGATCACGAGTCGTGAAACGAACAAGAAGAGAAATAGAATGAATTTACAAGAGTTCGTTGGAATTAATTTTGTCACGAAAGCAGCCTAAATCGTGCCGATTTTTCCAGCTTAGAAAAGTATTAGACGAAAAATACAATGTTTCTTGTTCCTGTTTTTCTCATTCAAAATTTATCCCATTCTTGTCGAAAATTGCGTTTTCTCGTCATTCTCAATTCATTTGTCCTCCTGTTTTTTTTTCTGCAAACTGCTATCTATAAAAAGATTTTCCTATTCGATTTTCCGAACGAAGTAAAAATTTAATTTAAAGTAAAAAAACAAAATTAACTCGCGTCCACAAATTTTTTGGAGCCCGGTTTAGTGACGACCGAGATTACGAACTCGCGCGCGATTTACGACGATGAATATTTACAAAAAAAAACAATTCACTGGGTTCTGTTGTTGGCGTTTTTATTTCATGTTTATTTTTTGAATTTTCGCGGCCATTAAAGAACCTCAACCGTTTCGAGGGCGAGAGATCTGCACGAATGGATCGACCTTGTTATAAATCTCAACGGAGGGTTAAAATGTAAAACGTAATAATTGCGTTATTGCCATGAAAGAGGTCTCCAGAGGATTGACAATGTTTTCCGACAAAACGGTTGAACAATTTTTTCTGATTCTTGTAAATGTAAGAAAAAAACAAACAAACAAGCAAACGAAGCACCCAACGACTTGCAACGATGTTTAATTTATTATTAAAATTGCTTTTTTTTCCACGAACGTGAATTATTCAGGAATATCGGGTTACGAAGAAAGTTTTTCGGGCTTGTTTAGCCAGTACGTTTTTGCTCGAGAAAAATACGGATAAATCCGTGGGAAGAAAGAATGAAAGAGAGAGAGAGAGAGAGATAGAGAGAGGGAAGAAGGGAAATTGCGAGTATAGATCGATTCCGTGGAGGGTCGTCGAAAACAACAATTTCCTGGCGCCGAAAAGTTTCATTCTCCTGTTCTGCTTCCAAACCGTCTCTAGACGTGTCTAGTTTTATGACTGGTGCAAGGGTTGACCGTAAGGATGCGCCGAAAGGATTCGAACGTCGAAAATAATTGTATATTCAAATATTAAATACTTTTAATAATAACTTGACGTAATTTGAATACATTGAAATACGTAGAATAATTTGAATACCCCGAACACTTTCAATAATTTCAATTAGAATAATTAAAATACTTCCAGTCATTCGAATACTTTGAATTATATCGATACCTCGAATAGTTCCACGAATTCGAGTACTTCAAATACATCTAGTGATTAATATACCTCGAATACCGCTAATAATTTCGATACTTCCAATTTATTTTATATCTTGCGTACTTCAAATACCTGAAATCTTTTGAATACCCCTGGATACTTCAAACAATACCCAATATTCCCTAATTCTTCTAATAACTCGAATACGGCGAATAATTTGAATACGTTGGATACTTTCAATCGTTTGAATACCTCGAATACCCCCAGCAATTCGAACGCTTTCAATTCTTCTAATAACTCAAGCACTATAAATACCTCCGATTATTTGAATACTTAAAATAAGTACTTAAATAGTTTCAAAACTTTCAATCCGTCTGATAACTCGAGTACTTAAAACACCTCCGTTCATATGACTACCGCGAATACTTCAAATTATTTGGATACTTTCAATTCTTCTCATAACTCAAGTACTTTAAATACGTCCATTCGTTTGAGTACCTAGAATACTTGCAGTAATTTAACTGTTTTCAATTCATCTAATACCACGAATAAATACCTCCAATTGTTTAAATACCTCAAATATGTACTTCAAGAAGTTTCAATACTGTCAATTCTTCTACTGACTTGGGTATTTAAAACGCATCCGTTCATTCGAATACCTCGAATACAACCAACAATTCAGATATTCCGAATACTTTTAATTCTTCTATTAACTTGAATACTTGAGATCTCTACAATCATTTGAATATCTCGAAGAATGCAAATTCGGATAGTCTCAAATCTTCTCAACATGAGTACCACAACTCGAGTACTTCATATAGGTCGATTAGTTTGAATACCCAAAATATTTACGTCAAATGGTTTCAATACCTTCAATTCCTCGAACGATTTGAGTACTTAAAACGTCACCGTTTATTTGAATACCTCGAATACTTCCAACAATTTGATTATCTCGAATACTTATAACAACTCGAATACTTGAAACACCACTAGAAAGTTGAATTCTCCTTTTCATACACAAAAAGTACTCCTCCATCCCTCGAAATGTTATATAGATCTGTCACGGGAGGGAATGAAAGAACGCACGAAATGACGATTAACGGTTGCCCCTCGTGTGAGTTACGAGAGGCTTTACGAAAGTCCAGGAGGGCGTATAAACGGTAAAGCGTATGGTGAGGGTTGATTTTACGTACGTATATTGCAACAGCGAGAGGGTTAGGTTGTGTCGTGTGTGACCACGAGACGGTGGCGAGGTATTGTGTAAAGAAGAAGAGACAAAAATAGAATGAAGACGAGGCAGAATCTGAGAAGGGGGAGAGACGAGGCCGAACAGTGGAGAAAAGAACGAATACCGCGGCACAGAGTATCGTAAATTCTTGTCACAGGGTGACTCCAAGTGGTGGCGGGCGGAGGGAGAGTATGTGTGTCCAGAGGCCAGCACACTTGTTTCCCCAAAGTGAGTGTAGGGGTGGAGAAGCTCCAAGCTTGCACCTCTGTTATTCGATGTCAGAGAGAGCGAGAGTTATGAGAAGGAGAACGCGTTTTTTTCGTGAATCAACGATGAAGAGAGAAAAAACCGGAAAATTCGTTTTTTTCTTCGTTTCATATTCTTTTAGACTTTACAATCAATGCTGATCCCGCTGTAAGGGTGAAAAGGTAAGGAGAGAAAAAATTCGGAAATTGCGAAAACGAAAATTCTCGATACACTTGGCGGACCCCGAAGAGAGTGAAAAGAAAAGTAATAAGAGATGGAATTTTTCTGAATTATTAATAAACTCTTGGTAGTTTCCACGACCCGTTCATTTTTAAAAATTTTTTCATTTCGAGATAATTTCTTCTACCCCGGTGGTTCAAATAAATTCTACCCTCGGGTAATAAGAGGAGACTCGCGACGAATGTCCAAGTACGTTTTTTTTTCCGCTTTCGTTCTTTCTGTTTTTCCCCCATGTTCATTAGCGAGTATTTCTTGAACGTGTGGAGTATAGGGAGATCGGGGTAACGCGGGTCACTCTAACACTTTTCATTAATTCGCGATAGTTATGGCAATAAGTTGTGATTGCGTCGTTTTGAGAACTTTGAGTACTTTGCGGTAGACTTGGAGAAGGATTGACCGGAGCTTTTTCTTTTTAGTGAGTAAATAGTATATTTTTGAGTGAGGTACACGAATTGATCGTCGGATGACGGATTTGTGGGAATAATTTAAATATCCCTGAAAATTAGAGTACCCGTAATATTTTGAATACATCCAGAAGCTCGAATACTTGGGATACTTAGGAAAACTCAAATGCTTTCAGAAATATTGTGTTTCAATCATTGGAATACATCGAATAATTCGAATGATCGGAATAATTCGAATACTGGTAACAATTAAAATACTTAGAATAATTTGAATGCTCGATGCAATTCAAATTTAACTATTCGAATACTTGGAATAATCGAATCGTGGCACTTTTGAATTGGAACAATTCGAATTTTTTAAATTCGAATTATTCCAAATATTCGATTTTTCAAATACCCGAATTATTTCAAGTATCCGAATTATCGTAAGTATTTGAATTATTCCAAGCACTTGGTATTCAAAGAATACGAACTATTGTAAATATTTGAATTATTCCAAGCACTTAGAATAATTCGAATACTTCGAATTATTCGAATACTCGAAACAATTTCAATACTTGGAATTCGAGTAAGTATTTGAATTGTTTGAATTATTCCAAGTACTTGGGTGGATTCAAACACTCACAATAATTCGAATACTTTGAATACAAGTACCTGTAACAATTTAAATACCTAGAATAATGCGAATACTTTGAATTATTCGAATACTCGAAATAATTCGAATACTTGAAATAATTCGAGTACTCAAAAGATCGAATACCTGGAACAAATCGAATTAAAAAAATTCGAGTACTTTGAAATATTCGAATATTTGGCATAATTCGAATACTTTGAATAATTCGATTATTTAGAATAATGTGAATAACTACAAATACTTAAGGCAGTAGTCTGGTAACTTAAGCCGATTTTCATGTCTTTTTTGGAGGGCGTTTTTTTGTAGGAAAATGAAAATGAATCGTTTTGGATATTCAGGATGTTTTTATTTACATATTGAAGATACAAAAAAAAATTTGTTTGAAAAAATTTAATAGTTTATTATTATTATTATTATTGATCGAAGTGGGCACCTCGAAAAAAAAGCGCGTGGGTGGCCCCGGTGATTTTGGCTCTTGATGTTTTTTTCGAGGTGCCAACTTTGATCAATAATAATACACTATTAAATTTATTCAAAAAATTTTTTTTTTGTTTCTTCAATATATAAATAAAAACATCCTAAATATCCAAAACGATTCATTTTTATTTTCCTACAACAAAAAGGTCCTCCAAAAAAGACATGAAAATCGGTTCAAGTTACCAGACTACTACCTTAAAGTACGTGAATTCGACGTGTCGTCCATCTGTCTTGTGAATTTTCTGCTTTCTCTCTTCGTTTGTCATACTTCATACCACTTGCTTTGATATATTCTTCTTTTTTTTTTTTTTTTTGTAAATTCCCCGCGTAGAGTCAAGAATCTCGTTTCATTCCGGGGGACTAGCCCCGGCATTGGACACGAACGACAAGGGTAATATACACACGGGTCAAAAGAGGGCTAAAAGGGTGATCCCTACGACGAGTTACAACTACGTGACCTTGTTTCCCTGCCACCATCTATCTTCGTGGGACTCTATCGCGAGATTCGCTCAGAGGCCGCCCGTCGTGAAAAAGACAGACAGAGAGTAAGACGAGCGTGATCGTGCCGGGGTCCTCTCTCTCTCTCTTTCTTTCTTTCTATTCTCGAATCCTCAAAAATCCAAGGACTGAGCTCGGAAAAGCTCACTGAGAATCTTAAAGGCTTTGTGCAACGTTGATTCAATTTTCTTGAAGCTACTCGCAAGGATTTAGAGTTTTAAAAAGCGCTTTACTCGAAGCGATTTTTGCGCTAGATCCAACGCGAGAAACAATTATTCTTTTTTTAACTTATTTTTTATTTATTTAAAAATTATTTTTTAGATTTTTAAAAAATTATCAAAAATTATTTTGAGACAATCTAATTGTAAATTCTTGCAGGAAAATGAAAATCATATGTTTTTACGAATAATCGAGGGATACAAATTTGTTAAAACTGCCATTCGGCGTCCTATCGAGGTCTCTCGCACTTCACGATTTTTTTTTTTTAAGTCAAGATTGTAAAAATCATTTTTTTTTTCAATTTTCTACGAAGGTATTTTTTTCTTAATTTATATATATATTGCTGACGCTCCACTCGTCACTTTTTCGGAACTATTTTTTTTTTACATGCGTGTATGCACACATCGATCGCTCTTCACTACTTTTTCGATAACACAGTAATGGCATTTTAAGGGGGGAAATAGGGTTGGACGGTTCAAAAAATCGATTTTTTTTAAATTTCATAAATTGTTAGTAAAACTATTGAAAAATATGTTCCCAAAATTTTAAATGAAAATTCCGACTCGTTCTATTGTTATAAGCCATTGAGGGTGGAAATAGGGTTAGGACAGCGTTTTCTCAATGATTTTCATGAATTTTTTTATAGTATAAAAAATGAATATAATTTATTGAAACTTTGAGAATATTTTAAGTATCTACTGTAAAATTTTTGAAGAATTTCCTTGAAAAACACCGAAAAAATGTATGACTGCCTTGACTTTGTTTTTCTTGGTACTATTTTGTCAAACGCGTTTTTCTGAAAACGACTTTTTTTGAATTTGCGTACACGCTAGTTTGAAAAGTTTTCAACCAATCGTTTTGAAAATTGGCAGTTACTTTCTTCATAGTATTGCGCTCTATATGAACCTAAAATCGGAATATTATCATTATTCAAAATAATTTTTTTTTGCAAATAAAGTTGTAAAAAATGGGGAAAATAATGCTTTTTTGTTTTGACCCCTGTAAAAAATTCAATTTTCTATTTTTTTTTTATAGCATTTAGGTTCATATAGAAGAGAGACAAAAGAGATATGAAAATTGCGGCTTTCAGAATGTACGCAAAATGCTGAGTCTGATTGTGACCTGCGATATGGGGTCGCTAATATCGTCGATGTTTGTCAAGGAAATTCTTCAAAAATTTTATAGTATATACTTAAATATATGTGTAAAATATTCTTAAAGTTTCAATAAATTATATTCATTTTTTATACTATAAAAAAATTCATGAAAATCATTGAGAAAACGCTGTCCTAGCCCTATTTCCACCCTTAATTTACGGTGAGACGAATCTTTTTTTTTTGTCACAGCTGGACGATCGAATTCGAATAAATTTTGAGATTTTTACTTATTTATTTTCAAAATGTATCGAATTTTAGAGTAATTAGAAATTATATTTAACATTAATATGGGAATTGAAAAAAAAAATTTACAATGACCAGAAATTTTTCTTTTTTCCATTTAATTTCGCACGTTCTTCAATAATGTTTTTATTTATTTCTAAAACGTTAAAACTCAATTTTCATTATTTCAACAATCAATCCGTAGGAATTTACAAAAATTTTAAATATCACCAGTCATTTATCTCAAAATTAATCGAAAATTTGTATAAATATTTAAAAATCATCCAACTCTGTCTTTTCAACAAAAAAAAACGGTACCTATTACTGTTTTCGATTTTTTTAAAACATTTTTTTTTTTTTTTAATAACGACGAGGGACAAACTTGGGATGCATGAAACTCACAACGTTTCATAAACTCAATTATCGAATATATAAATAGAAATCAATTGTGATAAAATCGTAGGAAAAATTTAAAAAAACGGAAAAAAATATACGAATTAAAAAAAAAATGAGAAAAAGATTTTACACTCCTGCCCCAAAAGTGCCACGAGCACACTAAAGCTCGATCGTTCCCAAGCGAAACATTATGCTTTTTGTGATTAAAAAGAAAGACAACGAAAAAAAAAAAGAGAGACAAAATAGGCAAACGTGCCGCTCGATCCTTGTTCCACGCAGAAACGACTTCGCGGACGAGCGAAAAAGAAATTTTTGTGCAAGGAAAAAAAGAGCTTTTGAACGAGGGTGAAAACAAATTTTGAAATTACGAAAAAAAAAAGAAGTTTGACTGCTATAAGAAAAAATAAATAAAAATTACAAACAACTCTCTAGGCTACGTTGGGTTCTCGATAAATTACTCTGAAGCGAATAAACCAATGACAAAAAAAAATTGGCAAATTATTTTGGTGTGAGGAAGTTGCGAAAAAATTAAAAATTCCATTGCCTCGTTTTCTAAGTAATCTATGAGATGGTCTTGAGGAAAGTTTCATCGAGAGATTGTCGTTCGAGTGGAAAAAAAAAGAATATTCGAAATTATTTTCGGACACTATTTTGGAATGAAAAAAAAAAGGTAACTTTTTTTTCTTCGAAATAGCTAAATATTATAATTGTTAGCAATTGGAGATTAAATTTTTGTTAAGTTCATTGAAATAGTTTTTAATTATTCGTCTATGATGAATTTTTTATTTTGTTTGCTTAATTATGAATCGTTTTTTTTTTCTTCTCGAAACAAACCAATCACCGAACGACACTGCAGCTTTAGGTTGATGATAACATTTTCACGTGTTTTTTTACCTGTGATTTAATTACGACAAAGAAAAAAGTGCTCGTAAATTTTATTTAGAAAAAAGAAAAACGATTCGATTACATTTTTTACGATTATTTTCGATATCTCCTTGGAATTTAATTTCAAAAATATCCTTCACTTAAAATCTTCGGGAATATGATTTTTAAACAAAAATATATACGTAAGTCATGCACTCGTAAATATCAAAAAACATTGATCGTATAATAATTCGCAATAAAAGAAGAAAGGCAATTAAGAAAAAATAGAGAAAGTGATATTTTCAAATAATTTTTCTAAAAAATGCCATAAAATTCATTTTAAAAACGAGCAAACGTAATAGTTTAAATGAAAAAAATATTTTCTTAATTCCAAAATCTCTTTAACCGTGATTCATTTTATCGATAATTTTTTCGGAAAACAATTTTGGCAATGAAAAATTTGTTCTCTCGATTCTTTAAATTGTGATAATCGAAAACTTTTTGTGAAATTTAATTTTTGCCAATTCGACAGACTTATCCATTAATTGTTTCAATTGACTTTTTGAATTTCAAATGACAAAAAAAAAAAATTTATGTCAAAAACGATTATTAAAAAATTTTACAGGAAAATGATTTAAAAAAATATCGTTAATTTTGCAATGTTAAAAAAAAAATGACTTTCCATTAACGAAATTCAATGGCTTAGATTTACAAAAAAAAAACATGGAAATTTTTATCAAAAATCTCGAGCTGCGTCGCGTGAAAAAAATTTTCTTCAATTCTCATGATTGTTAATAAACAGGATATCCAAAAAGATAATAAATATAATAAGATAATAGAGATAGAGATAAAGAGATAAAGATTTATCGGGCAGACCGTTTATTCCTACCTCCAGATTGGGCGTTTTAGCCTGAAACACAAATGGCAATTCTGAAAATGACAAAAACAAAGAATTGACCCGCGATATGGCGCGCGCGATTGCCCAACATTTTTTCACCTAACTCTCGGGACGGATTTTTATATTCACCGGTGAGCTTTGTCGTGCGCTCGTAAAATTATGATTTATGAGGAAATAAAAAAGAGGTAAGTATGAATAAAAAAATAAAAATAAAATAAAACGATACGCTCAAGCATATGATTCGTGCGACCGTCGGAACGAACGAAGCTTTTTTTTTTTTTGGTCTCTACACATGAATTTTAAAAATTGCCGTGTCGTGATTGCATTCACAGCAATTAATTTGATCGTACATTACCATCTAATTTAAGGGGTTCGGAAAAAAAAAACATCAACGAATGCAAAGTCAAGTTGACGAATAGACGATTAAAAAAAAACAGATTTTTTTCGCCGAAATATTTAAAAAATTTGGAAATTTCTCCCGTTCACATTTTTCATCGGTTAAGAATTTATTTTGAACGAATTAGAGGGTTGAAAAAAATTAACAATGCCCGAGACAATCTGAAAGTTGAATTGAAAAAAGAAAATAATAATTTAATTAGATGATTGAGGCTTTGAGAAATTTTTTTTTATTCCAAAATAATTCGAACTTATGATTTTTGTCGTTTCTTCAAAAATGAAATAAAAATAAAATGATCCATTCTTAACGATTCAGTCACTGGCGCAATAATTCCTAACTGCATTCGGAACACGATAACAAATGACTCTTTGGCGACAATTAATTATTATTTAGTAAGCCTGGAGTAGAATGAGTGTTCAACTAACGTCGTCTTCTGTTGCTTGCGGCCATTCCAGCTGTACAATATATCCCCCGATTACGATTACGCTTTAGTTGCATATTCTTATTTTGTATTCTTTATTTCAACGATAATGCGCATTTTTATATATTAAATTTATAAGGATAATGGAAATGAAAACTGTTTGAAAGTAATAACGAAATATTTCCGATTGTGAGAAAATGTGAAAAACTATTACATTAGCTATAATTATTTTTTAAATTATTCAAAATGAAATGTGAAATGGATAATTCAATATATAATTGAAATTTGAACATAACATTGAAGTGTTCAAAATTCAATGTACAATTCAATATAAAATTCAAATTTGAACACACAATGCGGATAAAATATTGAAATATAAATGTTAATATTCAAATTCAATTATCACAGTCAATATTCAATACAAAAATCGAAATTAAAATTTTATTGTACAAAATTGTATAGTATCAAAATTTCGACATACAATTTTTCAATTATTCAACTGGGAATATTTGAATTTTCAAAATTTTGATTTTTATTTTCTCGCGTTTTTAGTTGAATATACAATTCGAATTTCAACATAAAAATGAATTTAAATTAAAGTTCGTACGTAAAATTCAAATTTGAACACACGATGTGGATAAAATTCAACGATCACAGTGAATTTTCAATACAAAAATTGAAATGGAAATTTTCTTGTATAAAATCGTACTCCAAAATATAAAAACTCAAATGAAACACTAAAATTGAAATATATAGCATTAAAATTTCGACATACATTACATTTTTTTCATACAATTTTGTCAATTATTCAAATGTAAATGTTTGAATTTGAAAAATTTTCTATTTTTACGTTCTCTCAATTTCTGCCTGTTAATTAAAATATTTGCCTTACCTGGAGCCTGTAGTTAGGATCTTGCGTTGCTGCGTGAGCTGCTAAGAAGGGGTCGTAGTAAACACTGTAAAAGAAAAAAAAATACATAAAAACGAATTAGTGAATAATTTCTGAAAAAACTTCAATCCAATTGAATCAATGGATTGGAAAACAAATATTTTAAGTGTTTGATCTCATAATTTTTAAAAAATTTTTTTTTCTTTGTCGTTCTCTAAGATGATAAAATATATTACAAAATGTCGTGTGTTCTCGCGTGTGTGTATTCGTGTTTCTCTGTTGTTTTTGCGCGACGGAAAAAAAAGGAAAAAAAAATGAAAATTCGCCTAATCGTCCGAGCGTCAGCCAGAGTGCACTGGTGAAAATATTTAACCACAATATGCCAGAAAAAAAACATATCAACATTGAATAACGATTCATTAACATATATACAATTATCGCGTTGTTTGTTGTTGTTTTTTTTTTAATTTGCTGGTTAGAAAGGCAAAAAAAAGGTGTTATCATAATGATTTACATACAGAAAAACGTGCACGGATGCTGTAAATATCGGGCTCAGGCTTAAAAAAAAAGTACGAACGAGGCAACCGGCGTGCGAGACTTATTGCAGCGAGTCAAAAAGTCACGAAATTTTCGAAGACAATTTGTACAAAAAAAATTCTTCGCACACCCCGGAACAATTCATTTTTTTTTCTCTGACACGTCAAAAAGGAGTGGAATAAAATTTCGCAGGACTCGCTGCAACGAGATCGAAAGAAAAAGAACAAAAAAAAAAAACACGAAAAAACGTGTTTATTTTAATATTGTGAGCGACAGGCAGAAAAATAGTACGTTGTGAGTGTTTTAATTAATTCTAGGCAGTGCGTGTATCGCGTAGTGTTAGAAGAAAAAAAAAATTATACAAAATGCGTTGACGGTATTGAAATTTTTTTTTAAGGTGTATTCCATTTTTTTTCATCCAAAGTTGTTTGTTTTTTTCAGAATTTTTATTTCGACGAAACTAACGTCTTGATCAGTTTGAAATTTGGCACATGTTTTCACTGATCTTTCAATAAGCTGCGATTAAAATTTCATAAAATTTCATTGAAAATTACCTTTGCCGCAGGCCCTGACGTCCAGGCACCACGAAAAAAATAACCTCCTTAAGATTAACCGCGAAATCTATGGTTCTCGATGTCCGAAAAAAAAAAATCCCAAATGGCATTTCATTCTCTACACTCGTATCTATCGCCCGATCGAGGGGTTTTTTGAAAAAATCACGAGACTCGAAAGTTCGAATAGTGATTTTACATTTCGATACTTGAATTTTCGAGCTCCGCCATTTGGTGAATTTGTATTTTTTTTTAAATCGAAAAATCACCAGTTAGCCGCAAGTGTGCGAAATGAAATGCCGTTTGGTTTTTGAAAAAATCATAAAAATTGACAAAATGGCGACGCTCGAAATGACAATGAAATTTTCAATTCGGCTCCGTGAACATTTAAATCACACCATTTTGGCAACAGAGATGTTTTTTTTTCTTTCAAAAACCATTTGGGCATGTGGTAAATCAAAAGTCAACAGAATAAAATGCCTTTTGGTTTTTTTTTATTTCGAACATGAACGAGCAAGATAATTTTTCCAAGGGGGCCATACTTCAGGTCCTGTGGAAGGCGTAATTTTCAATGAAATTTCACGACATTTTTATCGTACTTAGGTCAAGTAACGACAAAGACACATGAATATTTTCAAATTTTTCATAACGTTAGTTCGACGAAAAAAAAAAACTGTTTAACTTTTTTTGTTTTCCGAAAATTGTAAAAATAGAAATGGCACCTTTAATACCGAAAACGCTTTACTTACGCAGGTGCGAAGGGATGCAGGGCCGTTGCAGCAGCCGCGGCTGCAAGTGGCCCTGGATTACGTGCTAGAGCTAATGCAGCAGCTCCGGCTCCTGGGAATGCAGCTCTTGCTGCGCCAACGCGTCCACGCTGTATGGCGACACCTCTCAATGCTGCAGCTGTAACAAAATCATGCCACGACGGCCTACCTTGTAATTCACAAACTCCGAGTGTAACATGCTCGATCCTTTTTTTTCCGAAAGGTGGAGGGAAATCTTTCGATTTTTTTTCCGTTTTTTGATTTTTTTTTTTTTTTTTTTTTTTTTCGACAGCTGATTTTGACGTTGTCTCGGAGGCAGCAGCACAGCATCGGTCATCCTTCCGGTAAATTAGCAGCAGTCGCAGCAGCAACTTCGCGAGGGTGAGATTTAATATGGGAGACTTTGGGAAACTGTTTTTTTTTCTTTTTTTTTTTTCGAAGCTTTGGTGATACAGTTGAGTTAAAATTTCAGGAAAATTTTCAATTGATCAATTAAATTTTACAATTTTCTCGTTCGTTTCGAGAAATTTTGGCTTTTGAAAGTTTGATTGGAGTTGGTATTTAAAAATATTTGAATCAATATGATTCGTGATGTTTTGAAAAAGTCCAAAAATCTTCTTTCTGGTTTTTTCGGCTTTCCAACTGATTTGAATTACTCAGTAATGACGTAGCACATAAATTAAATATAAAAAATTGCTTTTTGGAATTTAACACTCAAAAATCAAATGCCTCATTGATTTATAAATTTAAAGTAAAACCAAAAATTTGAAATTAAATTTCGAAATTAGGATTTCAAAATTTAGATTCATAATTTTTTAGTTTAATATACCAAATTTTGTAAATTTAGAAATTAAAACGGAACATTTAAATTTTTACCGGTTAAATATCAAAAATTGCTTTTCGTAATTCAACATTTAAAAAACAAATGTCACATTGATTTATAAATTTAAAGTAAAAATAAAAATATTGGTATTTGAATTTTTAAAATTTAGATTCAAAATTTATTATTTTGATATACAAAATTTTGTAGAAATTCAAAACGTGACATTTCAATTTTCACGGTTCAATATCAAAAATTGCTTTTTCGGAATTTAACATTTAAAAATTAAATGTCACATTGATTTATAAATTTAAAGTAAAAAATTAACATATTAACATTTGAATTTTTGAAATCAACTTTCAAAATTAGGATTTGAAAATATAGATTCACATTTTTTTTTAATATAAAAAATGTTGTAAATTCAGAAATTAAAACGTGACATTTGAATTTTCACGGTTAAATATGAAAATGGACATATTAGATTTCAAAATTTTTATTCAACGAAGCATATTTTAATATTTCATTGCTTACGCCATTACAAAACCAAAACAATAATGTTGAAATAATATTTAAAAAATGAATCTGAAAAATTCAATAAAAACTTTAATTACAAGAATTTAAAAAATTGCCCGATCGAATAAAAATTCAAATATCGGTATTTAAAAAAAATGCTCCATTCATAAAAATTGAAAAATCTATTAAAAAAATCAAACTGCCAATTTTCATAAAGATTGAATACATGAAAAAAAAAATCCATTCGAAAACCAATGACGAGTTTTGAAATTTTGGCTTGAAAATTAAGATCCGAAAATTTGTATTTTAGCATATAAAAATTTTATATTTATTGTAAAATAAAAAATAAAAATTCAACGCTTAAATTTTCAAAGTTAAATATCAAAATTTAAATTTAAGATTTTTACAATTCCGAAATTATGAATGTTAATTCAGAAATTAAGAACTGTAATTCGGAAATTGAGAAGAAAAAAAAAAATCGCTCGATTAAATAAAAAATTGTAAAATCTATAAAAAATTAAGTTTTCGAAAATTTCATCGAAATTCAAAACATCAAAAAACATCATTTGAACTCAATCGTATCTCTTGAAACCTCTTTAATGTTGCGTCAAAGAAGAAGGAAAAAAAAAGAGCGATTTGAAGTTTCGAACAGAAGATCAACAACAATTTCCATTTCAATTTGAAGGGTCCCTTCGTCCCTTTGGATGGGTCAAACATAGACAAGAGACAAGAGTCGAGTTTCGTCGCAAAGTTTCCGTCGAGTCTGAACTCAATTGTGGTACGAAACGAAGAGCGTAGAATGAACTGTCGTGGGGCCAAAGACAAACAGCAAAATTAACCTCAACGAGACTCTGATTATCCCGACTTTATTCGAAACACAAAGTTCGAGTCAAGAGTGACTAAATTCGTGAAACACAAGACTTGAAGAAAGAAAAAAAAAACAAACTATCAAGTTTCCTACCTACATCGAAACTACAACGAATTTTGTGAAAAAGTTTCGAAAAAAAAAATAAACAAAAAAAAATTCTTCAAGCTCAAATTTTTTTTTAAATGTCCGATAACTCTGAAAAAACATGAAATATAAGAAAAACGACGAGGCAAAGACCGACGAAACGTCAGAATTGTTGGAAAAACACGAGATTTCAAAATGAATAATTCCGAAAAAAATTCAAAAATTAATTCCGAAAAAAATACAAAAATTAATTCCGAAAGAAATTCGAATTTCAGTTCAACGTTATTTTTCCATCGGGGTATCTCCTCGCCGAGAGTTAATCGAGAGATCGAGGGAGTACATGAAAAAATTAAAGTTGAAATAAAAGCGAAATTGACGTCAAAGGGAATTGTAGAAAATTTCGTTGATAGAGTGAAAAGTTCGGGGAGTGAAGGAGAAAATTCAACGAGAACGAGCGATTTTGCGGAAGCGTCGACGAGTTCGTCGACGCGAAGATCGATATTGCGTGAAAAAATCGTCGGCGAACATTTTTCGGGCAATCGTTATTTTCGTTTGCCGAAAATTTTCACGAAAAATTCGTCGTACGGTGAGAAAAAAACGATTATATTCGTCGATGAAACGAGAGATTCTCGCGATTCCGTGGAATCGATCGTGACGATAATCGGTACGTCGAGACCGTTGAAATCGTCATTGAGATGTGCGGACTCGTTGAGAAGCGGAAATTCGTCATCGGTGAGATTTTCATTGCCACCGGAAGTGCCGTTGATCGACGACGAAACGAGACTGGCGGCAATTGAAATAGGCAATTGGAAAATTATTTGTGAAATTTTTGATTATTCCGACGATTGGATTGCGATCGTTAAATCGTTAAATCGTACGATATTTTGCAAAATATTTATGTGCTTCACGCTCGGCATTATCGTACCGTCTTTTCTCATTATTCCCGTACTCGTTTACGCGAATCCTTAGCACTATTAAGCGTGAATTTTATCAAACCCCAATCCTTCTCTCCCTGCCCCGAAAAAAAACATATAATTTGAAAATCGTGAAAATTAACTTTTTTCGCTCAATTTTTATCTCGTAATGTATATATGGATATCTAAAATTTTAAGGTGGCGAGAATATTGGCGAACAAAACATCAATAAACAAATTTTCAAATAAACGAAAATTTTAGAATTACTTCACTGTTTCTATTTTAGGGGCTCACATACCCCTGAAATTTTCGAAAAAATCGATTTTTTATTTTTTCATACAGATTTTTATTCTTCGTACTTTTAAAAAATTTTCAGAAAAAAAACTTTTAAGAAAATTCCACTCCGTTACAAAGTTGTAGCAATAAATGTGAGACTAGCCGTAAGGTCACTTTACCAGAAACTTCAAACGCGTGTTTCTCGAAACTATGTTTTTAGAGACAGCGTCTGGCACGATAATTCAGTCAATTTTTAATGTTTTTTAACTTTTTTAATTTTCTAAACTTGATAATTATTTTCTCTATAGTCTGACGAGAGGTCTTTTTAATATTTTCGTTGGACAATTTTTTATAAATTATTAAACACTAATTTTTTTTTAACAGCATACTAAAGTTTGAATTACTGTAATTTCTTTATTAAAAAAAAAACCCTCCGTTAGACTATTACTACTACATTATTTTACTAGATTCTATTTTATTTTTGTAGATTGGATAACTTTTGGTGAAGTCATCAATAGTCCATTTATACCCGTAAAAAATAATGTTTATATTTTTAAACATATTAAAAAAATTGTTTTCCTCATAAGTGAAAAGTTAATAAAAAACGTGAAATCAACAATTGATTTTTTTTTTTTACCATTTAACCTTTATAATAATTTTTCAAATTTACTCGGTTTTCAGCGCGCGCCGCGGTATGTGAGCCCTTAATAACTTGCTAATTGTTCGACCACCAAAAGCTCAAGTGGGAGGAGGTGAAAAAATTATAAACAATTTTTTGTATGTATTGCTTTTTTGGAATTTTTTTTCCCGTTTGAAATCTTTGATTAATTTCAGGTACAAAATATTTTATAATAATTAGCGATAAGGTGAAAAATTCTAATAACGTTAATTTTTGCATGTTTTCATTTTTTTTTGGAAATGAGAATTTATATTTCGGAAAATGCCGGTGGTAAATGGTGGAATTACTGTTATTAGTATTACGACACTTTTTACGCGAAATTGGATGAAGTTTTCGAGAAAAAAAAATGGTACTCGATATAAATTGTTGTCGTGGCAGAAAAATTTAGTTGAAAAAGATCCTAAAATGATAGTATTTAGAGCTAGTGATTTTCGAGATATAAATTATTGAATTATTTCTATTGCAAAATTAATTTTCACATTTAATTTTCCTCGGAAAGTATATGCTAATTACATGCAATTATTGCAGGACTTTTTTTTCCCTAAAATTGCTGCAAGTCAGCGACAAAACATTAAATTCAATTACATTTGTCAAAAAAATTGTTTATAACAATTTGTTAATATTCATCCAATTGTTAATAAAGAAAAAAATACGGAACCATTATTGACGTGATAAAAACCGATATTTAATTTAATTTTCCAATCCTCGAAATAATTAATATAAATTTTCAATTAATCCTCCACCCCCATACTCATTTTCGAGGACTCTTTTTTCTGCTCACCTTTTAAAACACCTTCTACTCGGCAGCTTCTCGTCTCTGTGGCTTATCGACCGTTAATGTTAACAAAATTAAGAGGAAAAAAAAAAAACATCAGAATTCTTCGAACTCGAAGCACATTTAAGAAAAAAATGAAAAAAAAAAACATTTTTTTAATCAGGCGCATTCCATCAAGTGTGATTAACGTAAATATGTATTAATACATAGATATAGTAGTGAGAAAAAAAATGTTTTCGGACTGTACTGGCGTTTGTAATTCGCTCTAAAGTCCCTATGATCGTTAACGAGCCAACACGTTTTTAATGGGAGTTAATTCAAACAAAAATAAATAAAAAGTACGAATTTGACGAAATGGAAAGAATTAGTGAGAGAATTTTTTTTTGTTTTTTTTTTCTAAGCCACGAGACTGAAGCATGCCAAAACACGCTTTTTTTCCTTGCCCTAAGCGGCTCTCGTGAGGATTCATTCCACGTGGTGGAGAAGGGAGGACATGAAACATCGACATAGTGCGTGCCTTGTTTTGAAAATATTTCTTGCAGAAAATTATCGAGTGCCAATTACAATAATGGGGTGCTGAACTTATTGTTTTTTTCTTTTTTGTTGCAGCGATGGGATTTTTCAACGATAACGAGATTAGCGAGATGCAAATATAACCAATGTCGTAAAAGTGTTTCTGTGTGTGTGTGTTTTTGTGTGCCTGAACGGAGAAAAACTGGTAACATTTTTATTCAATTTTTCTTATAAGTCGAATTTTTTCAATTATTACACATGGTGGAGAGCAAAATTTTATAAATTTTAGAAATTGCATAAATTTCATAAATTTTAGAAATTGCATAAATTTCGTACATTTTAAAAATTGCATAAATTTTATAAATTTCATAAATTTTATAAATTTCATAAATTTTATAAATTTCATAAATTTTATAAATTTCATAAATTTTATAAATTTCATAAATTTTATAAATTTCATAAATTTTATAAATTTCATAAATTTTATAAATTTCATAAATTTCATAAATTTCATAAATTTCATAAATTTCATAAATTTCATAAATTTCATAAATTTCATAAATTTCATAAATTTCATAAATTTCATAAATTTCATAAATTTCATAAATTTCATAAATTTCATAAATTTCATAAATTCCATAAATTTCGTCAAATAGTAATTCAATTCATTTTTATTGAAACAAATATCTTCTCAATACGAAAGAAAATAAATTATAAACTTTAGCAATATTTCTCCGTAAACGTGGGAAAAGTATCTATGTGACAAATGGGAATCTCAGGTACAACTTGCAATATCGTGCACAGGCGAGATTGAGATGAGTGTGATTTAGCGAACAGAGAATATCTTTTTGGTCTCTTTTTCCGCTCGGTGCGAAACGTACACCAAGTAACAACGTTGCGAAACGTTACTGCAGCATAATGACGGAGAAATATGAAGGAGAAAGAGAGATAGATAGAGAGAGAGAGAGAGAGAGTACAATTTTTCATACGTGAAATACAGAGAAAACTAGCGAGTGTGCATGTGTTCTTGTACGTTTTTTTTATGTGTGTTTGTTCATTTCATAATATTACACGACAAAAGAGACTTTTGGAAGTGATTTTGTTACAGAGAGCTTGAGGAAACGTGTAGCTCGATCCTTACGGAAACAAGAATTACTGTGGCGCCAAAAAGAATATTATTTTGGCGCCCCAATAATTATTCGAAAAGCAAAGAAACTACGGGGCGCCCAACGTGATATTTCATTTTCATGATCAACTGTTATAACTTCAATAGATGTACTTCAAAAAACGAATAATACTTCGGCGCCCCACTAGTTGTATTAAAAAGTAAAAAAAGCGACGGGGCGCCAAAATATTATCAAAGTTACATCGTTAACTATCGCAGTTTCAATATTAAACCGCAAAACTCTAGTAAAATGTTGGCGCCCCAATGGTTCCGATGAACTTTCAAAATTACGAATCAGGGCGCCAAACAAAAAAAAATATTCTAGCGCCAAATGTTTGAAAATTGCCAAAACAATGATTTTGGCGCGGAAAATAACATCTTGGCGCCCAATTATTTATAGTTGCTCAAACCATTGGGGCGCCAAACGTAATATTTCGGCGCCCAAATAATTTTTGTAACCTATCGAAAATAACCGTATATGCATTAAAAGTATAATGACACTTTGGCGCCCGATATTGTTTTTAACCTGTTCGCGCAACTTTTGACGCCCCACACGTAACGACAATATCTTGGCGCCCCAACAGTTTTTTAACTTCTCAAAACGTTTATTGGGGCGCCAAGAATGAAAAAAATGGTTCGAGCGCCAAAATCTTACTTTCGGCGCCCGCACATTTTTCTAGTATTCGAAAGAACTACCGGCGCCATCAGGTACAGTAACAAAATGACATTTTGGCGCCCTATTCCTTTTTTCCTTCGAAACTATTGGCAACGAACGTTGGAGCGCCAAAAAAAAAGTTTACCGAACAAATTGTCAGTTTCCGTAAGGTTCGAGCAAAAACAAAAGAAAACAAAAAAAACCATAGATGACGGATTGGTGTGATAAATCGGGTCGAAAGATTTTGTCAAGGACGGTACCTCCGTCTCGCGGCTGCCCTTGGGGCGAGAACGAGGGGCGTTGCTGCCGGTGATGGCGTTACTGCGGCTGCTGCTACAGCGGCTGCTGCGGCTGCCGATGGTGCCGCTGCCCCAAGCCAACTCCATGGCATCGCCGGCAATCTGTATCCTGTCAAAAGAGTTAGTGCAATCCGGGTCGATCACCCTCGCCCTCCCCTCGCAATCTTGAAATTTTCACTTTTATGGAGGAAGAGGGGCGGGGGTGGGGGGGGGGGGGCGTGTCTCTTCATAACACATTTTCACTTTCTGTCAAGGAATTTTTGCTTTTTTCTTTTCTTTGTTCCCTGTTACGGCGAAACGGTGGCCGTTAGTCTGGCGGAGGTTGACGCTGGTGACTCGATCGCTGCATTTTCTTTTTAACCCAACACTCACTATTAATTATAATAATGCATTTTTTGGTTGTCTTTTTTAGGATCCTGAAGGTTCAGGAAGACGGGCAAAATGGCGTCTGATCGCGAAGAACTGAGGGATCATTTTTAACGGGCAAATTTAAGGGTTGATTTTTTTTTTTCAACACCCTGCTCCTTTCAATACCGAGAAAATTAACTGGAGTAACATTTGCGTTACGTGCTCGTAAGGAATGTTCGAAACTAAAAACATAAATCACCCAATGATCCCTCAATTTCGTACGCGGTAGGCAGTCTCATTGTGCAAAGGGGGAAGTGGTGAATTTTCATCGACGTTTTGTCGAAGGTGGGGGTAGGGAGTTGTGCGTTGAACGGGGGGGTGGCAAAAGTCGTCAGAGGGTATGCTGGATAGTAATTAATATGATTGAACCCAAGTTCGGCTGAAGGAGGTTGTAGATCGATGGTGGTCGATGGTGGTCGATGACGAAGGGGTAGTTTGGGTTCAATAGGGTTTTTGGTACATGTTAGAGGGTCTGGGCTCGACCGGCTGGTGCGGAATACGCAGAGAAACGAGAGGCTGCTGGAGAGGACGCAAGGGTTGCGAAGAGCAAGGAGGAAATAGGGGTTGAAATGAGGGGAGGGAGAGAGAGGGAGGGTTGAAGAGGGTTCCGGCGTGAGGGGTTGAAAATGCTGGCAGGGTTGCTCCGAGCGATCAATAAATGCCGGCGTTTCCAGCATAACCAACCCCTGGACCACTTTCATCCCCTATTCTGCAACTTCCTCGTAAAACCACCCCCACTCTCTGACTCTCTCTGTCTTCCTTCAACCCCTCGTTTCCCAGCTTCCATTACTTTCTTACGCGACGGCGAATTCTCATCCTCACCTCACCTCCCTCCCCAAAACCGCTCCCCGTCTATCTTTCACCCTCGCGTCCCTAGAGTCGAAGTTTTCATCCCTCGAACGTATTCTCAAATCTACCCCCAACTCGGTTATTCGGCCTCGAAGATCGCGAAACGCGATTGAAACGTCTCTGCTAGACGTTATTGTAAAAATCCCGTTTCAGCGCGGACGCTACTATCGGGAGAAATAATAATCGGCGAGAGATCAGGAGGAATATTCGAGATTTTTTTTTTTTTGCGGTATAAAAAAAAATTGGAAAAATCATTTGGCGACGCGGGATTTTTGAATAGTTGTTAAGAATGTTTGGCAATTTTTTTTGGAACCTTTGCAGTTGTCAAAATTGTTTTCAAGCAGCAGATAGTAATTGGGATAGAAAATTCTTCAGGTAGTAGTCTGGTAACTCAAGCCGATTTTCATGTCTTTTTTGGAGGGCGTTTTTTTTTGTAGGAAAATAAAAATGAATCGTTTTGGATATTTAGGATGTTTTTATTTACATATTAAAGATACAAAAAAAAAATAGTTTGAACAAATTTAATAGTTTATTATTATTATTATTATTGATCGAAGTTGGCACCTCGAAAAAAAGCGCGTGGGTGGCCCCGGTAATTTTGGCTCTTGATGTTATCTGAAATAAAAAATTCTTGATAATTCTTAATCTATAGACATGTCATTCTGGTCGGAGCTACTGAGAAATTTTTTCACCACTAACTTTTTATTTTACAACCCGTTCTTTGCTAAAATAAAAGGACTTTTTTTTCCAAAGTTCGCCATTTTGTTATTTATCCATGAAATTTAACTTCAGTAGTTCCGACCAGAATGACATGTCTATAGATTAAGAATTATCAAGAATTTTTGATTTCAGATAACATCAAGAGCCAACAATCACCGGGGCCACCCACGCGCTTTTTCTTCGAGGTGCCAACTTCGATCAATGGTAATAATAATAATAATAATAATAATAAACGATTAAATTTTTGCAAACAAATTTTTTTTTCGTATCTTTAATATGTAAATAAAAATATCCTAAATATTCAAAACGATTCATTTTTATTTTCCTACAAAAAAACGCCCTCCAAAAAAGACATGAATATCGGCTTAAATTACCGGACTACTACCTTAAATATTACTTGAAGGCGAAATAAATGCGAATAAAATAGGAAAATACCTAAAAGTACGATTCTTTTTCACAAAAAAATTGAAATATAAGTAATTTTTGGATAATTACAATTGATACCATTGAACGGAAAATTTATAATTGTTTTGATGAAAGAAAAAAAAATTATTTTCAATCAATATCTCAATAAGGAATAATAAAAATTGCCGAGTCACAAAGCGAATTGGAAAATATTACGAGATTGATTTTGACGACGAAGACGAGGGCGCGAAAGAGAGAGAGAGGGAGAGAGAGCGAGAGAGAAATCGATGATAGGGGTTGAGAGCTCGCGAAGACAATGGACCTGGTACTTCCGGGCACGTGAGAGAGTTTGACGGATAATTAGAAAAGGAGGAAAAAAAAATGGGGCCGAGTGGTAATAATAATTTGCCTCTGGGAAGAGGGAGGTTTTAAAGGTACGAAACATATAAAAATTCATGTAGTGATAAAAAAAAAGGTGACAAGCCCGTAAGGCTTCTGAATGAAAATTAAACGAAAAAAAAAACAGAGAAAAAATCACGAAGTAAATAAAAATTTGGATGCACAGTCGCATAATCCACGAGAAAAACAATGGTAAGTAGAGAAATTGTTTTGCATATAATAGATATAATCTCGCGATACATTTTTTTTTACACTCTAAGCATTGTTTAACGTTTAAATGAAAATGGGCTTTGCAAAAGTTCCGATCTAATAGGGGATGACAGAGTTAAAAAGAAAAGAAATTCAATAATTACAAAAACATATTTTTCGAAAATAAAAATATCGAGACATTGAGAAATGAAAAAGAAAACAGACAATTATTCAAAGAAATAAAATGCAGTGTTGAAAGTGAAAAAAAAAATACAAATAAAAAATTGAAAGATAAAAACAAATTTTTTAAGTACTGAAGGAAAAAAACCATATTAATTAAAAGATCAAGCGTTGAAAAGTTTTGACGAAAATTTTGTTCAACCGAAAGAAAAATCGTTTCACTATTGTCTACCGATTGGATAACATGAAAACATTATTCTCAAAACGTGATCTGGCTGTGTGTGCAGATTAAGGTAGTAATCTGGTAACTTAAGCCGATTTTCATGTCTTTTTTGGAGGGCGTTTTTTTGTAGGAAAATAAAAATGAATCGTTTTGGATATTTAGGATGTTTTTATTTATATATTAAAGATACAAAAAAAAATTTTTCTGAAAAAATGTAATAGTTTATTATTATTATTATTGATCGAAGTTGGCAGCCCGGGTCCTAACTTTTTCTCTACCGAACCGATTGCTTTCAAATTTTAGCAGGCTACTCTACACACTCATAGTTCTCGTCGGAACTACCGAGACATTTTTTCACCCCTAACTTTTTATTTTACAACCCCTTCTTTGCTAAAGTCCTTTTATTTTAGCAAAGAAGGTGTTGTACAATAAAAAGTTAGGGGTGAAAAAATTTCTCGGTAGTTCCGACGGGAACTATAAGTGTGTAGAGTAGCATCAAGAGCCAAAATCACCGAAGCCACCCACACGCTTTTTCTTCGAGGTGCCAACTTCGATCAATAATAATAATAATAATAATAAACTATTAAATTTTGTCAACATTTTTTTTTTTGTATCTTTAATATGTAAATAAAAACATCCTAAATATCCAAAACGATTCATTTTTATTTTCCTACAAAAAAAACGCCCTCCAAAAAACACACGTAAATCGGCTTAAGTTACCAGACTACTGCCTTAATAGTCGGTCACGTAAAATCTTCAAGGGTTCGAGACGCTACAGGGAAACACGATAATACGTTTTTGTGTGCATTTTGGTCGTGACAAGAAAACGTTCGGAGGGTGGGGCGAAATGTATTCATCCGGCAATCAAGGGTTAAATGAGACTGCAGTGGGGCGTCAATTTTCCGAGCAGAAAATTACACGTATGCACATAGGAATGTTTATACAACACGAGATATGCAAACAGCCGATTGTACATTAAGGGAGCATTCTAGAATATTCAAAAGAATATCGAAAAAAATTACGATTTTTCATTTTTCACCTCAAACTCTCGCGATCTCGAAAGAACTTCCATCTGATTCGTGATCAGCGGGAAATTTCCGATCCAAAGGTAGCCGAACTACAATGAAAAAAATTTGACAAAAATCTCCGACCGTTTCTCTTTTCGTTCGTAAGAACAGAAAAAAATGTCGAAATTTCAAACAGTCATAACTAAACTACCCGTTGACCGATTGCGATTCGATTGTAGTGTTTTGAAAACGTCGAGAATACACTTAAAGAATGCAATTATTTTCATCGCGAATTTTCGATTTTCCTGACCGTGAGTTTACTTTGAAAATCATCGACTCAATATAGAAACAAAAAAGAGTTTCCCAAATCGACGTCACGACTTTAAAAGTTTGTGAAAAATTCAAAAAAAATCGTAGCCAACGTGACGTTATTTTACATCTCGAACGATAACAAAAGAAACGAGCATAGAACAGAGTCGTCAACTTAATCGGAAACCAAATTCCCGCCTATTTTAGAAAAGGTACTTTTCTTTTTGTTGGCAAAAAATGCATTTCCCCATTTAATTCCATTTCGAGTTTGAAAAATTCCAATTATCAATGTATACCATGGGGGTGATGGGGGGGGGGGGGGGGGTGTTTTTTTTAAACATACAGGATTATTGTCGAGTGGGTGTATTTTTTTAAGGAGTTGGAAACGAGTGAGGAAAGTAGAGTTTTTTTGAGAGAGAGGAAGAAAAAAAAAGGAGTGGGACACACACGATGCTCAATTGGAGTGGTCGTAATTGCGTGTAACGATCGATCAACACTTACGTCACACAACGTCTTGTACTCTAATAATAACAATATTAAGGGTTCAATCTTTTTTTTTCTTTCTGTAAAAAAAAAAAAAAAATCGTGGTACGTCGAGCTTGGGATAGGGTTAAAAAAAAACGTGACTATATATATGTTTTGCATGGTTGGTGCTTGCACGCTTAGCGGTAACTAATTAACTCTCTACGCCCATAATGCCAATATATATAAATATATATATTATTATTATATACTAATAAATAAAAAATGCCAATAAGTTGCTGCAGAAACGTTTGTTCGTTTGTTAATCGTCGTTGAAAAAAAAAGAAAAAAAAAATCCACAGAGTCTGAAAAATTGCACGATCGTTCGTACTCGAGAAAGAAAAAAAAAAATATCAAAAAAAGAGAACGTGCACGTACGTTTTGTTTTTTTTTTTCTGTTTTTCTTTTAAATACAGTACTAACGTAGCAATATTCGATGCTCGTGCGACAAACGAAAACATAGTACAGTTGTTATGCACGTAACCATTATTCGCGTAATATATATATTTTTTTAAATAATGATAAACAAATGAAAATAAAACTAACGAAAAGTGTTAAAAATTTCTATTTTTTTTTCTCTCCTCTTTCATTTAATTAGTTACCACTAACAAGGCGTCACTTTTGGAGCATGCAGCAACCTCGTCCGGCCATGTTCTCTCTCTCGCCAACTAACACACCGTGCCACGATCATTAAACATTAAATTCAATGGGAACAGAAGAAGAAGAAGAAAAAAAAAATAAAATTATACGGTTCCAAAAAAATTTGGTTCGTCCGTTAAATTTTCGTTTTTTTTTCTTCTTTTTTTTTCAACAAATCACCATGTCCGTCTCTGGCGTTTTGCCGTGACAGGTGAAATTACTAAAAAAAAAACAATAAAAAAAATAAACGGTATTAAAACGTAAAAGTATTACGATCATTTTGTTTTTTCTTTCACTGCTCACCCGGAAGTGCAACGAGAATGAATGACGCAAAGATGCGAATAAAAAATGCATGAACAAAAAAAATGTTGAGAAAAAATTGCACTTTCGTTTTCTTCAAATTACAGCCAGATCCAAGGACGGACAGATTATTGTGAAAAAAAAAAAAAAAATATTTCGAAAAATTCGCTAATCGAGTATATACATATACATATATATACGTATACATACATAATATATATATATATATAGAATGTTCACAGGTGAATCTCATATGAAGGCAAGCCAAGGCCACGACATGAGACGTGCAAATTAACAAAAAAAAAAAAAGGTAATAATAATGATAATAATAATATATTAAAAAAGCAATTAAAAGAATTCTCTCCCAAAACCGCTCCAACCACAACCAAGCACAACCACAGGCAAGGTACGGGCCTTTGTCAACGAGACAGTCATCAACCAGTGAATGTGGCGCATTACCGTGATTATTGTATATAATATTGGAAATATATAAATATATTTATATATATATGTCTATACATATAAATGAATATATATATATATATTTGTGAAAAATGGAAAAAAGGTAGGAAAATATATATATATGTATATATATTTAACGATAAATAAATTTAAATAAAAATACGTAGTGTGTTCAATGTCAAAGGTCAATTCAAAAAAATATGGCGTGATTCAATATCAACGGTTGCAGTAAAGAAAGAAAAAAAAGTTGAAACAAAAATGCCATTCGGATATATATGTATTAATTGGATGTTCAACGAGGAATTTTTGTTTACTTCGTGGATTACGGGGGCGGGGGGTTGATGGAAAAAACAATTTTTTTTTAGTATTTAAAAAAAAAATTTTGGAGCAAAAAAAAAATTGTAGTTTGAAATTTACGATTTTTGAAAGATTGAAGAAAAAAGGTTTATGAGGAAAACTTTTTTTTGACGAAAGATTTAATAACGTGTTTTTTTTTTTCACGATTTTGAAACGCTACACTTTTTTGCGTTTGACAAGATTTTTTTTAAATAAATTGTGACGATTTTTTTGAAGAATTGGAAATGAAAAAAAGAAAATGACGATTTAACAACGAGGGTTAGGGCTTGACGATGGGTAAATTTTGGTTGTATATGAATTTGTCGAAGTTAATTCATTAATTTACGAATAATAAAATGATAAGTAAATACGAATTGTAAATATATTATGTACGAAAAATACCTCATGCGTTTTTACCACTGGATAGAGAGCCCTAGGCTAGCTACTAGGCGAGAATCGTTCTTATTTAATTTTTTTTTTTTTTTTTGTAAATATATATATACGTTAACAAAAAAGCTATTATGTATGGCCAATCGCTGAGTCTGCAGCCGCCAGGGTGACGTCGTCGTAACTTTTGCGTTTCTCTTTCTCTGTCTCACTCTGTGTTTTGTTAATTAATACTATTGTCAACTCGTTTTTTTTGTAACTTTTGTCAGCATTTTCTTTCTCGATTTTCCTTTTCGTTTTTTTAAAAATATTTTTCTCACTTAATTTTCATCATGGACCATTTTTTGGACCATTCTTTGTATCACGAAGTCATGATCGAGTGCATCCTCCCTAATTTTGTACTCCGAACTAAATTTCATGTGCGTCTGTGTATTTAGTACCGATAACAGAAATTGTTTATCTCGTAAGAAACGTCACGATGTCACCGGGTTATCGAACGTCCGTTGTGGATAGTAAAAAAAAAATAATGAGGAGAATGATATCGAAGAAATTTTGTGTCGTTTTTTGTTTTCACACGAAAGCAAAGAATTTGATCGTGAGCCTGTACTATTGAAATAGTAAATTTCGAGGTTTAATTTTTCCGTTGTTTCGATGAAAAACGAAAATGGTACGATTTTAGTGAAAATGGTAACTGAAAATTTTTGACATCGATCATTTTCGTTTTAACGTCATAAATTCTAAGTTGAAAACGGTGGTACCAATCAGCGCTAGGAAAAACTAAAAATGGTACCATTTTACTGAAAATCGTACCTGAGAGTTTTTGACGTCGATCACTTTATTTTCAAAGCCAACTTTTACAAATTGGGAATGGTGAATTTTGTAAACTTTCGAGAAACGAAAAATGGTCCGATTTTGATGAAAATGGTACCTGACGATTTTTACGTGAAAGTGAAAGTTTAAAATTTGAAAATAGTGGAGTCAATAGGGTTCCAAGACAAAAAATGAAAAATAGTACGATTTCTGTGAAAATGGTACCAGAGGGTTTTTGAGATGGCTGACTTCGACTTTCAAGTTGGTATTTCGATAAACAGGATGGCAGAGCCAAGGTGGTCGGACAAATGAGAAAAAAAGTATACTATTTTTGTGACAATTGGTACCCGGAGGCGTTTGTGGTTTTCCAATTGAAAGGACCAATTCTAAAACTTAAAAATAATGACGAGAAACACGAAAATGGTCCGATTTCAATGACAATTGGTGTTTCTAGGTTATTCAGCTAGATGCCTGAGAATTTAAAGTGAACATTTCAAAATATGGCAATGTGGCTCGTGATGAAACGAAAAATGGTACGATTTTAGTCGAAAAATGGTACCTGTGTGTTTGCGAAGCTTGATTCGACACTAGTATCAAGATTTCAATATTCAAAATGTCATTATGACTGATCGAAGAGGAAATCGAAAAAAAATGGCCTAATTTCAATGAAAATCGGTACCCGGGAATTTGTTAAAAATCGCAAGATCAAAATAATTCATCAAAAAAAAAAAATAATCCTCGGATTACAAAAAAAATTGTTATCGAGGGGTTGTCGAGCGTGCTTATTTCAAATTTTAAGTCAGAAATTCCAAATACAAAATGGCGACATCGTGATGGTTGACTAAAAAAAATTAAAAGTCGTCTGATTTCAATGAAAATTGTTATCTCAGGGCTTTCGGAGTGTACAATTACAAATTCAACGTCCGAATCTCTCAAAAAACAAACATTGAACGACACCTGATTCTAGAAAAAAAAAACACCCCATGAAGATTCTTGAGTTAAAATGAAAACGTCGCGGCGGGACATTTGAGAAGGGGCGTTAGAAAAATAGCGAAGGGAAAATTTCGTCGTCTCGAGTGTCCGCGAACTCGGGAATGCGACGGGAATGCACTACCACTTTTTTTTCACTTAATTTCTTTTGTCATCTCCTTTTTTACACATATATTTTTCTCTCACTCCTCCCCCCCACCCCCCAAACTTGCAATTTTCTTTTCTCCTAAGGCTCTCACAAGCTCGTGTCTCCAGAGTGCTCCAAAGTCACAAAAAGCCTCTTTTTTTTTTTTCATCCACTACCACTGTCCCTCGTATTATTTCTACAGGGAGGAGAGAAAAAAAACTGAAAACCTCGAGTGTTGACGTTCTGCTCGTGAGAAATAATCCTGAGGCAGGTAAAAAATTCGTGACTGTTTTTTTTTTCGTTTTGTTCTAAAAAAATATAAACCGTCGATAAGGAAGATCGGAGAATGAAAATGGTGATGTTGAAAAATCGAAAAAAAATTTTTAGACACCTGAAGAATCTTTCTTTTCGTTTTTTTTTTTTTTTTTTTGAGAGAGAGAGAGAGAGATCGAGAATTTTTGTGCATTCAGCGGTAAAAAAATCTTCTGAGAGACAGATAGATTATTATAACACACGAACACTGACTGACAATGCAGATGCATGCTAGAATCAAAAGATTTTTCTCGTATTTGCGGTCATTCTGGACTTGGTATTTTTTTTTTTTCGTCCATTGGTTTTCGTTTTTTTTTTTTTTTTCGTTAAAATTTGTCGTTATTTTTTGGTGAAAAAAATTTCGCCATACTGATTTCCCAGCAGGCACACTTTATTGTTCATAAAATATTCTTCGTGTATAAGTGTTCGTTGCCATAAATATTAGAAAAAAAAAGTAATAATTTTTCTCAACGTAATTCTAAGATTTACTTAAAATATTTCATTAATTGTTAAACGGCGAAAATTCGACCGATGATTGATCAAAAGAAAAAAAAATCAGTTTCAATAAAATTCCATTTTTGTTTCTGGTTTTTTATCGCACATTAACATTTTCTTTTAGTGTTTTTGTTTTTCCGGCACTCTCGCCTTGATCTCGTTCTCTCTCGTGAAATTTTAGCATGCACCTTATTTTTTTCTCAAATTTAATTGGAAAAATATATAAACTTTATCACGAGCTAAATATACTGTAAAAAAAAAGGGACAATACGAGATTGTAAAATTCTCTCGTTGTCCTAATGTCTAATTTTAACGTCTCGTTCATTTTACCCTGTTTAACCGTTTAAAGTCAAGCTGCAGAATCGAGACCGAGCTCCGGAATGCAGCAAAGTCTAGTAAAAAAAAAAAAAAAAAAAGGAGAGAGATAAAGTGCTCTCGTCTAAAAGTACTTGAAAAGTACGTAAATAGTATTTTTTTTACACACGTTGGAATGCTTCTACTTGAGGATGTATTGGCAGACATTTTTTTTTTAAACCGCAAAGTTGAAAATGTGGATTTATTTATGTATTTTTTTTTCCTTTAAATACCGAAGGAATTGAATATTTAAAATGGATGTTTGAAAAAAAAAAGCAAAGAAATCAAAAAAATTAATGTAGAGAATTGTTTGTATTGTGAATTTTTGAAAATTTGTAATTTCGCGAAAGATCAAGGAATTTCAAAGAAAAAAAAAGTACGACAAAATTTTGAAATTCATCAGCAACAATCGATTGTCTCTGCAAAATGATTAAAATCAACAGAATTATATTTCCAACATTTTTCGTATTAATGTCTTCTACATCCTCGAGTCTCAAACAAAAAAAAACAAAAAAAAACATGTTTACTTGAAATAAATAAATAAAAAAAGAGGTAAAAATCACTATAAAAACCCTGTAATCGTTTCGTAATAACTAGTATTCGTGAATAAATCGCAAAACGGGGATCGTTCGTTCCCCTGGTAAAATCGTCGAGATTCCTGACTAACTAAACGCCTATAGTCGGTTGAAGAAAAAAAAATAGATCGCGAATCTAACGAATCCTGGCACCTGACCAACGGTAAAATTCTTCGTCGCGTTAAGAAATTCGAAAAAAAAAAGAAAAAAATGAAAATTCACGCTTTTGCATGAAAATAGTCGTTCGTTCAAATTGTATAAATAAACTAGACCCACCTTGGTTGGAATTTCTATTATCTCACTGACCATGGCCTAAGAAAAAAAAAGCAAGAAAAAAAAACAAGAAAAAAAAACAAGAAAAAAACAAGAGAAAAAAATCACGTCGACGAGTTTGTACCGTGGTCCAGTGTCAGAGGATTCCTTTACTTGACACTTCGCGCGCGCGCACACACACCCACGCGCGAATGCGTAAAAAAATAATCCAGTAAATTGCCAAAAAAACAAAAAACAATCTTACTACAATATTTTCGTTTTTTAAATTTGTTTCTTTTTTTTTTAGCATTTTCTGTCTATTTTTATTTCGTCGCGTATTTTCGGAGATTTTTTTTTCCGTCTCTCCTTGTCATTACCGTGCTTAGAGAACTATTTATAAATTACGATGAAAAAAAAAATATGTATACACACGTATATATATATATATTTTTTTGTTCTTAACGCTTGCTTGGTCGTGGTTTGATGGCTGTGGTCGGTTGTTTAAAATCTGGGAAGGCTAGAGAGAAGACTGTCTCGTTTTTCTTTTGTTTGTTCTGTTTCTAAAGAAGTTTAAAAACGTTCTTTCCTTCCGTTAGAACTCTTCCGTGACTCGCACTTTTAACGGGGCTCGGGGGGAAAGTGGATAAAACCGCCCGGGTAAAAAAAAAAGTTTTTTTTTACCACCGACGGATAATGTTTTTGTTGCTGTTGTTGGTTTTTTTTTTTCCTCATTTACGGATTAAAAATTGTCTCGTTAAATATTGTCGTCGCCTTGGTCGTTATTATTCACCGTCATCACGAGAAACCCTGGCAGTTCTCCCGTATCTCGGAGTATAGAGTAAGAAGAGCCTCCTCGGGCACGTCATGGATGCACCTACCCTCTGGCCACTGGACGCAAACTGCAACATAAAAAAAACATACATACAATAATCGCAAATTTTGTGTATATATGGAAAGAAATATATCTTACTACTATAATGAAGCTGAAGAGTTTGTACGTTTCTTCGAACGCGCTAATCTCAGGAAGTACTAATCCGATTTGAAAAATTCTTTTTGCATTAGATAGTCCGTTTGTTTGGGAAGGCTCTAGGCTATATAACTTCACGCTACGACCCTAACCTTACTATCTTACTATTATAATAGAGATGGTGAGTTTGTATGTTTGTTTGAACGCGCTAATCTCAGGAAGTACTAATCCGATTTGAAAAATTCTTTTTGCATTAGATAGTCCGTTTGTTTGGGAAGGCTCTAGGCTATATAACTTCACGCTACGACCCTAACCTTACTATCTTACTATTATAATAGAGATGGTGAGTTTGTATGTTTGTTTGAACGCGCTAATCTCAGGAAGTGCTAATCCGATTTGAAAAATTCTTTTTGCATTAGATAGTCCGTTTATTTGGGAAGGCTCTAGGCTATATAACTTCATGCTACGACTCTAATCTTACTATCTTACTATAATAATAGAGCTGGTAAGTTTGTACGTTTGTTTGAACGCGCTAATTTCAGGAAATACCAATCCGATTTGAAAAATTCTTTTTGCTTTAGATAGTCTGTTTATTTGGGAAGGCTCTATGCTACATAACTTCATGCTACGACTCTAATCTTACTATTTTACTGTTATAATAGAGCTGGTGAGTTTGTACGTTTGTTTGAACGCGCTAATCTCAGGAAATACTAATCCGATTTGAAAAATTCTTTTTGCATTAGATAGTCCGTTTATTTGGGAAGGCTCTAGGCTATATAACTTCATGCTACGACCCTAATCTTACTATTTTACTATTATAATAGAGCTGGTGGTGGTAAGTTTGTACGTTTGTTTGAACGCGCTAATTTCAGGAAATACCAATCCGATTTGAAAAATTCTTTTTGCTTTAGATAGTCTGTTTATTTGGGAAGGCTCTATGCTACATAACTTCATGCTACGACTCTAATCTTACTATTTTACTGTTATAATAGAGCTGGTGAGTTTGTACGTTTGTTTGAACGCGCTAATCTCAGGAAATACTAATCCGATTTGAACAATTCTTTTTGCATTAGATAGTCCGTTTATTTGGGAAGGCTCTAGGCTATATAACTTCATGCTACGACCCTAATCTTACTATTTTACTATTATAATAGAGCTGGTGAGTTTGTACGTTTGTTTGAACGCGCTAATCTCAGGAAATACTAATCCGATTTGAAAAATTCTTTTTGCATTAGATAGTTCGTTTATTCGAGAATGCTCTAGACCATATAACTATATGCTACGACCCTAAGGAGCGGCGGCAGCGTCGGTTTATTTTTTAGTGATTGGTCCTTTTATTTTTCCACATAATTTCCGGATGGTATTTGTAGTTAACGAGATCTACTTCGTTATGTACTCATAATGCGTATGAAACAGATATAGAATCCAAATTTAATGCGGGCAAAACCGCGGGGCACAATTAGTATATTGTATATGCAGATGAACAACAAGAATGAATGGAATACGAAAAAAAAAAAGTGAAACTATACAACGAAATTCGATGAAATAAAAAAAAAACTGAAACTGAATGATAAATACGAATTAAATTCGAAAATAAAAAAATAGATGCAAATCGGAAATTTGCACATTGCTTCCTCACTCTTTTATTATCTCGCTCAACAAATCCCCCTCCGTGAAAATTAAATTAAATCATAATCCTTTCACCCATTAATGCAAAATTCAATGGCAATCATTCTTTAATGACACTACATTCATGAGAGATAAATTAATCCGAGATCTCAAAACTTTTGGAAATTAAATCGATCTCAAAAATGTTTCTAAAAGTTCAAAATTTCATAAATTCCGAACGGCTCAAGTGATTTCTGCCAAATTCAATACCAAACATCCTTGTCCCCGAACCCTTTTACGTAAAAAGTTTCGACTCGATCAGACGAAAAAATGTACAAAAGTTATAGCGATCGAAGACATTTTTCGAAAATTTCAAAATGGCGTAGCATCTCGAATCCTCAAGGAATTTCAACGAAAATGGCAGGAAACAACGGAGGTCTTATGCCCTAAAGCTGCGCAAAGTTTGCAAGAAATTGGTCAATTCGTTCAAGAGATACATCAAGATAAATTTTTGGACCCGATGACACACGGACATTTTTTTTAGATGTGATTTTGGAATGTTTTGGTATATTCTGAGCTAACTGACATTAAATAGTCGATTATAATTTTTATTTATTTTTTCACTAAACCAAAGCTTCTTCTGTGAGAAAGCAAAAAATGTCCATTTGTCCAATCGCTGACGTGTGAATCGTTATGGAATTTTTGCGATTGGTCGATTCGAGATATCGACGAGAAATCGTTGATTGAGCATTTCCGCGTGGTTCCGTCGCGAGATGGCGTTCAATTAATAATACGAAATCTAATTGTCTCGTATGAGATGGACCAATTACAATTAAATCTCACGAAGGCTTGTTCAATTAGGTTTTGTTGGCATCGTCCTACCTATAATCGGTTATCAGGCAAGTGATTAGAGAGTTAAATTGGTAGAAACTGTTACGGTAAACTGTTACCGTCTTGATGGGATTGGAGGAGAATTGGGTTGGGGCGACGGGAGTTGGGGAGGGGGGGTGGGGTGGATGGATGTGCGAAGATAGGCAGGAAGATCCGATTAAGAAGTTAACCCCAGCAGCCGTCTTCCGCTCGATTCTCGCTCGGATATAACGAAGAGATTCGAATGGGAAATGTTCAAGGTTAAATTTAGAGGTCATGAGAAATAATTCGTATATTTCTGTGAAGGATAATTATTCGGCGAAAGAAGAAAACAAAGTTACAAGTAAATTTTGCGTTGTCTTGAAAGTAAACACCGGAAGGTGGTTAATTTGTAATTTTTTTTATTAGCCGAGTGAAAAAAGTTTTTTGATAACTTATGGTGATTCATCGTGTTCGATTGGAAACAAGAATTGGTATTTATATTATTGAAAAGAATCGAGAAGCAACATTGATTGTACAAGTTAGAGGCGCATAACCTACAATCGTGAACGCCATTTTGTTTGGCACGGAGACGCCATTTCGTGTGAAATACAACGAGAAATACCACGAGATGCCAAAATAGCATTTCGAGGCTTGCGTGAACGGTGTTTGTTATTTTGGATAAATACGTAAACTATAAGCACCGACGCCATTTTGTATTAATCGTGACGCCATTTTGTATCAATCGTGACGCAATTTTCTTCGCATTATCCCGGTGTGTTTCTAAAAAATCATTTTACGGCTCGTAGCAACGTTGTTTTCATATTTTAAGTTTTGAGCGGGATTCACGGTAACTTAACCTATAATCATGGACGCCATTTTGTTGCCAGCGTGGCGTCATTTTGTTCACATTGCCTCCGCGTTACCGAAATGTCATTTTAAAGTTCGTACAAACGATGATTCGATATTTTGGGCTTTGAAAAGGGGGAAAATTAACATATTGACTAACAAAATCGTGATTTATAACTCCTGTAGTATAAAATTACGGGAAAATCTTGTTACTTCGCAACAAGTATGATTTCTTGGGAACGAGAAAAGTAGCATCGACCTATAATTCGTTTTCAAATAAATTCCACGGCTTTTATAAACAACGAAGGAAGCTCAACGAGTTCGTAAAACTTTAATTTAACATAGCCTATCATAGACGGCCATTTTGTTGTTCTGAAGACTCCAATTTACCTGGAGAACGATAATTATGGCTTTAGGTGAACTAATCGTGAAACTTTGAGTACAGGAAAGATGTCTCGAAGCGAGCAATTACGTTCGAGGACCGGAAGATTTTGTATTGTTCTTTTCTTTTTGATGAAGTTTTTCCAGTTTTTCCAATGGACGTTTCTCGCTCTTTCTCTCTCTCTCTCGTTCTGTTTTTCTATGGCACCATCGTCGTTATCGAATAAGAATTATCGGTTGACTGCGTTCGTAGGAAAAAGAGAGAGAAAGGGATGATAAGGGGAGGGGAAATGATGGAAGGGGTTGGAGGGAAGGCTGGAAAGATGGGAGTCAACGGGCCCGTGGAAATGAAGTTACATGCCCCGAGGGATAATCGAGCTGTCTCGCAAAATTGAACGTACGAGGAAGCGAGGAAATTGGCCTAGGCTCGAGGATCGATCGAAACAGGTCCTCACGGGGGCGGAAAGGAGAACGTCAGAGGCGTTTCGAGCCAACAGCACAAAATACATAGTCACTCTTACCGTATCCGATGATACAGAAATATAAACACACTTTCTAACTATGTATTTTTTTTTATACAATATCTATCATATATACGATAGAAAATGTATCTTTGATACGATAAAGGGAAGAATAAAACGGTCGTCACCCTCTCAGTTATTCACGATTAAGAAAATCACATTTTTCATAATAATCCCATGAAGATGTTTGTGTATTTAGAAAACGACTAGTAAATTCACGATCAGTGGGAAAAATTATATCTTAGAAGGAATTACAAAAGGAAAAATTCTGCATCTCGCATCTTTGCGAAAAAATAAATAAATTCGTTTACTAAAATGGCTATAATTTTCCTTCCCGATGAAGGCGCCGACTTCAATCTGTGCTCATTCTCTTCGCAATCGTTCGGCCTTCAAATCGCCAAACGCTTCATTGAGATGCAATTTTTTTTCGATTTTTTATCGATTTTTAAAGTTGGCCAACGATTTTGTCATCTTTTCCACTTACGACCCCCTGTCATCGGATTTCGGGAAATTTTCAAAATGCTCTAACCGCCAACTCACTTGAGATATCGTAATGAAAGAAACGGCATCATTCAAGTCAACCTCTGACGTTTTCAAAACACTACACCTCGCCCTAAATCGGTCGAACAGGGGCGGGGTTACGGCGGTTTGAAAATTCGTTACGTTTTTGACTATGCGAAAAATAATGGGATTTTCGTTGTTTCGTCTCTTAGTTATTATGAAATATTTCAAAATTCGTTCTAAAAATACAAAAAAAAAATTGGCAACACATCGCCATTTTGAATGAACGTCGAGATGAGTTAAAGTTTCGTGTTGAGACGAGAAAAAAAATTAAAATTAAACGGAGAAAAAGCTATTAAGTTAGTAGTCTGGTAACTTAAGCCGATTTTCATGTCTTTTTTGGAGGACGCTTGTTTGTAGGAAAATAAAAATGAATCGTTTTGGATATTTAGGATGTTTTTATTTACATATTAAAGATACAAAAAAAAAATTTTTTGAACAAATTTAATAGTTTATTATTATTATTATTATTGATCGAAGTTGGCACCTCGAAAAAAAAAGTGCGTGGGTCCCAGTGATTTTGGCTCTTGATGTTATCTGAAATCAAAAATTCTTGATAATTCTTAATCTATAGACATGTCATTCCGGTCGGAACTACTGACGTTAAATTTCTTTTTATTTTACAACCCCTTCTTTGCTAAAATAAAAGGACTTTTTTTTTCCAAAGTCCGCCATTTTGTTATTTATCCATGAAATTTAACTTCAGTAGTTCCGACCAGAATGACATGTCTATGGATTAAGAATTATCAAGAATTTTTGATTTCAGATAACATCAAGAGCCAAAATCACCGGGGCCACCCACGCGCTTTTTTTTCGAGGTGCCAACTTCGATGAATAATAATAATAATAAACGATTAAATTTTTTCAAACAAATATTTTTTTGTATCTTGAATATGTAAATAAAAATATCCTAAATATTCAAAACGATTCATTTTTATTTTCCTACAAAAAAACGCCCTCCAAAAAAGACATGAAAATCGGCTTAAGTTACCAGACAACTACCTTAAGCGATAGCCCTGTCAGAGAAGCCATTTGCCCATTTCTTTTTCGTGCACTATTCCTGTCCGTTTGTTATTCTCGCATGACTCGGGGTAACTCGTTGATTTTCGCTTTCATCCACAAACCACTTCCTCGGGTCACGGTTTTTATTTTCCGTTTCTTTAAATAAAACACTATAGGTGAGGTAAGGATGGAGAAAGGAAAAAAGAACAGAATCGTGACTACTCGATTGCCCACTTATCGATTAATCGTTTCTCCTCGTCGGATTTTTTTTTTTTTTTGTTAGATAAAATTAAGAAGGGGTTTGGTGAGGGGGTTCTGCCTTCTTGGCATTTTCATTATTTTCGCGAAGAGATCTTATCTCGGTATCTCATCACGTTTAACAATCCTGAGCCGTTTTCACCGAGTCTGTTTCTCTATTCGCACCCTCCCTCCACCTCTTTCGCTCTCTCGCCGCACTTTACCCTTGCGAATAAAACCACCCTCACTCCTCAATTTCATTCTCTCCTTCGGACCCGCCCGTTTGGTCTCATTTTACGTGCAGATAATGGGTTCGAAACGATTTCGAAAAAGCTCTTCGAGTCTAACGAAACGAGAATAAAGCCCCCTCGAATATCACAGCGCGAGAGGATTGATCGGAACGTCGCGTGCAAACACGCGGAAACATTCCACGGTTTTCCTCCTTCATTTAATTCCCTATTTCCCTTTATAGACCGTGCGTCTATGTATGCAACGAATTAGGAACGTTGAAATTTCTGATTCAGGACATTTTTCCAATTTTCTTAACAAATTTTCCAATTTTCTTAACAAATTTTCCAATTTTCTTAACAAATTTTCCAATTTTCTTAACAAATTTTCCAATTTTCTTAAAAAATTTTCCAATTTTCATGAGAAATTTTCCAATTAATTAAAGTCCACCGTATCATCAATTTTTATTATATAAAAAGCAAATATTATATTTTTTTTCAACCTTCCGACGCAAAAAGTGTCCCGAGGAGAATAGGAAAAAAAACTTTATTACACCAAAAACCGTGATATAAGTCGAAATGATCAGGAATTCCATTAAATAATAATAATGACAATTCATCATTTTTTTACTACAGTCGTGAGGTATCTGACGGAGTATCGTTCATCTATAATTATATTTTCTATAAGTCATACAAAATCCTTAAGGTGCAATTTTTTTTTGTTCCTTCTAAAAGCATCTTTTAAGCTTAAAAAGGGAGGAGGCGAGGGAGACAGAGAGAAAAAAAAATGAGTTGAGCTTTCGCGGAGCGAAAAGTTGACGCTTTGTCGAGGGAAACTGTCGGAGAAAATTAATAACGCCTCGTCTCGGGACTCGCCCCTTTATCCACCCCCGTCAACTGTTATACAGAATGAAGAGCTTTGACGGGAGTTTTGCAAAGTACCCAAGAAATGCCGAGAGAGAGAGAGAGAATGACCACGAGCTTCATTTCTTTCCTAACCAAGCCCGAGAAGCTTCCTGTTGATTCGTCTCTCCTCCCCCCCGCCCCTGTAATTCCCCTAAATATCCGTAAAAAAAAAACTCCCTTAAGCTGTAATACTTTTCGCATGAATAAAAAAAGATCCTTTCGCCGATTCGTTATCCGCGAGTATTTTCCGTGAAAAATTAAGAGGATTCCAGGACTTATAAAATGATATTAAATTTTTGGTTTTTTCACCGCTGATGAAGAGTTGGGTAGAAGAGAAAAATGAAGTCTCGTGACTTTTGAGAAATGGTGAAAAAATAGAAAAATAAACGGTTCGAATGAATGAAAAGAAAAAAATCTTTGAAAGATTACAATTTGTTTTTTTGGTAACATTTAGTTATTAAGGGATCACATACCCATGAAATTTTAGAAAAATCGTTTTTTTTTCAGATTGTTATTCTTTATACTTTTAAGAATTTTTCAAAAAAAAATGTTTAAGAAAACTCCACTCCGTTACAAAGTTATAGCTAGAAATGTGACCGGACATCGGGTTGAGACAGCTAGGTACCGGAAACTTTAAACGCGTTTTTCTTGAAACTACGTTTTTAGACAGTGTCAGCACGATCACTTAGGCGATTTTTAATATTTTTTTTCTAAAGCTTGATAATTATTTTTCCTATAGTCTGACGAGAGGTTTTTTATATTTTTTAGTTGGACAATTTTTTATAAATTATTAAACGCTAATTTTTTTTTAAATTGTATAGTAATGTTTGAAATACTGTAATTTCTTTATTTATGAAAAAAAAAATAAAAATTCCCTCCATCAGACTGTTACTACTACATTATTTTACAAGATTCTTTTTTATTTTTGGAGATTTGATAATTTTTGGTGAAGTTATGATGTCGACAAGGAGGCGCCATGGTTTTCATCAGTAGTCCATTTATACCCCTAAAAAGTAATGTTAATATTGTGAAAAAAAATGTTTTCAATTTTTGTTCCTATAGCTGAAAAGTTAATAAAAAATGTGAAATCAAAAATTTAATTTTTTTTTCACCATATAACCTTTATAATAATTTTTCAATTTTACTCGGTCTTCAACGCGCGCAGCGGCCCTTACGAGCCCTTAAGGGAAAATAGGGTAAGACGGTTAAAAAAATCGATTTTTTTTAAATTTCATATATTGTTAGTAAAACTATTGAAAAATATGTTCCCAAAATTTTAAATGAAAATTCCGACTCGTTCTATTGTTATAAGCCATTAAAGTGAGTAGCTCTCCTTCAGGCGCCGAGCGCGCCACGTGTATAACCGAGCGGTACTATTTTTTCAAACGCGTTTTTCTGAAAAACGACTTTTTTTAAACTTGCGTACACGCTAGTTTCAAAAGTTTTCGACCAATCGTTTTGAAAATTGGCAGTTACTTTCTTCATAATATTGCGCTCTATATGAACCTAAAATCAGAATATTATCATTATTTAAAATATTTTTTTTTTGCAAATGAAGTCGTAAAAAATGGCAAAAAATCATGCTTTTTTTGTTTTGACGCCTGTAAAAAATTCAGTTTTCTATTTTTTTGATAGCATTTAGGTTCATATAGAAGAGAGACATATGATAAAAGTAAATTCCAACCTCGTTTGATTTCAGATGAAAATTGCGGCTTCCAGAATGTTCGCAAAATGCTGAGCCTGACTGTGACCTGCAATATGGGGTCGCTAATATCTTCGGTGTTTTTCAAGGAAATTCTTCAAAAATTTTATAGTGTATACTCAAATATATGTATAAAATATTCTCAAAGTTTCAATAAATTATATTCATTTTTTATACTATAAAAAAATTCATGAAAATCATTGAGAAAACGCTGTCCTAACCCTATTTCCCCCTTAAGGTATTTGTAAAAAAGAAAATGTTTCATTCAGTGCCGATTTTTAAAAGAGTATTAAAAACATTAAGAGAATTTTTTTTTATGGGTTTCGGAGGTCTGTTGCTTTGAAAAATACAAACAATGAAATTGAACACATAAGTATAATGTTTAAATTATTAATATTTGGGGATTTTCTAGATAAACAATTTTTTTTTCCAACGCAAATATTATTACTACGATCTAGGACTATCTAAGATTTTTTGTTGTTGTCAATTACTCAAATAATTCCAAGATTTACCATTAACAAAATTTTCGTTATTAAATCGGATTTTGTGCGACAGTTCGAAGTTGCCGAATTCGAAAATGAAGATCGTAAAAATTGTAATGCATTGTAGTCCTAAAAAAAAAAAAAAAAATTGACAATAATAACGATCCATCAGAGTTTAACCAATAACCAAAATAATGAGCAATCGATCCAATTTCATTATCCATTGTTAAAATAATGAACTGAATAATGAATTAGTGAAATGATGAATTGTACGCAATTACGTTCGAAAAAAACGTGTTAATTTGACGGAAAAAAGAAAGAAATTCATGAAAAAAAATCGATTTGTAAAATTTCGTAAATTGCGGTAAACTTAGATGTTAACAAAAAAAAATTTGCATATTGCATAGTGTAACATTTTGCTCATGGCAGAAGCGTTTTATTTACGGTACCGTTAATGAGAGGAAAGTAGGAGGGTTGAGGACACCGAGACTCGTTGCATAAATTACGAAGGCTGCTGGGCAAAAAAGCTCGAGGGAAAGCGTATGAAAGGGAAAAGAAAAAGGAGAGAAAGAGAGAGAAAGTAAAAAATATACGTATATGAGAGTATAAACGAGTGCGGAAAAATGTGCACGGTTTCCTCTCACTAACGAGCTTTCGTTTCTCCCTTCTTTTTTACAGTCTATGTACTCTCTCTCTCTCTCTCTTTTTCTCTCTGTTCGGAGATTCTTTTAATTTTATTTCATTACTCTTAGGGGATCTAGCAGTCACGTCTCTATTGCTCCGGCTGACGTGCAGGCAAAGTCGCGAACGAAAAGAAAAATAATATTAATGAGGAAAAAAAAAATTGTTTTAACGAAAAGAAAATTTACAGTCTCGTTGATAGAGTGAGAATAATGTGAATTCGAAATTTTTTCCACTTTTCTTTTCGTTCAATTGTAACATTTTTGCACCGTGAAAATTAGTATTTTGCTTTGACTTTGTCGAATTTATCTTTAGCATTGTTTGTCGTTTTTTTTGTGCTTTTTTTTGTCTTTAGGCATAAACTTATTGTTATTACTGTTTGGGTGTGTTTTTTTGCCCTCTCTCTCATGAATACAGTGCGAAGGATACATTTTTTTATATTACTTTTTTTTTATTACGCTTCGCAAGCGCAATTAATCATTTACAAAATTTTGAATCCAAATTGCAATCAAAGAATCTTGTTTACAAAGTCCTTATCCGTGGGAAATTTCTTCTCAAAACTCATTGTCCAAGACATTTTCGATTAAATATTAGTGATCTAAGAAAGTTTCGTAAAATTCGTCGTCCATATGATGTTGGCAGTCAAATTCATTATTTATGGTATTGTACTAATATTCATAATCTAGGGAAATTTTCAATTCAAAGTTAGTCGTCTAGGGAATTTTCAAAACAATATTCATCATCTAGAGAATTTTCACAAATGTGATTAATCATTTACAAAATTGTGCACTCAAATTCATAAAGGAATCTTGTTTAAAAAATCCTTATCCAGGGAATTTTCTTCGTAAAACTAGTTGTCTAGGGAATATTCGCGTTGAAATTCATTATCCAGGGTATTGTATTAATATACATAATCCAGGGAAAATTTCAATTTAACGTTAGTCGCCTAGGGGATTTTCAAGCCAATATTCGCCATCTAGGGAATTTTCACAAACGTGATTAATCGTTTACAAAATTGTGCGCTCAAATACATCAAGGAATCTTGTTTAAAAACTCCTTATCGAGGAAATTTTCTTCTTAAAATTCATTATCCAGGATATTGTATTAATATACATAACCCAGGGAAATTTTCAATTTAACGTTAGTCGCCTAGGGAATTTGCAAGCCAATGTCCGCCGTCTAGGGAATTTTCAAGCCAATAATCGCCATCTAGGGATTTTTCACAAACGTGATTAATCATTTACAAAGCTGTGCCTCAAATTCATCAAGGAATCTTGGTTGAAAACTCCCTATCTAGGGAATTTTCTTCTTGAAGCTCGTTATCTAGGGAATATTCGTGTTAAAATTCATTATTCAGGGTATTGTATTAATATACATAATCCAGGAAAATTTTTAATCTAACGTTAGTCGCCTAGGGGATTTTCAAGCTAACGTTCGCCGTCTAGGGAATTTTCAGGGCAGTATTCGCCATCTAGGGAATTTTCACAAACGTGATTAATCATTTACAAAATTGTGCACTCAAATTCATAAAGGAATCTTGTTTAAAAAATCCTTATCCAGGGAATTTTCTTCGTAAAACTAGTTGTCTAGGGAATATTCGTGTTAAAATTCATTATCGAGGGTATTGTATTAATATACATAATCCAGGGAAATTTTCAATTTAACGTTAGTCGCCTAGGGGATTTTCGGGCCAATATTCGCCATCTAGGGAATGTTCACAAACGTGATTAATCGTTTACAAAATTGTGCACTCAAATACATCAAGGAATCTTGTTTAAAAACTCGTTATCTAGGGAATTTTCTTCTTGAAGCTCGTTATCTAGGGAATATTCGTGTTACAATTCATTATCCAGGGTATTCTATTAATATACATAATCCAGGGAAATTTTCAATTTAACGTTAGTCGCCGGGGGGTTTTCAAGCTAATGTTCACCATCTAGGGAATTTTCGGGCTAATATTCGCCATCTAGGGAATTTCCACAAACGTGATTAATCGTTTACAAAATTGTGCGCTACAATACATCAAGGAATCTTCTTTAAAAACTCCTTATCTAGGGAATGTACTTCTTAAAGCTCGTTATCTAGGGAATATTCGTGTTAAAATTCATTATCCAAGAAATTTTCGATTAAATATTAATGATCTAGGTAAGTTTCATAATGAAAAGGAATTTACGGTGTCTCGTTGATAGAGTGAGAATAATGTAACTTCAAACTTTTTTCCATTATTCTTTTCATTCAATTGTCACATTTTTGCAGCGTGAAAATTAGCATTTTGCTTTAACTTTGTCGACTGTATTTTACGATTGTTTGTCATTTTTTTGTTTTTTTTCCTAGTTTTCAGGCAGAAAATTATTGTTATTAATGTTTGGGTTTGTTTTTTTGCCCTCTCTTTCGTGAATACATCGCGAATGATACATTTTTTTATATTACTTTGTTTGGTAAACATTGCTTGTAGGGGATGAAATTTTTGGTTCAATTTTTTTTCCCCCGTCATTTTGTTTTTGCCCCGTTTTCCCTCGAGTATCGATCGACATCCCTCTCGAGCCACGGTCTGCACTTGCACGAGGCATTTTTCTCCGGTAAACCATCTTTTCTCTGCTCTACGATTTTTCTTACGAACCCTCGAGGCATTTCTCGGGCGATACCTCGAGATACTTGATATATTTTCCAACCCCCGGACGATATATCTCTCTTCCTCTTTGTTATATATAAATATTTGTTTTTTAATTAATTTTTTTCTTCACTTTTATCAACATTTTTTTTGGTTCTAAAAATACATTTCCAAAATTTTCTTTTTTCCATACTCGGAAACAAATGTCATTTTTGAATTAATAACTTCGATTATTATTTTTCTTTAAATATTACGCATCGAATTTATACATAAAAGAATGGCAATTTAACCGAAAGAATCATTTTTTTTAACCATCAAACTTCCAATTTTCATAATTAATTGTCGATGCATATAAACAATTAATTTTCTCAGCCACGTAATATCGTACGATTATGTACCAATCTTTTCGCGCAAAGGAAAAATAAATTCTTCTACGAAAAGATAAAAAAAAAAAGATAAAAAATAGTTACAACAGTCGGATAAACATGAAAGTGTTGAAAAATGTTTATTAGGGAAAAAAAAAATGTTTTTTAGGGAAAAAAAAAAAAAATCGTGGCAAATCGTGAAAAAATTTTGCTCGACAACAAATCTTTTTCCTTTCACAGCCGCTATTTCACGGCGAGCTTGGCGAAAAAACGAATAAACAAAAAATAGCGAACGATAAATTTTTCACGATGGACGCGTGTGTGCTTGTGAAAAATACCCTCGGGTTGTTTTTCCGTACTCTCGGAGAATAGAGGGAAGAAGAACTGCGAGGCAATGCTCCCCCGAGAGAAGAACAGGATGAAGTGGCGGGAAAAGGGGCCGGGGTAGGGAGGGGTGGAAGGATGTTTTCTGTGAAGAGGAGATGGTTTTCTGGAATTGATGGAAAAAAAGAGAGGTAGATCGAGAGAAGAACGATTGGATCAACGTGCATAGTTTCATTTTATTGACTGCCAGTGTCTATTGATCGATTTCTCTAGACTCCATCCCCTGGCGCACGATTTTCTACTCAACGCGATACGTTTTTTTTTCTTAACGCCAACGGAATTTTTTCGTTTTGACGATAATACGAGATTTTTCATTAAACAAATCAGTCGATGCGGTCTTGAAAGAAATTAAAAAAAAATGTACCGTTTTTTCTTCATTATCTAGAAAATGTTCGCAATGTAATTTATCATCCACGATTAGAAAAGTTTTGTAACCAAATTCGTCGTCCATAGGATGTTGGCAATCAAGTTTATTATCAACGGTATTGTATTAATATTCATAATCTAGGGAAATTTTCAAATTAACGTTAGTCGTCTAGAGAATTTTCAAATCAATATTCACCATCTAGGGAATTTTCGCCAATGTGATTAATCATTTATAAAATTGTGCGTTCAAATTCATCAAGAAATCTTGTTTAAAAGTTCTTGTCTAGGGAATTTTCTGCTTAAAACCCGTTATCTAGGGAATATTCGAGTTGAAACTCGTTGCCTGGGGAATTTTTGATTAAATATTAATGATCTATGAAAGTTTCTTAATGAAATTCGCCATCCAAATAATGTTGGCAGTCAAATTCATTATCCAGGGTATTAATATTTATAATCTAGGGAACTTTTCCGCTTTAACGTTAATCATCTAGGGAATTTTCAAATCAATATTCGCTATCTAGGGGAAATTTCACAAACGTAATTAATCATTTACAAAATTTTGCGCTCAAATTCATCAGGCAATCTTGTTTAAAAAGTCCTCGTCTAGGGAATTCTCTTCTCAAAACTCGTTATCTAGAGAACATTCTTGTTAAAATTCATTATCCAAGAAATTTTCGACTAAATATTAATGACCTAGGAAAGTTTTGTAACCAAATTCGTCGTCCATAGGATGTTGGCAATCAAGTTTATTATCAATGGTATTGTATTAATATTCATAATCTAGGGAAATTTTCAAATTAACGTTAGTCGTCTAGAGAATTTTCAAATCAATATTCACCATCTAGGGAGTTTTCGCCAATGTGATTAATCATTTATAAAATTGTGCGTCCAAATTCATCAAGATATCTTATGTAAAAAGTCCTTGTCTAGGGAATTTTCTGCTTAAAACTCGTTATCTAGGGAATATTCGAGTTGAAACTCTTTACCCGGGGAATTTTTTACTAAATATTAATGATCTATGAAAGTTTCTTAATGAAATTCGTCATCCAAATAATGTTGGCAGTCAAGTTCATTATCCAGGGTATTAATATTCATAATCTAGGGAACATATTCGCTATCTAGGGGAAATTTCACAAACGTAATTAATCATTTACAAAATTTTGCGCTCAAATTCATCAGGCAATCTTGTTTAAAAAGTCCTTATCCAGGGAATTTTCTTTCGAAAATTCGTTATCTAGGGAATATTCGTGTTGAAAATCGTTATCTAGCGAATTTTCGTGTTAAAATTCATTATTTAGGAAATTTTCAGTTCAATATTCATTATCTATGATATTTCGTATTAACATTGATTATCGGAGGAATTTTCGAAATAATATTCAACATCTACGATATTTTTTACACTAGTTGAACTATCTTAATCAAGTTTAAAATCGCCCGTTGAGTCTAGTGTCACGAGTACGTACAGCGACGGATATAAATATTGGATATGCACACAATCTGCTAGTGAGTAGAGGGTCGGAGAAGTGAGCGTTAGTCAGTTCGATCAATTTCGAATACGGGAGGCCCGCGTATGAATTTGGTTATAATTAGAGGTTGAACGTTGGAACTTCATTCTGGCCTCGCCTTTCTGTGCGAGAGGATGATTAATCGGTGCTCGATGCATCGTTCACCAGGCCACTTGAATACCAAGTGTGCCTGCGTGTGTGTGTTAAAAAAAAAGAGGAATATAGAACGGAGAATTTTGGTCGTGTGGCGCATGTTGGGAAACCCTTGGCGACCAATCAACGATCGCTTATTATTGTCGTTCGCTTGACCGAATCCTCACTCGCTTATTTATAACTCGGAACAGCAAAATCGACGAGATGAAATAGCTTTTCAACTCTTTCTACTTCAATTATTCTTCGATGCGCCGGAAGCGAAAAATAATTTAACGAACAAAAAAAATCCTTTAATCCGAGTTTTTTTTCGAGTACCTTTTGAGGATGAATTTTCAAATTTGCCATTTTTTTCTCTTCTCTCAATTAGATTGACGCCGGAATTTATGCAAAAAATACAAATCTTTTGGAGTAAATATTTGTCATTAATTTACATAATTTTTTGTGTCATTGTAATTGAAAAAAAAAATACAAATGAAAAAAATAAAAAATTCACTCCAAATTAGAAAATTTATTGAAAATTGATTTACCCAATCGAAAAAAAAGTAGGTGATCTCTGAACACAATATCCTTTTCTTTTCAATTATTTTCGTTGGGTTGCAACTTCTCTTCGGGAAACCAGAAAGTAGCTACTGTGAGCAAAAACGGAAAACAAAAAAATCCGAATAAACATTCTCGTAGAAAAATTACGAGTAATTGCAAAAAGAAATAAAAAATTGTTCCTAAAAATAGTACTCGATGCGAAAAAAAGATAAAAAATTCGTGATCCATTTTTGGTCAATTATTAAATTCTTTTTTTCCGCCAAATTTATTATTATTCTTTTGCGACGATTTTTCATAATTATTTCACGAGAACAATCATTCCGATATTCCCGATTGGGATAGGCAATTGATCGAGTTTAAACAAACACAAAAATAAAAATGTTATTCTGACGAGTAGGAAGGGTTTTAGTGGGGAGAATATTTTGCACAGCTGCAAATGTCTATTGGTGGTGCTATCCGGCTCAAACGTTAATCCGGATCAGGTCCACGGCGTGCTCGAATTGCCGACACAATTAAAACGAGATTAGGATTAGCGAATCTCTCTCTCTCTCTCTCACTCTCTCTCTCTCTCTCTCTCTCTCTCTCTCTCTCTCTCTCTCTCTCTCTCTCTCTCTCTCTCTCTCTCTCGCTCTCTCTTTCTCTCTCTATCTCTTTGACTTTTGGACGACGTTTGCTAATCAAGCTTGAAACTGTGACGAGAAATTGTCTAGCTTCGTAAATTTCCGACGTAATTGCCCACCGCCCCTCTGCCTCCGAAATGAGATCGACGAATCGTGAATTGCCGTTTGATCGAGTGTTCGTACTGTATATATAGATGATTGTATGCACGTGAAAATGTAAATGAACCAATACACGAACGTTTAATGACATTTCAGTTGACCTACCGTTCGGAACTGTCGGTGGCTTTTTCGTCTGTACCCTCGCTGTTGCGTTGTTCACCTGTCGATACAACAAAATTTCGATTAATAACGAAAAAATTCAATTTCTTTACTTGTCAATCAACGAAAATGTCCATGCTTAAAAATAATTCAAGTTCCGCACGTGACTGCTCGCCAATTAACAATTAATTGCTCTTTTCTTTTTAATTTCTTCAAGTTATCCGTCGTTTTGATGTTTTACTTGAATTCTTATGATTTTTCTAAATAATTGATTTTTCATTCAATTCTCAAGTCAATGCGTAATAGTCGTTTTCAACTTGCCTTTCTTTTTCAATTTTTACGATGAATTCTTTTTCAATTTTTACGATGAATTCTTTTTCAATTCTACGTTGAATTCTTTTTCAATTCTACGATGAATTCTTTTTCAATTCTACGATGAATTCTCTTTCAGTTCTCTTGAACAATTTTTTTCAATTTGCGAATATTTTTTATTTTTTCAATTCTTTCAATTATCTCAAAGTAAATTGATAATTCGGTTTGTAATGCAAATTATGATGTTGAACGTTTAATCGCGTGAATCTAGTGAATACGCACATAATACAAGAGCTGCAATTATAAACTGACAATGAGGAGTATTCTATCTCTCGCGTATTTACTATTGTACTCATTCAGCAGGCGTTTCAACGTGATTTAATTAAGCCGTTGGAAATTGAAGTTACGCCGTTGGCATTAATTTGGCACAAAGCTCTCGTTCGAGCAGCCACGTGCGAATCACTATTTATAACTATACGGTTTATATTTGTATATATATATCTTCTATAGATATATATATATACGTATATATAATCCTAGGTACAAACTAATATATTTTAAACGCAACCTACGCACGATAAAAATATTTGTCGTTTTGTTTGCACAAGTGACGGTTCAAATAGGAGATTTTGAATTTTAATCACGTGAAATACTTGTTGAGACCTTTTTATTGAAAGACATTAATAAAATGACAATTGTGCGTAGGTAGCGTATTTAAAAAAAATTAAATTAACCTATTTTTATAATTTTCATCGATTGGTTCAATTAAATTTTTTTTTAATCAATTTTTTTTTTTACGCTATTTTCTATCTTAGCGTTTTTCGTCGTAGCACACGGCGTAATTGACAATTCGTGAAATTCAGAATATTCAAAAACATTTTTCGTTGTGACAATTTTTTCTTTCTTCCGTTCAATCATTCCATTATTTCATCGATTTCGTTATCATTTAACTAACGATCTTCTAATTATTTAATGATCAATTAATTCGTTCATTTTATATTCGTGAATTGATTTAATAATTTTTTTAAGCACAAAATATCGCAAATTTTCTTTACAGTCTCGCTGTAATAGATTTTCGTTTTTGCGATTTAGCGAAAATACGTGAGACGATTGATAATTTCGAAAAGTCACTCGAATTATATCGTTTATCAATCCTTAGCTTTTTTTTTCTAAAATTCACGAACCCTCGAAATTTTCCGGCTGTGTTTTGCCCGTTTGCGAGCGCAAAGTGAAGCGTGACAAGGAAGTTGAATAAAAACAATTTTTAAAAATTTGAAAAATCGATTTTTAAAAGAGTTATAAAAATTAAACGTTCAATCGTCTCGATAATTACGATAAAATTGCATCGTAAGAAGAATCAGAAATTTGAAATTTTTTCTCTCAATCGATAAATCGTCAGGCTTCACCCAATAATTATTTACAAGTACTCAATAAATTTATTTTATAAAAATACAAGTTAAAAATAAATATCATCTAACGGTTCGATCGTTATTTATGCGTATAGAATAAAACGAGCACCTTCGCAACCTAATTAAAAACATAATAAATAATGAATAAATATAAACACTAAAAAAAAAAAGCAATTATTATTTTCTTTCGTTCACCGCAAGTTTTCGGTACTTTTCGAGTATATAAACGAGGGTTTAAGACGGGTAGTGTCGAGGGATGGATTTTGCAAATATTTCCCACAAGACTGCACGAAGAAGGTCGGCGAGGGGCGAGGGGGAAGTCTTCCCCTTCCGACCAACCCCTAACAGGGTTCTCGTATTTCTCGTTGACGTCCCGCGTTCGCTTTCTATATCACCATAAATTTGACTTGCTAAGCCAAAAGCTCCGCCAACACTCGCATAGATATAAAACGTGTTTAAAGCGGAGTACCAACCCCCAACCCCCTGCATCGCCGACTATATTTCGCGTGGGTTGCACATCGTTAAGGATCACAAAGGTAAAACTCGTCGGCAAATGTGTGTGAAAAATCGCGAAAATTCACAACAAAAATTCGAAACGGGTGAAAAAAAAAACATTTCACTGGAGCAATTCATATATGAGGGGAATTAGTTTTCAAATATTATACGAGAAAATATTGATTATTTGGCGAATTGTCGCTTTAAAATTTCGAACATCGTTTCAAAAACAAATTCAATTACCCGATAAATGTGTTTCACTAACATACGGTTCATGTTAAATCGACCGACTTTAATTGTATAATTGTTTAATTTGGGTGCGAAATTTTTTTTTTTTATCATCGTTCGAAACGTACGTCACTTTGATCTTATTTTTGGGATTTTTTTTTTCCAAATTATTATTTGATTATGATTTTTTTTTTAAGTTTGAGAAATTTCTGATTTGAAAATGTTTACTGAGAAATTTCATTATTTTAAGGAGCATGGCCACCGTAGAATTTTCGAAAAATCAATGTTTTTTTTTGCTTAAACGATGCTTTATTATCATAACAATAAGTTACTGTTTGATTTATAGCGAGACAATTTTTTTTTCACCAAGTTTGAGCGTATAACGTAAGCCTACCTCTGGCACGGCCATAGAGCGCGTGGCGTGATAAATAAATTCGACAATTTTTACCCGATTGACTTCAAATTTTTTAATAACGTGTCTAATTACATTACGCAGAGAAGTACCTACGGAATTTTTGATTAATTAAAAATTTTTCATTTTACGAGCAGTTTTGTACGACAATTTTTCACTGGACCTTCAGCTTTGAAGTTCAAATGCCTGCAATATTCGAATAAAACAATATTTTTCAAATTCCGTACGCACTTCTCTAGGTATTCTGGTGTAGATTAACGAGAATTTTTTTTTTCTCCTAGGTCAAAAATTGTTAATGCTAAATGTCACGCCGCGGAGCGCCTCGAAAAAAAAAAGATACCGAAAGCAAACAGCGGTAGTCGGTCGTTTTGTATAACAAAAAAAACAAAAAAAATACTGTTTGTTAACTTGATATTTATACTAAATAGATGTGTAATTGGTTTTGTAAATAAATCAATTTTTCATACCAAAAAAAATGTTAAATGTGCACATGATTTTATACCCTCTACCGTGGCCATATACCCCTTAAACTCGAAATTGAGTAATTAGAAATTGACTATTCGTTACTCGAAAAATTCGCTGAAATTGGCTTCTCAAAATTTTAATAAATTCAGTACTTAGAAATGTATTTGTCTTTAATTAGAAAAATTGCTAACAACAAATTTATTTATTTTTACTAGAATTAAGTTTTCTTAGAAATTCGTTTACTTTTACTTGAAAAAAATTGGTACTTAGAAATTTACTTCATTTTGTTTAAAAAAATTGGAACTTACAAATTTAGTTCTTTTTGCTTGAAAAAAAAAAAAAAATTGGTAATTATAAATTGACATCTTTTTACTCGAAAAATTGGTACTTAGAAATTTACTTCATTTTGTTTGTAAAAAATTGGTACTTAGAAATTTAGTTCTTTTTGCTTGAAAAAAAAAACAAATGGTAATTATAAATTGACATCTTTTTACTCGAAAAATTGGTACTTAGAAATTTACTTCATTTTGTTTGAAAAAACTGGCACTTAAAAATTTAGATCTTTTCGCTTGAAAAAAAAAAATTGGTAATTATAAATTGACATCTTTTTACTCGAAGAAATTGGTACTCAGAAATTTACTTCATTTTGTTTGAAAAAATTGGTACTTCGAAATTTAGATCTTTTTGCTTGAAAAAAAAATTAAATTGGTAATTATAAATTGACATCTTTTTACTCGAAGAAATTAGTACTCAGAAATTTACTTCATTTTATTTGAAAAAATTGGTACTTAGAAATTTAGTTCTTTTTGCTTGAAAAAAAAAAAATTGGTAATTATAAATTGACATCTTTTTACTCGAAGAAATTGGTAATTAGAAATTTACTTCATTTTATTTGAATAAACTGGTACTTAGAAATTTAGTTCTCTTCGCTTGCAAAAAAAAAACAAAATTGGGAATTATAAATTGACTCCATTTTACTCGAAGAAATTGGTACGCAGAAATTTACTTCATTTTATTTGAAAAAATTGGTACTTAGAAATTTAGATTTTTTTGCTTGAAAAAAAAAATTGGTAATTATAAATTGACATCTTTTTAATCGAAGAAATTGGTACTCAGAAATTTACTTCATTTTATTTGAAAAAATTGGTACTTAGAAATTTAGTTCTCTTTGCTTGAAAAAAAAAATTGGTAATTATAAATTGACATCTTTTTACTCGAAGGAATTGGTACTCAGAAATTTACTTCATTTTATTTGAAAAAATTGGTACTTAGAAATTTAGTTCTTTTCGTTTGAAAAAAAAAAACAAAATTGGTAATTATACATTGACTTTTTTTACTCGAAAAAATTGGTACTCAGAAATATACTTCTTTGTTCTTGAAAGAAAAACAATTGGCCACATAGAAATTACCATTTGTTAGTTAAAAAAAAATTGGTACTTAAAAATGTACTTTGTGGCTTGAAAAGAATTGCAATTAAATCGAATACAATGATTAAAAATAAATAAAAATAAAATCATCGACTAAATCAAAGTCGAATGATAAAATTTTTTTCCCAATTGAAATGGAATGGACTCGTGTAAACAGCGAAGCTATCGGAGGAAATACGAGAATCCTGAGAATCCGTCCATCTCTTCGTTCTATTACGCTTTCCGCGGTAGAGAGGGGTTTCCGCCATTAGCGAGACATGCATGAGTAGGGTTGGAATCGATCGCAAAATCCCCAACCCAGGATTTTAACACACACGACGTATAAACCGTCACGGAAACTTGAGGCAAAAAAGTGCATTCCGCCTTCTTTTTCTTTTCCAATGATTAATCGACTTTGAGGAATCTCTCGTATCATTTTTATGCAAACCTCGGGATCTTGACCCTAATTGGATCGAGGATTTGTATCGCAAATTCGTTGAAAAAAAAAACATCACTTTATCGAACAGTATGTAAACAAAATCTAATGACAATTATTATTTTTTTTCAATCTACGCGATTAAATTTTTATCACTACGACAGGCTTTCGCGAAATGGATTACCGATCATATTTGGAAGTATTGTGATAGAAAAAAATTATTAAAAAAAAATCACAATTTGCTTTAATCAATTGATTAATTGATTTTTGTTATAAATTTATTTTGATTATTTTTCAATCAATTCCACTGACTGCTGTCAATTAAAAAATGGAATTTCGCGTCCCCCAAATACAGCTCATATTGTCAAACTTTTAACGGATTTGTATCTTCCGTTTCATCAAATTGGTTCAATAAAAAAAAAAAAATAAATAAAAAAAATGTATCGCCATAACGAGTGGCTGGAAAAAAAATATATACACCCCGACGGATTTATTTTTAACACGATTTTGCAACGATTTTTTTTTAATTGATTTTTTTTAAATTAAAAAAAATTGCCCTTTCGGGGTAATAAAAAACTGGGGGGGGGGAGAGAGTTGCGATATCATATTTTCTCCTTTTAATGGATTAATATTTTTCGTTGAATTTGTTCCATAAAAAATTAAAATTAATCGCTATAACGAATAATTGAAAAAATATATGTATACTGACGAATTTTCCAATAATTTTTTTTTTCTTTTATAAAATTAGATAAACTGCTGTTGATATTTCTGGCTTTCAGGGTAATGGAAATTGAAAAAAAAAAAAAAAAAAAACCCCCTAATCTTGTCAGTACTTGGTGAACCGCTTCACACCGGTTGCACCAGCTGCAGAAATTCTGTTACATATATACACACATATATATATGTATATAAGCTCGCAAATGGCACAAAGGGTGTTCATTAGGATAATGGAGCATTGAATGGTGTACGTTGAGGAATCGAGGCGTGCGAGGGAGTGGGGGGGTAAATGCAGTGTGAACGAGATCGCAGTGATGCGCACACACCCCCACACCTCGTTTCTCATTTCACAATTCACCGGTGCTGTTGTACCCTGGGAGGGTGTATTGTCGAAAAGTTTCGTAAAGCGTGAAAATTTTCAGCCGCAGGGACTCGATAGTCGCTGCCATTTGGGGGCCCAGCTGACCAAAAGAGATCGTGATATTAATTGAAAAAAAAAACGACAGAGTGTCAAAAATTTCGGTTTTTTTTTTCGCATGAATTTTCCATAAATTATTAAGACAATGAGAAATTTTGTACAATCGAAAAAACAAAATGTTCGGAGTTGTGTCACTTTTGTGGTTTCGAGATAATTTAGATGATTTTATCTGAATGATGAATTTTTATTATAACATTTTATCTTTTTAAAAGAATTTTTGAATAATAGATATGCAAGATAATGAATTATCTGAAAGATAATAAATCATCTCGAAGATAAAATATTATCTGAGAGATAACATCTGGAACAATACAGTTATATTGAGATGATAGAGAATATAGAATGAAAGATGTTCGAAGCTGAGCCACGTTCGATTATGAGATAATTTAGACGATTTTATCTGGACAATTAATGTTTATCTAAAAGATAATATTTTATCTTATTCGAAGAATTTTTATGTTAAAAATTATTTTCTTATCTAAAGGACATACTTCGATGGCGTAAAGCCACAGGGAAGACCTATGGTTATAAAAAGTCAATCTGGATCTATGGAATTGAACGAAAGATCTTGTATCCCAAAGATAAAATGTTATCTAGGAGATGAAAGATGATATGTGAGATAAAACTTTATCTTTTAGATAATTTTTCAATTTATGAGTTGAAATACATTCTCAACAAAATGATATCGAAAAAATACGTTATTTATCTAGTAGATGAAATCTCGAGATATAATATATCTTTCAGACAAAATCGTGAAATAATCGCGATAAAACCATCTATAATCTTTTGAACGATCGCAAATATTTCCTCGAAATTTAACCTACGTTTTAGAGGAAGAAAAAAAAATCCGCCAAATCTTTCGCTACTCAATGTTCGACAGTTACATCAGGGGGTTAGTTGTTGCGCCGGGACGTATTAAATCTTTTATTTTTCACGCTGCGTCACGGAAGCAATTTCCCGTCAGGCTTCTGCGACGTTGATACGTTTTTTTTTCCCTCCCTCCCTTGCGCTCTAGGTATAATTTTCATAATCAAGTGAAAAATTTATAGTGACCGGGAGGGGTTGGTTTTTGCCGGTGGTAGCAAAATAGAGGTTAACCCGTCGTTGTACTCTTATCGTGGACTCTCTTAATCCTCTTTTCTCACGCTTTTCTGCACTCTACACACTAAATCTGCATAATCTAGAGTATGAGATAGTTTTTATTTTATTTTTTTCACAACGTCGAAGGGTGCGTAGGTGCTCGCAAAGTCAAAGGTCCTCCTGTGACAAAGTGCAAGGAAAAATGGAGCAAAACGCAAAAATGGTCGACATAACGTTAAAAGAGTCAGAAGATCGCGCGAGATTTTGGCACATGGGAGAACCTTTGTATATTGTTATACTATACACACAAATTATTGTAATCTTAAATATATATATAAATAAATATTTATATACATATAAGTATATATATATATACATATATATTTATGTATGGTATTGTATACGAGAACCTCTCGAGTCGTTCGAGGAGTTGTATTCATTATCGTATATACGGATCGCTTTTTCACGTGCAGCACGTGATCGTGATTTGCGACTGTTGTTACAAGTTACACTAAAGCGTAAAACTACGTACAATGGAGAGTAATATAGTATAAAGTATATGGGGGTGGAGAGAAAATAATAAAAATAATAATGTAAGCGTGGTATACGATATGTGGAGCGAGGTGGGGGAAAATGGGACGCGCAACGTGCCAGATGAAATTTACGCTATGTATCTGTGAATTGAAAAAAAAAAAAAATAGAAATAAAAAATAAATAATAATTACATGATGCCAGACGTGTACGAATGATTTTTTGTCAGAGATTCGACTGACGTGGAATGAGAATAAATGGATATATATTATTTTAATAGATCTTATTTGAGTGGGAGTCGATTTATCTGAGTGAAACGAAAATTTATCTGAATCCAATAAGAATTATCTGAATTGAGATAAATTCATCTCAACCAGAGAACAATTATTTGCAAAAGTTTATCTCAAATAAATAAAAATCATCTCGGCCAGATAAAAATTATCTGAATGCAATAAAAATTATCTCAAACAAGATAAGAAGTATCGGATTTGAGCAAAATGTATCTGCACCAAATAAAAATTATCTCGATCGCGTACAATCTATCTCGACCAAATAAAAATTATCCGAATGGAGTAAAATTCGTCAATCAAGATAAAAAATATCTGAATCAAATAAAAATTATCTCAACCGGATAAAAATTATCTTAATCGATTAAAACGTATCTCAACCAAATGAAAAGTATCTGTGCCGAGAGAAATTTATTTCAACCAGATGAAAATTGTCTGAGCGGCGTAAAACTTATCTCAGTCAAATAAAAAGTATCTGGGTCGAGAGAAATTTATCTCGAACAGATAAAAAATTATCTGAATCCATTAAAATTTATCTGAACCGAAAAAAAATTATGTGAATGAAATGAAACGTAACCAAGACCAAAAATACTTAAAAAAATTGATAATTCGCAACATACCCAAATGATATTTTATATAAAACCGAATAAATCCATTTTCTTCTCGATGAAACAAGTAACAAGTATGTAAACGCAAATAAAATAAAAAATGTCATTATCTAAAATGTATTTTACCAAAAATGAGATGAACATGAAAAATAATGTTTTCAATGTATACGTAACGAGTTTGCTAATGTATTTATATCAGATTGCTTATCGAAGCACATTATACAGCATAATTAATTTGTGCTGACGGAATTGTTAAAAAAATTTTTATCAGTTACTCGTTTTTTTTCCACGTCAAACTAAATCCTCTGACCCCTCCTAAGACGTTAAGGTAGTAGTCTGGTAACTTAAGCCGATTTTCATGTCTTTTTTAGAGGGCCTTTTTTTGTAGGAAAATAAAAATAGATCGTTTGGTATATTTAGGATGTTTCTATTTACATATTAAAGATACAAAAAAAAATTTTGTTGAAAAAATTCAATAGTTTATTATTATTGTTATTGATCGAAGTTGGCACCTCGAAAAAAAAGCGCGTGGGTGGCCCCGGTGATTTTGGCTATTGATGTTATCTGAAATCAAAAATTCTTGATGAATCTTAATCTATAGACATGTCATTCTGGTCGGAACTACTGAAGTTAAATTTCATGGATAAATAACAAAATGGCGGACTTTGGAAAAAAACGTCGTTTTCCATTTTGTTATTTATCCATGAAATTTAACTTCGGTAGTTCCGACCAGAATGACATGTCTATAGATTAATAATTATCAAGAATTTTTGATTCCAGATAACATCAAGAGCCAAAATCACCGGGGCCACCCACGCGCTTTTTTTTCGAGGTGCCAACTTCGATCAATAATAATAATAATAATAATAATAAACTATTAAATTTTTTCAAACAAATTTTTTTTTGTATCTTTAATATGTAAATAAAAACATCCTAAATATCCAAAACGATTCATTTTTATTTTCCTACAAAAAAATGCCCTCCAAAAAAGACATGAAAATCGGCTTAAGTTACCAAACTACTACCTCAATAGAACGGGCATTGTAATATCTACAAAAAATATTTGATAACTTGTAAAAAAAAAAAAAGTATCATTAATTTTATTCCATTAAAAAATTCTTCAAGTTAACTTTAGTATATGCAAACGAATATTTCATTAAGAATTCAATTTTGAAGAGAAAAAAACTGCATTCTATTAAAAGAAAAGTCTTTTACGTCGTGAAGTTTTTTTTTTAAATGCAAACGCCTCAGGAAGTTGAGAAAAAAAATTGAGAAGCGTACTAGAAATTAAAAGAAAAACGATTATCGAGCTGTGATATCACGAAATAACGATACAAGTCAATGAAAAAAAATTCCAAAGTGCCAAAAAAAAAACAGATCAAATAAAATCGTGATTCACGAATGACAGACAGAGATGGCGTACAAAGAAAAAAATGTCAGTAGCAACGGGTATTAATGACTGGCGGAGATCAACGTGTGATAAACAGAGATCTCGTGTGAGAGAGCGGGCAAGTGCGAGTTTTTGTATTACAATATATATATATATATATATATATTTTTTTTTTTTTTGTTTCAATCGATCCTGTCATCGATTTGTTTTTCGCTGTTTGGTCGACTGTAATATTTTTTTTTCTCAGCGATCAATACTTTGTTTTTGTTTTTTTTTTTTCACATTCGTCGTTTTTATTTATCTTACCTTTTTGGACACTTTGGACGTGAGGTTCAAAAGTTGCCCTCCACAGTGTCCCAGAGTTGCCCTTTAACCTCTCTCTCTCTCTTTCTCTCGATAAGAGCAATCGATCGATTATTTTTGTCTTTTTCTTTATTTTCACTCTTTACTTTCTCTCTCTCTCGATTTTTTGTTTGTTAACATCGCCTTTTCTCGCTCGCTCGCTCTCTGTCTTTATTTATTTTTTCTCCGTCGTTGCGCTCTTTCATTTAATATCGTATATTACGATCTATCGATCATTTCGTTGTATTTTTTGTTTTTGTTTTTTTTTTATCAACGCCCACGCGAGTAGCTCTACAAGGGACAACAAGAGATATGTTTGGTTGTAAATATCGTGAGTCTCCTCGAGTTATCCGCTGCTCGACGCGTCACTCACTTATTCCGCCATTTTCTTTTTTCTCATCGAAAAAAAAAAAAAAATCATATATATATTTTCAAAAAAATAAAAAATAAAAAGAAGAATTTCCGCATCGATGGATCGAGAATGTTAAAAAAGAAATTTCGCTTCATAGAGAAAAAAAAAATATTAATCAATAATCACGATTTTGTTTTTGTTTTTTATTTCTCAATTCTCGTGTCGACACGATGGAAGATTCTTCGATCGAAAATCGAGTTTTCAAACAAATCGTTCAATAAAATTATACTCGATTTTTCTTTCTTAATCTCGAAAATTTCATCGATTTTTCGAATTTGAAGAGAAACAAAAAATTAATAAAAATTCGACGATCCTCGTATCTTCTCGTTCTCAGTCCCGATCAAACCATTTTCCAAAACAATCAATAAATCTACACATCAGAAATACAATATAGATATGTATTTATATTAATAATAACAAGTGTGTGAGTGTGTTCGTGTGTGCGAGCTGTGTGCAAACATTATTATTATTATTATTTTTTTTTTGGATGCTGGAGATGCGATATCGATTATTATATGCTTGCGAAGTTTACGAGGATCGTCGACTGTCTGCTAACCAATGAACGAGAAAAAAATTTTGAAAAAAAAAAAAATGGCGTACGAGAATTACAGATTAAACACTAAATATATGATTATTCGAATCGAACGCACGTCACGAAAATCCGACGTGAGTTCGATCTTCATAAAAAGAAAAAAAAAAACCCTGAAAATATTTGTAAGGGATGATGAAGAGATGCGAACATTAGATTGTAAGATTAATAAAAAAAAACGATGTCTCCGATATATATATATAATCTATATGTTTTTCATTATTATTTAATGATTTTTTTTTCTTTTTTAATTTAATTGCATATAGGTATGTATAGAATATATATATAATATATATATATATATGTATATATATATTTATTATAAGTATAAGAAAGTTCATGCACACCTCAATCTTTCTGCCCTCAACCACGGTGCCGTGTAGCCTCTCACGTGCCCGGTCCGCGTCAGCACTATTTGCGAATGTTACAAAACCGAATCCCTGCATGCAAGGACAGACAAAACAACATGCATTATAAACTCAACTTACAGACTGCCACGCTCGGCAGAGCCAGCTATATATATACGCACATATACATATACATATATGTCATTTACATAAATGTAAATTAATTTTTTTTCTCAAACATAAAAAAAAAAAACTTTTTTCGAAATTTTATTTTTTTTAATTTAAAAAAAAAATTTTTTTCAACCTTTTTTTGTTCTTTAAAAAAAGAATTTTTTTCAAATTTCATTTTCTCAAAAACGTTTTTTTCTCCAAAATTTCAGATCGGGATCTTTTTTTCGATTTTAAAAAGATTTTTTTTTTGGAATTGAAATTTTTTAATTTTTTGTCCTTTTTTTCCAAAAAAAAAATACGTATATGCATTAACACGTATGTAATTGAACTTGCCCCACCGAAATTTCATCTCGATCGGCGCGCATAAGACGCGATCCAGATCGTGCCCTCGATCACGATTTAATCATCATCAATAAATATACAATAATAATAATAATAACAACAATAATAATAATAATAATTCAACATCATAATCAATATTCATAATAATCATGTCATCATCATCATCACAATTTGTGGTAACTTTCCAGAAAACGAAATAATAACAATAATAAAAAAACGAAAATTTATCGTATTCAATCGAGTACAATTTGTTTTTTTTTTTATTTTATTTCGTAGATATAATACGGATTTTTTATTTCAGTTTTTTTTTGTTCCTCAATATTCTTCTTTTTCGTCGTTGTGCATTCTTCATGGCTCATTCTTTTTTTTTTTTATGGGGTTTTGTAAAGATTTCTGAGGGATAATTTGAGGGTAGTGAGAATGGAAGATTTTTTTAACTTTCCAAACGTTTGAATATTTTGTTTAGAAAAATTAAAAAAAAAATGGTAAATTTTGTAACTGAAGATTTTATTTTTCTCTTTTATATTCTCCGAAAGTTCGTATGTTTAGAAAAATAATATAACAATAATAATAAATGTAAAAGATTTGTTGGGACGGGTCTCGGAGGAGTGGAAAAATTACAGTATCGATGGTATTCGATAGAGAAACGTTGGAAAATAAGTTTGGCTCGAAGTTTTGCGGCAAGAAAATTTTTCACAACAATGTAGGAATCGAATGACGAAAGTTTTGATTGGGAGAATTCGTTGTACGTTGAGAGCGCGACGAAAGGAACTCGAAGGGATGAAGAATAAAAGAAAATTCACGTCGAACGGCATTTTTTTTATCGATCAACGTATCCTTAAACGTTCACCACTGTGATAAAAAAGTTTGTCGAATGAAAAGTTTCGCGGAAAAATAAAACTCCTTTTCCAACTGCCCGAGGGCAGGGGGGAGCGGAGAAAAGCGCGATTATAATTGGCAGTTTGATTTCAAAGGGGTTGCTGCGCGGGCATATTGTTCGTTAAATCGATAGAGGTGAGTTTTTCCACCATTGAAAGGAAAAAAAATGTTGGAGTAAAAAAGCGTGGATTGTTTTTTTTTTCACTTCTCTCATGAATTAATTTTGAACAATTTTTTCGTTCGGTTTTATTGATACGTGCTCTGCTCGCGCGAGTGGAAATTGAAAGCCTTTCAATGTCAGTTATTTAGTAAACGAAATTCCTCTCTCAATTTTTTTCCAATATTTGTAAAGCGCCGTTTTATTTCAGTTTCCATAAATCGTATTTTCGCGTCAGTGAAAATCACGAGGTAAAATAAAACGATAAAGGGAACATAAATGTTCTTCAAATCACCTCTTGTTCCAAAAATGTGTTTCAAATTATGTATTATTCCAAAAAATGTGTGGGACTTAATTTTTTTGTTCAAAAATGTCTTTTGAATTATCTTTTAATTCGAAAATGTGTTTTAAATTATTTATTAATCCAGAAATGTGTCTTGAATTATTATTTCTGTGGAAAAATGTGTTTCGAATTATCAATTATTCCAAAAATGTGTCTCGAACTATTATTTCTGTCTAAAAATGTGTGGAATATTATTTTATTTAAAAAAAATATATTTCAAATTACTTTGGGGAGAATCGTACGTGAAAAACTTGAAAGGGTATACGTTGGAACAGAATGAAAATAAAAAAAATATTTTAAATTATCTCATAATCGAAAAATGTGTCTTGAACTATTATTTATTTCCAAAAATACGTGGAGATTTTATTTTTTTGTTCAAAAATGTCTTTTCAATTATCTTTCAATTCGAAAATGTGTTTCAAATTATTTATTAATCCAGAAATGTGTCTCGAATTATCATTTCTGTCCAAAAATGTGTTTCGAATTATCAATTATTCCAAAAATGTGTCTCGAATTATTATTTCTGTCTAAACATGTGTGGAATATTATTTTATTTAAAAAAATATATTTCAAATTATTTTGGGAAGAATCGTACGTGAAAAACTTGAAAAGAGTATACGTTGGAACAAAATAAAAATAAAAAAAAAAATTTCAAATTATCACATAATCGAAAAATGTGTCTTGAATTATTATTTATTTCCAGAAATACGTGCGATTTTATTTTTTTGTTCAACAATGTCTTTCGAATTATCTGTCAATTCGAAAATGTGTTTCAAATTATCTATTGATCCAAAAATGTGTCTCGAATTATTATTTCTGTCCGAAAATGTGTGGGATCTTTCAATGCAAAAATGTGTTTCAAATTATCAATTACTCCAAAAATGTGTCTCGAATTATTATTTCTGTCTAAAAATGTGTGGAATATTATTTTATTTTTCGAAAATATATTTCAAATTATTTTGGGAAGGATCGTACGTGAAAACCCTCGATATACGTTGGAACAAAATAAAAATAGAAAAAAATATTTCAAATTATCTCATAATCGAAAAATGTGTCTTGAATTATTATTTCTTTACAAAACGTGTGGGATGTTATTTTTTTTTGTTCAAAAATGCTTTTCGAATTATCTTTCAATGCACAAGTGTGTGTGATGTTATTTTTTCGTTCGAAAATGTGTTTTAAATTATCTCGTAATCGAAAGATGTGTCTCCAATTATCATTGCTTTCCAAAAACAAGTGTGATTTTACTTTTTGTGTACCAAAATGTATTTCAAATTATCGCATAATCCAAAAATGTGTATCAAACGAAAATAAACCCCTATGGTAAAAAAAAGTACGGATAAACATAAGGGGCAAAGGGTGGAATTTTCAAATCCTGCAAATTATTCGATTTATCGTTCACGATTAATTTTCCAAAGCCTCATGATGATATAAAACCGAGAATACTCGACTCTAGAGCGGGAAAATTCGCGCATAAATATATTCATCGAGTTTTACGAAAAAAATTTCGACAGCATCAGAGTGGTGCTTTGTATCGATAAATAAAATTCGTTGAGGCACAGAGTGTGTTGGGAAAAATTTATAAAGCGAAAAGTGGAGCAATCGATAAATAAATTTATACATAAAGTGATAACGTTTTTTTATTAAAAAAAATTTTCTTAACGAAATAATAAAAATAATTCGCGAATTTCTCGGGGTTAAAAATGAAAATCTCGTACTTTTTATCATCGGAGAGGGTGAAATTTAGAAATTAATGACAAAGACAACAAAAAAAAAAAAATTTCAAGAAAAATAAGGTTTTTTTCAGCAGCTATAAAAAGAATTAAACAAAAGTGTCGGGTGAGTACGTACGAAAAGGGAATTTTTTTCACCCCTCGAGCAAAGCACGTGAGATCGTGTCCGCACAAAGCTTCGACTTTTCCTCCCTGAACTCTATATTTTTTTTTCCTCTCCTTATCCGATGGTGGCAAAATTGCACGTGGCTTGCACGCATGCACCCTTTTAGTCGCGAGGGAAATAGCGGAGACTGACACTACAGGGTGACTAAAATAAAATTTGAAAAAAATCACAGAAAAAGCGATCAATCTTTTATTTTCTCCCGTTTGTTTCTTTAATTACGAATTTACCTTTTTTTTTAAGTCATATTATGCTCAGAAAATTGAATTAAATATTCAGTCGAATTTGCGGCAAAATATTTCGAAAAAAGTGGAACCATCAAATAATTAAAATTAATTTTTTCAAATCAATTCACTTGCGATTTTATCGGTAATTTTTTATTAACCTCTTTAAGGGAGGAAATATGGTTAAACGGTTCAAAAAATCGATTTTTTTTTATTTCATAAATTGTTAGTAAAACTATTGAAAAATATGTTCCCAAAATTTTAAATGAAAATTCCGACTCGTTCTATTGTTATAAGCCATTAAGGGGGGACATAGGGTTAGGACAGCGTTTTCTCAATAAGTTCCATGAATTTTTTATAGTATAAAAAATGAATATAATTTATTGAAACGTTGAGATTATTTTATACATATATTTAAGTATGGACTATAAAATTTGTATACATATATTTAAGTATATACTATAAAATATTAGCGATCCCATATTGCTTGTTTTTCTTGGGACTATTTTTTCAAACGCGTTTTTCTGAAAACGATTTTTTTTTAACTTGCGTACACGCTAGTTTGAAAAGTTTTGAACCAATCGTTTTGAAAATTGGCAGTTACTTTCTTCATAGTATTGCGCTCTATATGAACCTAAAATCGGAATATTATCATTATTTAGAATAATTTTTTTTTTGCAAATAAAGTTGTAAAAAATGGCAAAAAATCATGCTTTTTTGTTTTGACCCCTGTAAAAAATCCAATTTTCTATTTTTTTTATAGCATTTAGGTTCATATAGAAGAGAGATACATAATGAAAGTAAATTCCAACCTCGTTTGACTTCAGATGAAAATTGCGGCTTCCGGAATGTACGCAAAATGCTGAGTCTGATTGTGACCTGCAATATGGGGTCGCTAATATTTTCGGTGTTTTTCGAAGAAATTCTTCGAAAATTTTATAGTATGTACTTAAATATATGTATAAAATATTCTCAAAGTTTCAATAAATTATATTCATTTTTTATACTATAAAAAAATTCATGAAAATCATTGCGAAAACGCTGTCCTAACCCTATTTCCACCCTTAATGCTTTACGTTTATTTTTTCACGGTCGTTTTTTTTTAACGATCCTCGTCAGCTCACAAGAAATAGAGAGAGACACAGGGTTTTCGCCACGCTTTGTAGCGAGAAAGATATGGATAATTATTGTACCTGCTCGCAGATCCTGCTCGGTTGTTTTATCGGACACGCGATCCCCGCGCCACAATTTTTTTTTCTAAGAGCGACACGCTCGATGAATTTTTTTCAACTATTTTTCTAAATACTCGTCCGTTTGTCAGTATCGATAATTTAAAAAAAACGATTTTATTCGAATAATTTACGGGTAAAGGAAAAATAAAATGATTTGATTCATCGAATTTCAGGAAAAATATTTTTTAAAATAAATTTTTCGTTTCTTCTATTTACTCCAACGATTTTTCACTTTTCCATTCGTCATTTTGTCATCTGTTCTAACAATTTGTCATTTTTCGAATAATAAAAGAAGATTAAGAATTGAAAGGAGAAAGAGATTCAACAATTTTAACAAAATTTCCAGGTGTGGTCCAGTCAAGAAGAAAGTGTTTTTTTGCACTTTTGTTTTTCCTGCTTCTCTCAGCCATTTTTCACGTTACGTTCGCGAGAAAAATGTCTGAAAAACCTAAAAAATGTCACGCCTCGGGACAGCCTGGTTCAACGTCAAGAAAAAAAAACATTTCATTTTTTAACCATTTTTTGATGTTTATCAGTACGAAAATGAAATTTTTGAGATAATATTTTTATATTCGTCATTTTGTCATTTGTTCCAACGATTCGTCACTTTTCGATTAATAAAAAAAGATTAAGAATTGAAAGGAGAAAAAGATTTGACGATTTTAAGGAAATTTTCATGCGTGGTCCAGTCAAGAAGAAAGTGTTTTTTTGCACTTTTGTTTTTCCTGCTTCTCTCAGCCATTTTTCACGTTACGTTCGTGAGAAAAATGTCTAAAATACCTAAAAAAAAATGTCACGCTTTCAGCGGACTGCTCGAAATTTGCGAACAACCATAACCTTCATATTGTTCACAACAATTTTTGCGAAACAATGCCATATCGACGAGGAAGAAGAATAAGCGAGGAACTTTTCGCAACGCGCCATGAAAATAGAAAATCACAAATATTCATGTTCAGAATGTACAGTACACAATATTGGTTTTTTTTTTAAGAAAAAAAGAAGAAAAAAAAATTAAAATACCAAAAAAAAAAAAAGAGGCGAGCGAAGATCGTGATCGGATTAGTGACCGAAGCTGCAAACAACGTTAAGTAAAAGCGTTCTAAACAAATACGTATACACGAGGTGTGATTATACAAGAGTGAATGATAAAAATTAATTAAAAAGATTAAAAAAAAAAAGAAAATTAATTAAGAAATATATAATATATATATTCAAGACCGGGATCGTGAGTCTGTGCCCGATTATACATACTCTCAATTAATGCGATCATTACGTGTGTTAATAATTGTGTAAATTTTTCATTATCCTTTTTTTTTTTTCTTCCATCGTATTTCCGTGTGCGTGTTTGTCTGTGTGGTAGTGATTGTACGTGTATTACGCGTTGTTTGTTTTTTTTTTGGTTTTTCTTTCTCCGTGCTGGGAAACGAAGAGAAAATTCGGTGAAAGCCTTTTTTTGACCACCTCAATTTTTTTATTTAGTTTTTTTCTATTAATTTTTTTTTTTATTTCAAGGTCGTCCGTAATACCGAGAGGGATATATCTGCGGGCGTCGATCGATCAAAGCGGCAATATCAGCACAACTCGCTCTAATTACGTAATGACGAATTAATTCATTAATATTAATTAATAACAATAAATCCATTTATGTATTTATGTACATATCCAAGACAGAGTGTGAGAAATGAAGAAGGAAAATTTTTATTGGAAGCGCGACAGCAAAGAGTTAATTTTTTAAAAGAAAAAAAAACATCTTTTTGTAAATTACATTTGGTTAAAAAATCTTGGAAATTCGTTGTTTTTTTTTCTCTCCGTTGTTAAGGGCTCACACACCCCTGAAATTTTCAAAAAAACAATTTTTTTTAACCGATTTTTATTCTTTATACTTTCAAGAATTTAAAAAAAAATGTTTTTTCAATTCCACTCCGTTACAAAGTTATTGCAATAAATGTTACCGGACATCGGGTTCGGACGGCTATCTAACAAAAACTTTAAACGCGCTTTTCTCGAAACTATGTTTTTAGACAGTGTCAGCACGATAAATCAGTCAATTTTTGGTATTTTTTAACTTTTTTCGTTTTTAAATCTTGATGATTATTTTCTCTATAGCGTGACGAGAGGTTTTTTAATGTTTTCATTGGACAATTTTTTATAAAGTATTAAACACTAATTTTTTTTTTAAATTGCATACTAAAATTTGAAATACTGTAATTTATTAAAAAAAAAAAAAAAAAAACTCCCTCCGTCAGACTATTACTACTACATTATTTAACTAAATTATTTTTTATTTTTGCAGATTGGATAATCCATCAGTAGTCCATTTATAACCGTGAAAAATAATGTCAATATTGAAAAAAAAAAAATTTTTAATTTTTTTTCTAATACTTGAAAAGTTCATAAAAAATGTAAAATGAACAATATAATTTTTTTTTCACCATATAAGCTTCATAATAATTTTTCAGATTTACACGGTTTTCGGCGCGCGCAGCGGTATGTGAGCCCTTAATGATTACTAAAGCGAGAGGTGTCGGTGAAGTTGAGCGCGCTGTTCAACTTATTCGCACAATTCACCGAAATTTTTTTTTTCCTTTACTTTATTTTTAACTTGAAAAAAATTTTAATTTTTTTTTTTTAATTTCAGAAGTGCGTATATGCAAAAGTGGTGCGAAACGTGTGCTTGTATGCAAACAGAGGCGTTTTCAAAAAGATGCATCACACTTGTCAGCGGAAAAAGCAAAACATTGTATTTCAATTTGAAATTATTAATGTTTTTTTTTCTGGGTATTTTCATATCCTTTTTTTCGACAATGCATCGCAAGGAATTTTGATTTATTGTTATTTTTCAATCATAGAGGAAAGAAGTAACTGCGTGATTGTTAAAAGACAGCCTTGAAAAATAATTACCCGTACGACCTTGAAATTTATTTTAATTGAATTTTAATTGATTCACTGGCGATTTCGAAATAAAAATAAAAATAAAAAATGTAATTAGCACGTTTCAAATTAATTAGAATTTTTATTCTTTGGTAGTGATTGGGTGATTTTATTTTTTCGACGCTTTTGGGTCCTCGGAAAAATTTACAAACACGTTGTGGGCAATCTAAATGATATATATATATATATTTATATATATGTATATATATGTAATATAATATATAACGAGAGATGCGGAAGGCTTTCTAGCTATATAGAAAAATGCAACAGCTCGTCTAACAACTACGAGGACTAACACCATTGGTTATAATATTATTATTATTATTATTATTATTCATGTTGCAAAAAAAGACAAATTAGGTAGGTACGCAATAAATAATTGTGACCCGTTACTCTCGCCACGTAATGCAGTGCGAAATACGTGTTTTTTTTTTGTTTGTTTGGCTTGGATGGGAGTGGGAACGTAAATCGCTTGAAAAGCACAGAGTTAAAAAAAAAACATTTTTTTCAAAAATGTGTATATCTTTCTTCGAAAATGTGTTTCAAATTATCTTCCGATCGAAAAATGTGTCACACATGATGTATTATTAAAAAAATGTGTCTCACATGATGTATTATTAGAAAAATGCGTCACGAATTATTATTCGATTCCAAAAATGTGGGTGAAGTTTTACTTATTAGGTCTTTTCAAAAATCTGTGTGATGTTATTTGTTTGTTGAAAAATGTGTTTTAAATTATTTATTATTCGAATAATGTGTCGTCAAATAATTGTTTCATTCCGAAAATGTGGGTGCAGTTATTTCGTTGAAAAATATGTTTCAAATTATCTTTCAATCCAAACATGTGTTTCAAATGATTTATCATTTAAAAAATGTGACCGAGAATTATAAGTTCTTTCCAAAAATGTGTCTGATGTTATTTTTTTGTTACACAATGTGTTTCAAATTATCCTTCAATCCAAAAATGCGTTTCAAATGATTTATTATTCCAAAAATGTGGCTCAAATTATTATTTCATTCGAAATACGTATGTAATGTTATTTTTTTCATTCAAAAATGTGTTTCAAATGAACTACTATTCCAAAAATGTGTTTCAAATGATCTACTATTCCAAAAATGTCTTTCACATCATTTATTATTCTAAAAGTGTGGCCGCGAATTATAAGTTCTTTCCAAAAATGTGTCTGATGTTATTTTTTTGTTACACAATGTGTTTCAAATTATCCTTCAATCCAAAAATGCGTTTCAAATGATTTATTATTCCAAAAATGTGGCTCAAATTATTCTTTCATTCGAAATACGTATGTGATGTTATTTTTTTCATTCAAAAATGTGTTTCAAATGAACTACTATTCCAAAAATGTGTTTCAAATGATCTACTATTCCAAAAATGTGTTTCACATGATTTATTATTCTAAAAGTGTGGCCGCGAATTATAAGTTCTTTCCAAATATGTGTCTGATGTTATTTTTTTGTTACACAGCGTGTTTCAATTATCCTTCAATCCAAAAATGCGTTTCAAATGATTTTTTATTAAAAAATGTTATTGCGAAATGATTTGTTATTCCAATTTGGATCAAATTATTATTTCATTCGAAGTACGTATGGGATGTTATTTTTTTTTATTCATAAATGTATTTCAAATGATCTATTATTCCAAAAATGTGTTTCGAATTATCTGAATAATTGAAAAATGTGTTTCAAATTATCTACAATTCCAAAAATGTGTTCCGAATTATGTATTAATATAAAAAATGTGTTAAAAATTTTCAATTATGTTTCAATTATTATTCCGTATGAAAAATGTGTTTCAAAATATCTTATGTTCAAACACTGTGCTATCATTGATATTTTATGAAAAAAAATGTGTTAAAAATGATTCTTTTAATTGAAAAAATGTGTTTGAAATTATTTTTTTTATTGAAAAATGTGTTTGAAATTAATTGATTGAAAAATGTGTTTGAAATTATTTGATTGAAAAATGTGTTTGAAATTATTTGATTGAAAAATGTGTTAGAAATTATTCTTTTAATTGAAAAATGTGTTTAAAATTATTTTTCCAATTGTAAAAATGTGTTTTAAATTATTATGGTTAATGAACAAACTGTATCAATTTTTTTGTCCTCTTTTCAATCTTAAACCTTGTGCTTTTGAAACGATTCCGACAGCGCTTTAATCATCAAATAGTATTGTAATTTTTCGATTTTCAATTTTTCCAATGAATTATTGCTTATTCGCTGTCTCTCGTTTAATCCCAAAATGCTGCGCTTCATTAGAGGTGGGGGAGGATGCCACATTCCATTTACATTGACGAAGCAGCTTTGCGCGAGGTGGTATATCACAGGCCTCACTTCAAATAACACATATATATACATGTATATGGAGATATATATATATATATATATATTTATTTATTAATAACGGCTAAAGCACAGTGCTTTTACAAAAAATTGAAAAGGTAATCTACCCGCCGCAGTCTAGCGTGGCGATTTTTTGCGGAAGATAATACAATAGATACGTTGGTGTGCAATTTTTTTTTTTTTTTTTTTTTCCAACTGAGTGTGCATGTACGTGTATTGTGTATCAACGTGTGTGAAAATGGTTCGTGTTTTACATTGTGAATATATATATGTACGAAGATCATTTGCGATAAAGCAGGTATATGATGAGACTGAAATGGTTTAAAAACGTAACGAGAAAGTATTGATAAGAAATTGAAAAATTCAATTTTTCGAAAATTGACGTGAATTAAAAAAAAAAAGTTTCTCCAATTATAACATCAGATAATATTTCTTTTTCTCACCCTTTCTCATGGCGTTGAAATTGAAATAGTTGAAAACGAACTGAGAGTGTGGATAAAAAATAACGAGATGAATTTAACGATTTTTCTAATTTTTGTTGAGAAAAAATCAATTTTCCAAAATCTAAAATTTCTCCACATTTTTCCAAAAATCACTAACAATTTAAAAATTTCGATATTTTTTAAACTTGACAAAATTCACTGTAACAAAAATTCTCAACATTTTGAGAATAGAAATTGACAAAAAAAAATAATAATTTCGTAAAAAAAAAAGTAACTTTCATTGATCTTCATTAGACGGTGTCGTATCGTTTACAAACGACACCGATTGATATAGGACTGAGACTTGGATAAAAAAAGAAACCAGATCAATTTAATAAATTTTGTGAATTTCAAAAAAGAAAAATATCAATTTTTCAAAATCTTTAATTTTTCCACATTTTCCAAGAATCACTGGAAATATCGAAATTTTTCCAACTCTCCAAAATGTAATTTGAAGACAGAAAAAAAATCTCAATATATCGAGAATAGAGATGAAAAATGAAGAAAAAAGAATTTCGAATAAATTTTATGAATCTTCATTATACGGTCTCGTTTCGTTTACAAACGACACTGATTGAAATACCACCGAGACTTGGATAAAAAAAACAAGATCAGTTTAATAAATCTTATGAATTTCGTGAATTTCAATTTTATGAAATTTTATGAAAAAAGAAAAATATCAATTTTTCAAAGTCTTTAATTTTTCCACATTTTCCAAGAATCACTGCAAATATCAACATTTCTCCAACTCACCAAAATGTAATTTGAAAACAGAAAAAAATCTCAAGTCGAGAATAGAGATGGAAAAAGATTTAAAATTTTCGAATAAATTTAATCGATCTTCATTATACGGTCTCGTTTCGTTTACAAACGACATGGGTTGATATCGAAACGTCGGCAACACACGCTTTTCCTGTCGGAACAACACACACGATAATCAATGCACTTCCGTAAATCGTTAATACTACCCTCATTCTCTATTTCTCTCTCTCTCTCTCTTGTCCTATAAACAATTCTAATTTGCCGATCCGGCAACGATATAAATTCCGTTTCTCCAAGGATCGATCGATTTCCCGCTATTTTGCATACGAATATTTCACCCCCTAACCCCGCTCTTAAAATCACCTCATCCCCTAATTTTGCATAATCAACAAACAACCGTTGTTGAAATTGCATAAAATCGTTCGCGAAGATTGCCTCAAGCTTTTGCGTGTCATCGAATAGTGTTACGGCGAAAAACACCCTTGTAACGATGAATACGTTAACGAGACCTTGTACGAGGAAGATTTAGTGGGGGGGGGGTTGAAACGATGATTTGACGAAAGAAAAAAAATTCGGAAAATTACCGGAAGTTGCCCGAAGAAATTGGTTCACAAAATTTCCCGACGAAATATCGCGGCAAAGGGGGGTTCTCGGAAAGGTAGGTCGAGAGTAGGGGGATGATGATAACAATGAAGGACGAAAATTGAACGAAAAAATCACGTTTAACGAAGGATTTAGAGGAAAAACGAAACGATAAGCGCGGATAATGGAGAAAAAAAATTTTAATGTTCGCGTTTAATGTGATTTTTACTACAATATTAAAAAAAATATATATATAATATAAATAAATAAATAAATAAATAAATAAATAAATAAATAAATAAATAAATAAATAAATAAATAAATAAATAAATAAATAAATAAATAAATGAATAAATGAATAAATAAATGAATAAATAAATGAATAAATAAATAAATAAATAAATAAAAAATTTAAAAAATTCTATTCCACGCATTGTTCCACGTAAAATCGCGAAAAATCTATATTTCCCGTTAATTCCCCGATCCAACGAACATCTGGATATCGTTCGTAACATCGAGGATCATTAATCCCGTACGGAAGCTGAAAATAGTCGTCGCGAGAAAAGCACCATCTCGTAAACGTGTCCGGTTGGGTCAACAGTGTACTTAAGGCTGATTCCCGCGATCGCGAGAACGTGTCACCTAAACACACGCGCATACACACAGAAATACAGACGCACACACCCACATACACAGAGTGTGTGTGCCAAGTTAGAAACGGGTGATTGGTAGTTATAAGCGGGTGTGAGGGGTGTAGGTGGTGACGGTAACACGCGACGTTGACTTCCGGTGTTGGGCAATGTCAGCGACGGGAAGCGAAACTACTGTGTGTGCGTGTGTGTGTGCGTGTGTGTCAGGATGATGGAAACTCTGAGGGTTACATTGGAATAAAATTTACTCGTTGGCAAATGGCAAGTAGAGGCAAAACGTTCGAGAGAAAATTTCCGACACGACGACACCGGAAGAAGACAAAAATAAAACCCTTCAAAATTTTGGGCATTACATCCCGGATTCCGGTCAGGATCCCGCGAGTTATCCGACAGGTACGGATGTAAGGTTAAAAATCTTTCAGAGCCACTCCAGATCCTTGGCAGATCGGAAGTTAATCTGGGCCTGATGTAACCCTTGAAAAATTCAAATCGGGTCCCGCCCCTATTCGCTCAGGGCCCCAATATTTCTGCAATGTAACGCTAAAAATATTGCGCAATGGCCCAAAGTTAATCTGGGCTTGAAGAATTTCAAGGGTCCCGGGCCCGGGCCCCGAATAAGGCCCCAACATTTGTCCAATGTAACGCTAAAAATATTGCTCAATGGCCCAGAGTTAATCTGGGCCTGATGTAACGTTTGAAGAATTTCAAGAAGGGTCCCGCCCCTGTTCCTCCCAGGGCCCCAATATTTCTGCAATGTAACGCTAAAAATTTTGCGCTATGACCCAAAATTAATCTGGGCCTGATGTAACGCTTGAAAAATTTCAAGAAGGGCCCGGGCCTCGTCTAAGGCCCCAACATTCTTCCGATGTATAGCTAAAAATACTGCACAACGGTCCAAAGTAAATCTGGGCCTGATGTAACGGTTGAAGAATTTCAAATCGGGTCTTGGTCCGGAAACCGCCAGAACCAGGTCAGGGCCGAATTAGGGCCTGATGTAACGCTTGACTTGTAGATTTTGTAGCGGAAAAGTTCTGCACCATAAATTGGGAAAATGTAACGGACCGCATTGACTTTGTGGGAATTCAACATGCCTGGATACATATCGTCGATAGTGGGCTTACTAGTGGCGCGCGAGAGAGACAGAGAGAGAGAGAGGGAGAGAGCTTTTATCAAAGCAGTGATATGCATACTGACACACCGCTCGAGCTAACGGTAGTTCTGAATATGCAAGCTCAACCCCGGATGCCGCATGTCGGTACGATGTATTACTGCGGGGATCTTACCCTGTCCCGAATTCCCCTGCCCGGAACGACATGACGTAAAGTTACGTAGTTGTGTATCCGATCACAAAAACGTCTGTCATACATATTGATAACGTGCAATTTTGCATTTATAACTGGAGATTCTCGTTAGTGATGACATTGTTTTTCTTTTTTTTTGTTTTTTTTTTGGCGGAACGTTTGCGAGTAACTGCCCGAGGGATGTCCGGATAAATTCAATTTAAAAGAGTTCGATCAACATTCTAACGAGTCAAATCACATTTAAATGAGTCAAGTCACATTGGAATGAGTCAAATTAAATTCAAATGAGTCAATTTAGATTCAAACGAGTCAAACACACACTTCATTTAGTCGAAACACGTTTAAATGACTCAAATCATATTCAAATCAGTCCAGTGTCATTGGAATAAGTCAAATTAAATTCAAATGAGTCAATTCACATTCAAATGAGTCAAATTAAATTCAAATGAGTCAAACACGCACTTCATTTATTTGAAACACGTTTGACTGAGTCAAATCATATTCAAATCAATCAAGTCACATTGGAATGAGTCAAATTAAATTCAAATGAGTCAACACAAATTCAATTGAGTCAAATTAAATTTACATAAGTCAATTCAGATCCAAATGAGTCAAACACGCACTTCGTTGAGTCGAAACACGTTTAAATGAATAAAATCATATACAAATCACTCAAATCACATTGGAATGCGTCAAATTAAATTCAAATGAGTCAATTCAAATTCAAATGAGTCAAATTAAATTTAAATGAGTCAATTCAGATCCAGATGAGTCAAACACACACTTCATTGAGTCGAAACACGTTTAAATGAATCAAATCATATACAAATCAGTCAAGTCACATTGGAATGAGTCAAATTAAATTCAAATGAGTCAATTCAAATTCAAAGGAGTCAAATTAAATTTAAATGAGTCAATTCAGATCCAGATGAGTCAAACACACACTTCATTGAGTCGAAACACGTTTAAATAAATCAAATCATATACAAATCAATCAAGTGACATTGGAATGAGTCAAATTAAATTCAAATCAGTCAAATTAAATTTAAATGAGTGAATTCCGATCCAAATGAGTCAAACACGCACTTCATTGAGTCGAAACACGTTTAAATGAATCAAATCATATACAAATCAGTCAAGTCAGATTGGAATGACTTAAATTGAATTTAAATGAGTCAAAACACACTTCATTGAGTCGAAACACGTTTAAATCAGTCGAATTACATTTAAATCAGTGAAATCCCATTTAAATGAGTAAAATTACATTTAAATCAGTGACAATCAAAATTAAATGAGTCAAGTCACATTCCAAATGAGTCAAAGTGGTAAAATTGCCGATAATGTTTATCTACAAACCCAAAAACAAATACAAACAAAAATACGGCATACCTAATGCCACAATAAACTTTGCTCTCTCTTTCTTTCTCTCTTTCTCTCTCTCTCAAAATTCTGAGACACGTAGGCAAATGGGCTTAGGGTGAAAGGGCATATTGGCACGTACTTTGGTAGAGAGATGAGTGGTTGAACTACACGAGCATCACTTCAATTCTGGTACAAAGTCAAAGTCCCCCCCTAGCCCTCTTCGAGTGCTCCCGGTACACCGGGTGCTTCGCTTTGTGGCCGATTGCAAAGTTCGGATGTTCGATACGAAATTCTCACGGAACTGTCTGTACGATGAATGTTTCCCCGACCAACCGATGCGCGCGCATGCACGATCGTGAAATAGTTTCGGGGACTTTGGGAAATTAGCGAACGTGAAACTATTTCCTAACGCAGAGACTGAGCGGAGAGAAATCATATCGATCACTTCGAAACGCGTTTTAATTACATCGATCAATTGTCGAACCTTTTTCAATGTTTCGAATTTTACTTTATTGTTTTTTTCATTGCTATTGTGTTGCCGACGTTTTTCTAACGAGGGAATTAAACGTACGAATCATCGTGGAAAAAACACGAAGGACCATTTCAATTATTTGAGAATTTTATTTAATTTTTGATTTTTTTCTCATATAAATAACAAATACAGACTACTGTTTTATTTTTCATATCAATAAATAATTAATGCCGATTCCATTTTTACTTTATTAAATATCGATTACCGAACGAATTTTAATTTTATCCAATAATTATGGTTGATAAATTTTTGTAATTTTTTTTTCAAGTGGTACAATTGTTTTTTTTTTCTTTTTTTTTCCCCGAAATGGTCAGAGATGTTTTTCCCAAGTGATTGAAAACTCGTAAATCGCAACTCACTTTTTTTTTTCGTTTGTTCCTACACCAGGATGTCGTTATTTCTTTTGAAAGCGAATCGACGAGTAACAAAAGTTTTCCAATAAAGTCGTCACACGCCACGAAGATATAACGAGAGGATGCGCGTCGAGTGAACACAAAAGTCCGCCCCCGATACGAAAAAAAAAGATACAAACACGTGAGGCCGAAGAAGAAAAAAAGTTAACAGGAAAAATAAAAGTACGCGTGAAAACTCGTTCGAGGGAAAATCGTTTTTTGTTATGGGAGAAAAAAAAATTCGATAAAATTGTGATTGATGGGAAAGAGTGAAAGAAAATTTATTGTCCGATCGAGATCCCTGCTGGAAACGACAGAGTTTATACACTTTTTGACATCCTGGAGTAGGTTTTTTTTGTGAGTTTCGATTTACGAGAAACAAATAGATTGGTGTTTTTCTTTTCGTTATGAATTCGACCATCGGTCCTGAGTGAGCTTACCTTGCTTCCTCTCTCGTTAAATATGATCTCTACGTCGAGGATCGGTCCAAATTGCTGTAGCAGGCAAAAAAAAACAAAACAAAAATAGTTTTTTTAATGTCAATTACGTAATTATTTTCGGATCTTGATGAGTGAGCGCTCATTTTGTTTGTCGAAAGGTTCTTTACGAATTCACTGTCAGACATTTATGAAAATATCGATTGCTTACAAGCGGCAGTCGTTTGTTTAAAAAATAATTCTCAAAATATCGAAATTAACGAAATTTTCCGCGTAATCGAGGAGGTTAATGAAAAATCTTAATCAGTGAATCGATGGAGTATCGTTCAATGAACAAAATGAGGGGTCACTTATTAAAATCGAACAAATTTTTTGGATTTCACATCGAAAAAACTGCACGAAGAAAAAGTTGTCTGGTAGTTTTTTTAATGCCAAATTCGTAATTTTTTTCGGATTTTCATGAGTGACTGCTCATTTTGTTTGTCGAAAGGTTCTTCGCGAATTCACTGTCAGACATTTATGAAAATATTCATTATTTACAAATGGCGGCCGTTTGTATAAAAACTCATTTTGAACATAACGAAGTTAATTAAATTTTTCGCGCAGTCGAGGAGGTTTATGGAAAGTCTTAATCAGTAAATCGATGGAGCATCGTTCAATACACAAAATGAGCAGTTACTCTTTGAAATCGAACTATTTTTTTGGATTTGACAACGAAAAAACTGCAAGAAGAAAAAAATGTCTCGTAGTTTTTTTAATGCCAAATTCGTAATTTCTGTCGGATTTTGATGAGTGACTGCTCATTTGGTTCGTCAAAAGATTCTTCACGAATTCACTGTCAGACATTTACGAAAATATTCATTATTCAAATGGTGGCCGTTTGTTTAAAAACTCATTTTGAACATAACGAAGTTAATTAAATTTGTCGCGCAATTGGGGTCGCGGTGGGGTATCGTTCAACGAACAAAATGAGCGGTCACTCATTAAAATCGAACAATTTTCTTGGATTTCACATTGAAAAACCTGCAACGAAGAAAAAAAAATCTTTCGCAGTTCTTTGTTTTTTTAAATGTAAAATCCGTAATTTTTGTGACTTTTGCAAAAGCACGTTTACCGACGTCAGAAGTCGGGAATAAAAAAAAAAAAAAAAAAATTAGGAAAACTCACCCCAAACATCGCCCTGAGATCGGGATCTCGGAATCTAAAGGGTATATTGCTGACGTGAAGCCGTTTTGGTTGTCCTTTTAAATCTGTACCCTGACTCGCTGTCGCTGGTGTCGTTGCGCCCGAGGTAACCGGCACTAATGCTGTACTCTCGACCACACCTTCGGGACTCGCCTCATTACCAACTGGTGTCGGCGCTGCTTGTTGTCCGCCACCGCTAGCCGCGGCCGCTGCCGCTGCTGCAACAGCTGCCTGAAACACTTCCGACTGTGAAGCCGAAAAGTACGAAGAAAAGAAAAAAAAACATGAACAACAATGCCCGGAAGTGAGAAATAATGTTAAAAAAATAATGTTAATATTTTTTTTTTAATTAAAAATATTTTTTTATCTTATAGGTGCAACGTTAATAAAAAATGTGAAATGAACAATTTAATTTTTTTTTCATCATATAACCTTTAAAATGATTTTTCAAATTTACTCTGTTTTCGGCGCGCGCATGGGATATGCGAGCCCTTAAGAAGAAAGAAGAATAAACAAATTACAAGTGAGAAAAAGACGAATAAACAAATTGGCAGAAAAGAATGCTTGAAAAATTAATTCCTAACAATAAAAGAACAATTAAACAAATTAAAAATAGAAAAAAGACAAATAAACAAATTGGACGTGAGAAAAAGACGGTTAAACAATTTGCAACTAAGTTAAAGAAAAATAAACAAATTAAAAGTAGAAAAAAGACAAATAAACAAATTGGACGTGAGGAAAAGACGGTTGAACAATTTGCAACTAAGTTAAAGAAAAATAAACAAATTACACAAAAATATAATTACAGCTCAAGCCACTTTTAAAAATTTATCTTCAAACTCACATCTGATTCAAGTGAAAATATTTAAAAAAAAAAACATAATTTTACAAATTTATAAAACATTGTCAAACGCGTGTACGTTTTATCATAGGGTTTCCAACAGCAGAGGATAGTCCAGCGTTTAGATTGAATTTTTCTCTGCGTCTATCGATCCTTATGACCAGACTCGAATTGAACAAGCTCCACGACGTGTGTGCCCTTACTTTTTCATTCGATTTATCAATGTCGTCGTTCAAACGATAAAATACGTGGTTTAACCGCGACTTTACTTTTTTTTTTCTTTTCGTAGACGACACTTTCGATTCAATTGATAGGACATTTTCCACCGTCCACTTCGTTCTGTACTATCTTGTTTATTTTATTTTTTATTTTTTCGAACTGCTTCTCAATTGTTTTTACTCCAACTTTTTTTTCACCCCTTATTTTTTTTCGAATTTTTTTTCTTACTTGTAATTCGTTTTATTGACTTTTTATCGATCGAGGCAATTTTTTCTTTCGCTTCAAATCCCATCTGCTCGCGATTTATCGAAAAATTAAATTTTTCAACATTTCTTTAATTTGCAATAAAAAAAAAACTTTTATTGAATTTTTTTTTACAAAAAAAAATTCGGTTTCGAATAAATGATTATAATCAATAAACGATAAGAGAGAAGAAGCGAAGGAGAGAGAGAGAGAGAGAAAGAGAAAGATTGTTAGCACGAGATTCTGTTTCGGTCTGACCATTCAGCCGACTGCATCACTGTCCAGGGTTATTCTAGCGTTTTTTTTCTCCCAGTAGAAAAAGCCACGTAATCCGTACGCGGTCAGACCTATCTCGTTATATTTTGCGAAATTGGCAGTAAAACGAAGCGAGGGATCGAGTTTACCTATATACACGAATGTATTGCCAATTTTTCATTGCTGAACGGAATGCAAAATGTATTGGGCGTTTCGTGTACAAAATTGGACATTTTTTTGTCACCGGGTGTCGTCGGGTCTAGAATTCACTGCCTTTTTCTTCGTCATTCGAAGGATTATTATTCAGTTATTAAGTAACAATTAATTTTTTTTACCTTCACATCACATCACCAAGTATTGTAAAATGAGAAAGCATTGTTGAAATAAATATCACGGTTTCCTGAAATTTTCATGTTCTTTTTAGGATATTAATTTTTTTTTTAAACGACTAAGTATTAAAATTGACCCTTGTTGGAAAAATTTCGTTCACTCTATGTGAAATAGCCCATGCACGTGTACGGTGAATGTTCGATATGTGTATATCGGTGCGAAACGTTTTTGCAATAAATCTCGCTATCAATTCAATAGGAGTCATCCGATACGGAGGCAAAACTCCCGAGGGCATTCGTTACATTCAAATGTGCGCATCGACTCGGACGCCTTTTATTTATTTATTATTTTTGTTTGTTCGTTATTTCGACATTGCGTGTACTGACGATATCGCGTCAATTTCTTCTCTCCGAGAGACTCGAGAATGGGGAGAAAAATGTGGAAAAAAAAAAAGAAATTCACCCAGAACAAGGGTTGAATTTGTAGTGAAAAAAAAAATTCTTAAAATTATCCTGCTTGCATTTACATTCAATTTTTTCGTTCCAATCGTCCTATCGACATATTCTCTTCTTCATTTTGTTTGTTGAAAAAAAATAATAATAATAGAAAAATATCTTTTTGGGATATCGACGTTTCGGTAAAATAAGTGACGAAATGAATCTTGGAAAAATCTTAATTATTGAAACTGTCACCACGTAAAGGAATATGATTTTTTTTAACCCTCGAGTATGTGTCAAAGAATTTTTGGATATTTTCTGTGAAGTTACATCACCGGAAAGGATATATTGGGGAACAAACGTTGTTTTTCTTTTTTGCATTTGTTCGAATTTGATTGGATAAGTGCAATTTTTTTCTCCCCCCTAAAAATTTGCTCAACTTTACGTGTAAAAGTTCCTATGACAATAGGCACCTTCGACTACTAGTGCCGAAGGTGTGAATTTTTGAAAATACTATTTGTCGATTTTTCTAAAATTAACGTCTCGAAATTTTTTGGCTTTTAAATCATCACTATGGGATCTTTTTATATATATAATCGGCTTAAAAAATCGAAAAAAAAAAATGTTAGAGCATAAAAGAATGGAGTTGTTGAGAAAATATGAAATTTTGAAAAATGGTGAATGATTTTTCTGGAAGTTTTTTTGGAAATAATTTCGTTACAAAAATTTTTAATTAAACTGAAAAAAAATAAATCAATAAATAAATAAATAAATAAATGAATGAATGAATGAATGAATAAATGAATGAATGGATAAATGAATGAATGAATGAATGAATGAATGAATGAATTAATGAATGAATGAATGAATGAATGAATGAATGAATGAATGAATGAATGAATGAATGAATGAATGAATGAATGACTAAATAATCGTTCGTAACTCACAATGGCCTGTTGATCGACACCGTTTGGCGGTGGTGGCGGACTGAAACTCGCTGTCGCCTGTGCGCCAGGTGCACCGGTCTGATGTGACGCGCCCGACGGTGCCTGTACCTGTGGACCACCGGGTGGTTGTTGTTGCTGTACGACGGTGTTTTCCTCCTTAATCTGCGAGGGTGGCGGTGGTTTAACTTCACCGGCACCGCCGGCCGTCCCAACGACACCGGTCACACCGTTAACCGGCGGTGGAAATACACCCCCACCGTAAGGCGCAGCCATGCCTGTCTGCACCATGTGCTAGAAAAAAAATAATAATAATAATAATAAATAAACTTTTCATCCCTTTTCAAATTTATTTTTCAATTTTCATTTGACATTATACAATTAATTTTAAAAAATTGTATTTCTTTATGTGCTGGTTTCATTTTGTCACGAAAAAAAATACCCGAGATGATAATTGAAATATCCTAAAAGTTAATAAAACATTATTATTTTTTTTCGTCAGGTCATTTAAAAAAAAGTTTCTTGTCAATTTAACAAATGCTTTTTCTCAGATAATCATACGGATAAACCAATGAACAATAATTTACCAAATAATATTAGTAATAATGATTGTAAAAAGCTGCGGATTGAAACTTCCTGGTTTCTTGCCCGGAAATTTCCCCAGCGATTTTTCGAAAAATTCGAAATTTTATAACGTCGCAAAGCCTCGATCGATTTTTCGCCAAATTCAATAACAAACTGTATTGTTTATTAGTCGGTGTGAAACGCTTCAGCCCAAAAGCTCGAAAATTGCATTATGCTGTTAACTATTTTTTTTTTTTTGTAATTTTCAAAATCTTCTAAGATCCAAAGTTTCAATAAATTATATTCATTTATTATACTATAAAAAAATGCATGAAAATCATTGAGAAAATGCTGTCCTAACCCTATTTCCCCCGTTGAAGTCGGCGAGGAAGATTCCTCGAAAACGGCTAAACCGATCAGTCTCAAATTTTTACACAACCTTTATAAATATATTTTTTCGTGATTAATCGGAGGTTTTTTTCTTGCCGATGAATATTTTCTATTTTGTAAACAAGTTAAAGCAAAATTGTATCGAAAATCGAAAGTTATTTATCGAAGCCGCTATTTTGTTAAAAATTAATATTTTGCTTATTCGTTCGATTAAATACCACATAAAACCATATATTAACGAAATCTTTTTTGTTTTTTCATTTTAGATGATCCAATCCAGAGATATCGTGCTCACCGCGAGACGCTATTTTTTAGAGAAGCTCCCGGAGAGATCGTCTATAGCAGCTTCAAAAATTTACATTATTTTTACAAATAAAAAATATGAAAATAAAGTTAAAAGTTATCACAATATGTATATAATTTTTTACGATAATAGAATAAAATGTCTTTCCAGGAGAAATTCTTGAAAAACCGCTTTTTTTTCGGTCTCCCGACTGCGTAAAACTGCTGAAGTAAAAATTGAGATTTTTTTTCTTTCTTTTTTTCAATACTTATTTCGTTATTTATTTTATTTTATTTTTATTTTTTTTCTCGAAAGAACGAATTGTCTTGTCCGATAGCGAGTAACCCGATCTATATTTGCACGGAAACAGGGGTGTAAATGTATCTTGGACGTAAGTGACACGTATATATACGTATATGTATATAAACAGGCAATGTAAATTCTAAATCGGTCTCTCGATAAGCCAAACAGTGTCGGACCATTATCAGACAGTATAACCACCGAATAAACTCGGTGAAACGTAATATACAGAGCATTTGAAACGGTCGAGCATTGTAAAGGGTGAGATATAAAGAGACAGAGACAGAGAAAGGAGAAATAGAGAGAGAGAAAGATATTCAAGAGGCCAGAGAAACGAGTAGGCCACGAATAATGGACGATAGGATAATTATTGGCTACCCGTGCTCTCGTTCCCAGAGGGTCAAACGAATACAGATATCGATATAGCCAAACGGGTAATTTTTGCAAAAGAAAAACACTTTATGACTTGACGTTTATTTTTTTGCATTTCTACATCGAATTTACGAATTTAGGGGAAAAACTCTTCTTGATTCATAATCAGCGGGAAATTTGCGATCCAAAAGGTCCGAAAACATATCACAAAATTGAATAAAAAATTCTAAAATTTCCACTTTCAAAAATCCAAAAAATACTTTTTCTGCTCGTGTTTTGTTGCAACGAAAGGAAAAAATTATTCCTAGATAAGTAAACGAGGTAACCTATGCATCGCTAATTGCATTTTAATTGTTAATCCCATACACCCCCCCCCCCCCCCCCCCTCCCACACTTTGCCGCAAATCGGGACCTCGTTTCTCTGTGCGTGTGGCCCGAGAAACTCTCGCGAATGACGGAAACTATAAATCACTCGCGAACCATAAAATTATCATTTCGATGATCTATTAAGCACGAATGGGATATCATAGTGCTTTTCCATTCATTTTCTTTCTCCTATTCCAAAAACATCTGCGGCGTTATCAATGTTATTCTCATTTGTGAAAATTAGAATAATGATTCGTTAATCGTTATTCGAAAAGCCGTTTTTTTTTACTCTGGAAAAAAAACCTTAGAGGTTTAAGACTCGTTTTGAAAAATTACGAAATCGTTCATTTTAATTGCTGTTTTTTTCTCCTTCTTTTCTCTTAAAATGTCATTTTTAATGATGCTGAAGTTTGCATCGTTGCGACGAAACGAAATTAAGTTTAAAAAAAAATATTAATTTTCAGTATTGCTCGAGGTTTCCGCGAACATTTGGGACCCAGGCCCCTAACGGCGACCCCAAAAAAAATTTGAATGATTTTCTCTGTCCGGAAAGCACCCTTATGGGGAGGGTGAAAAACTAAAAAAATCGTATTTCGTACTGTAATAAGATAGTAAGATTTTTTATGATCGTTAAACGTTTTTCGTCTTTACAAGAAACCCCTAAAAAAATTTGAACGATTTTCTATGTCCGGAAAGCACCCTTATGGGGAGGGTGAAAAAGTGAAAAAATCGTACTTTCGATTGAAATCAGATAGTTCACTGATATCAATGACGCGGAAAAAAAGAATAATTTTATATTCTTTTACAAATTACAATTATAACTTCAAAAAAATACTAAGAATAATAATACGAATTTACGAAAATTTCCCCCAAGGTAAATATATTCGAGAAAAGTTACAAAAAAAAAAAGAAAGTGATTGTAAATTTTTTTTTCAATGGAATAAATTACAAAAAATTAAAAAAAAAACCATAATAAATTTTTATTATCACGAATAAACATTCGTACTGATTGTAATATTAATAATAGTTTTTTTTTAATATTCACTAAAGTGTGCATAATCCTATAGATTTTTTTTCGAACTTTACCTTTGAATTTCAACTAGTTCTTTTATTTTCTCAAAATTCACGCATTTCAAAGTTGAAAAAATTTTTTTATTTTTTAATTTTATTTATTATTGTGGTGGCAAAGAGAAAAAAAATAGGGTCAACATTATCGAGACTGATAGTAGGACCGGAGAGATACTCGAGAGGTAAAATGACAATAATTTATATACACGCACGCACGCACACATAGACGTAATGTAGAGACGAGGAGAGGCTTCGAATGGGAAAATCGTGTGGCCCTCAGTACAGAAAAGAACTTACAGATCCAAACGCACACACATTCATATCATTTCCATTGTCCATTCAGTTCCATCCGGCGTCGTGGGGCCACTGTGTGACGTTGGGGTTTCGTGACGAGGGAAGGGGAAAAAAATCACGTGTGCGATTGCCCCCACCACCCCGCCCCATGTGCTTTATGAAGCAACTAACTTGACGAAGGGGGTGAAGGAGGGTAGAAGGGTGGAAGACTTTTTGTACTGTTACATAGAGCCATACATATGGCTATACATGTATTCACACTTATGCAGAGGCATTTATAAATGCTTGTATCGATGTATTACATAAAAGCGGGGCAATATGGACCACGTCCAAAAAATAGTGTGAAACATTTTATTTTTTAACGCGTTGTCCGTTTTTCTAAGGTTATTGCATTGAGATGAGATGTTAATGAGAGGAATAGATTTTTTTTTACGCAAATACAGTAAATATTGAGACAAGTGGGGTAAAATGGACCCGTCCTAAAATTAAGGAGGCATTTAATTTGTTTAGCTCTGAACGTGTTGTCCGTTGTTCTAAAGTTATTGCATTGAGCAGACACGATGTTAATGCGGGGAATTAATTTTTTTTACGCAAGTACAGTAAATATTCGAAAAAGTGGGGCAAAATGGACCACGTCCTAAAATTAATGAAAACCCGAGATTTTATGGTTTATTACGGTATTTTAAGCCTTTTGTCTGTTGTCTTAAGGTTATTTTATTAATCAAATATTATTCTAAAGAGAATTATTAATTTTTTGTCTCGTACATAGTCAATATAGAGAAAACCGGGGCAAAGTGAAGCACAACGTTGAGGTAACGAAAGTGTGAAAGAGACCTTTTGAATTTTTTTTATTTATCCGAGAGTCTTGTTAATTTTGTACAGTCTTGTCATCGATCAGACGTGTCGTTTTGACGAATTCATATGTCCCCTGAAAAAAAAACGGTCAATATAAAAAAATTTAGATCGTGAAAATGTCATTTTTTTTTCTTCATAGCGTTCCATATTGCCCCACTCCACCCCTTTGGGCGACGGCAGTCATCGACAAACTGCACGAGCGCGAGGACTTTGATCGCTTACACTCTCTCAATCGATATGGCAACAACAAAAAGTCCCGTATGCAGCAGAATGCAACATTTTTTAAATTTATTGAAATTTCGTCTATTTCTTTATGGGGGAAATAGGGTTAGGACAGCGTTTTCTCAATGATTTTCATGAATTTTTTTATAGTATAAAAAATGAATATAATTTATTGAAACTTTGAGAATACTTTATACATATATTTAAGTATATACTATAAAGTTTTTAAAGAATTTTCTTGAAAAACACCGAAAATATTAGCAACCCCATATTGCAGGTCACAATCAGACTGAGCATTTTGCGTACATTCTGGAAGCCGCAATTTTCATCTAAAATCAAACGAGGTTGGAATTTACTTTTATTGTATGTCTCTCTTCTATATGAACCTAAATGCTATGAAAAAATATAGAAAACTGAATTTTTGACAGGGGTCAAAACAAAAAAGGATGATTTTTTGCCATTTTTTACAACTTTATTTGCAAAAAAAAAAATTATTTCGAATAATGATAATATTCCGATTTTAGGTTCATATAGCGCGCAATACTATGAAGAAAGTAACTGCCAATTTTCAAAACGATTGGTTGAAAACTTTTCAAACTAGCGTGTACGCAAGTTGAAAAAAGTCGTTTTCAGACAAAACGCGTTTGAAAAAATAGTACCAAGAAAAACAAGCAATATGGGATCGCTAACATCTTCGGTGTTTTTCAAGGAAATTCAAAAAAAATTCCAAAAATTTTATAGTATATACTTAAATATATGTATAAAATATTTTCAAAGTTTCAATAAATTATATTCATTTTTTATACTATAAAAAAATTCATGAAAATCATTGAGAAAACGCTGTCCTAATCCTATTTCCCCCCTTAATGGCTTATAACAATAGAACGAGTGGGAATTTTCATTTAAAATTTTGGGTACATATTTTTCAATAGTTTTACTAACAATTTATGAAATTTAAAAAAAATCGATTTTTTGAACCGTCTAACCCTATTTCCCCCCTTAAATGCCATTTCATTCGAGTATTTTGCCGAACCGATGTAATCTCATTATATCGATCAAGCACGATATTAAATACGGGGAATATATTATTCGCCCTCGAGGACAGTCGTTAATGGGGGGGAAAACCGGGCAAAATGGACGACGTCTCAAAATTGTTTGAAAATTCGATAAAGAATTTTTTTCATTATTCTCACCGTCTCTGCCAACATAGAAACACAACATCGCATCGGAGAAAATTATGTTTCGCCCAAAAAAAAACCATCGATAAAGCAATTGCACGTGGTAAAAAATATCGTTTTTTCACACTGGTCCATTTTGCCCCACTGTTTCTTAAACACGACGGACATTCAACGTGGAAATCGACGAGCAAGGGGACTTTGCCCTCTAACACTATCGCCGAACGATATTACTATATCAAAAGTACACCTTTATATATACACGTGAACACGGTAAATTATGCGAAGTGAATAATTGATTGGCCACCGGCCAGGCCGGACATACACGCGCGACTTTTAACATGTAATGAGCGAGAGTGAATGGGATATCTTGCGCGATTAAAGAGAGAGAGAGAAAGAGAGAGAGAGAGAGAAAAATAATTTTTCTTTTTCTTTTACATTTCGTGTGTTTTAGGAAAATTTTGCACGAATATCTTTCGCTAAATCCCTGATCACACGAAATTCTAGACTCGAGAACGCGCGTAGAACATAATCATTTTAGGACCACACTTTCCGAGACGATGCAAATTGCCTCGAAAGGAGAGGAGGAGAGAAACAGAGTGAGAGGGGATGCCCGAGCACGACATTACAAATTTCTGAGTGAGTTGGGGAGCCTCCGGGAGTGAATCAAATTATAACGACGTAAACCTAGGGCGTTCCGAAATGCCTCTCGTACGACCCTCCGCACGGTCCCGTTCTATCGAGACGTGCGCAAGGGGGGACGATGATGAATTTGGAAGCAGCTAATGTACAGGTGCACCCAAAACGCATCCGCGTTGAACTTCTCTGTTTTTATAAATTAAATATTAATTTTGCCATTTTTGAGGATTTTAAAAGAATTTAGAAGATTTTAGAATATTTTAGAATTCAAATTCCAGCACTTTAGAAGATTTTAGAATTCAAATTTTAGCATTTTAGAAGATTTTAGAATTCAAATTTTTAGCACTTTAGAAGATTCTAGAATTCAAATTTTAGCACTTTAGCAGATTTTGCAATTGAACATTTTGGTATTTTAGATTTTTGTAAATTGAAATTTTAGTATTTTAGGAAAATTTTAGAACTGACATTTTAGAAGAATTTAGTATAAAAAATCTAAACACTGTATTCAAACTTTTTGTTTTTGGATACAAATTTTACAGAATTGTGTCTCCCCCCTCCCCGCCCCCCATTGACGTAGCAATTAAAATATGATAAATTCTAGATTTTATCATATTCCAATGTGTCAAACTTGTAATCGGAAAATTTTAGAATTTTAGTTTCGAATTTTAGAATTTTATTTTCGAGAAGTTTTTAGAAATATAATTTTTATTATCAGAAGAAAATGTTTAGATTGTACAGTAATATGTGAGGGTTTTCTATTTTAGAAGAATTTGCTATTAACAATCGAAATATTGTATTCAAACTTTTAGATATCGGATTGAAATTTTATGAAATTATGTTTTCCACATTGACATAACAATTTATAATTATGGAGAGATGGAGAGAGAGAGAGAGAGAGAGAGAGAAAGTGGTTTGAAGTTTGAAAACCGAGAATAATACTAAAATATGTAATGCGCGAGTCTAGTTCTCTCTCGACAATTCGTCCGCTACTTCCTATACAACCCTCCACTCACTGTCAACCTCGCTCTCTCCCTCTCTCGCCCCTTTCTCATTTCCTTTCGGTTCTCTCCAGGCTCGACTAAATACTTCTTCCCAGTTAAATACTCTAATTCGTATTAATGACCGACGAGTCACCCTGTCTCGAGCACAGAGAGAAAGAGCCTTTTGTACGGAGCGGAAACTTTGTCCTCACAAATGTGTTCTTTCGTACGTATAATAATGTAAAATTAATAAAAAAAATACCAAAAATATGAAAATAAAATTGACAAATAATGAATTTCATGTTTTTTTTTAATTCAATTAAATCACGATCATTATTATTACATATTTCACACTAATTCATAAGAAGTCTGGCAAAAAATTATTTCTACAATTTTGTTTTACATTCGAATAATGTCGCTTATTTATTTTTTTTGTCTGCTCTCTACGTGCGCTGAAAGACCAACGGATCGGCAGCGAAAATAAAAAAATCGCAACGCGTGTGGTGCGCGTTTCTAAAATCGTCTCTATTCTAATAATCCAAGAGTCTACGTTCTTTTTTTTCTTTTGCCCACCCCCCCCTCGTCCCTTTACTGATCTGCGCTGCAGCAAAGTATAAAAAAGTTCCTCCACAGTACCGTCCTCTCGTTCTTTCACGATTGAGTCGCATCCGAGAAGTCTCCACTGCCTCGTATCACGACTTGAATTCTCAATGAACGGACTTCCCTCGGACACGCTCGCGAGGTCATTGTTCATGGACGAAAGGTGCGGTAGAAGATTTAACATAAATATATATATATTAACAGAAGTTAAAATAATTCAAAATAAAAGAGAAAGTTAGAAATACATTTTTTTGTTGTATTTTGAATTTTTGGGGTATAACGAACGATTGACGTTGGAACCTTTCAGAATTTAAAATTCAGAATTTAGAAGAATTTATTTTTAATCTATAATAATAATAATAATAATAATGCATTGTTGTGATTATCCATTTATTAATTAAATATGTATTTCTAAAAAAAAAATTGACTTTCAAATCCTAAAATTGTAATTCTAAATTTTTCAAATTTCCAATAACTAGTTTAGAATTTATGTTGATAATTTATATTTAATCAACAACAACAATAATAATAATAACAATAATTTCATAATTATTGATTAAATATAGTTTTTTTTTTATTTCGACTGACGATTTTTTAAATTCGTATTCAAATTTGTTTTCTCAATTCAGAATGTTTAAATTTTGCGGAATGTTTTGTTTTTGAGCATTACAAAAATTCTTTCCGGTCATTCGTTAATAAATATTTTGTCTTTGTGACTGTGCATTCACGATGTAAAAATGTTGAGAAAAAAAAAGGGGGTCAATTTTTCTCAAACGACGGAGATAATCTTGATTGGGGTAGGTCAGAGGTTTAAGAGAGGGGGGTTGCGTTTTAACTGAGATATTTAACCCAGATTTAGTGCTCGCAACGCTCGAGTAACTTCTCGTACGTACTTTGAGTTACAAGTTCATCGGCGAGTGTATCGTATTATATTGCTTGCAAGCTTATATATATCGGATACACTCAAAGGGGCTCGGGGGGCGGAAGCCATATTTAAACCTCATCGATGTCTCCCTCGTTGGAATAAAGAGAAAAAAAAAACACCCCTCTGTAATTTACACGTGTCAATTGTTGCAGCGAGACCAAGAAATGAACCGATTTGACAAAATCCAGTAGTCAAAATAAAAATTATAAACAAACTTATGTCGCAATAAAGATAAAAATAGTAACAATTTAATTTCGAAAAAAATATTTAATTCGTACAAAAATATTTGGATCATTTAAGGAAAAAAAAATTTCATTCGATGAATGAATTTATATATTTTTTCGTCAACTTAAATAAAGATGGTGTTATAAATATTGCATTTTTTTTTAATTCAAAGAAATCTTCCCTTTAAAAAAAATGCGAGACTAAGTTAATCAAAGCAATTTCTTTTATTTCACGACATTTAAACGACCGAACTAAAAAAAATGTAAAAAATTGCCGTAGCAAAAAAAGAAGTAAAAAATACCTTTTATTTAACGTAAAAAATCAGTACTTATACAATTTGTTATATTAGGAGAAGATAATAGTGGGCATAAAAAATAAATAAAAAACGTTCGCCATCTTTGTGCATTAAGGATTCATCTTGGAACACGAGGGTGAGGGGGAAATGGGGATAAACTTTTGAAATATCGAGTAAAAGTAATTTAGCCTGACCGCAGAGAGAGAGAGAGAGATTGGACGAGGTGTAAAGGGGTTAAAAAAAGGCGGAGTTAGTTAGGGAAACGAGAAACTAAGAGAGAATAAAATCCTTGAGATTTTCTTCGCAGCCTCCCTCGTTTTCAACTCTTCGTAGACAGATATACGGGGCATTCCATGCCAACTCGTTGGACTTTGGTAAGGCCCAATTTTTTATTTTCCCAATTTCGTTAAACTTTTCGACCATAAAATGATCGAAACGATCTTGACATTTTTTTCATCTTATTTAAGGGGTTATACGCAGTCAGGATTAAAAAAAATAAGCTTTTAATTTAATTTTCGTAATGTACATATACTTAAGAATATACACAGAAAATTTCATGTTAATCCGCAAAATATTCTCGAAGTTACACGCATATTTGTAAAGGGATTTTGAAAGTTTGAATGCGTTTTACTCAAAACTGGGTTTTTAAAGTCGGCGTGCAAGATTCCTCGAAAACCACTAAACCGATCAGTCTCAAATTTGTATACATGCTTTATGAATATATTTTTTAGTGATTAATCTAATGTTTTTTCGCGCCGTTAAATATTTTCCATTTTATAAACAATTTAAGGCGAACATTTGTATCGAAAATCGAAATTTTCTTTTGAGAAGCCGCCATTTTGTTAAAAATTAATATTTTGCTTATTCCTTCGATTAAATACCACATGATACCATATATTAACGAAATCTTTTTTGTTTTTTCATTTTAGATAATCCAATCCAGAAATATCGTGCTCGCCGTCGAGACGCTTTTTTTTAGAGGAAGCTCCCCAGGAGATCGGCTATAGCAGCTTTAAAAATCATTATTTTTACAAATAAAAAATATGAAAATAAAGTTCAAAGTTACCACAATATGTATATAAATTTTCACGTTAATAAATTAAAATGTCTTTCCAGGAAAAATTCTTGAAAAATCGCTTTTTTTCTGCATCGAAAAATTTGTAAAAAAAACTGATGCAATCATTTTTTTTTTCGTGGTCACAATTTTCTTTCAACTTTAAAATTTCGTAAATTTTCAATAATTCATAAAATTGTGAACGGACGAAAAATCAAAAAATCAGAAAAAATAAGGGAAATCAAAATTATCCGATGCCAAACTCGTGAGAGTTGGCACTGAACGCTCCATATATATCCTGTATCTCGTGGTTTTTTTTCTCCCTCTTTTATCATATATATATGGCGGATAATGAGAAAACTTCTGATGGATTTTCCATTCTATGAATCGCGCGAGGGTTATATTAGCGGCTCCGACTCCTCCGGGGCAGAATTGGAAACCGACAAATCCATGAATATTTAATGGACTTTTCTGTGGGTAATAATTAAATAAAAAATAAAAGAAAAAAACAAATACGAGAATAACGAATTTTTAAGTGTTTCGAAAATCCATGAATATTTCAGGAGACTATTGCCGACCACTGTTTTGGAAAATGTCAATAAAACAATATAGATGAAACGATAAAATGAAAAAATAAATAAATAAATAAAGTAGCAGGATGAAAATTAAAAAAATTTTTAAACGAAAGAAAAAAAAAATGTAAATTATCAAAGTATCGAGAATAAAATTGGAAAATAGTCTGGGGTAGTACTGGAGGTACTCGAATATCCAGAAGTCAGGTTTAATTTTTCGTTTAATTTTGAAGCAAAAAAAATTTGAAAAACGAAAATATTAAAAATTCTTGAACAAAAATGATAAAAACTTTAAAAAAAGGAAATAAAAAAAAAATTATAAAAACGTGCAAAAATTGTAAAAACAAAAAATACTCGTAAATCGACGAATATTTAACGAGATTTTTGGACACAAGAGGTCGAAGCAAAAAAGAAAAATTAAAAAGCTAAAAGACGGATGATTTAAAAAATGAAAAAATCGAAGGCTGAAAAAGATCTCAAAGTTTCGTGAGCATTCGTGAAATTAATTGGCCTGCAATTCACCTTTTCGAGGACAAATGAAATGAAAGAAGAAAAAAAAATCGTTGGCAAACATCGTGAAATATAAAATCGTATTGAACAAGCTCATCGATTCACGATAATTCGACAATGGTGGAAATTTTTTCTATTTTTCTTTGTCATTTTTTTTCTTTCTGTGAAAAAAGTGTTGAAAGCGCGAATGGCGAGGCATCGTTAGTTAATAAACGCGAAAGAGAAGAATCGGGGTGTTTCGCGAATTTATTATTTAAATTCAAGTTTTTAAGCGTGAGAACCGCTCAAACTTTTTTTTTTTCCTTTATTTTTTCTTTAAGGGGGGAAATAGGGTTAGACGATTCAAAAAATCGATTTTTTTTTAATTTCATAAATTGTTAGTAAAACTATTGAAAAATATGTTCCCAAAATTTTGAATGAAATTTCCGACTCGTTCTATTGTTATAAGCCATTGAAGTGAGTAGCTCTCCTTCAGGCCCCGAGCGTGCCACGTGTTTCAAACGCGTTTTTCTGAAAACGACTTTTTTTTAACTTGCATACACGCTAGTTTGAGAAGTTTTCAACCAATCGTTTTGAAAATTGGCAGTTACTTTCTTCATAGTATTGCGCTCTATATGAATTTAAAATCGGAATATTATCATTATTTAAAATATTTTTTTTTTTGCAAATAAAGTTGTAAAAAATGGCAAAAAATCATGCTTTTTTTGTTTTGACCCCTGTAAAAAAATTCAATTTTCTATTTTTCTTCATAGCATTTAGGTTCATATAGAAGAGAGACATATAATAAAAGTAAATTCCAAGCTCGTTCGATTTCAGATGAAAATTGCGGCTTCCAGAATTTACGCAAAATGCTGAGTCTGATTGTGACCTGCAATATGGGGTCGCTCATATTTTCGGTGTTTTTTAAGGAAATTCGTCAAAAATTGTATAGTATATACTTAAATATATGTATAAAATATTCTCAAAGTTTCAATAAATTATATTCATTTTTTATACTATAAAAAAATTCATGAAAATCATTGAGATAACGCTGTCCTAACCCTATTTCCTCCGTTAATGAACGCGAAAGAGAAGAGTCGGGGTGTTTAGCGGATTTATTTTTTAAATTCAAGTTTTTAAGGGTGAGAACCGCTAAAAGTTTTTTTTTTCCTTTATTTTTTCTTTAAAGCATTGTACAATGTTCCAGAAAGTCTCGGGTTGATTTCCCGTTGATTGTGTGAGTTGGGTCGCATTGGAAAGAAAAGAGAGAAAGAAAAAAAAACTCGTGGCTCAAACTACGAAAGCGCGTACGGTATCTGTGAGATCCATTCTAGCGTGATTTTTTCTTTTCTTTTTTGTGCCACGAGGGATGAAAAGGGTGTGCGCAGAAACGAGAGGCAGTAAACGCAATTCTAACGGGGTTTTTTTTTCTCTTTGTCCTGTCTCGCGAAGAAGGGAGAGAACACCAAATATGGGCGCTGAGAAAAAGAATAAAGAGCAAGGGGATGGGTAGGGCGAAAAAAGAGGTTGGCAAACCTCGAGGCAACTGTTCGAGGTGAGTGGGAAAAAAATCATCTTTTCGCGAATAAATACTAGGGAGAACAGAGACCGAGCGTTATTTTAATGACGATCATTTTTTTTTGGCAAAAAAAAATGGAGAAAGAAAACAGAACGAATGATTTTGTTTTAATTTTAGTAATGACACGTGTGACGTTAAAAACAACGATTTGATGATTATTCTCGGTGAGTAGAATCATTAAATTAATTAATAAAATGATTTTCCATGGAAAGAATTTTTTTTTTTGTTCACAATTTTTCAAAATAACTTTCCATCGCTTGCTTAAAAATACAAAATATGAGATAATGAAGAGATTTTCCGTGGCTACACCCACGTGTGTCTAACTTACACGCGTACCTCTTTTATCCCCGTGCTCGCCGCAATATCTAAATATAATTTTCGCTGTTTAGAGTTTGCTCATCGTGATGGAATTTTTCGAAGCATCCCCTCGAATCGACCACAGTTTTGTATACAGCGCGAGCGAGGAGTTGTGAAAATTCGAGAAATTTCGTTTTTGTTCTTGTTTATTTATTTGTTCCCTCGGTTTGCACGAGATAAAAAGTAGAAACGAGTTATATATGTAAGGGCAAAAGACGAAGTGTACAGTGATTGGCCACTTGAGCAGAAGGAAAAAATTAAAATACAAATGGAGCGAAGGGAATTTAAGATTTACTTTTTTTCAGAGAACAATTATGTATAATTGGACGAATAAGGAATGTTAATTGAAGGCAAGAGCTTCGGGATTGAAAAAATTTAAGATCAGAATCGAAAGGATCTTCGTAGCAAGAGAGTGAGACTTTGCGAAGCCAATTTCGTTCATCGGTGCTAGCTGAACTTTATGAAACGTGAAAGTCGTCGAATTATTTGCTTCGATCTATCAAAAATCTTTAGCGCAAGATCTCCAAATGGGAATTCGTATATTCAGTGTAGAGAGAATTTCTTTGCGAAGAGAATGAAACCTTACGATGCCAATTTCGTTCATCGGTGCACTCTGAAACTTACGATGCAATCTCATGGTCCTAGGGTTCAAATTGCACCGATGAATCACATTGGTTTCGCAAGAGATTTCATTCTCTTCGCAACAAGATTCTTACTACACTGGATATATGCATTTCCATTTGGTGATCTTGCACAGAATTACAAGACAAATTTGTTAAAATGTCACAGCGTAGAAGAAAATTTACCCCAAAAATGAGTAAATCTTTAGCGCAAGACTTTCAAATAAAAATTCCTACATTCAGTCTGGAAGAAATATCCTTACGAAGAGAATGAGAACTTGTGATGCCAATTTGCTTCATCGGTCCACCCTGAAGAACCAAATTGGCTTCGCAAGAGGTCTCATTCTCATTCGCACAAAGATTCTTTTTAATTTCCATGCAGGAATTTCCATTTGAAGCTCTTGCACAGAATTAAAAGGCAAGTTTGTTAAAACGTCACAGCGTAGAAGAAAATTTACTCCAAAAATGAGTAAATCTTTAGCGCAAGACTTTCAAATAAAAATTCCTACATTCAGTCTAGAAGAAATATCCTTACGAAGAGAATGAGAACTAGCGATGCCAATTTGCTTCATCGGTCCACCCTGAACCAAATTGGCTTCGCAAGAGATCTCATTCTCATTCGCACAAAGATTCTTTTTAATTTCTATGCAGGAATTTCAAGGCAAGTTTGTTAAAACTTGCCTTGACAATGAGTAAATCTTTAGCGCAAGACCTACAAATAAAAATTCCTACATTCAGTCTGGAAAGAACATCCTTACAAAGAGAATGAGAACTTGCGATGCCAATTTGCTTCATCGGTCCACCCTGAACCAAATTTGGCCTTGCAAGGTCTCATTCTCTTTGGAACAAGATTCTTTCGAAATTTTATGCAAGAATTTCTGTTTGAAGCTCTGGCACAAAATTACGAGTTAAATGTGTTAAAATGTTACAGCGTAGAAGAAAATTTCCCCCAAAAATGAGTAAATCTTCAGCGGAAGACTTTCAAATGGAAATTTTTATATTCAGCCTGGAAGGAATCTCCTTACGAAGAGAATGAAAGCTTGCAATGCCAATTTGCTTCATCGGTCCACCCTGAACCAAATTGGCTTCGTAAGAGGTCTCATTCTCATCGCAAGAAGATTCATTCCAATTTGTGTGCAGAAATTTCCGTTTGAAGCCCTTGCATAGAATTACAAGGTAAATTTGTTATAATATCACAGCGTAGAAGACAATTGACTACGAAAGTGAGTAAGGCTTCTGCGCAAGATCTTCAAACGAAAGTTCCTTCGCTCTAACCAGAAAGAATCTTCGAACAAAAAGAACGAGACTTTGCAGAGCCAATTTTCTTCATCGTTACAATCAGAACCTTGCGACAGGCTGAAAATGAGAAAATATTTAGAGCGATGAGCTGCGTTACAAAAAATAAAATAAAAATAAAACACTTCATCGCAGTATGATTGTCAGCATTTTAAGGTAACTGCGATTCCCTTAGAAATAATATATTCTATCTTCTCCATTCTTTTACTAGATTCCGAATGGTTTTTCGTTCGAACGATTCGCGTTTCCGGTTTACGAGAACTTGCCACGAATATTTAGTCGTTTAGGGATCTCGTTTTGCGCTCCGGTTAGTATAGCAACCCTCTGGCTGCTCGAAACACACGACGATGAGCGACGGGGAGAGATGGGGAGATGTCTCTCTCTCCGTATTGCAACGGAAGAGAGATTTTGGCACGAAGCCATCGAAGCACAAAGGTCTGAGTCATATATATATACATATGGCAACGTCTAGCAAACAAAAGGACCCAAGTCAAACAGCTATTATAAGTTAAATCGCGTGCGTTACGCCCTTTTTTGTGTTAGCAGCTTGTTATTGCCATCTATCTCTCTTTCTCTCTCTCTCTCGCGTTTCTATACTCAGTTGCTAGTTAGAAACGATGTTTCCTCCCTGCCTTGAAAATCTCCAACTGTCAGGCCAACTCCTCGTCCGGTCGATGCCGTGCGGGACCCGAGACGGGAGAAGAGTTTCGTGTACTCTCGATTACAATTCACAAGAGACTTAAAAAGAAAACACAAATAATTGTGTTTTATTTTCCCAGAATATTGTACAGGAGAGATGAAAGAATGATGTCGAAGTTTGCATCGTTGGAACGTAACGAAAAGAGGTTTTTCAAATTTTTATTTTCGTTATTGCTCTCGCTACTCTTGCCCATTTCGGTCCAGGTCCTTAAAGGAGACCCTGAAAGAAAGTTTTAATGATTTTTGTCTTCGAAAATTCAACCTTAAGGAGGATGGATGTTAAAAAAATATATTTTCGTTGCACTCCAACGATGCAAACTTCAACATCATATGAAAGAGGTATTTTGGAACCAGGAGCCAAGACAATTGGAAGTAAAAGAGAAAAATAAATACGAATCATTATTTAGGTATTTTCGTGAAAAAATAAACTGATTCTCAAATAATAATCAAAATTAATTTTCAAAAATATCTTTTTTTAAATTTCATTTTCGTCATATACATATATTTAAGTATATACACAGAAAATTTCATGTCAATCCGAAAAATATTCTCGAAGTTACAGGCATATTAGTAAAGACGTCTCGGGAGCGTTTGAAAGTAGCGTCGTAAGTTTGAATGCGTTTTTACTCAAAACTGTGTTTTTAAAGTCGGTGTGCAAGATTCCTCGAAAACGGCTAAACCGATCGGTCTCTAATTTTTACACAAGCTTTATAAATATATTCTTTAGTGATTGAACTAAGATTTTTTCTCGCCGATAAATATTTTCCATTTTATAAACGATTTGAGGGGGGAAATAGGGTTAGACGGTTCAAAAAATCGATTTTTTTTTTATTTCTTAAATTGTTAGTAAAACTATTGAAAAATATGTTCCCAAAATTTTAAATGAAAATTCCGACTCGTTCTATTGTTATAAGCCATTAAGGGGGGAAATAGGGTTAGGACAGCGTTTTCTCAATGATTTTCATGAATTTTTTTATAGCATAAAAAATGAATATAATTTATTCATTCCTACCGAAGCAAATTTATGACTGCCTTGACTTTGTTTTTCTTGGTACTATTTTTTCAAACGCGTTTTTCTGAAAACGACTTTTTTTTTAACTTGCGTACACGCTAGTTTGAAAAGTTTTCAACCAATCGTTTTGAAAATTGGCAGTTACTTTCTTCATAGTATTGCGCTCTATATGAACCTAAATTCGGAATATTATCATTATTTAAAATAATTTTTTTTTGCAAATAAAGTTGTAAAAAATGGCAAAAAATCATGCTTTTTTGTTTTGACCCCTGTAAAAAATTCAATTTTCTATTTTTTTGATAGCATTTAGGTTCGTACAGAAGAGAGACATATAATAAAAGTAAATTTCAACCTCGTTTGATTTCAGATGAAAATTGCGGCTTCCAGAATGTACGCAAAATGCTGAGAATCTGATTGTGACCTGCAATATGGGGTCGCTAATATTTTCGGTATTTTTCGAGGAAATTCTTCAAAAATTTAATAGCATATACTTAAATATATGTATAAAATATTCTCAAACTTTCAATAAATTATATTCATTTTTTATACTATAAAAAAATTCATGAAAATCGTTGCGAAAACGCTGTCCTAACCCTATTTCCTCCCTTAAGGCGAAAATGTTTATCGAAAATCGAAATGTTTCTTTGAGAAGCCGCCATTCTGTTAAAAATTAATATTTTCCTTATTCGTTCGATTAAATACTACACAATACCATATATTAACGAAATCTTTTTTGCTTTTTCATTTTAGATCATCCAATCCAGATATCGGTGCTCACCGCCAAGACGCCTTTTCTTTTAGAGAAGCTGCCCAGGAGATCGGCTATGGCAGCTTTAAAAATTCATATTTTTACAAAAAAAAAAAATGAAAATAAAGTCAAAAGTTACCACAATGTGTATAAAAATTTTTACGTTAATAAATTAATATGTCTTTCCAAGAAAAATTCTTGAAAAATCGCTTTTTATTGGTCTGAGGAGACCAATAAAAGACGCTGATTTATTGGTCTCAAAAAAAAAAAACCGAACGAAAAAAAAACCCTGTGGATAATTATCAATAACGGGGTTCCTCTGCATTAATCATTGTTAATTTTTTTTATTCAACATTGAGTGAGCATTCTTTTTTTCTTTTTAGAAATCTGAGTGTGATCGTTCTTCGTATAAAAGCTCCAGAAGGGAAAGAGAAGGTCAGGAGGGGGGGGGGGGATCCGAATGAGCGGATGTACAGTATTCGGTAGGATATAGCATTACCCGAGTGCATACAGTACTAACGCTTAGCGAACTATACGATAACACTTTGTTCGAGGATATTACAAGCCATGAAGCGAGGCGATCATCGCGAGAGATTCTCTTCAGGGGGGGGATTCTCACTCTCTCTCTCTTTCTCTCTCTCCCTCTCCCGCCCTTTGCCGATGCGTGTCCTGACGTCACACTTCCGGCCAATCAAAAACCATCAACGCGAGAGCCCTAAGAGTACAAGATATACATATAATACAAAAGAGAGAGAGAGAGAGAGAGAGTGAGAAAGGGAGACAGAGAGAAAAACAGAATTTACCATGCGGTGACGCGGGTTTGAAACACACGAGATGGTTCTGCTCGAGTTGTCAGAGGATGAGAAACGTTTCATACCCCGATCCTCTATCCGTTACAGTGTGTGACCATCGACATACGAGAAATTCCCATGGTCAATTGGCCCGATTGTGACAATTTTTTTTCCATTAATTTTTCACATCACTTAGACACGGGCCATTCTACGGAAAATCGAACCGACTGCGGTGTCAATCCGTACCGGTTTTGTGTCAATTAGTACGGGACGTTCCGTGTCAAAATTCATCAACGCTACCGAGACCAATTTCCATCACTGGCGAATTAATCGCGGGTCCATTTCTTGGCAAATTCACTCAACTACACGAGCATAATTTAAATTAAGGTTTATGGCGACGGTAAAATTTTCAAAAAATCTATGTTTTTTTTCACCATCAAAATAAGTTAAGTTAAGTTAAGGCGATAGTTGTTAATAAATAAATAATTTAAGTTAAGTAGGCGATTGACTTGAAAATAAAAAATTATTTTTCTCATTGCATTTCGCAGAGAGTAACGTACGGAATTTCCGATTAATCAAAAACTTTCCAATTTTATGGGCATTTTTGTACGAAATATTTTCGCTGGAAATTCACCTTTTTTTTCCAGTTCAAACGCTTACTAATATTCGAATAAAACAATATTTTTCAAATTTCCCACGTATTTTTCTGGGTAATCTCATGTGGATTAACGAGAATTTTTTTTTTTTCGTTCTGCGACAAAAATTGTGGATGCCGAAAGTGTCACGCCGCGAAGCGCGTCGAAAGGAACAAAAACGATACCAAAAGCAAATGGCGGTAGTCGGCCATTTTGTGTAACAACAAAACGGAAAAAAATATTTTTCATTGGCTCGATATTTCTGCTAAATAGATGTGTAATTAGTTTTATAAATAAAACACTTTTTCATAGAAAAAAAAATTTTTTAAACGTGCACATGATTTTATACCCGTTGCCGTGGGCCCCCTTAACGTTAGCCCGCCCCCTTAACGTTAGACTCGTTAATACGGGGCATTCCGTGACAAATCGATCTACTTAAGGGGGAAATCAGGGTTAGAACAGCGTTTTCTCAATGATTTTCATGAATTTTTTTATGGTATAAAAAATGAATATAATTTATTGAAACTTTGAGAATATTTTATACATATATTTAAGTATATACTATGAAATATTAGCGACCCCATATTGCAGGTCACAATCGGACTCAGCATTTTGCGTACATTCTGGAAGCCGCAATTTTCATCTGAAATCAAACGAGGTTGGAATTCACTTTTATTATAGATCTCTCTTCTAGATGAACCTAAATGCTATCAAAAAAATAGAAAATTGAATTTTACAGGGGTCAAAACAAAAAAACATGATTTTTCGCCATTTTTTACAATTTTATTTGCAAAAAAATAATATTTTAAATAATGATAATGTTCCGATTTTTGGTTCATATAGAGCGCAATACTATGAAGAAAGTAACTGCCAATTTTCAAAACGATCGGTTGAAAACTTTTCAAACTAGCGTGTACGCAACATGAAAAAAAGTCATTTTCAGAAAAACGCGTTTGAAAAAATAGTACCAAGAAAAACAAGCAATATGGGCTCGCTGATATTTTATAGTATATACTTAAATATATGTATAAAATATTCTCAAAGTTTCAATAAATTATATTCATTTTTTATACTATAAAAAAATTCATGAAAATCATTGAGAAAACGCTGTCCTAACCCTATTTTCCCCCTTAATGGCTTATAACAATAGAACGAGTCGGAATTTTCATTTAAAATTCTGGGAACACATTTTTCAATAGTTTTACTAACAATTTATGAAATTAGAAAAAAATCGATTTTTTGAACCGTCTAACCCTATTTTTCCCCCTTTAAGATGGAAAAATTTTTTTTTAATCAAATTTTTCCATCGAGTATGGGGAATTTAATGTAAAATTCACGCGACTTCGTTCCACGACATTTTCACCTAGTACGGGGCATTTCATGCCAAATTAACCCGTTTTGCGAAGAGCACAATGTTTACGGAATTTTTATGGGATATTCCTTGTAAAATTGTTGCAGGTTGTGATTCTCGTTGTTGTTCGGTTAATGTCCTCAATTAGCACGGGGCATTCCACGCCCAAATCGTGACGGACTATAATTCATTATTCTTTGTTCATTATTTTGACGCGATTTAAACAAACAAAAAATGTTTCCAATGTATACGAGGCATTCCATGCAAAATTGACCCGACAGAATTCGATTTTCTTTTCAATGGTATGGGGCATTCTATGCGAAATGAACATGTCCGTTATTCTCATAATTGTTTTTTTTTTTCGATTTCTATGGGACATTCTATGCCAAATCGACTGAGCGGTGAGCCAAAATTTTTTATTCGGCTTATTCCAATTTGTAGAGGGATTGCTATGTCGAATCGAACATAATTAAAGATAAAAAATATATATTAAAAATTGTGAGGGTCTGTTTGATGAGAATCTCTTGTGCCTAAACGCATGAGAATTCATGTTTATATGCTATAATATTCCGTGTCCTCTCTCTCTCTCTCTCTCTCTCTCTCTCTCTGTCGCTTATGGATTCTGATGTAGCGTTTGCACGTGCAAGAATAATATAGCCAGTGTATTCTGCAATGGGTACTCGTTGGGTGTACATTGTGGGCCGTGGTCGTTGTCGAATGGGGAACGACGATTCGCTTGGCTTGGTTAGAATCGAGCCGACGTGGGCTTAATTGAGCGTAATTCGTGGCTCCTCTCGAAGTACTCGTTCACTCGTTCACTCGCTCTCTCGCTCTCTCTCTCTCCCTCTCTCTCTTTTCTCTCGTTCTCTCTTTTTCTCTCTCTCGCTCTCTCTTTTGTTTCTCTCTCTCTCTCTCTCTCTTTCTCTCTTTTCGCGAGAAGGCTCGTTCTATCGGTCTCTCTGTGTCGCAACAAAAGCGAAAAACTTGCCATAGAGAAAGAAAAAGTTGCAAGTTGAAAACTTGCGAATTGCTTCCTTGAAATTTCAAATAATGCTCAAAGCTTCCTCTATAAGGAATTGTGCCTTTCTCAATTTTGGCCTTTCACGTAGCTTTCGGCAATTGAGTGAAATTTCGAGGAAGCAGTTTGAAAGTTTTTATATTCAACATCGTCCCATGCGCCGATTGTCAATCGGGGAATTTACGAAAAAATTAAAAATGTCATGATATGCGAGCCGGTTACCACGAAATTTCGGTAAATTCAATACTAGTCATAATTTAATAACGTTCTATGTATCTTTCAAGTTTTTACGCGATATATCATGTTCTGTAAAAAGAAATTCAATTTTAAACCCGAAATATTTGTGTTATATTTGAAAATGGGATATTTGTTTTTTTAGTAGGAAAATAAAAGGGAAAAAATGGAGCAATCGAGGTCCAAAGTTTGCATTGTCGGTACAATGCGACAATCTCAAGTTGAGATCAAGTTGAGATCAAGTTGAGAGCAAGTTGAGAGCAAGTTGAGATCGAGTTGAGATCGAGTTGTGATCAAGTTGAGATCAAGTTGAGATCAAGTTGAGATCAAGTTGAGATCAAGTTGAGATCAAGTTGAGATCAAGTTGAGATCAAGTTGAGATCAAGTTGAGATCAAGTTGAGATCAAGTTGAGATCAAGTTGAGATCAAGTTGAGATCAAGTTGAGATCAAGTTGAGATCAAGTTGAGATCAAGTTGAGATCAAGTTGAGATCAAGTTGAGATCAAGTTGAGATCAAGTTGAGATCAAGTTGAGATCAAGTTGAGATCAAGTTGAGATCAAGTTGAGATCAAGTTGAGATCAAGTTGAGATCAAGTTGAGATCAAGTTGAGATCAAGTTGAGATCAAGTTGAGATCAAGTTGAGATCAAGTTGAGATCAAGTTGAGATCAAGTTGAGATCAGGATGAGATCAACTAAAGGTCTGCAACAATCAATCTGAACCGCATCCCACTGAAGGAAAGATCAACTTGATCTCCAATTAAGATCAAGATCATACCTCGATAACTCGGTCAATTTCGGTCCTAGGACAATGCCGAAAAAAAGCGCTTCACCGAGCGTGACACGCCCCACGCACTCACCAAATATGAACATTTCTATGAGTCATTTTTTTCGTGTCACTCTGTAACGTACTTGAATGAACAAAATTAATAGAAAAACATTGTGAAGGTAACGGTGAGATCGAGTTGACGTGAAATACCTCATATTGCTCTGTGGGGTGGAAGGGTTTAGGGCGAACCACGAATTCAAGCGAAATCAATATAGCCCGCATCGTGTACAACCGCCAGATGCTGACGGGAGTGAGAAGAGATTTTAGCGGAAATTCCTCTGCGTTCGATTAAAAAAAAAAAACAAAAAAAAACATCTCCTACATTTGATATTTCTACAAACAAAATTTGGGCGATCAACGTGATGGCGCATTGTCGATGATCGATTTCACGCTCATTCAACCATAAAAAAGTACGATATTGCGTTTTTTTTTAACGAACCGAGTAATAAATGAATTTATTAACTAATATTTCTCATATGTACGAGATTATAATGTTAATAATATGAAAACATCGATCTCAAACGATGCCGGAAATTAAACTTATCAAACTGAACAAAAATAAACGACTTACTCCGCTTCGCTTGAATGATTTATACCGATTTTTTTACATTTTGACATAAAGTTTTTGACTTGAACAAAAACTGATATATCCCGTGTAATCGGCGAAACATTTCCGATGCCAAAGGGTCGCAAAATATATTGAAAGATTCAGAAGTCAAAAATTGGAAAGAAAAAACGCGGGCAATTTAGTTTTTGTTTTTTTTTGTACTAAATTGTTGATTCGACATTTCTTTTTTCTATCCACTTTCGGAAGAAAGGATGAAGGGGGATTTTATTTTATATTACGATGAAAGGGACGTAGACAAAAAAAATGAATTTTCAATGCAAATGGTCGTTAGTTTTTTTTTTCAATGTTGACACTTGATTTTTTTTTCTTCATTTTTTCAATGTAAAGTAACAAAGCGCGACAAAAGCGATTGCTCGTCTATCCGGACCTTACGACACACTCGTTACGCCCAATTAGCTTCGTTATAACGGCCTTGAGGGAAAATTCACTCGGTTCAGCGAAGCGGTCGCGCGACAGTGCGAAAATTGAAAATATTCCGAGCGCGCGACTGAATTATTCGCGAAAAATTGAGAGAGGACTATTTTCATTATTATTATTTTTTGTTCCCAAAAACGAAACAAAAATCAATCCACAACATTCTTTTGTTCTTTTTGTTTACTTCAATTTCATTTTTCTCATGGCATTTTAGCTCAAAATTCTATTAAAATTAATTTTTATGAGGTTCAACGAAATTTGACAGAAAAAAATTGTAGTTGACCCTTTTCTACTTATTTTAATTTATGACATACACGTACATGTCGATGTACGTAAATAGAATTAAAAAAAAAAGAAAAAAAAACAAAGAATTTAGAATTGGAATAAAAGAAAAACGTCAGGCTCACATTATTATTTTCTTTTATAATTATAATTATTATACGCGTGTGTCTGTCGTGAAAATAAAAGAGAAGACATTAACTGAGAGAAAGTGGTCGAGTGTTTGCGTGCGTCTGGATCGACATTGGAGTACGTGGGGTACTCGTAAATATATACCCTTCACAGTAATAATGCTGTGTACTCACTACCCATTTGATATTTCCTACCCATCGTCTCTCGTCGTTCTTATTCTCTCTCTCTCTCTTTCTCTCTGTCTCGTTCTCTCGTCTTCTTACAATTCTCGTCTCGGTAGTCTGTCTCTCGCGTGAACGTCGAGAATCAGTAAACGCGCGAGGTACTTGGCCCGAAGCCGTGTGGATCGTTTGAATTATTCATTGAGTGAGTCTAGGAAGAGTAAGAAATAGTAAAAAAAAAAAAGGAAACTCCGAAAAACGAAGAATAACGCTAGGGAGGGTTGCAGACTCAGCGCTATCGACTTTTCCATCCCCTTAGCGTCTACGCCGCGAGAAATACAGTGATTGGCCACCCCACGAGCAACACAAAAGCTTCGAATAGCAAGGGAAACGGCGCAAAGTACAGTGATTGGCCACCCTCGGGAGATGAAAGTGACGAGCGTTGGCCGTTCAAGTCGGCAAAAATGGCAGAATGAATCGTCAATTTCGTTACAGAAATCCGTACGGATTTCTCAATGTTTAAACACCGATAATAGCATTTATCGAAGTTCGGAAGATGCGCAGTCATTTTTTTTTTTCGCTGAAAACTAATTTGATTAGGAAGGCAGTATATCTTTAGGGGGGAAATAGGGTTAGACGGTTCAAAAAATCAATTTTTTTTTATTTCATAAATTGTTAGTAAAACTATTGAAAAATATGTTCCCAAAATTTTAAATGAAAATTCCGACTCGTTCTATTGTTATAAGCCATTAAGGAGGAAAATAGGGTTAGGACAGCGTTTTCTCAATGATTTTCATGAATTTTTTTATAGTATAAATAATGAATATAATTTATTGAAACTTTGAGAATATTTTATACATATATTTAAGTATATACTATAAAATTTTTATATATATATTTAAGTATATACTATAAAATATTAGCGACCCCATGTTGCCTGTTTTTCTTGGTACTATTTTTTCAAACACGTTTTACTGAAAACGACTTTTTTTTAACTTGCGTACACGCTAATTTGAAAAGTTTTCAACCTTTCGTTTTGAAAATTGGCAGTTACTTTCTTCATAGTATTGCGCTCTATATGAACCTAAAATCGGAATATTATCATTATTTAAAATAATTTTTTTTTGCAAATAAAGTTGTAGAAAATGGCAAAAAATCATGCTTTTTTGTTTTGACCCCTGTAAAAAATTCAATTTTCTATTTTTTTTTATACCATTTAGCTTTATATAGAAGAGAGACATATAATAAAAGTAAATTCTAACCTCGTTTGATTTCAGATGAAAATTGCGGCTTCCAGAAGTTACGCAAAATGCTGAGTCTGATTGTGATCTGCAATATGGGGTCGCTAATATTTTATAGTATATACTTAAATATATGTATACAAATTTTATAGTATATACTTAAATATATGTATAAAATATTCTCAAAGTTTCAATTAATTATATTCATTTTTTATACTATAAACAAATTCATGAAAATCATTGAGAAAACGCTGTCCTAACCCTATTTCCCCCCTTAAGTAGACGACAAAAAAAAACAGTTATTGCCGTGCCTCTCTTTTTTTTAACTTAACAGGAGTGTAAACTAGACTGGAGGTGGCCAATAACTGTGCCTAGGTGCTCGAAAAGCTATATTCATCTCCAATAACTGTACCAAACTGTGCGTGAATAGGCAGTTTTCGTCCTCTTCGGTTGCCAATCACTGTACCATTTCATTTGTTTCTAATATTTTCTCCCTTCTTCTTCCGCCGTACGAGTGTACGGAGATGATCATAAGGTATTCAAGCGTCGTGCAGCCAACAGCGGAAACAGAAGTCGAGTCTGGTGGATTGGGGAAGGGGGGGAGATAAATTCAAGTATCGTTCGGCATTGGAAAACAAACACTTGTTTGAGACTCGAACAAGCGGTCAGAGATAAAGGTTCACACTGGATAACGAACGAAGAGGGAAATTAATGATTCAGCTTTTGCTAAGAAAAAATGGATTTGTTCCAATGAAAAATAATTATTACTTGTGCCAAACGGAAAATAAGTTTGAAAACATGGTTTGTTTTAACGATTTTTACAAACGAGTTCTCACGAATCTTCCCCAACGTGATTATAAATTCAAGGTTCGCCCGAAAAAAAAAAAACGGTTGCGCAGATGTTCGTGACAGTTTGAATTCAGCAACTACAAGAAGCGTAGTTCTCATCTTCGAGCCTCTATTTATTTTTTTTCTCCCAAGTATACACGCTCCCCGGTTCGGCGTGTCGTCCCTTGGGACAGAAAAGTCTTTCTGCTCGGTTCCCAGGGACCAAGTAAGAGACGAAACACGAGAGCAGCTGGGTCTCCGCGCCGCAACTTGTTTTCTTCACACGTGTGTGAAGAAAAAAAAAACAAATACAATTGGCACAATACGAGAAAAAAGAATAATTCAAATGTCGAAATAAAAACAAAATTATAATTTATTGTTCTTAAAGCGAAAAACACTAATTACGAATGGTTGTGGAAAAAAAAAATGTGTACATAATCATTGAACGAACGAAATGATTATTCGAAAGAGCTATTTATTTTCGTTAGGAGAATAATTATTTCAAATATGAAATAATTTTTAAAAAATGGTAATAAAAATTTTTTCGCACACTTATTAATATTTTAATTCCTGGGAATTTTTGTTCTTAATGGTTTATTTTCGTGAACGTTCCTCATTTCTGATTTTAGCTTGTATCAGTCGAGATAAGAAGATTGAGAAAAAGGTTATTGAAAAAAAAAAAAACAAAAACTGCGATGTGGATAATGTGAAAAGCTTGGAGCTTGGGAAAAATCACAAGAAAGCAGGGAGGAAAAATAAAGTACGGTGAAATGGGGCTTCGAAACTTCTCATAAACTCTATTTTTATCCGGGTAGCTTTAAACCACAGGAGCTCTTTACTGGCAACGAAGCGAAAGGGTTTTAACTTTTAATAAACTACAAACTCTCTCGTGCTCTACGGGGCCAATAAGTTGTGTGGATTTTGTGTAGGTATTCCTCGCTCTCTTTCTCTCCCTCTCGATCATGAGGTTCGCAATGAAATGGCCTAGAGAGGGAGATTAAATAAGAGATTTTCGTGGAATTTTTTATTTGTTTACACAAATGAGTGATAAAAAATAAATGAGTGAAATTGATTGATCTAGAAAAGAGGGTTGTCCGCTGAGAGGGAATTGATTGAAAATAATAATTAATAAGATAATATGGGGGAAGTGGTATAGAAAGGGGAACCGAACGAGGGACAGTCGAGTTTGGAGACCTTGCTTCCTCTCCGGTAGCTAAGAATCGCGTGTTCGACGTCGATTACACGAGTGGCGAACATGAAGGAAAACACATCGGAGTTCAAAGCTGTGTGCGACTACATACAAGAGAGCCCCAGGGCCAGGCGGGGTGAAACGAGACAGAGGAAAGTGCACGAGAAAACTGCCTCTGACCGGGGCTGCCAATCACTGTGCCAGCGGCGCTGGTATTCGGGCCAGCGATTGGCCGCTTGGTAATAAACATCTTGAAAATATTTGTTTTATGAAAGACGTAAGAATTTCCGAAAATCATTTCAAGCTCTACAATCTAGGTCATATAAATGAAAATTAACGTTTGAAATTTTGTGAAAAAAAAAACCCTCCTTTTTGTTAAATAATTTTCACTATTTTGTTAATAACTTTTGAACGTTAGTAATGTGGAAACTTAATGTTCTTAACTATTTCTAACAAAGTTAATTTTTTCTCACGGGAAATAAGCTCTGAATGTGACTGTACCCTCCTATATGTCCTTAAGTGGCCAATAACTGTATCCCTATCTATAATACATCTCTCAAGTGTACTAGACCACTTGTACTGCACCACAAGCGGCAATAGAGTCGACCCATCCCTCCTCAACACACTTGGGATCCACTTTCGAGTTGCTCCTGTTTTTTTTTCATCCTCTGGGAGAAAATTAATTTTTCAATGGGGACACACACACATGCACTCACACAGAAGCGGGGAAAAAAGCGCTGTAATCACCCGCTGCATAGAGTTCCTTTTTTTTTTCCCTTTCGTGCTTCGAGTTCGAAAGTGTGCTTTTGAATAATACACGACAACGAGCGACCGAGTTACGAACATAAAAGGAAAATTTGACATTTTCGTGACCATGTTTTTGAAGTATTTTTGAATTGATTCAACAAAAATAATTATTTCTTCCTTATTAATAGAAAAATAAATCCACGAAGTAATTCAACAATATTTCTGAATGAAAATAATGATTTTTAAATTTAATACAATTTATCAGCCCCACATTTGTTCATTTGTCATTATTTCAAATAAATTTCTCAAAAAAAAATATCAATAGTTTGGATAATTAGAAAAAAATCATTTCGAATATAATCGAAAAATAATAAAAAATATTAAAAGAATAATTAACGTACGAATTTTGTTACAATTTTTTTTATGTCGCTAGAAAAAAAAAATTCCACAAAGAAATTCCAATGCCGAGATGTGATCCTTCCGAGAAATTCATTTCTTGGAAAATAATTATGAAAGGCCCCTCTCGAACGGCCAGAGGACCCGCGCGTGAACCAAACATTCGCTCAGACTACTTGAGCATAGTTGAACGAAAAAAAAGGAAGACTAAAAATAAATTAAAAAGAAAAAGAAAAAAATATTGCAGCAAAGGATTGTGGCGAAGAGTTGAAAGACGAGAAATTGGCTCGAGATCCCTCGTTCGCGAGAGATGAGAGACGCTTCGAGAGAGACTTTGATTAACGGGTCAGGAATGACGAACGATTTAATAGGTGGGATCGCGTAATAACAGACAATCCATCTTGCTCACTCTCGCCTGAGAGCGAGATAATAGAAGAAGACGAAAAAAAAAAGTGTGCAGAAAAAATAAAATATTGGTGTTTTTTTCTTCTAAAAAAATATAAAAAAAAAATCCTATCGAATAAAAAACTTTGTATCTCAATCGTGTCTATTTTTTGAGTCGATGAAAAATCTTGTAGGCGGCGAGCAACTTTTTAATTGACACACTTTTGTTTCTCAAAATTTAATGAAATTTAATTTAATTATTTTTTTAATTAGAGATAAAATCTCTAATTCGTGTAAAAAAAATGCATATATGCAGTTAAATATCTCGATAATTGCAAATATTGAAATGATCAAAGATTGATCTTTTTTATAAAAAAAAAAAAACAAATCACTGATTTACACCAAATTCAATACTATCGTTCAACGCTACGTCCTATATTCGTGCAAGAAAAAAATATCCCCAAAATCCGAACATATTTGAAAATCAAATGAGTCTCAAAGATTATTTTCGAAAAATTAAAAAATTTCATAAAGTCGCAACCGCTCAAGCGGATTTTTCCTAAATTCAGTACCAAACATCCTAGTTCCCTAAAGCATTTGTGTAAATAGTATTAACGCGATTGGTGAACATTTACAAGAGTTCAGAGCGATCACAGGGATATTTTTCGAAAATTACAAAATGGCGTAAAAACTCGAATTCTCATGGACTTCCAACGAATATTTTAACAAACAATGGAGGTTCGATGCCCGAAATTCGTGCAAAGTTTGCAGGAAATCGGACAATTCGTTCTTGAGATATATCGAGTTGAATTTTTGGATCGTATCGCACCTACAGAAACCGACACGCGCGCGGCCATTTTTTGTCAATGTGATTGTCGGACCTTTTGGCACATTTCAAGCATACTGACAATAAAAACTCGATTTTACTTTCACGAAATCAAAGAAAAATCGCGTTTTATTCATGATGAAGTAAAAAATAATAAATAATAAATAAAAAATATAAAATAAAAAATAAAAAATTTCTCTCTTCCGCTCTGTACTCATTGGCAAATAAAGTGCCGCCGGAATGAGATTTTTTTTTGGGTGATTAATTATTGAACGGCATGTATAGAGAGATAAAGAAAGAGAGAGAGAGAGAGAGAGAGAGAGATCGGGGTTACGCATCCCTGGACTTAAGGGGGGAAATAGGGTTAGTACAGCGTTTTCTCAATGATTTTCATGAATTTTTTTATAGTGTAAAAAATGAATATAATTTATTGAAACTTTGAGAATATTTTATACATATATTTAAGTATATACTATAAAATTTTTGAAGAATTTCCTTGAAAAACACCGAAAATATTAGCGACCCCATATTACAGGTCACAATCAGACTCAACATTTTGCATACATTCTGGAAGCCGCAATTTTCATCTGAAATCAAACGAGGTTGGAATTCTCTCTTCTATATGAACCTAAATGCTATAAAAAAAAATAGAAAATTGAATTTTTTACAGGGGGTCAAAACAAAAAAGCATGATTTTTTGCCAATTTTTACAACATTGTTTGCAAAAAAAATTATTTTAAATGATGACAATATTCCGATTTTAGGTTCATATAGAGCGCAATACTATGAAGAAAGTAACTGACAATTTTCAAAACGATTGGTTGAAAACTATTCAAACTAGCGTATACGCAAGTTCAAAAAAAGTCGTTTTCAGAAAAACGCGTTTGAAATAATAGTACCAAGAAAAACAGGCAATATGGGGTCGCTAACATTTTATAGTATATACTTAAATATATGTATAAAAATTTTATAGTATATACTTAAATATATGTATAAAATATTCTCATAGTTTCGATAAATTATATTCATTGTTTATACTACAAAAAAAATTCATGAAAATCATTGAGAAAACGCTGTCCTAACCCTATTCCCCCCCCTTCATGGCTTATAACAATAGAACGAGTCGGAATTTTCATTTAAAATTTTGGTAACATATTTTTCAATAGTTTTACTAACAATTCATGAAATTAAAAAAAAATGAATTTTTCGAACCGTCTAACCCTATTTCCCCCCTTAATATCAAAGAGACCCGCTCTTGGCCTCTGGTGTTACAACGGAGATAAACAGGGTCTGTTCATATGGGAATAAGCCCGGGCAATACGGGCATTGTCTGTCCTAATACAGCCACTCTGTGCACACGAGCAAATAATACACGTATGCATATATATATACGTTGTGTACCTCGAGAGAATGCTTTCGCTACATACATGCGATGGTAAGCCCGCTATGCTGTCTGAACAACGCCGCAGAAACGTCCAGAACGGCGGACGAGTGGGGGGTCTGGGGCTGGAAGGGCGCGCAGAACAAGAGTGGGAGGAGGTTGGGGATGGTTTACCTGGCACGGATCGATCGAACTGGAATAGATAAAACGCAAGGGGGACGAATCCTGAGTGAGAGAGAGAGAGAGAGAGTGAGTGAGAAAGAGAATTTTCTGAGGCGAAGAGAGAGCGATACGGAAAAGCTTGTTAAACAAGGCTCAGAGAAAAAAAAACAAACACGACCTTTTTTTCTTCATGAGTCACCGGTGACTCGTGATCGTTTTTCTGTGCACCACAACAATGTGGAGTTGTTGTTAAGGACTATGGCGACGGTAGAATTTTCGAAAAATCGATGTTTTTCTTTTTTTGCTTAAACAATCCTTTGTCATCATAAAAATAAGTTAAGGTAGTAGTGAGTATTTTTTTTTTTTCACCGACTTTGAGCGTTTAACGTTTAGCCTACTAGTACAATCAATAGAGAATATTGTAGCGCATTAAAAATAAAGGACATTTTTTTTTTTAATTAGGTTCAGTATCACTTACTGAATGTGAATTAACAAAATTGTTACAAATTAAGGGAGCGGAAGTGCCGCCATTTTGAGGAAAACCGTATTGGCCAATATCTCCGTTACCGTGCACTTTAGGCCAAAAACGGTAATAACCTTTCTTGTAGATAATTGAATTTTCCATCTTTTTTTCTAAATCATTTTTTTTTATCACTTACCGTTTACGACTTATACGATGGTTAAAATTTATTTATTCACTTTTTGACCTGTATCTCTCCTAATAAATGTTTAAACAATAAAATGCTAATAACTTATCTTTTAAATCCATACATTTTCCACAACTTTTGTTACAAACTTTTTTGTCGAAAATTAATATTCTCAAAGTTATAACGCGTTCAATGTTGCGCTACTGGGTGCAAGGCTAATAAAAACGCGTTGTAACTTTGAGAATATTAACTTTAGACAAAAAAAGGTTAAAAAAAAAGGTGTGGGAAATGTATGGATTTAAAAGATAAGTGCTTAGCATTTTATTGTTTAAACAATTATTAGGAGAAATACAGGTCAAAAAGTGAATAAATAAATTTTAACAGTCGTATAAGTCGTGAACGGTAACTGATACAAAAAAAATTATTTAGAAAAAAAAATAGGAAATTCAATTATCTACAAGAAAGGTTATTGCCATTTTTTGCCTAAAGTGCACGGTAATGGAGATATTGGCCAAAACGGTTTTCCTCAAAATGGCGGCACTTGCGCTCCCTTAATTTGTAAGGATTTTGTTTATTTACATTCAGTACGTGATTAAGGGACCTCTGACATACGACCTTAGAGTACCCGAGGGTGCCGCGTGACAAATAACTTTGACAATTTTTATCCGAATGACTTGAAATTTGAAAATTAAGTTTCTAATTGCATTTCGCAGAGAACTAAGTACGGAATTTCGGATTAATTAAAAACTTGCCATTTCATCAGCAGTTTTATGCGAAATTTCTCCCTGGAAATTCACCTTTCAACTTCAAATACCTCTAATATTCGAATAAAACAATATTTTTCCAATTCCGTCGATACTTCTCTAGGTACTTGTGATGTAGATTAACGAGAATTTTTTTTTTCGTTCTAGGTCAAAAATTGTGGATGACAAATGTCACGTCCGGAAAAAAACGTCAAACAGCAGTAGTCGGCCATTTTGTACGAAAAAAAAAATATATATATTTTTTATTAGCTTCATATTTATACTAAATAGATGTGTAATTCGTTTTATAAATAAATCACTTCTTCATAGAAAAAAAAATTCTTGAATGTGCACATGATTTTACAACCGCTACCGTGGCCACATCCCTTAATTATTAATTGGAGAAAAAATGTATTAAATCGAGTGTTTCTTCTCGAAAAAAATTGTAGGAAAAATGATTTTTTTCCCCAATTTTCACGGCTTTTTGTTGAACCAATATTACAAAAATTAAACAGGTTCGCTTTGAGGCACCGTTGACTCATGAGCGTTTGTTATTTTTGTAAATTAACGATTCGGGAAGTGTTGTTAATTAGTGATGGAGGGAGAAATTGTTTATATGCGGCGTTTGTCGCGAAAAAATTGTCGCGGAAAAGTCGACCTTTTTTTTTAAATTCATAAATATTTACATCGAGACGAAAAAGCATGCTGAATGAGGATTACGAAAATTACATGGGGAAATATTGTAATTAATTTAAAAATTCGCCGCGAGTCACCGGTGACTCATGAGCGTCAGTTTTTTCTTTTTTTGGCAAATTAAAGACGCAACGGCGTTGGTAATTAGTAATTTGTGTTAAAAGAAAATGTGTCAAACGTGAAATTTTTCGTTAAAAAAATTTTCGAATAAAAGTTTATTATTCGTAGAAAAAAATATGAAATTTTTTACTACTTTTTTTTTTTAATAAAGATGACAGAAAGCTGAATTTTATATTGGCAAAAAAGAGTTCATAAAATACTGAATTTTTCGCGAATAAAAAATTATTGTAAAGTTTTTGTCACAAAAAAATAGCCAAAGACAAAATTGTCGATTGAAAAAAAAACTTGATAAAACAAACGAATTCGTGATTGAAGGAAGAAAAAAATCTCGATAAAATTTCCAACTTTTTCAAAATCCCGAATAATGTCATTTTGGTAAAAATAGAAGAAAAAAAACAGAAGAAAATTTTTTCTCTCGCACGCGGACGTCGTTGAAAAATCAATAAAAATTCAAAGGATCGTCGGAGAATATACGAGAGATTGGGTGTATATTTGCGATATTATTTTTAGGGCGAGTGGGAGGGATGGAGTAAGAGAGAAAAAAAGAATAAAATCGCGAGAGACCCGACGCGGGAACGTTGGCATTGGCACTGAGCCCCGAGAGTTCTAATCTCGAAACGAAAATGGTCCACAACGTGTCAGAGAGAGCGAGAGAGAGAGAGAGAGAGAGATGAAACAAGACACAGGACAGACAGACGGACAGACAGAGATGCAGTCTCGGATTCTCTCTGTGGGGAAATACCGAGACGACCGCGGATCACGAAACTCACCGAGAGGGATGCTGTTGAGAATTCTCTCTGGATTTCTAACGCCAGGACGAGGGGCCCTTCGTATATGGGCCATTTCACGCCAAATTCGATCCTCGTAATTTTTTTATTTATTTTTCTTCCCTTCGAGTACGAGTATAAAAATAATGTGTCATAATTCAAAGTCTGCTTCGTTGTTATTCAGGTATAAATTTACATTTTTTTTCAATAAATAAAAAACAAAAAATTGTCAAATTTGTTGAAGATAAAAATAGTTTTTTTATTCATTTATCTTGTAAATTGGAAGGAAAAAAATTGATCTCAGTCCTCGTGATCGAAATTAACAGTTTGGATTTTTACAAACAAATCTTTGAAAAAAAAACAAACAAAAACTGAAAATTTTTGTAATTCATTTTTTGTTCTCTCATTCGTAAGTTTGTTTTTGTAGATTTTTTTCGTACACATTTTTCGTGTCGCTAGTTAAAGGAAAATTTTTTGTTTTTTTTTCTGATTATTATCGCAGCGAGGTCGAGTTGACGTGGAACGGTTCGTACATATAACGCAAGAAAGTATGGCCGACCCTTTAGCGGCGTGAATATATTGCCAGTTTGCAGCATCCGGGTGAACCCATTATAAACGCTTTTGGCGAAATTCTCAACGTGACCATTTCCATATGAATATATATAAAATTCGAAAATTCATAGGTAAAACGAAGACAAAAAAAATCAAATAATTTTACTTTTTCACCAAAAAATTGCTTTGCGGTGTTCGGGCCATTTAATGATAATAGTATAATAAATTATTGGGTAAATATGGAGCAAAGGGGACCCACTTCCGATTGACTTGCCTTTAATATATGTTATGTAGGGACCCTTCCTGAACAACTTTTTCCTCTGACATAATTGGGGGTCGTTATTTATTAAAAAGTTATTAACAAATAAAGTTAATAATTCATATAGCTATTTTCCTTATACCAGCCAGTCCTAATCTGCTTGGTTGGGTTATTTGGTTGGGTTGCTTGGTTAGCTTGTTTGTTGGGTTTGTTTGTTGGGTTGGGTTGTTTAGTTGGGTTGTTTTGGTTTTTGTTTTTGATTTCTTTGTTTATTGGGTTTGGGTTTTTGGTTTGGGTTTATTTTGGATTTGTTGGGTTTGTTCGTTTAGGTTGTTAGGTTAGGTTGTTTAGTTGGGTTGATTGTTTGGATTATTTCGGTTGTTTTTGGTTTGTTTAGGTTATTTGGGCTTTTTGTTTGTTTTGGATTTGTTTGTTTATTGGGTTTGGGTTTTTTGGTTTGGGTTTGTTTTGGGTTTGTTTGTTTGTTTATTGGGTTTGGATTTTTGGTTTGGGTTTGCTTTGGATTTGTTTGTTGGGTTTGTTCGTTTGGGTTTTGGGTTTGTTTTGGGTTGTTTTTCGTTAGTCTATGGGCTGGTATGCAGTGGGGGTAGGGGGGCCGCGGCCCCTCCGGTCATACGTGTACTGGCCACCATGCAAGTATTTCATATTCTATTTATGAATTTTCTTTTGTTAATAACTTTTTAACACACAATGAGGACGGATAAAACTTTTGGTATGTTACTCAGGGGGGTATTCTAAACAACACATGTGAAGGACAACATGATTGGGACTGGCTGCTATAAGGAAAATAGCTATATGAATTATTAACTTTATTTCTTAATAACTTTTTAATAAATAACGACCCCCAATTGTGTCAGAGGAAAAAGGTGTTCGGAAAGGGTCCCTAGACAACATATATTAAAGGCAAGTCAATCGGACGTGGGTCCCCTTCGCTCCATATTCACCAATTATTGGTATTAATGCAATATTATTGTTGTTTAAATAAAAATACCAATTTTGTGAAAAACAAAAGCAAGTTGTAATTTTTCCTTTTCGTTGTAACGGTAGCGGTTGTCGTTGAAAAAAATGTTCAGCGGCCGATAAACGAAAATGATCGATTTTCATCAAATAACAAATATCATCAAGCAAATAGTGGGAGTTTCGAAATAATTTTTTTTCTCTCCATCTGATAAACACCGGTGAGGCAGATAATTTTTGGATATAATGGGACTGAGGGAGAGGTATGCGATAAAATGATTTGCGATTGTGAGTGATGATTTTTTTCAATATTTATGTAATTGTGGGCAGACGATAAGGGCTTTGTTTTTTTTCATCTCAAGAAGTTTTTTCACTTACGCACACAAACATATACATATATTGTATATTTTTATAATATTTTATTTACAATATATTTTTTAAATATCATTTTTATCACTATAATGCTACCATGTATTATTGAATTACGATATATGTACGAATGCCGGAAGTGCGCAAGCTTCGGCTATTGATATGTCAAAGCGGAAACTATATATTTGTATATTATGACCGCTAATACCTCGTGGTAGCGTTAATTGGCGCGCAAACTATGTATAATATATATATATATGTGTTTACCGCAACCGTATATAATATAATATATATAATAGGGCGATTTTTTTTTCGACTATTTTTTTTTTCAGTCCCCACCTGAAATTTTGTTGGATATGTATGATTTTCCATCTAAAATACACGTGAATCGAATTTTTTTTTTTCAAATTTCTATAACTCAGCCGCATTTTATGCTATCGTATTGTTCTTGGTTTCGATTTACTCAGAATAAAACAATCTAAAAAAGTGCCTTTTGCGGCGAAAATGTAAATTGTACTGGTGAATTGGTACGGGTCACTGAAGATTTTTACCCAAAATTCTCGTTTTTTTGCTGTTATCTCCGAAACAATTAACTTTACGAAAAAAATGTAAATGAAAAGTTTGTTGGAAATTTAATCTCCTACAAAAAAGATCCCATCGACCCAATTGCTTAGATTAATATTTCTTAAGATATTGAACTTCAACTTATGAGTAGTATAATATTTTTACGATTTATTCTTGAAAAAATGAAATAAAAATTTTATACTACTCATAAGTTAAAGTTCAATATCTCAAGAAATATTAATCTAAGCAATTGGTTCGATATGACCTTTTTTGTAGAAAATTAAATTTCCAACAAATTTTTCATTTACATTTTTTTTGTAATGTTAATTGTTTCGGAGATAACAGCAAAAACACGAAAATTTTGGGTAAAAATCAACTTCAGTGACCCGTACCATATCACCAGTACAATTTACACTTTCGCCGCAATAGGCTCTTTTCTAGATTGTCTTATTCTGAGTAAATCGAAACCAAGAACAATATGATAGCATAAAATGCGGCTGAGTACAGAATTTTGAAAAGAAAAAAAAATCGATTTACGTGTATTTTAGATTGAAAATCTTTTCCCGCTAAGGGGAAGTACTTAGAATTAATATTAAGGGCTGTAACTTTCAGGGAATTTGTTTTTCGACATATCCAACAAAATTTCAGGTGGGGACTGAGAAAAAAAAATAGTCGAGAAAAAAACCGCCCTAATATATATATATATATATATATGGGGGATTCCTAGTTAAATAGATAGGAGCATGACTTCCACAATTTTAAAGAAATTTTTTCCATTCGGTATATCGCGTGGCGAGACGAGAATACACTGTTAATAAGCAATTATGAGATTATGAGACAAAAGTGTTGAAATGGTACTGCTGGACATTTCGGTGGATCTGATGGATAAAAGTGCATTGTCCAATGTCATAAACAATGGATAATGGCTCGAATTGCCATTGTCCATTATCGACATAATGAAATGATGCTGAAGTTTGCATCGTTGGAACGCCAAGTAGGTTTTTTAATTTTTCATTCTCCATACTGCTCTCGTTTCTCTTGGCAATTTAGGCCGAGGTCCTTGAAGGAGATCCCAAAAAAAAAAAGAAAACGTTTCAACGATTTTCGTCTTCAAAAATCCAACCTTAAGGGGGTTGAATGGTATAAAAAAAGATGTATTTTCGTTGCATTCCAACGATGCAGCCTTCAACATCATACAATGAATAACGGACCGAATTCCATTGGTCATTACCAAAATAATGGATAATGGACCAAATTTCCTCAGCCGTTACCGAAATAATGGGTAATGGACCGAGTTCCATTAGTCATTACCGAAATAATAAATAATGGATCGGAGTACATTGCCCATTGACAAAATAATTAACTGATTAATGTTTAATGAACCAAATTTCATTATTAATTTTTAATAAAATTGATAATGGATCAAGTTCCATTGTCCATTATCAAAAAAAAAAAAAAAAATTGCTAAAAGCTCGTTAAATTGTTAGCTGCGGATTTGCCATGGAATGTCTCATATCGTACAAGAAACTGCGGGTTAATATTCTCGATATCGAGAATCGTCAATAGTAAGATATCAAACGGTAGCCGTAAAATTGATAACGAGAAGATAGCACATAGAAATTGTGAGTTATTTCCACACCCCACCCGCCCCTCCATTTGATAAATTGAAATACAAAAATCTCTCGTAATATTCGAGCGTGTATATCATATTTTCGGCAACGAGAGGCCAACACCATTCTTCAATCGAGATAACAGAGATATACACACACAAAACTCACCGAAACACCGTTATCATGCGTGACTACACTTGCTAATAAATTTCTAGCGTTGGTCTGATTGAGACTTACCTGAAACAGAAAAAAAAAACAATTTTTCTATTAGCACACGTGCGATTTAGTGACAACTTATTCGAGCAATGAAATTGTCATTGTTATTGAAGAATGTTAAGTTATACTTTTTTTTCCATGAAAATTAATGTCTCAGGGTTCTTGAGATCACTGATTTCGATGACCGTGTCAAAAATTTATAAATTAAAAACGGCGGCACGTGCTCGACGAAAAAAAAAAAAAAAAAAAACAATCGCGCGTTATTGAAAATTGCTTGCTTGGATATTTTTAATATCGCTGATATCGATTTTCTATGTTAACATTTCAAAATTTCAAATAGCGGAGTCCCTCTGACCAAGGACACTGAAAATGATGCAATTTTATCGAAAAATAGTACTCGGAGATTTTTGATATCGCTAAAATTCGATCTCAATGTGAAAATTACGAAATTCAACATGGCGGAGTCCCTTCGACCAAAAAATAAATAAAAAACGATGCAATTCTTGCGAAAAATGATACATCGGAATTTCTAAGATCGCCAATTTCGATCTCAATGTGAAAATTACGAAATTCAAAATGGCGGAGTCCCTTCGACAAAAAAAAACAAAAAAAAACGATGCAATACTATCGAAAAATGATAGATCGGTGATTTCTAAGATCGCTAATTTCGATCTCAATGTGAAAATTACGAAATTCAAAATGGCGGAGTCCCTTCGACAAAAAAAACGATGCAATTCTTGCGAAAAATTATACATCGCGATTTCTAAGATCGCTAATTTCGATCTTATTTTGAAAATTACGAAATTCAAAATGGCGGAGTCCCTTCGACAAAAAAAAACAGCAAAAACGATGCAATTCTATCGAATAATAATAGATAGGCGATTTCTAAGATAGCTAATTTCGATCTTATTTTGAAAATTACGAAATACAAAATGGCGGAGTCCCTTCGACAAAAAAAAACAAAAAAAACGATGCAATTCCATCGAAAAATAATGGATCGACGATTTCTAAGATCGGTAATTTCGATCTCAATGTGAAAATTACGAAATTCAAAATGGCAGAGTCCCTTCGACAAAAAAGAACGATGCAATTCTATCGAAAAATAATGGATCGGCGATTTCTAAGATCGCTAACTTCGATCTTAATGTGAAAATTACGAAATTCAAAATGGCAGAGTCCCTTCGACAAATAAAAACGATGCAATTCTATCGAAAAATAATTGATCGGCGATTTCTAAGATCGCTAATTTCGATCTCAATGTGAAAATTGGGAAATTTTTGAAATTACGAAAAGAGACGAAAACAAAAAAATGACGCGATTTTGCCAAAAATCTATATGAAACGATTTGCGATATCCGCGATCGAAGATCGAATGTAAAAATTGTGTAATTCGAAATAGTTGTTTTATTTTCAAAATGACGCGATATCAAAAAAAAAAATGTTTGTCAATGATTTATCATTCAAATGGTTCTGCAAGTTATCTCTCCGTTCGTTCGAAATAACGATAATAGCTGGGAGAGGAGAAAAATGACTGTCATATACACGTAGCCCGCTGTAGAAAGGAAGATGAAGCTTACAACGGGGGCGTCCAATTCGTCGGCAGCTGGGACCGTGATGGGATGCCCCCGACGAATAAGAAAGAAAACGACGAGAAGTAGATGACGCTTCTGTGCGAAATACTTCTATATATATATATAGAAGTATTGGTATGTGTGTATTGGTGTGTGTACACGTGCAGCCGGGTGAATGCGAACCATACTCGTAAATTTCATTCGCTTTTTAATATCGGGAGCGACGTAAATCCCACGCGCGCGTCACACCGATTCCTCCGCTAAACGAAAAAATGAATGATAAAAAAAAATAGCCGACTGAAGAAAAAAAAAGTACGTAGCTTGAAAAAAAAAGATTAAACCAACATTTCAATGAAAATAAAATGGAAAGAGCTGCAATATGAAACTTGCAAATTTTTCGCCTCAAAGTCTATAAAATTTCAGGAGCCACAGATTTTTGAGAAGATTTTCGAAATTTCCTAAAACTCAAACGTCTCGAGCGATTTTCACGAAATTTAGGGGCATCGAACATCCTTCGAAGTTACTCTATTCGTACAAAGAAAATTCATCCGATATTTCAAAATTTGCAAAGTTCACAGCGACCAAAAATCATTTTTCGAAAAATTGACAATAAAATTCGAACGCTTTAATTGATTTTCGCTAAATTCAACAAGAACCATCCTTCGATGATTGTTCATTGATGAACAAAAAAATTAGCCCGATATCGCAAAATTTCCGGAAGCAGAGCGCCGACAGACATTTTTGGATAATTTCAAAAAACCATAAAATCCCCAACAGTCAATACATTTTTATAAAAATTGCGATGCACAAAGGGGACATACTGTATTATTTTTGTACGAAATTACAGCACCGCGGCTCAAGCCGTTATCGAAATATGGACATATGAATTTTACAGACAGACAAACGGACAGACATTTTTCGTTAATGTGATTTTCCGACGTTTCAGCGCATTTTGAACACATTGAAAACACGGAAAAAAATTAAAAAATTTACCATCGCAAAGCTTCCTCTGTGAGGGAGGAAAAGTGTATTATTTTGAATTTTTAATCTTACTATTACTATTGAGGGTGGACATAGGGTTAGGACAGCGTTTTCTCAATGATTTTCATGAATTTTTTTATAGTATAAAAATAGAATATAATTCATTGAAACTTTGAGAATATTTTATACATATATTTAAGTATATACTATAAAATTTTTGAAGAATTTCCTTGAAAAACGGCGGAGATATTAGCGATCTCATATTGCAGGTCACAATCAGACTCAGCATTTTGCGTACATCCTGGAAGCCGCAATTTTCATCTGAAATCAAACGAGGCTGGTATTTACTTTTATTATATGTCTCTCTTCTATATGAACCTAAGTGCTATCAAAAAAATAGAAAATTGAATTTTTTACAGGGGTCAAAACAAAAAAGCATGATTTTTTGCCATTTTTAACAACTTTATTTGTAAAAAAAAAAATTATTTTAAATAATGATAATATTCCGATTTTAGGTTCATATAGAGCGCAATACTATGAAGAAAGTAACTGCCAATCTTCAAAACGATTGGTTGAGAACTTTTCAAACTAGCGTGTACGCAAGTTCAAAAACAGTCGTTTTCAGAAAAACGCGTTTAAAAAATAGTACCAAGAAAAACAAAGTCGAGGCAGTCATACATTTTCTTCGGTGTTTTTCAAGGAAATTCTTCAAAAATTTTATAGTATATACTTAAATATATGTATAAAATATTCTCAAAGTTTCAATAAATTATATTCATTTTTTATACTATAAAAAAATTCATGAAAATCATTGAGAAAACGCTGTCCCAACCCTATTTCCCCCCTTAATGGCTTATAACAATAGAACGAGTCGGAATTTTCATTTAAAATTTTGGGAACAAATTTTTCAATAGTTTTACTAACAATTTATGAAATTAAAAAAAAATCGATTTTTTGAACCGTCTAACCCTATTTCCCCTCTTAATTATTATCAACTGTTTCAGGTCAAAATTTTTCGTTTTTTTCTCAGGTACGTTAAAAAACGATCCATTAAATATGGGCCTTTTTTTACCACTCCACAAACATACTCGAAGGGGGGAAAAAATGGTGAGGATCACAGTCATTTGCGTAACAATTTTTTATTTTTTTTTTTTTACTAAAAAAATGAGATAATCTTTGTGCGAATAATCGACGAGTGAACAGACGGTCGATTGTGCAGTTGATACTTAAAAATTAGTGGGGAACAAAAAATGACATATTCTCGTAAGAAAAAAAAGGCAAAAAATTGTTTAAACTCTTTTTTTTTTACGAACAAAATTCGTGTTACGGAGTGAATATTAGTAAAAATAATTCGAGAATAAACAGAGAGTTCATTGTGCAGCTGAGTGGTATTAACCAGACGGGGGGATCCTCCAGATCGTCTCATCCTAACTTGATGCAGCTTCCAAGTGGATTTTATCCGTTCATATAGGCCACATATGTGATATATGAGGTAAAATGGACCACTTAAGAGGGGAAATAGGGTTAGACGGTTCAAAAAATCGATTTTTTTTTATTTCATAAGTTGTTAGTAAAACTATTGAAAAATATGTTCCCAAAATTTTAAATGAAAATTCCGACTCGTTCTATTGTTATAAGCCATTAAGGGGGGGGGGGGAATAGGGTTAGAACAGCGTTTTGTCAATGATTTTTATGAATTTTTTTATAGTATAAAAAATGAATATAATTTATTGAAACTTTGAGAATATTCTATACATATATTTAAGTATATACTATAAAATTTTTGTAGAATTTCCTTGAAAAACACCGCAGATATTAGCGACCCCATATTGCAGGTCACAATCAGACTCAGCATTTTGCTATTTTTTCTAACGCGTTTTTCTGAAAACGACTTTTTTCGAACTCGCGTACACGCTATTTTGAAAAGTTTTCAACCAGTCGTTTTGAAAAATGGCAGTTACTTTCTTCATAGTATTGCGCTCTATATGAACCTAAAATCGGAATATTATCATTATTTAAAATAATTTTTTTTTTGCAAATAAAGTTGTAAAAAATGGCAAAAAATCATGCTTTTTTGTTTTGACCCCTGTAAAAAATTCAGATTTCTATTTTTTTGATAGCATTTAGGTTCATATAGAAGAGAGACATAGAATAAAAGTAAATTCCAAGCTCGTTTGATTTCAGATGAAAATTGCGGCTTCCAGAATGTACGCAAAATGCTGAGTCCGATTGTGACCTGCAATATGGGGTCGCTAATATCCCCGGTGTTTTTTCAAGAAAATTCTTCAAAATTTTATAGTATACACTTAAATATATGTATAAAATATTCTCAATGTTTCAATAAATTATATTCATTTTTTATACTATAAAAAAATTCATGAAAATCATTGAGAAAACGCCGTCCTAACACTATTTCCCCCCTTAAAGAAAAACTGAGATTTCATGCACGTTACGTGGTTCCAGTACCTTCTTAAGCGCTCCACTCGTTACGTCATACTTTTGACGACAAAATATCACGCGGACAATGTCGCGATGGTGTAAATAATTGGACAATCATTGAAAGTACCAAAGATGGTCCTTTTCGTCACAGCTTTGTTTTTTAAACGTTTTTCTTCGCGAGAAAATTCTTTTTACTTCGAATATAAGAATTTTCATTTCAAACTGCTATTCTGAAGATTTACTCAAAAGTAGAACTTTTTTTTTTCTCTTCATAGTGACATTTTAATGAATTTTGCCGGTAACCTACGATCAAAAGTTTAAAACCGTAATTTCGATATTTAGACTGGAATTAATTGGTTAAAGAAAAGAACGAGACAGAGCAAATTTGATGAAATTCGTGAAAAAATTGGAAAAATTCGATTTTTCGGGTGGGCCATTTTACCCCGAGGGGCCATTTTACCCCATTTTTTCCCATATATACACGTATATTCCGATAGCCCGTGATGACCCCACTGGCGTTATCGGTACTCGCGCATTGGCCGCGCTCAATGGCCGAGCCTCATCGTCTTCATACCCCCACCCCGACAGATTTTTACTATCGTCGTTCACTGCTCTTCCGAGAGAACGCGACGAGCAAATGCTGAGAAAGCATTAAAGATGGTCTTTTTTTTCTCGAAAGGCTTGAATGACCATTGGTTATTTTGTGTTCAATAAATTTTATGATAAAACCTTGATTTTATAACGTATGATTTTATAACATTACCTTGACATAACATTTATGAAAATATATCAAGAGGTTTTGATGTTTGACGATACATTCGTGATTTTGTTTTTCTTGTGATGAAGAAAATTTTGTTTTCGCGAAAAATTTTAATTTATCATTATTATTATTTTTAGATTTTTGTACCAGAATGTTTAAAATTTCGCATATAGTCGGAAAATGATATTTAGAAAAAATGTCTGGACGTACGTGTACATACGGTTTTGCTTTTAGAAAAAATGTATAATGGCTGTCGAATTTTTCAACGATTTAGACTTTTCGAAAAATGTTTGTGGTTGTGATAATTTTTGCGAATATCGAGATATGGAGGTAATTTTTTTTTAGTAATTATAAGATTATTAAACAATGATTGGTAATGCATTAAAAATCGGCCGAAGCGTTTTGAATTTTGTGAATTTTCGAGTATTTCGAAAAATTCCTGCGATCACTTTTACAAATAATTTAATTCACATTAAATTTTATAAAGTAATTAAATGAAAAATATTTGATATCTTCACGATTCCCAAACGAAATTAAAAAAAAAAATCGATTTTCACGAAAATCCATTTTGACGTTCCAATAGAACGTGCAATTTGAATCGTTGTATTTATTTATTTTTCCGAGTCTCCGATGATCAAGACATTGAGAGGATTTCGGTTGAGGAAGCGCACGAAGAAGAAGAAAAAAGGGTAAAAAGTGTAAAAGTCGTAACTTACTACACGCTGAGATAGTTCGTCGATAAAGTGAAAGCGAAGGGGTTTAAAGAGTGGCGAAATGGAGGGTGGAGGGTTAGGTTTCAACGTTAGACGGAATTCGGCAAATCTTTTCATCGTATAAATTTTCTCAAACCCATGAGAAAGTGAGACTCGAGGCTTCGAGTGACACTTGATAATACTTCCTCAGAGTCAAAAGGACTTAAATCGCACAATGTGCAATTTCCAATGTATTGAAGCATGCCCTTTTGAATTTCAACACTCGACATAACTTTCATAGGAAAGTGAAAATTATTTAAACGCTCACATATCCCTGAAATTTTCAAAAAAATGATTTTTTTTACACATTTTTATTCTTTATACTTTCAAGAATTTTTTCAAAATCAAAATTTTAACAAAATTGCACTTCGTTACAAAGTTATAGCAATAAATGTCACCGGACATCGGATCGGGACGGCTACCTACCAGAAACTTTAAACACGTTTTTCTCGAAACTAGATTTTTCGACAGTGTCAGAACGATAAATCAGTAAATTTGTAATAATTTCTCAACTTTTTTCTCTTTAAATTTTGAAAATTATTTTCTCTATAGTCTGACGAGAGATTTTTTTAATTTTTTGATTGGACAATTTTTTATAAATTATTAAACACTAATTTTTTTTTTTGTAAATTGCATACTAAATTTTGAAATACTGTATTCTTTTTATTTTGAAAATAAAATAAAAATCCCTCCGTCAGACTATTACTACTACATTATTTTGCTAGATTCTTTTTTATTTTTGCAGATTGGATAATTTTTTGTGAAGTTATGATGTCGACAAGGAGACGCCATGATTTTCATGAGTAGTTCATTTATACCCGTTAAAAATAATGTTAATATTGTTAAAACGAATTTTTTTTATTTTCTTTCTTATAGTTGAAAAGTTAATACAAAATGTGGTCAACAATTAAATTTTTTTTTCTTCACCATATAACCTTTATAATAATTTTTCAAATTTACTCGATTTTCGGCGCGCGCAGCGGTATGTGAGCCCTTAACGAGCACCTAAGTCATTTCCTATCATCCTTCGATGGGAGTGGTCAATGATTTACCTTTCGTAAATGAAAAAAAAAAACACTTTTTTTTGTAATTTTTATGGAATCACCTCGATTTATGATGAAATAGCTACTGGGTTCGTCATCAGAAAAAATGGAATTTTTTTTCTCACATCTTTTAATGTTTACAGACCGTACAGGAACGGAAATTTACCGCTGATTACGATTATCAACACCATTAAATCAATTTCAAATTTACTGATTAAATTTTTTTTTTTATTAGCATAACTTAACATTCCATCGACGTAATGTTTTTTGTTGCAAAATCCGTAATTACGCCTTTTCCATTTAAAAAGTACAGACAAACTAATTTGTTCTTTAAACAATTATGTTTTCCGGAAAAATTGCACATTTCCTCTTTTTTTAAATATTTTCAACTGAAAATATCGTAAAAATGTTTTCACGAGGAAAACGACGAAAAATGGCGGCTGTATTCCAGCATCCCCTATTCCCGGATGACTTAAAGAGAAGCAGCGACTGCGGGAGCCGATCGATAGACTCCGCAGTCCCTATCACGTTCTTCGTGAAGCCGTAAAGAAAAAAATTCCAACGTATATTCGCGAACAAAAAAAAAAGATCTCATTTTTTTTCTTTTCAAAATTACCCAAAAAATGTGATTTCGTTAGAGAAAAGTTTTTTGTAAATCGTACAAGTCCAAAAATTCGTTATTAATGTTATAAATTTTTATAAATTTATTTTACAGCGTAAAAAAAAGTACTTTTAACCCAAAAGGACAAAAATTCGATTTTAATACCGTGTATTCTCGTAAATATATTCTCGTCTGATTTTTTTTTCTCATCAGTTTCCTGTTGGTCCAGAATTCTTATGCGTTGCAAATTTTATGTTCAAAATTCCTCAAAAAAAAAAAATAAATAAATTCCATATAAAAAAAATTTTTTTCCAATTCTAAAAGTCCGAAAATTCATTAATAATGTTGTGAATTTTTATAAAGTTGTCATGGAGCGTGAAAAAAAAAACATTTTTAACCCAAAACCGCAAAAATTAGATTCCAGTATTATGAATTTTCGTTTTTTTTTCTTTTTATGCTTCTTTTGGTCCGAAATGGTCAGGCAAAAGATTCGAGGGATGGAAAAACGAAATGAATGCTTTTAAAAATTTGTTCTGATCCTAAAAATCCGAAAATTCATCAATAATGTTGTGAATTTTTATAAAATTGTTATGGAGCGTGAAGAAAAAAGTTTTTTTTAACCCAAAAGCATAAAAATTCGATTCCAATATTATGAATTTTCGTAAATACATTTCAGCGTGATTTTTTTTTTCTTTTTATTCTTCTTTTGGTACGAAATGGTCTGGCAAAAGATTCGAGGGATGGAAAAACGAAATGAGAGCTTTTAGAATAGAGTCTTTTCAACGGATTCAGGAGAGGGCCAATGATTATATGGTCTTATATATACATATACCTATGGGGCATTCCATGTTAACTCAGACAATTTAGGTTCTTGCCAATTTTAACTTCACTGATTTTCCCTATGCAACGAAACTTTTACAATACTAGTTCAAAACTCGTTAGGGACAATTTTATAAAATTATCTAGGATAAATAATTAAAAACAAAAGAAAAACGTTCATTTATACTGAAACAAGTGAAGAATTAACGGTGTCCGTCACGTTTGAAGTTTAAAAATGTCGAGTCTGTGATGAAAAATGTTTAAACATTTTTTTCAACAATATCGCAAATGGCGTTCTTAACGAAAAACGATTTTTCACCAATTAAGATCAAAATGGTCAACGTGATTTTAAATTTTTGTTTTTAACATTATTAAGTTTTTGTCAATAATTTTTTTTTTCCATTGAGTGGGTTTTATTTATTTTTTTTTTTTTTTTTAAGCGCGCAACTCTTCGAAAATTTTAAAACCAGAAGGGATGGAGAAAAATTTGTTTTTCTTAAGGGGGAAAATAGGGTTAGACGGTTCAAAAAATCGATTTGTCTTTCATTTCATAAATTGTTAGTAAAACTATTGAAAAATATGGTCCCAAAATTTTAAATGAAAATTCCGACTCGTTCTATTGTTATAAGCCATTAAGGGGGTAAATAGGGTTAGGACAGCGTTTTCTTAATAATTTTCATGAATTTCTTTATAGTATAAAAAATGAATATAATTTATTAAAACTTTGAGAATATTTTATACATATATTTAAGTATATACTATAAAATGTTATACATATATTTAAGTATATACTATAAAATATTAGCGACCCCATATTGCTTGTTTTTCTTGGTACTATTTTTTCAAGCGCGTTTTTCTGAAAACGACTTTTTTTTAACTTGCGTACACGCTAGTCTGAGAATCATGCTTTTTTGTTTTGACCCCTATAAAAAATTCAATTTTCTATTTTTTTGATAGCATTTAGGTTCATATAGAAGAGAAACATATAATAAAAGTAAATTCCAACCTCGTTTGATTTCAGATGAAAATTGCGGCTTCCAGAATGTACGCAAAATGCTGAGTCTGATTGTGACCTGCAATATGGTGTCGCTAATATTTTATAGTATATACTTAAATATACGTATAAAATATTCTCAAAGTTTCAATAAATTACATTCATTTTTTATACTATAAAAAAATTCATGAAAATCATTGAGAAAACGCTGTCCTAATCCTATTTCTCCCCTTAATCACAGACGATATATTCGGTACTGAGAACGATATAAAAAAATAATCTGGCAAATCGAACATTGGTCAGATCCAAAATTGGACAATTTCGCACGGAACGCCCCATGTACATGTGCGTGCTATATATGGTCTATGTGGATGGAGATAGCGAAAATGGATTCCTCACGAGGTCGAGACGAGAGTGGATTGAGGAAAATCTCGTGGAAAAAAAAAAGTCTCTGGAGCATGCACCCCCGGTGGTAAGATGTGATCGCGAGAGCTCAAAAAAAAAAAAGGTTTCTCCAACAGGATACTGCAATCCGAATATAAACTCGTCTATCTTGCGATTTTTTTTCTTTTTTACTCCGCAAAGTAGTAAAAGTATAAAAGAGGTTTTTAGATGGACATTGAGCATTGCAACAAAAAAAAATTGTCGAAATGATAAAAGTCGGGTAAAAATTGAAAAAGTATATTGATTGATTAAAAAAAATGAACGCAGTGACAAAAAACGATAATTTTCAATTTGAGGGGAAAAAAAAAATTAGTTCCATCATTGAAACAAATCGTCGTTTTTCTTAAAGACTACACGAGTGGGAAGAAAAACCATCCATACAGGGTCCCAAAAAGGCGGAAAAATTTCTTTTGGCGTGATAAAAAAAAAATGATTTCACTGAAACCGCTGTAAGTCTGCTTGCCCGATAGATTTCCTAACTCAATCTGTGCTCGTTCTCTTCGCAAACGTTTAACCTTCAAAATGCTGCTCGATTCGTTGAACTATGAGGATTATTTGATTTTTCATTGATTTTTGAAGACGTACCGTCGATTCTTGCTCAAATTTTTTCCTCATTCAACGAAACTTCGACGATTTTCAGAGCCATTTTTGGAGTATAAACAAACGAGTTATCTAGACAAGAAGTTAAGTTAGCTCTAAGTTAGCTCGTGGCGTTTTCGAAAACCTGGTTATGAGCCAAAATTCGTCAAACTCGAACAAAGTTATGGCACTGTGAAATTTTTTTCATAAAAAAGTGAAAAATAAATAAATTTTTCATTCTTAAGAACGTTTGAAATCGCCGTACGATCGGAAATTTTCCTTCCCGATGGAAAATCACAAATTTTCATCGGAAAAATGAAAATTTCGACGTACGAAATAATACGAAAAAAATTGAGAAAAAGGAAAGACAAAGGAAAGGAGAAATAGATCGAAGGAGAAGAAAAAACAGAAGCTCTCACAACGTTCCCATTATTTTCGTCTCGTTTTCGGTTAAGAGATCTGACACAAGAGTAAATACAGGAAGGATGTGCACTCTCCGCACGCGTTTTTTTTTCGTTGTATTCGTCCGCTGTGTGTCCTCGCGCAGAGCGAAGTAATTATTGCTACAATTTTTTCTTCAACGAGTGGGGAAAAAAAAAGGCCAGGTGCACTCGGACAAAAAGCTCCTAATTCTTTCGGTCGCACGAGAGTATACGAAGAGTGCGGGGGAAAAAAAGAGAATTAGGAAAAGAGAAGAGAAAAAAATTCTTTACATTTCCTTTCATTTTCGCTTTGGGAAAAAAATGGTTTTTTGTATTTTTCGTTAGTTTAAACGTTTTCAAAGATCTTTTTTGCTTTCGACTTCGCTCGTGAAAATAATTTTTCAGCGATAATTATTGTCAGTGTTAAAAAACGAAAAAAATAAATAAAAAAAATACAATATAGCCTCTAGAGAAATTTGAAAAATATCGATAGCTTTTCTTTTTTCTCAAATCGCATTTTCTCGAATGGAAATACACACACACACACACACACACACACATACACACACACACACATTTTTCAGGACAAGCCTACGTTAACGGGAGATGAGATTACGCTACATGATCTGAATACACAATCCGGAAGTAATTTCACGCCCGACGTGACTTTCATATCTTTACCCTCATATCAAGATGTTCAACGATATGTATGGGGTGTTCCGAGCAAAACCGACGAAACGTTATTTTTTTTTTCAACATCGTTTTTATGACGTAAAAAATAAAGTATTTCGATCATTTCTTTTGTACATCAATATGGGGCATTCCATGTAGAGTGAAACCAAAAAAAAATTTTGTTTAGTATCGTTCTCACGAAGTTACATAAAGTATTTCGATAATGTCTTTTGATGCATCAGTACGGGGCATTCCGTGTAAAATCGACGAAATTTGTTAATTTTTTTCAAAATTGTTTTTTACAACGTGTGAAGTGTTAATTTTCATACAATTTTTATTCATAAAAAACAAATATCAAATTTAAATGAAAAGAAAAAAATATACATATATCATTTAATTGGCAAAATTCACAAATTTCTAAATTAAAAAAAAAACAAAAAAGTCGTAAATTAACAAACTGTTAAATTATTCGACAAAACAATAATAAATTATTATTACTCGATTTTTCTCGAGACTTATAAATCGACAGATCCGTGAATTCCTACATTTTTGGTCTTCGCTCTCGATAGAAGAACAATAACTACAAAATAAAAACGAGAAAAAATTATGTTGTTTTTAAAAACGTTACCACCAAAACGATTTTGAATATTTGAGAGAAATAACTCGACGTTGCAAACTGATGCGCCGAGGGGGCGGTTAAAAAACCGTTTACACGGACTAGAGTGTGATCTACGAGGTCTGTTAAAAAAGTATCGCGAATTTTGAATTTTCGCGGGCTACGTATATTCGATTTTTGATGATTTTTTTGTGGCGTTAGCTTGGTACCCGTGTCCCTCACTTATGGGGGGGGGGGGGGGGGTAGGGTTTTAAAATTATTTTTTTTGCATTTTTTTTTTTTTTCTGAATTAACAATATGTCGAGAATATTGTGTATACATTTTAAGTCAATCGGAGTAAAACTAACGGAGTTACAGCGTTTCAAACGATTACGATTACGTGATACGGGTTCACGTATAAAAAACTTTAAATCGATTTTCCCGAAAACGTCATTTTTGAAGTTTGTGAACATTAGAACTCAAAATCTACTGAACCGATACTTTTGAAAATTTAAACATTACTTCTTCACATAAATCAACAGGTAATCAGGAGGAGTTTTTATTTTTTTTTCAATTTTCTCAATTTTTTAATAACAAATTAAGCGCGATTTTTTTAGCTAAAATTGCGTTTTTCACTTCCAAGTGCTTCAAAAAATAGAAAAAAAAAAAAAAACTCTTCCTGATTACCTCGAGAAATACATCACCTTTAAAAAGCATATCAATTTTTTTGTTTCGGATGATCCGGTAACGAGTTATAATGTTCACCGCAAAACCACTTTTTTTCAAGGCGCCTCTGGAGATTCAACGTCACCGGCTTATTTATCAATATTTTTCATTGAAAATTTTTTCTGAGATACCTCAATAGTTGTACAATAATATGTAACTCTATTTAATAAAATTATATTACTCATATCGCCGCAAAAAAATGATAAAAATATGCTTTTTTTTCGCCTTTAAAACCCTACCCCCCCGCCCCTTATGCTAAAAAAATCGGCCATTTTGAATGTTTAGTTAATTGTTGACGGCCGTTTTGGTTAGACGTGTTTTGGCTTGTCTTCGATTTTTGCCTATTCCAAAAAAGCAGCTTCCACTGCGATGATTGAGCTTTGGTTTCCACGTTATAACCATAAACCCATGATTCGTCACCAGTTATGACCCTCCGGAGCAAATTTGGGTCGTCGCGGACCGAGTCCAACAGCTCCTTAGCAACGTTAACGCGACACTGTTTTTCTTCGAAATTGAGCAATTTTGGCGCGAATTTCACGGCGACCCGTCTCATGCCCCAAATCATTGGTAAAAATCGAATAACACGAGCCAATCGATATGTTTAGTTCCTCAGCAACTTCTCTAACGGTGATTCGACGATTGGCCAATATTATTTTCTTCGCTTCATCCACGTTTTCGTCTGTTGTTGATGTGCTCGGGCGTCCGGAACGCATTTCGTTGTTCGCATCTTCTCGGCCCTCTGAGAACATTTTGTACCGCCGATAAACGTTGCTCTGGTCCAAGGTAGCTTCACCGTATGCCACAGCCAACATTCGGAATGCGTTCGCGCACTTAATTTTGTTTTTCACACAAAATTTCATACAGATTCTTCGATCCATTTTTTGGACTAGGCAAAAATCGAAGACAAGCCAAAACACGTCTAAACAAAACAGCTGTCGACAATTCACTAAACATTCAAAATGGCCGATTGTTTTCAGCATAAGTGAGGAACACGAGTACCAACCTAACGCCACGAAAAAAAAATCGAAAATCGAATATACGTAGCCCGCGAAAATTCAAAATTCGCGATACTTTTTGAACAGACCTCGTATTGTAATGAAATAAATGCCCGTCCTTGAAAGGGAGTCAAGAGAGGATCGTAAATTTTTTTTTCACAATCGTTTCTCGTCTAACCTCCAAACAAAGCTCTCGTACACGGAAGGTATATAATAAATACGAGGAGAAAAATTATTTTACGTGTGTATGTGTGTTTGTGGCCCGGGGGCTAAACAGGCCGACCTTTCAGCTCTAAAGGAAAGAGAGAGAAAGAGAGAGAGAGAGAGAGAGAGGGCAAGGAACAGGGAGGTCGAATGAGGAAGGAGGAGGAAGATATACTTTTGGCGTTCCTTTCTCCGCCATGTTGGTTTTTATGCGCGAGAGGAGATCGCGTGAGAAAGCAAACGAGAGCGCGGATTTCGTTCGTTCGTTTTCGTAAATTTCCGTTCCTCTTTAACGTTCCCCGCTACTTATCGGCTATATATACACGTTTTATCTTGTACAGTGGATGTATTACATGTCTGCATGATTCTACGACGATGAGAAAAGGAAAAAAAAACAACGAAGGATAACCGAGAAACTTGAAGAAAAAAAAACGAATTTTTACATTTTTAACATGGAATTATTGAGTTTTTCGAAAAAAGCACATCTCATTCGTAATCAGCGGTGAATTTGCGATCCCAAAGGGTCGCGACATATATTACAAGAAATTTAATAAAATTACCATTTTTTTTTTAGGATCCTAAAGAAATTTTAGAATTTTCAAAATCGAACAATTTTTTATTTTACGCTCAGACAACTGGACGGCGCCATGTTGAATTTTGAAATTTTACTATTAAACTCAAAATCAGCGACTCCGAAAAGTCTCGGGTATGGATTTTCATAAAAATCAAACAATTTCTCATTTTTCGATCAGCCATCTCGAGCGCCATTTTGAATTTTGGAATTTTACCAGCAAATTCAAAATCAGCGACCTCGAAAAGCCTCGGGTACGGATTTTCATAAAAAAACGAACAATTTCTCATTTTTCGATCACCAATCTCGACAGCCATTTTGAATTTCGAAATTTAACCGTTAAATTCAAAATCAGCGACCTCGAAAACCCGCGAATACCAATTTCTATAAAAATCGAACAATTTCTCATGTTTCGAACACCAATCTCGAGTGCCATTTTGAATTTTGCAATTTTACTATTAAACTCAAAATCAGTGACTTCGAAAACCCTCGGGTACAGATTTTCATAAAACTCGAACAGTTTCTCATTTTTCGATTTGCCATCTCGAGCGCCATTTTGAATTAAAAAATTTCAGTATAAAATTCAAAATCAGCAATTTCAAAAACCCTCATGGACAACTTTTCATAAAAATCGAACAATTTTCTGATTTTTCAATAACCCATCTCGAGCGCCATTTTGAATTTTTGAATTTTACCAGCAAATTCAAAATTAGCGACTTCGAAAAGCCTCGGGTGCGGATTTTCATAAAAATCAAACAATTTTCTCATTTTTCGATCACCCATCTCGAGCGCCATTTTGGATTTTCAAATTTTAGTATAAAATTCAAAATCAGCGATTTCAAAAGCCCTCATGGACCACTTTTCATAAAAATCGAATAATTTTCTCATTTTTCGATCACCCATCTCGAGCGCCATTTTGGATTTAAAGATTTTAGTATAAAATAAAAAATCAGCGATTTCAAAAACCCTCATGGACTACTTTTCACAAAAATCGTACAATTTTCTCATTTTTCGATCACTCATCTCGAGCGCCATTTTGAATTTTGGAATTTTACCAGCAAATTCAAAGTCAGCGACGTCGAAAAGCCTCGGGTACGGATTTTCATAAAAATCAAACAAATTCTCATTTTTCGATCACCCATCTCGAGCGCCATTTTGAATTTTAAAATTTTACCAGCAAATTCAAAATCAACGACTTCAAAAAGCCTCGGGTACGGATTTTCATAAAAAACGAACAATTTCTCATTTTTCGATCACCAATCTCGACCGCCATATTGAATTTCGAAATTTAACCGTTAAATTTAAAATCAGCGACTTCGAAAACCCGCAAATACCAATTTCCATGAAAATCGAAGAATATCTCATTTGTTTTTCGCCCCAGCTAGACGCGGCCATTTATTATTATTCATTAAATGAATTTTACCCTCGTTCATTAACCGATTATCGTCGAACAAACGTGCGAGAAAGATAATGAAGAAACGAGTGGTTATTAAAATACGTGAAAAGAACAGAAAAAAGAAACATGCCCATCTCCGAATGACGCTATGCGTTGCGAATCATCGAAACACGCGACAATTCAGCAACGACGATTTTTCAACAATGGACAAAAATAAATAAATAAAAAAACTTGCATTCTCTTTCAGTTGCGAAGCAGCGAGCAGCTGTTTACGGATGCGGAAGGCGCGCAAAACTCGAAGAAGTTATATATGCGCGAACGTTACGATCGCTTTGAGTTTGTGTGCTGTGAGCGTCGGAAAGGAAAGGGAACGATCGAGGCGTGACCCGGGACGGTAAATTGCGTGTACGTACAAATCTAATGTGACTCGTGTGTGTGTTTCGATCCTCTGTAAAGGCACAATGCTGCATTAATCAGACAACAACCGCTATCCTCCTTCCCCCACCGCCCCGAGAATTGTTTTTTTTTCCAACACCAAACTCGTCAATATAATCTCGCGCACGTGTGCAAGAACAAAGAGCCACGAAGTCACCGGTAGAGAAAATCGCGAGGCTGAAAAATGTCTCTCTGTTTTCGAGGATCCATCTCGACCGTACAAGCTATTATTTGGTAATTTTTTTTTAACGCAAAAAAATGTATACGCAATAAGAGAAATATTTTTGGCAATGCAAAGATTCGCTTGAAAATCGAAAAAATGAACTTCGATTGTACTATTAAATTTTTGTTAAACCATTTGACGAATTAACAGATTTTCTCAATATAACGAGAATTAAGAGGATTGAAAAGTAGTATGAAAATAAATTTTCACGAAATACGAAATAAAACGATTGAATATTTAAAAAATTGATGAAACGTCATCGCGTTATTACGAGGTGAAATGAAAAATTTTCTTTTCAATGTATACGAAATGTGAAGAATGATCATTTACATTTTTTTATCTTCAATTAAAAAAAATTAATTTCTTCACAAATACGTTTCCCGCCTTTTTCCTCGTTTCCACATTGGCCATAGGCTAATCACGTTACTCTTTGTATCTCTTTCTAATTCTCCTTTGTTCGTCATTTCTCCCTCTCTCCCGTTCGTTTTGCCTGTCGGGCGGATTGGCGGGAGGGAGAAGAACTCACCGAGGACGAGAGAGAGGGAGGAAGAGAATGGGAGTGGGGGGAGGCAATGGAGTAGGGAGAAGAACGCACCTCGTGTGCGTCGACGAGAGAAGAAAAAAAACAGAGCGCGAGGCACAAAGGGAAAAAGCACGTGGCGCCGGTGTACACTTCAAGAGCTTCTCGTGCGCATTATGGTAAAAATCTTATATAAATTAATTGCGTATGGGACGAAAAAATAAAAAAATTCATACATATATCGAGAAATATTTGTATACAGGGTTTTTCATGTTTAGTTGTGAAATTCTTTGGGACGGGGGAATAAATGAGAGTACAGGGAATCGAGACGAGGTAGACGCTCGAAAGGTCGCGAGCGGAAGTGATGGAATTCGCGTTTGCCTAATCGTATAAATACACACGCTGGCAGGGTGAAAAAAAATCACGCAATCTATTCACGTAACCGTGCGCTATAGTTATGACAAACACGGAAATTTTTAAACCGATGTAACCATGACTTCGTAATAAGTTTAAAAAAAAAAAACGTTTCTGGTAGTTTTTGTTTTATGGCTGCCTGCAAAATATGTTGAGACACTTTTTTTTTAACGGCATCTCAATTAAACGATGGTGAAGTTGAAAAAAATGGTTTACGTTACGTTGAGAAAATTTATAAAGGTTAATTTAGTAAAAAAAAAAGATTTTTTTTGTTTTTTTCCAATGTCAAATTTGTTGTTTTTGTTCAAAGTCGATGAGCGGCCGTTCATTTTGTCATACATTCTTTATGCATTGATCGTTCAAAATTGGTGGTAAAATTCATTTTTCCATGAATTACGCTCAAATGTTTATGAAGTCGTTGTTTCCTACGACGAAATTAATTGAATTTCGCTTGGAATTGATTGACCAAACGGAAAATTGACAGAGTGATTTTGTCGAGTACGAATTAACGAACAAAATGAGCGGTCACTCGCCAAAATCGGTTCGTTATTACGGAAATGGCATTAAGGGGGGAAATAGGGTTAGACGGTTGAAAAAATCGATTTTTTTTAAATTTCATAAATTGTTAGTAAAACTATTGAAAAATATGTTCCCAAAATTTTAAATGAAAATTCCGACTCGTTCTATTGTTATAAGCCATTAAGGGAGGAAATAGGGTTAGAACAGCGTTTTCTCAATGATTTTCATGAATTTTTTTATAGTATAAAAAATGAATATAATTTATTGAAACTATGAGAATATTTTATACATATATTTAAGTATATACTATAAAATTTTTATACATATATTTAAGTATATAGTATAAAATATTAGCGACCCCATATTGCTTGCTTTTCTCGGTACTATTTTTTCAAACGAGTTTTTCTGAAAACGACTTTTTTTTTAACTTGCGTACACGCTAGTTTGAAAAGTTTTCAACCAATCGTTTTGAAAATTGGCAGTTACTTTCTTCATAGTATTGCGCTCTATATGAACCTAAAATCGCAATATTATCATTATTTAAAATAATTTTTTTTCGCAAATAAAGTTCTAAAAAACGGCAAAAAATCATGCTTTTTTGTTTAGACCCCTGTAAAAAAGTCAATTTTCTATTTTTTTGATAGCATATAGGTTCATATAGAAGAGAGACATATCATAAAAGTAAATTCCAACCTCGTTTGATTTTAGATGAAAATTGCGGTTTCCAGAATGTACGCAAAATGCTGAGTCTGATTGTGACCTGCAATATGGGGTCGCTTATATTTTATAGTATATACTTAAATATATGTATAAAAATTTGATAGTATATACTTAAATATATGTATAAAATATTCTCAAAGTTTCAATAAATTATATTCATTTGTTCTACTATAAAAAAATTCATGAAAATCATTGAGAAAACGCTGTCCTAACCCTATTTCTCCCCTTAAAAAAAAAGTGAAAAAACCTTCGGACACAAATTGTCCGTACTTTTTTTCAATGTCAAATTCGTAATTATCGTCGGATTTTGATGGGCGACCACTCATTTTGTTCGTCATGACATTCCTCACGAATTCCCTGTTAACGATTTATCATTATGTCCATTGTTTACGAACGACAACCATTTACATCTAAAGTCATAAGAAAAACTGAAATTCAATCCAATGTTTCTGTTAATTAACAAACCAAACGAAAAATATTGTTCAGAGAATTCATAGAGTATCTTTCAACGAACAAAATGAGTGGTCGTTCGTTAAAATCGAATCACTTTTACAGATTGTACATTTCAAAAAAACCGTCCGAATAATAATAATTGCATTTTTTTTCATCAATTGCCACATTTTTAATGGTAAAAAAAATCTTTAGGCTCATTTTCAACTGGGTCTAAGCATTGTGACATGATTTTTTTCCTCAAAACACGAGTCGAATTTTCAATTTTTTAAATGAAAATAAAAAATTGAGTTTAGTAAAATTTACGAATTGAGTAACGAGAAAAGAATTTGAGCACCGCGGAGGTAGTAGAAAAAAAAAAAAAAGGTTCGAGAAATCTGGACGTACAACGGACTCTGGAAGCACGAAACGTTGCTTCGCGTCCCCGCCGGATGAAAGGAAAGGTCAGCTTTATGTTGTGTGTGAAATTCAATCCTCCTGGAGCCTCTCCTTCTATACCTGCTATGGCCCGGGCTAAAGGGACTGTCTCTCGGTTTGGTTCGGATTTAATAGAGAGAATTATGCGGGACACACCGAGATACCTATATATACACAACAATAATAATAATAACAGTATACGAGCCTAGACGATTTGTCCTTTCTCTCTCTCTCTCTCTCGCTGTTTCTTTAGGACTCGAAATTTCTTTTTCGTTCGGTCTACCGGGATTCCCGGTACGTTATTTCGTACCTGTGACTGGGTCCCTCTCGAGGTCTTACGAATTCACAATGATTCTCGATCGTCCCCAGTTTTGTCGAATAAAAATGTTGGCTTACCAAAATTGTGAAATTTAATGAAATTTCGTTTTCGGGAATGTTGAGCATTTTTTCTTTTTGATAAACTTTTTTGAAAATTTGAACATGAGAAAATTTTCGTCCACGCACGAAAAAAAAAAAAAAAAAAGAAAGAAATGAAGGCGTTAGTACGAAATTCGAATTCTCGACGTTGGTTAACGAAATTGTTTTATAAATATTCAAAGTAATATTTCAGTTTTGATTGAAATTAATTCAAAGTAAAATTTCAATATCGATTGAGAAATTGACAATCGAAATTCGAAATAAAAATTAGTTTTTGCCATTAATTATAAAAATAAAATTAAAAAAAAAATTATTTCTCAGTAAATATTCATCTTTTACCATCTCTATTGCATTCTCGAACAATCTTAATCTCTGAAATCTAAAGGATTAAAAAAAACTAACGAAAATGAAAATTGCCACAAATCATTCGTTGGCATGATTTTTTTTAACTCCATTTTTTTTTTCTAAATCACGAGAAATAAAATCCCCCCTTTGTCGAAATGCAAATTCTCCTTACCGCAAACCCTATCTCGCGTGTAACACGTGCTGCTAACTGATTACGAGTACGTGTGCAACTGATACACATGACCAAAAGTGCTTGTGATTCTCGTTATGGTATTTCAGGCGTATATAGTACAACAAAACTCGGAATGACGAATGAAAAGATAATTGAAATCGGTTGAACGAACACACAGAGGCTATTCTCGACACGTCGACGAATTATATATACATACATATGCATCGAAAGGCCGATTGAGAGACGGCGGGGAGGGCTGGGGCAGGAGGAGGAGGGGGGGACGTTCGCAATGACAATGGCGAATCCGTGTTTGAAAATATCGACGTCGTCGCGTTGCGGGCAACCAACGCCTGGGCTGCGGGCGTCGCGACGCCGCAGCACACCCGAGACTCGTCGAACGTATAACCTCAAAATTTTCAATCATCCCTAATGCAAAATTTTCGATATTTCATAATTGAGAAAAAAAAAATTGGTCAAATGACGTTTAGGAGAAATTTACAGTTATACAATAATAATAATAATTGAAAAATATCGAAAAAATGTTCAAAATTCCGTATTTTCAAAATACAACGATAAATTGTGAAAAAAAAAATTATGACATCGTTTATTGGAAACTGAGAATTCCTGATTATTAATAATGTTTTTTTTTTTTAATGGTGGTATTAAAAAAAATGTTGCCAATAATATCACTCATCTTCCACGATAATAAAACGAGAAAACAAAATGAGATATCGTTAGTAACGATATTGAATCTTGCAAAAATAATAATTGGAAAATATCGAAAGAAAATTCAAAAAATTCAACACGCTAAATTTTCAAAATTCAACGCTAAATTGTATTAAAAATTGGTACGTCGTTTATAAGGATTGTAAATTTGCAACAAAAAAAAATGTAATAAATGAAGAATAATGAAATTCAAAATTTTTTCGAATTAATCCGATGACGAATCGATAAAAAAATGAACAAATCATTCGCAGGGAATTAAATCTTTGTCGATAATTTTTTTTTAAATAATGAATTGAAAAATACTAAAACGGTAAGGAAAAATACATTTCAAATATTTTGCAATTCATTATTTTTCTTTAATCATCGATGAAGATTAAATTCCCTATGAATAGTTTATTCGATTTTTTTACCGATTCACCATCGGATTAATTCGAAAATCTTTTGAATATCGTTATTTTTCATTTACTACTGTTTTGCAATTTCCTCGATGGAAATTAATTTCAAATAAATTCCACGACAATAATACAGAATATAAATTTCTCCGCAACAATTCCAAATAAATTCCAATATTTCGAGAAAAAAAAAATATCGATAAGAATTCTTAAAATTGTCAATAAGCGTTCACGCTGTAATCCTCCAATATATATACATGTATATATGTATTGGCCTCTGTTTCTCGCTCGCTCCATTATTATTATTATTTCCCCCCTGCCCCTCCTGTTCTCCGGCTCTCTTTATTCTCTATCATGCGTTGCACGCGCGTTCGGTATTCTAATCGAGAGTCAAGTATTACGTACATTGGGGGCGAGAGAGAGACACAGAGAATTCTGTAAAAGCGTTTACACTGCAAAAAAAAATTATTACGACATTGCCAATGAGAAATTTGGATTTTTTTTTTGTTTCTTCATAAATACGAGACACGACAAATGAGAATATTCATTTATACAAGAATGATAAATAAAAAATTGGACAGAGAGAATTTAAAAAATTATATTACGATTTATAAATGTTTTAAAAAAAAAAATTTATAAAAAATATAAAAAGGAAAATTCAAATAAGTTTTAGAAGTAACGATGGGAAAATTCCAAAAAAACGTGATCGGGCTTTTTATCGAAATTTCTTATTAATTTTTTTTTTTTTGGCAAAACGAGAGATGGAATTGGACATTGTAAAATTATTCATAACTTATGGGATTATTTGTTACTAACAGAAATTTTAGATGGCTTACAAATTTTTTTTATTAGAGGGAGAAAGATCGAGAATGTCTAAAATTACTTTACAGTAATACGATTTTGAGAATTTAAGAATTCTAGAAATTATTAGAAATTCAAATATTTTTAGACAACTAGAATGTAGAATTTTACAATCCTAACTTTTCGCCCGGAATTCTAGAAGACTAGAAATTTTCGGGATGAAAATAAAACTTTCAGCACATCTGAAAACGATGACAATTCCCCCCCCCCCCCCCCATATCTTCAAAAATAATTTATACAACAATGATAGATGAAGGCTTGGACAGGGAGAATTAAAAAAATTATATTACAATTTATAAATATGTTTAAAAAAAATTTGTATAGAAAAAGAAAAATTCAAATGTTCAGAATTAAACAACTTTAAGAAGTAATGATAGAAAAATTCTGAAAAACGTGATTGTACGATGTTGAAGTTTGCATCGTTTGAACGCAACGAAAAGAGGTTTTTCAAATGTTCATTTTCGGTTATTGCTCTCGCTGCTCTTGCCCATTTCGGTCCAGGTCCTTAAAGAAGACCCCGAAAGAAGGTTTCAGTGATTTTTGTCTTCGAAAATTCAGCCTCAAGGAGGATGGATGTTGAAAAAATATATTTTCGTTTCACTCCAACGATGCAAACTTTAACATCATGTGATTTTACTCTTTATCAAATTTTCTTGTTCATTTTTTTGTCCGCAAAGCGAGAGATGGAATTAGAGTTTGTAAAATTATTTATAACCTATGGGATTATTTATTACTAACGGAAATTTTACATGACTTAACATTTTTTTATTAGCGGGAGAAAGTTTGAGAATGTATAAAATTACTTTACAGTAATACAATTTTCAGAAATTTAGAATTCCAGAAATGATTGGAATGCCAAATATTTTTAGAATCCTAGAAGTTGGAATTCTCCATTTTTAGAATTCTAGGAGTTGGAATCCTACATTTTTTTCAGAATCCTAGAATGTAGAATTTTACAATCCTAACTTTCTGCCCGGAATTCTAGAATACTAGAAATTTTCGGGATAAAAACAAAACTTTCAGCATATCTAAAAACGATGACAATTTTTTCGCCCTCCTATACCTTCAAAAATAATTTATACAACAATGATAAATAAAGGCTTGGACAGGGAGAATTAAAAAAATTATATTACAATTTATAAATATGTTTAAACAAAAATTTGTATAGAAAAAGAAAAATTCAAATTTTCAGAATTAAACAACTTTAAGAAGTAATGATAGGAAAATTCTAAAAAATGTGTGATTGTACTCTCTATCGAATTATCGTATACATTTTTTTTTTTTGCAAAGCGAGAGATGGAATTAGAGTTTGTAAAATTATTTATAGCTTATGGGATTATTTGTTACTAACGGAAATTTTCCATGGCTTAACATTTTTTTATTAGCGGGAGAAAGTTTGAGAATGTATAAAATTACTTTACAGTAATACGATTTTCAGAATTTTAGAATTGCAGAAATGACTGGAATGCCAAATATTTTTTGGAATCCTAGAAGTTTGAATTCTCCATTTTTTAGAATTGTAGAAGTTGGAATTCTAAATTTTTTTTAGAATCCTAGAATTCTACGGTCCGAATTTTTAGCCAAAATTCTAGAATACCAGAGATTTTTGGGATAAAAATAAAAACTTTCGGCATCTCTAAATACGCGGAAAATTTTATTTTCCCCATACCTCTAAAATAAGAATTGACGGAATAGTCATGAAAAAAACAAAAACAAAAAATCTAAAATAAATTTCGGTGCAATTTGCAATCATCCCCCCACCCCACGCCGCGCAGCGAAACAGCGAAAGAGAGAGAAAGGACGAGAGAGAGAAAGAAAGAACTAAACTCGAGTGTGTGTTCGACCGGGCTAAAATAGCCTCGTGTGGTCTTCGACCCGACGCCCGACGTCGAGAGCCGAGGACGCCACGAGTTTCTTCACACTCTCTCTCTCTCTCTCTCTCTTTGTCTCGCAAACTTTTGCCGCCTCTATTCGCGAATAACAAGAAACTTGCGAAAATTTCATTTCATTTATATAAAAAAAAAGAAAAAATGAGCGAAAAAAAAGACTCACAGGGTAGTACATCCCTTGCGGAGGAAGGAAAAACGCCCCAGAGCCCCACAGTTTGAGGCCGTTATGCTCCACCGTTGTGCGAGATAAATAACGAATCCAAAGATCCGTGGTGCTGTTGTTTTTTTTTCTTCCTTCTTTCGTTTTTCGTCGTCCACCACCTCCCACGAAAGATTTAACACTTGTTTTTCTTTCCGTTCTTTTTTTCCTTTCTTTCTTATTTACCGAATTTTTCCCGCAAATTCGCCGTTTCCTTTCCAGCGCCCCTCACGATTATTGTTGTTGTAATGTTTGTTTTTCTTCCGTTTTTCACTCGCCAGAACGATAATTCGAGTTGTTCGATTGGGAAGGAAGAAAAAAATGAATTTTTATTACTTTTTTTTTTCCCGCTAAACACGAGGTCCGACACGGAGAGGAGGACAAAATTTTCGGCGCGTCTTTCGACGAACGGGAACAGAGAAAAAAAGCGCTTTTCTTCGAGACTGTTTGAAATTTCGGGCGTTTTTACTTGTTATTTCTTCTCAAACGATCGGGTTCCGAAACGGACAAAAACACCGGACCCGAGGTCGCGATGTTGAACGAAGGGAAAAAAAAGAAACTTCACTGTCCGAACACTTTTTTTACACACACAGACACGCACACACACGCGCGCGCAAAAACTGGACACGCGCGAGCGCGCAAACAGAAAAAAAAAACAAAACACGTTTTTCGCCTCGAATTTTCGTTGTTTCCGTCGAAATTTCAATATTTTCCTCGTTAACGGGCGAGCGCTCCGTTCGATTGTCTCTCGAGAAAGTAAAAAAAAAACGACGAACGAAAGGAACGAAAAAAAAAAAAGAAGAAAAAAAACGAAAACAACGAGCACGTTTTTTTCTCTTCCTCTCGCGTCTTTTCGAATTTCGAACACCGCGGACACGCGCTTGTTTTTGGGGGTTTTTTTTTTTTTCTTCGTTTTCCGGCGCGAACTTTCGAGAGAATTTTCGTTACGCGTGACGGGATCAATCGGCGGATTTGTTAATGGTATATTAAATGGTGAATCGGATGAAAAAAAGAGCACTTTGCAAAAATTAATAAAGATACACGAGAGACCGCCACAGTTGCATGGTCCCCTTGCGACTGAAGGGAAAAAACGGACGACGCCACCGGTTTCCCTTTCTCTCTCGCTCGCGCGGCCGCGCGAGCGAGATGGAGTAGGGGCGAGAGAGAGCGAGCGAGAGAAGTTGGGGTGGGGGACGCGCGCGCGCGCGCTCTCTGACGGGCCAGCGCGCATCAAGCGACGCGCAGACACAGCGCCGCCTGAGCGGCCATCTTTGATATCAATGCGCGCCGGGATGAGTACCCGTAGAGCTAGCTTCTCTCTCTCTCACACACACGCGCGCGCCCGTACACATACGCTGTGCACCGCTTAATATATCTATATCGCTCCGTGTCTATTTCTTTATATACCGTTCTCGCTCTAACTCTCGACGGGTCGAGAGTGTAAGATCGCGGTCTGTACTCGATCATTCAACATTTTTTTCTGTTTCATCGATGGTTTTTTTTTTTGCATTTAAGGGTGGAAATAGGGTTAGACGGTTCAAAAAATCGATTTTTTTTTTATTTCATAAATTGTTAGTAAAACTATTGAAAAATATGTTCCCAAAATTTAAAATGAAAATTCCGACTCGTTCTATTGTTATAAGCCATTAAGGGAGGAAATAGGGTAAGGACAACGTTTTCTCAATGATTTTCATGAATTTTTTTGTAGTATCAAAAATGAATATAATTTATTGAAACTTTGAGAATATTTTATACATATATTTAAGTATATACTATAAAATTTTTATACCTATACTTAAGTATATACTATAAAATATTAGCGACCCCATATTGCTTGTTTTTCTTGGTACTATTTTTCCAAACGCGTTTTTCTGAAAACGACTTTTTTTGAACTTGCGTACACGCTAGTTTGAAAAGTTTTCAACCAATCGTTTTGAAAATTGGCAGTTACTTTCTCCATAGTATTGCGCTCTATATGAACCTAAAATCGAAATATTATCATTATTTAAAATAATTTTTTTTTGCAAATAATGTTGTAAAAAATGGCAAAAAATCATGCTTCTTTGTTTTGACCACTGTAAGAAATTCAATTTTCCATTTTTTTGATAGCATTTAGGTTCATATAGAAGAGAGACATATAATAAAAGTAAATTCCAACCTCGTTTGATTTCAGATGAAAATTGCGGCTTCCAGAATGTACACAAAATGCTGAGTCTGATTATGACCTGCAATATGGGGTCGCTAATATCTTCGGTGTTTTTCAAGGAAATTCTTCAAAAATTTTATAGTATGTACTTAAATATATGTATAAAATATTCTCAAAGTTTCAATAAATTATATTCATTTTTTATACTATACAAAAATTCATTTAAATCATTGAGAAAACGATGTCCTAACCCTATTTCCTCCCTTAAAATCTACGATATAAGTACAAATGAAAATATTTTTTATGTTATTATGATCGGTGTTTTATTTATATCGATAAATCTCTTGTCAATTATCATTGAAATTGTTATTGCTGTTATCGCCGCTTTGATTACTATTTTTCTCTTTGTTATTTCTATTATTTTTGTTCTTGTTAAATGTTATTATCTATTTCTTTCTCTTATTATTAATATTTGTTAGTTTTGTTCCTTTGTTTTTAAGTTTAATCTTTTGTAAAGCTGTTTTAGTGAAATAAAAAAAAACATTTTTCATCAGAAAATAAAATTAGAAAATAATATTTTGAAAAATCGTGACGAATTCGAATAATCTTTTTGTTCTTTTTTTTTCTACAAATTGAATTTGGTCGAAAATCCGTCAGAACGTTTGGATATTGTGAACTTTCGAATTTTTCGAAAAAATTACTGATAGCTCTAATTTTCTGAAATTTTTTAGATATTCGGCAAAATTTTTTTTTCTTTATCCGAATACATTATCGAAAGATGTTTGGTACTGAATTTGGCAAAAATCGATGGTGGGGTTAAAGTTTTATGAAATTTCGATTTTTGTTTGTTTGAATTTTTCTGTGATCGTTCTAACATTCTTAAATGAAAAATAAATTAAAGTGTAAATAGCTTTAAAAAATCGTAATCATTGGAAATTTATAGGGTACTTAATCAAAAAATTAAGTGGATGCTGGTTCGATTTCGTTGAAAAGACCCTCACAAAAATTCGTCGAGGGACCCTTTTGAGATTTAATTTTGACCATGGGATCTCTCTCTCTCTCTCTCTCTCTTTTTCTCTCTGTGACTCATTCGCGCAAATTGAACGAAGAATTAAGGGGAAAGATTTTTTTAAATCTCATCTCGTAACCGACAAATATGATTTCAGTACTGAATTGAGTTCCGAAGAGGAAGAAGAAGAAGAAGAAGAAGAACAAGAAAAAGAAGAAGAGCGTCACATGGCTCTGATGGTCTAATGAATGGTCCAGATGACGCTATGAATTTCTCTCGTTTTTTTTAATATTAAAAAAAATCGACGAAACCCCTATATCCGCTCGGGCGAACACCCTCATATATGTATATCACTGTTTTATTATTATACGCACGTTACTTTTGACGCTTACAAGAAAATTTGGAAAAGTGACTACTCCGCAAGGGAATAATGGAGAAAACATTGGGGAACAAATGGAAAATATTTCAAAATTATATAAAAAAAAAAATATTACGTCTTATCGTTTTTCTTTTCAATTAATTTCTTAATTACGGGAACCGTGATTAAAAATTTTTTTAAGTTGCATTACTTTTTGTTTACTTTGTGAGCAAAAAAATCGTCAATTCTCAAACGAGAAAAACGGAAGGAAAAATTCAAAAATCAATAGCTGGACGGTCGTCAAAATAAGAAAAGCAATTTTGTGCGAAAAAAAGAGGGTGAATGTAAAAATAATTGATTTATAATTTTTATTGGAGGTTTGGAGGAAAAAAATTACGTCTTATCGTTTTTCTTTTTTCAATTAATTTATTAATTACGGGAAACCGTGATTAAAATTTTTTTTAAATTGCATTATTTTTTGTTTACTTTGTGAGCAAAAAAATTGTCAATTCTCAAACGAGAAAAACGAAAGGAAAAATTCAAAAATCAATAGCTGGACGGTCGTCAAAATAAGAAAAGCAATTTTGTGCGAAAAAAGAGGGTGAATGTAAAAATAATTGATTTACAATTTTTATTGGAGGTTTAGTGGAAAAAAAAAATAGTTGAATATATTCCATAGGACGAAATCTCTCGTAATTAAGGTGACGGGGCACGTGTACGCAGTTACTACTTCAGGGGGTTAATTTTTTTTCTCACAGCCATGAACATTTCGGTGAGGGGGACAAGGGGTAGTCGGATATCGAGGGTGGAAAACAGCCCCTGAAAAAAATAGAAACACCCACGAGTGTTAATCCTGTGAGGAGCCACCTGCTTTCGTACTTCTGGCCGCAAAATCGACCGCATTATGAGAAGGGGGATGTTTTTTCCATCCCAAAAAGTACGCGGTTGCCGTAGCAACGGCCAAAGTGCTTTAGGACGAATCTCGTTCTATTCTATTATTTTTATTTTTTCTTTCGAACATCCCATTCTTACGTTGACAATGTACAGAAATACTTTATTTTTTTATTCATTGCAATTTGATTGACAGATTAATGGGTCTAAAATTTTTTTTTTGTTATGTAGACTTCGGGATAAATGGTACTTGTGAAATTATCTTTTTTATGTTAAAAAATAAATGTTTGTTTAAGGAAAAACCTCTTAAACCCTTGTTTATAACGAACAAAGAGCTTTTCAGCCCTTTTTCAACCTCTAAAAAAGTAACTTTTAAAAGTACCATCTTTGTGTTAAAGAAAAGATGTTTATTTTTCAAAAAAACCTTCCAACCCTGTTTTATAACGCAAAAGAGTTTTGTAACCCTAAAAACTTTACTACCCTTAAGGGGGGAAATAGGGTTAGACGGTTCAAAAAATCGATTTTTTTTTTATTTCATAAATTGTTAGTAAAACTATTGAAAAATATGTTCCCAAAATTTTTAATGAAAATTCCGACTCGTTCTATTGTTATAAGCCATTAAGGGGGGGAATAGGGTTAGGACAGCGTTTTCTCAATGATTTTCATGAATTTTTTTATAGTATAAAAAATTAATATAATTTATTGAAACTTTAAGAATATTTTATAGATATGTTTAAGTATATGCTATAAAATTTCTATACATATATTTAAGTTATACATATATTTAATATTTTATATACTATAAAATATTAGCGAGCCCATATTTCTTGTTTTTCTTGGTACTATTTTTTCAAACGCGTTTTTCTGAAAACGACTTTTTTTTAACTTGCGTACACGCTAGTTTGAAAAGTTTTCAACGCAAAGGTTTCAACGCTTCATATAGAGCGCAAAAGATATATGAACCTAAAATCGAAATATTATAATTATTTAAAATAATTTTTTTTTGCAAATAACGTTGTAAAAAATGGCAAAAAATCATGCTTTTTTGTTTTGACCCCTGTAAAAAATTCAATTTTCTATTTTTGTTGATAGCATTTAGGTTCATATAGAAGAGAGACATATAATAAAAGTAAATTCCAACCTCGTTTGATTTCAAATGAAAATTGTGGCTTCCAGAATGTACGCAAAATGCTGAGTCTGATTGTGACCTGCAATATGGGGTCGCTAATATTTTATAGTATATACTTAAATATATTTATAAAAAATTTATAGTATATACTTAAATATATGTATAAAATATTCTCAGAGTTTCAATAAATTATATTCATTTTTTATACTATAAAAAAGTTCATGAAAATCATTGAGAAAACGCCGTCCTAACCCTATTTCCCCCCTTAATCGCGAGAGTTAAAAAAAAGGGTTTTCTTTGATTTAAAAACACATGTATAAAAAGTCCTTTAATTCTTGTTCATAACAAAAAAGGCTTTTTAACCCTACAAACTTTACTACCCTTAATCGTAAGGGTTTGGAAACAGGATATAAAAAATATATATATAAAATGTACTATAATTCTTATTTATTAACAAAAAGGTCACTTAACCCTTCTCAATCCGTTCACCCTTATTTTAGTTACAAAACAAGGTTTTAGGTGAAAGGGTGTTTTTTTTTTCAAATACACGTGGAAAAATATTTTACAACAGAGAAAAGGGCTCTTTATCACGCCAAAACGCCCCCTCCCCCTCCCCCGCCCGTAGTCCTGTGATCCCTTAAATTTTATTATATCATAAAAAGGGTTTTGAATAAAGATTTTTTTATAATTACGAAAAAAATATTGCCCTTTAAACCCTCCTAAAAAAAAAACGATTTTTCTACCCTCAATTCTTATCCCATTAGCTTTTACCCCCTTTATCATCAAAGTAACGCTTAAAATGCAATTTCCAGACTTTTTGCATTTTAACTTTTAATTAACAAAATAATAATACGTAAAGAAAATGGATTTCGTTGTTTTTTTTCGTGATACTTTGCGCGTAACGACTTTTTTTTTTTCGTTTTTTCTTTTACCTCGAGCGATTCATAAACGTAAACAAGGCACGTTCGATCACAGTAGGACGAAGATACGTGATGTATATGTATATATATATCGTTTAAGGTATCGAAATACGTGACGAGAAATTCACATAGGACACGCACGTGCGTTTTATCTTTTACCATCCCTTGCGAAAAAAAAAACTCATCAGAGGGTTTGCGTGAAAAAGCATGAAAAAGAAGAAAGATGCTCCCGACGTTACCGGCTGTACTTGGAAAGAAAAGAAAAATCATTCCCATTAATTAAAAAATAGGAATGATTTTTGTTGTTGTCCGTAAGATTAAATTTTATAAAAGCACGCGATGGGGGATCATTTTCGATTTTTGTTTTTGTAGAAATTCAAACAAAACAAATGAATTTTATTAATTTTTCAATTCACACCCTTGAGTATCAATTTTTTTCGATTTTCTTGAGAAGAAAAACATGAAAACCGTTCAATTATTGGTAAAATTAAAAAAAAAAGTCGCCTTTATAAGTTTTCATATCCTATCGCCTCTTTAGTGTCGAGAGGCCCGTTTGGCGGTGACATTTTGTTATTATCGCTCATTCTCTGAAAAATCCTTTGTCATCGTCTCCCGAAGAGTTATATCTCTCGAGTGGCAAATACTTGACTAATATCCTTAAAAAAAAGAAGAAAAAAACGAAATGGCGGACGAATCAGACATTTCTCCCTCTTTCTAATTTAACTCCCAGATTTTTCAAGTGCAGGCTAGGGTTATACATGCATATACTGATGAATGCATCGGGGTAGAGAGAGGGTAGAAAAAAAAAAAAGAACGATATACTCTTATTTTTAGAACCCCTCGAGGGAGAAAGAGAAAGAGAGAGAGAGAGAGAGAGAGAGAGAGAGAGAGAGAGAGAGAGAGAGAGAGAGAGAGAGAAAGAGAGAGACAGAGAGAAAGAGAGAGAGAAAGAGAGAGGGAGAGAAAGAGAGGAGGAAAAAAAAGGCGAAGCATCATTGGTGGAGGGGGAGGGGTAACGCGGACGTCACAGCTGCTTCGCACATGCGCTCATTTTGTCCAAGAGACGCCATTCAGCATCCCGGTGAGAAATACATACAACGAGCGAAATCTACGGGATCTATGACGACGAAACTGCTACTCTTGGTTGCCTCGCGACGCCCTCGTACAATTTTCCCTCTCTCTCTCTCCCTCTCTCTCTCTCTTTCTTTCTCCTATCGGAAAATCGCGAATCTAACCCTCCCCGAGTCCTCGAATACGACACTATAAATATTTGATTCGCGACCTTACATAAGGGCGAAAACCGGAACGTGATAAAAACACTCAGAGGACAAATCCAGAGATATAACGAGGATCTAAATAAGGAAAAAAAAAAAAAAAAAAACACTCAAGCTGAAAGTTGAAACTTTTCAACATTCTTTGATACAAATTGATTCCTCGAAATTTTACCCAACGCTCAATTGCGTCCTCTATGAAGAAATATATCTATCGCAATTTTTCCTACCTCGTAAATGAAGAATTAAGGGGAGAAATAGGGTTGGGACAGCGTTCTCTCAATGATTTTCATGAATTTTTTTATAGTATAAAAAATGAATATAATTTATTGAAACTTTGAGAATATTTTATACCTATATTGAAGTATATACTAAAAAAATTTTGAAGAATTTGATTGAAAAACACCGAAAACATTAGCGACCCCATATTGTAGGTCACAATCAGACTCAGCATTTTGCGTACATTCTGGAAGCCGCAATTTTCATCTGAAATCAAACGAGCTTGGAATTTACTTTTATTATATGTCTCTCTTCTATATGAACCTAAATGCTATAAAAAAAATAGAAAATTTAATTTTTTACAGGGGTCAAAACAAAAAAGCATGATTTTTTGCCACTTTTAACAACTTTATTTGCAAAAAAAAATTATTTTAAATAATGATAATATTCCGATTTTAGGTTCATACAGAGCGCAATAATATGAAGAAAGTAACTGCCAATTTTCAAAATGATTGGTTGAAAACTTTTCAAACTAGCGTGTACGCAAGTTCGAAAAAAAGTCGTTTTCAGAAAAACGCGTTTGAAAAAATAATGACTTTAATGGCTTATAACAATAGAACGAGTCGGAATTTTCATTTAAAATTTTGGGAACATATTTTTCAATAGTTTTACTAACAATTTATGAAATAAAAAAATCGATTTTTTGAACCGTCTAACCCTATTTCCCCCCTTATGACGGTATTATGGCTGTATTTTTTTCGCTGTTTTTTGTGAATTTTTTCTAACGAACCACGGAGACCCACCATCTTGGAATTTTTACTATATATTCATTAACATTGATACAGTCACTAGGAATTTTTTGAACCCAAAATCTCGATTGGTATCGATTTTACAGCGTTCGAAAGACACACATGCGAAAAATATGTGAGCTGATGGCTGACACGATTCCGGGGGTTCTGTTCGGTTTTTTTTTAAATTCAATATCGAGTATTCTTTGATAGTGCCCAATTGATTTAGAGAATTTTGACTCGGTAGCCGAAAAATTACAGGAGCTTGAGTCTTGACAAAGCATTTATATCGATATTTTTCAAAAAATCAATATCTTATAAATGCCATTATCTAAGTTGACTCGTGTAGTTCACAAAAACCACGTTGGAAATCGAAATCGGTTAAACCAATGCAGAGTTACAGGCATTTGAAATTTTTATATTTCGACGTTTGTCAAAAGTGAGATTATGAAATGAAAAATAATTTTTTCTTCTTTTAATATGTTTTTGTACCCTTTGGGATCGCAAATTTGTCGCTGATTACGAATAAATTTGTGTTTTTGACGAAAAACCAAAAATTTCATGTTCAAATACATAAATTACGTTAAGTTGACTTTTACGAGTTTTTTTCGAATGTAAGAACAACAGAAAACATTCGATTATCGTGGAAGATTCTCGTGATCGTTTTATGAGCTTACGAGATCGAAGAAAGAGAGGGTGAGGGCAGAGAGGGTGCAACAATGGAACTACGTGACAGAGGATATTCTCGTAATCTCGTGCAATCGCGTGATACACACTGTATACAGAGGAATAGAACAACAAGGTAGTATCGGAGAGGGGAACGGGAGGGTGGAGAAGCGAGTAGTGACGTTACGAGTACTCTTAGTACCATTGTATCCATATACAGTGTATCTCAAAACTAGCACGTCAGAGTGACACGGGGCTTATTGTTAGATTGGCTCCGGACCTATCAGAAAAAAAAACAAATATGACCTCAGTAAAAGTCTAATGGTTTTCGTGGAAAATCGTCTTTTTTGATTGCTCGGAAAATGCTAGGTAGCGACCTAGCACTTGGGATTCTTCTACCATTGCTATGAAAGTCCAAGTAAGTCAAAGTCCAAATTTACATCAAATTATAGAGTGGTCGGAAACACAAACGAAAATAGCGAAATAACAAGAATAGCGATTTTCCGAAAAATTAATAGAGACAATTTTTTGGAAAATCGCTGTTCTTGTTATCTCACTGTTTTCGTTTTTGTTTCTGACTGCTTTAGTATTTGGTGTGAATTTGTACTTTGATTTGCTTACGATTTAGACTTTCATATCAATGGTAGCAGAATAATTCCGAAAAATCAAAAACACGATTTTTCGGAAAATCCCTATTCTTGTTATCTCACTGTTTTAGTTTTTCTTTCTGACCGCTTTAGGATTTGGTGTGAATTTGGACTTTGATTCACTTACGATTTAGACTTTCATATCAATGCAGAATAATTCCAAAAAATGAAAAAAGCCGATTTTTCGGAAAATCGCTATTCTCGTTATCTCGCTGTTTTCATTTGTGTTTCTAACCGCACTAGTATTTGGTGTGAATTCGGAAATTAATTTATCTACGATTTAGACTTTCATATCAATGGTAGCAGAATAATTCGGAGAAATGAAAAAAGCCGATTTTTCGGACAATCGCTATTCTTGTTATCTCACTGTTTTCGTTTGTGTTTCTAACAGCTTTAGGATTTGGTGTGAATTTGGACATTGATTTGCTTACGATTTAGACTTTCATATCAATGGTAGGAAATCAAAAGACAATTTTCCGGAAAACCGCTATTCTTGTTATCTCGCTGTTTTCGTTTTTGTTTCTGACTGCTTTAGTATTTGGTGTGAATTTGGACATTAATTTGCTTACGGTTTAGACTTTCATATCAATGGTAGGAAAATAATTCCGAAAAATGAAAAAAGCCGATTTTTCAGAAAATCGCTATTCTTGTTATCTCGCTGTTTACGTTTTTTGTTTCTGACCGCTTTAGTATTTGGTGTGAATTTGCACTTTGATTCAGTTACGATTTGACTTTCATATCAATGGTAGCGGAATAACAAGTAATAGGTAGTGATTTTCCGAAAAATCGACAAAAGACGATTTTTCTCGAAAACCACTTAGACTTTTACTGAGGTCATATTTGTTTACTCTGATAGGTCCTGAGCCAATCTAACCCCCCCCATGTCACTCCGAACATGCTAGAAAATACGACCATTTTGAGATCATTCGCAAAAAGGAGATTTTACCCGGAAATTGATGATTTTGGAAAAAAAAATTGTACAGCAACTTCCAGCTACTATTCAATTGTATCGATTTTTTTTTGAAGAATTCAAAACTTTTTAAATCTCCGACGCCTCGAGCAATTTTGTTGAAATTCCATATGAAATTTTGTACCAAAATTCTTAAACACGATATTTTCTGTCGTGAAAATAAAGCAAACAATTATAATTTCATTGAATTAAGAAAAAAAAAATACTTTCATTATTTTCCACCACCCTAAGTACCCTAAAGAATACTTGTTTGAGATGAAAATATTGAAAAATACTTTTTTCGAATAATAACGATAATGAACAAAATAATGGATTAAAAGGTAATAAATAATTTATTAATTTTACATGAAATTTCCTATATATATATGGATCATGAAAAGGGGGGGGGGGGAGTTCTGGGTTTGGTACAGCACGCGAGATAGGGTGAGATCACGAGCGAGGCGTTACCATGGAGACAACGAGGAGTACCCGAGATGTACCTTGGCTCTCTGGGATTCTCATGTCCAGAGTTGAGCGATATATATTTCGAACGAGAATTAACGCCCAAAGGAGAGTCGAAAAAAATAGAAAAAAAATGGTGATTTCATCGAAATAAGAACAATTACGAAATTTGTTGAAATCTCAATTAATGAATGTCGAATTGCGAATTAATTAGTCGTGAATGTTAATTGTCAAATTTCATTAATTATCCAGTTCAATTATTCGACTTTTTTTGCAATTCAAGAAGAAAAAAAATAGCTAATTTTATTCGGAAAATATTCCAAGAAATTATAAAAATAATGACAATTAAAATAAATAAATAAATAAAAAATTTAATTTCACCAACATATTTTGATAATTTTAACTTTAATTTTACTTTTTTTTTTGTTAAGTCAATTATTTTTTTATACGTATTCGAGGAATAATGAAAGTTTTACAATTTCGATACGAAAACAAACATTTTGTCTTGTTTGTTTTTTAATTATGATAAAGTAAAAAAAAATTTTTGGGGTCGATGAAAAAAATTGTTTTATGAAATATTTACAAAATGCCTTAATAAGAAGTTGAAAATAAAAATGTGTTATATGCAAAACGTATTTTTGTATAAATTTCAATTTTAGTTGGCAACTCGTCAAAATTTTCATGTTTGAATTGTCTCTTTCCGTAAATTGTAATAATGAACGGAATAGAAAAAAAAAAATATCCCGAGTATTTTCCGGCAAAGATTAAGAATGCTTTTCTGCAAATGATATGCCGAAGTCGCGCGGGATTTTACGAGCAGAAGCTCGCTGGCTGCGGTTGGACTCTCTGGCTGACTCGAAAGTTTAACACGCCGGAAGGGTTACACGCTTGTACGCGCCGCTGGTTACACGTCGTTAATGAGTGAACGTGTTATCGTCGTTGACAAAGTAAGGGTGATAGTCAGTGTGGGAACATTTTTATTTTTCAATTTATTTTCGAATTTTGAAATTATTTTTTAGGGAATTTTTTCTTCGAAATTCATTATCTAGGGAATCTATTTATTTAAATTTAATGTCTAGGGAATTTTTGCGTCAAAATTTTCTTATTGAAATTCATCGTCTAGGGATTTTCCACTGGAATTTGGGAGACGGGGAATTTTCGCGTTGAAATTAATTATCTAGGGAGTTTTTCATTGAGATTTAGTGTGCAGGGAATTTTTATGTCGAAATGTTTGGTCCGGGGAATTTTCACCTTACAATTTATTTTTAGAGAATTTTTATGTCGAAATTCACTATCCGGGGAATTTGTTTATTTAAATTTAATGTCTAGGGAGTTTTTCGCGCCAAAATTTTCTTGATGAAATTCAGCGTCTAGGGATTTTCCATTGGAATTTACGGGGAATTTTTGCGTTGAAATTAATTGTCTAGGGAGTTTTTCATTGAAATTTAGTGTGCAGGGAATTTTTATGTCGAAATGTTTGGACCGGGGATTTTTCACGTTACAATTTATTTTTAGGGAATTTTTATGTCGAAATTCACTATCTAGGGAATTCGTTTATTTAAATTTAATGTCGAAGGAATTTTCGCGCCAAAATTTTCTCGTTGAAATTCATTGTCTAGGGATTTTCCATTGGAATTTGGGACACGGCGAATTTTCGCATTGAAATCAATTATCTAGGGAGTTTTTCATTGAGATTTAGTGTGCAGGGAATTTTTATGTCAAAATGTTTGGTCCGGGGAATTTTCACGTTACAATTTATTTTTAAGGAATTTTTATGTCGAAATTCACTATCCAGGGAATTTGTTTATTTAAATTTAATGTCTAGGAAATTTTCGCGCAAAAAATTTCTTATTGAAATTCATCGTCTAGGGATTTTCCATTGGAATTTGGGACACGGGGAATTTTCGCGTTGAAATTAATTATCTAGGAAGTTTTTCATTGAAATTTAGTGTGCAGGGAATTTTTATGTCGAAATGTTTGATCCGGAGAATTTTCAGGTTACAATTTATTTTCTAGAGAATTTTCGTGTTGCAATTCGTTATCTAGGTATTTTTTTGTGTTAAGAGCACAGTGTTCCAATTAATTATTCACAAAGTGTTGGTGTTTAATGTTCACACCCGGGTAATTTTAATATAAAAATTCATTAGCCAAGGAATTTTTGGAATAAAATTCATTAGTCAAGAAATTTTAGTAACAAAAATCATTAGCCAAGAAATTTTTGTATCAAAATCCATTAGCCAAGCAATTTGAGCATGAAAATTCATTTGCCAAGAAATTTTAGTAAAAACATTCATTAGCCAAGGAATTTTAGTATCAAAATTCATTAGCCAAGAAACTTTAGTAACAAAATTAATTAGCCAAGGAATTTTAGTAAAAACATTCATTAGCCAAGGAATTTTAGTATCAAAATTCATTAGCCAAGAAACTTTAGTAACAAAATTAATTAGCCAAGGAATTTTAGTAAAAACATTCATTAGCCAAGGAATTTTAGTATCAAAATTCATTAGCCAAGAAACTTTAGTAACAAAATTAATGAGCCAAGGAATTTTAGTAAACAAATTCATTAGCCAAGAAATATTAGTCAAAAAATTGATTAACCAAGCAATTTCAGTATCAAAATTCATTAGCCAAAGAGTTTTAGTATGAAAATTTATTAGCCAAGCGATTTTAGTATTACAATTCATTAGCCAAGGAATTTTTGTATGAAAATGTATTAGCCAAGCGATTTTAGTATTAAAATTCATTAGCCAAGGAATTTTGGTATGAAAATTTATTGACCAAACGATTTTGGTATGAAAATTTATTAGTCAAACGATTTTGGTATAAAAATTCATTAGCGAAGGAATTTTAGTATAAAAATTCCTTAGTCAAGCAATTTATACCCCAATTTAAGGTATTTCGATATCGATTGAAAGTATCGATATCCATAGAATGTCAAAATCTAGTATTCTAAAAACTTGCCTAAACACACATGTGTATAACATATGTTTGTATATATATATGTATATATATACAAATATAGCTGAATATACATTGCGTCGTAGCTTCCGCAGCTGAGGGCTTTTCTGGCAAACTCGGGTGAGATGGCCAAGTGAAGAAAATCACGAGAAAGAGGGAGAGCGAAGAAGAGACGGAGAGATGAAGCATCTCTGTATATTTTTCCTTATGAAAATTTCTCGTTCCTACCGGCTGGCCAGACTCCCCAACGAACGACCGCACATTTTCTGCTACCAGCCGAGCGTAAGAATTTACGAGGTCTGCCTTCCACTCTGAACCATCCAAATTCTCTTTCTCCCTCTCTCTCGTCTTTGTATACATTATCCATATGGTGGTGAGTACGGAAAAAAAAGATGCTGCGATGATTCCGGAACTGTGCCAAGACACGAAGAAAATGTTGGTTTCAGCATAAAAGTAAGAAAAGTAAAAAAAAAAAGTAAGAAACCAGGAAAAAAAAGGCGGAATATGGATGGGATGTGGAATATTTCTGAATTATTTGACGAAAAATTAATGTTGTAAAACATTTTTTCACGAATTAATGTACATAAATGATGGTTTAATTGAAGAAAAAATTGACAAATTAATCGAAGAAATAACTATCGAACGATTTTCAAAATATTAGTTTCCAATTTCGTTTAAAAATTTTTTTTCGCCAATTTCTCATTAATTAGAGACGTGAGAAGTTCACAAAATAGAATTAGAGAAATTAATTGTTGGAAATAAAATTTAACAAAATTGACGATACGAAATTAAAAAATAAATGATAATAAATTGACAAAGAGTTGTCAAAAATAGAATTTAAAAATGATATTTCCAAATATGAAATATTTTCGAGCACTCAAATATTTTTATTTTTTAAAAATTGAAAAGATCCAGAAAATTAGGAATTTTGATAAGTAAAATAAAAAATGATAGCAATGGCATTAAAAAAATGTTGCAACACGAAATAAGTGCGAGTAATTAATTTTCAAAAATTGAACTTTGGATATTTAACGTGGTAGAATATTTTTCGGATAAAAAATAATATTCCATGATAACAAGTTGTCGTGACATAATGAAAGGAAAAATGCTACTTAAGAAATTGAACAAGCAGATAAAAATGTAAAATTCCCTGGGAAAATTTAAGGATTAAAAATCCTACTGTTTAAAAAATATACATTTTTCAGACAAATTGGTGCGTCAACCACAGAGAAATATATTTGAGTACAACAGAACAAGAAAAATACAGAACAATAATATTCCCAACAAAATAATGTCTCCAACGATGCGAAAAAGAAAAAGAAAACCATTGAATCCAACAAAAGAGTTTGCCAAGCTCCGTCGACTATGAAAAACAAAGTGAAGCTTTCGGACAAGAGTTAAAACTTGCTGCAAGGAATTGTGAAGCCTACGGAGGATTTTTTAAACTTAAAATTTTTGCTCATTGTCTCAGGAAAATGGAAAACAAACATTGGCAAGGATGGGAATTCTGGTTCCGTGCGAAATAGGGCAAAGAAAAAATCGAATTGCGTCTCAGATATAATTCCAAGCTAAAAGTATGTATCCACTCCTCTCAACCGTCGCGCAAGCCTAAATTCTCTAAAATCCCTTTCTCTCAACTCCAAAAGTCTGGAAATTTTTGTTGATTCCAAGTGGAAGGGCCTTCCGCACCAGAAAATTGTTTCCAAACGAATCAACGACGCTCTCACAATGAGATGCGACCTTCAAACTTTGGGACGTTGTACCAAAAGTAATTTGACTCTGTGCTTGTCGCCGAGAGGAAACAAAATCGAACAAACGAGTCAGAATCAAGAATTCTTTGAAAAATTCAAAATTTGTCTCCGCCTACCATCCAACGAAGGCAGAAAATACAACTTTTTCCCCTGCGTCAGATACTCGACGTAGAAGATTTAAAAAAACTATTTTCATCTGGAATAATCATCGTAGAATTTGACCTTAAAATTACCAATTGTCGAAGCAAAAAATATTTTGTTTTCAAATTTTACATCGATGGATCTTGAATTGTTTGAAATTCGTAAAAAATTCTTACAAAAACCAAAATTTTGATCTCGTAATCGACAAAAATGGTTTTTAAACGTTGAGAAATTGAAATTTTCGTTTAATGTTTCTGAAAAACTTCGATAGCACAAACACCTTTCAAATTTTTCAATTTACCAACGAAACATAACCTAACTTTTGATTTCTCCTTTCGCGAACTCGCGGCTCAATTTTTTCTTATTTTAACCAGCCAAATAGTAAATAAACATTGTCGCGAAACGGAAAAACCATTAAAATTCGAATAGAAGAATGAGTTAAACGTAATTATATTTTTATTACCGGAAGTAAAGAAGAAAAGATAACGGGAACAGAAAAGACCATTTGTGCAATCATCGCTGGTCGAAAAAAACGATAATTACAAGTTAGAGTAAAAAAAACAATCTAGCGCTTACTAGCGATACAAATGAATTTTCCTATCAAATTCACAAACGTTATCAATTACCATGCCTCGATAATGACAGATTTTTTTCGCTCTCGCGAATGTATCGAGCGTCGATAAGCGCGGAACGCGTCTGTTCCTCGTGAAAAAAAAAAATCTCGTTCAAACGACAGTGACGCCATGTGCGGTGGTAGCGAGAACTACTCGTCGTTGACGCCATTTTGTGGATAAAATCGACGGTTGATAACGGCGCGTGGCGGCTTCGTAAAAATTGAAAACCCGAGTGGCGCCATCGGACGGCGAAATCGCGAACTACGTAGCCAACGGCTTCGTGGCGCAATATGGCCGTGTTCGAAAATATTTCGTTGTAAAATAAACGAAATAAAACGTTATATTTTCCGACCAAATTCTCGATGTTTTGCCGTCTCAGCTCGGAAAACAACCCTTGGACAATGCGCAATATTAACGTGCTCGAAAATCTCGTAAATTCGACAACGCGAGATCGACATCTCTTTTCAGTTTCGAAGTGAAACAATAGTCCCAACAGGTGTCCGAAATTCGACGCCGTGGAACCGTCGTTTTTACTCCCGAAATACATTTTCCGTAACGTTAATAATACGAAATTATTGTTTATCGATAAGAGACAAAGTATTTGTCGATGATATTGAGATTCGTAGGAGAATGATGCAACGGAATAATTTGGATATGGAAATTACATGGCCATGACGAGGAGAACAAACAAAATCGTCGTTGGCCACGGATATTTTTGATGGAAATCATCGACACATACCCATATCTCGGGATCCAAATCGTCCCACTCGGAGTTCAGCTCTGCCCTCATCTGAATAATGCGAATTCTCGCTTCCGGTCGCATCGTCACTTTGGATATTGGGAATGATGGATTTTTTTTTACAGGACGACAAGTCGTGGACGTTCCGATCGTTACGTGGTCGAAAAAACTACTGACTCGAGTTATGATCATTGTTGAGGCTTAGCGACAACGACGCTTTGTCCCTGCGCGCAGAAGTATGCGCACCGTGGCCAATAAATAATTCCACGAATGCGCGAAAGTTGGGTGAATATACGGAAGTTTATTGAATCGATTGAAATTAATTTACATTGATTAATTAATGCAAATAAAAATTAATGAAATTTAATTAATGGAAGTGCTGCTAACGACTTTAATTAATGAACATGTTACTTTAATAAAAAATAACTATAGAGGGACAATTATATTTATCAATTCGTTTTACTTTACGATTTCAACGAATGGCGTTATGAAGCAAACAAAAATTAATCCATTTCAAGATTAATTAGTTATTATGTGGATTTATTAATTTTTGTGTTTATTTGGCATGTATTTTGGGTATAAAAAATTTATTTTAATCGGTGGATTTAATTGCATAATATAATTTTGTGTAAAATTTGTTCTAAAACTGATGTTAAATAATAAAAATAATATCAATAATAATAATAATAATAATAATAATAATAATAATAAATAATAATAACAAAAAATGAATTATTTTTGGTGTGAATAAAAATTAAAAATTAAAAAAATTATTATTCTTGTAATTGACGTCACTTAATTATGTTTACGTACATTTCCAGTCGAAAGTGGGATTCGATGAAAATTTTGAGTACTTTGCTGGACGATTAAAAATTGAAAAAAAATTGCATGATACCGAACGCACTAAGAACATCGATTTTAAACAATGCAGAAAAGTTATTGATATAGTTGAAAAAAAAAAACTTATATTAATTATTTTTTAAAATAACACAATTTACAAAAATGCGTTTAAAACGTGTAATAAAAAAAAAAAAAAATATGAGCATGTATTTTTTTTAATTTTACAAGGCCCATGTATAAAATTCGTAGAATTTTTATTAAATGTCCCATACGTTTTATAAATATTTAAATTAAATTGTATGTTCACCATTTTTCATGAAATTCTCCTTTCTTTCTCTCTCTCTCTGTCTCTTATTAATTATCAATTATAAACAATAATAATGCAAAAAGTTATTGATATAGTTGTAACAAAAAATTCTATTCATTATTTTTGAAAATAATAAAATCCCCAAAAATGCGTTGAAAACGTGCAATAAAAATGAAAATAAAATATGAGCATGTATTTTTTTTATTTCACAAGGCCCATGTATAAAATTCGTGGAATTTTTATTAAATGTCCCATACGTTTTTTAAATATTTAAATTAAATTATATGTTCACCATTTTTCATGAAATTCTCCTTTCTTTCTCTCTCTCTCTCTCTCTCTCTCTCTCTCTTATTAATTATCAATTATAAACAATAATAATGCAAAAAGTTATTGATATAGTTGAAACAAAAAATTCTATTCATTATTTTTGAAAATAATAAAATCCCCAAAAAATGCGTTGAAAACGTGCAATAAAAATGAATATAAAATATGAGCATGTATTTTTTTTATTTCACAAGGCCCATGTATAAAATTCGTAGAATTTTTATTAAATGTCCCATACGTTTTATAAATATTTAAATTAAGATATAGTTCCACCATTTTTCATGAAATTCTCCTTTTTTTCTCTCTCTCTCTCATTAATTATCAATTATAAACAATGAAAATGCAAAAAACTTATTGATATAGTTGAAAAAATAAGTTATATTCATTATTTTTGAAAATAATAAAATTCACAAAAATGCGTTTAAAACGTGCAATAAAAATAAAAATAAAATATGAGCATATATTTTTTTTTATTTTACAAGGCCCATGTATAAAGTTCGTAGAATTTTTATTAAATATCCCATACGTTTTTTAAATACTTAAATTAAATTATAGTTTCACCATTTCTCATGAAATTCTCTTTTCTTTCTCCCCCTCTCTCTCTGTCTCTTATTAATTAACAATTATAAACAATAATAATGCAAAAAAGTTATTGATATAGTTGAAAGAAAAAAATTATATTCATTATTTTTGAAAATAATAGAATTCACAAAAACGCGTTTAAAACGTGTAATAAAAATATATACATAAAAAAAAATTAAACATGTTTTTTTTTTTATTTTACAATGTCCATGTGTAAAATTCGTAGAATTTTTGTTAAATATCCGATACGTTTTTTAAATATTTAAATTGAATTATAGTGTCACCATTTTTCATGAAATTCCCCATTTTCTCTCTCTCTCTCTGTCTTTTATCAATTAGCAATTGTAAACAATAACAATGCAAAAAATTTATTGATATAGTTGAAAAAAAATAATTATATTCATTATTTTTGAGAACAATAAAATTCCCAAAAATGTATTTAAAAGGTGCAGTCAAAATATTAAAAAAAACATGAGCATGTATTTTTTTAAATTTTACACTGTCCATGTATAAAATTCGTAGAATTGTTATTAAATGTCCCATACGTTTTGTAAATATTTAAATTAAATTATAGTTTCACCATTTCTCATGAAATTCTCCTTTCTCTCTCTCTCTCTCTCTCTCTCTGTCTCTTATTAATTATCAATTATAAACAATAACAATGCACAAAAGTTATTGATATAGTTGAAAAAAAAAACTACATTCATTATTTTTGAAAATAATGGAATTCCCAAAAATGCGTTTAAAAGGTGCAATAAAAATATTTAAAAAATATGAGCATGTATTTTTTTAAATTTTACAAGGCCCATGTATAAAATTCGTAGAATTTTTATTAAATGTCCCATACGTTTTTCAAATATTAAAATTAAATTATATGTTCAGCATTTCTCAAGAAATTCTCCTTTTTTTTCTCTCTCTCTCTCTCACGTTAATTATCAATTATTTCACAAGACTTTTTCTAATCGTTCGTTAATTAGTAACTCGAAATTGTAATTACAAGGAAAATCCCTCCAAGGCAAAACTTGATCAATCTGTAATCAAATAATTCCCGTTCTCATTCTTGTTTCATTTTCTCCAGCGACAAATTTCCACTTTCATCAAATTATCCCGAGTACGTATAAGTTCGTAAATTTCATTCAATGGCGTTTAGGAAATTTCACGAAATCGTTATTTCCCCCGTCGTGATTTATCCCCGATTTTATTTGTTTAACGTCTCGAGGGGGAAAAGAAAGGAAAAAAGAAAAGTTTGTCAGCCCTTAAGAGGGGAAAATGACTCACAGCGAGAGGAAACGTTTTCTCGACAAATATTGTCACGAGAAAATCGAAAGCTGACTTTTTCATTCCCTTCTGTTTTTTTTCTCTCCCAATCCTCGACCCTCTCTTTATTTCCTTCGAAAGAAACGAAGAAAACGTCACTTTGCAATTTCTTCTCGTGTGGTTGATTTCTTTTTTTTTTTCACTTGTCAATATCTCGTTTCACGACCACCATTCTCATTTTCATCCCTTACTTTTACAACCCCTTATCCCAACCACCTATTTCTCTCTCTCTCTTTTCTACCTTTTTCCAATCTCGATACATTGTGGAAAATTCGTGTGTTACAACAATCTTGTCAGGCACGAACTAGTGCAAATAGTGGAATTGAAGAAAATTGGACAATTTAACGGAGAAGAGAGAAAATCGATGGAGAACGAAATATTTCGATTATGGTGTCAAATATTTGAATATTGCTTCGAGAAAGATTGAGCAATTTTAGTAGACACTTTTTTTTTAAGGAGTTATACGCAGTCAGGATTTTCAAAAAGACATTTTTTCTTTTAATTTCATTTTCGTAATGTATGTATATCTTTACTACCATAATAAAGCTGGAGGGTATGTTTGTTTGTTTGTATGTTTGTTCGAACGCGCTAATCTTAGGAAATACTAATCCGATTTGGAAAATTCTTTTTGCATTAGATAGCCCGTTTATTCAGGAAGATTTTATGCTATATAATTTTATGCCACGACCCTAATCTTACTTCTTACTTACTGTAATAAAGCTGGAGAGTTTATTTATACATTTGTAAGTTTGTTCGAACGCGCTAATCTCAGAAAATACTAATCCGATTTGGAAAGATCTTTTTGCTTCAGATAGGCCTTTTATTCAGGAAGGCTGTACACTATATAACTTTATGCCACGACCCTAATCTTACTTCTTACTTGCTGTAATAAAGCCGGAGAGTTTATATATACATTTGTATGTTTGTTCGAACGCGCTAATCTCAGGAAATACTAATCCGATTTGGAAAATTCTTTTTGCATTAGATAGCCCGTTTATTCAGGAAGGCTTTACGATTTATAACTTTATGCCACGATCCTAATCTTACTTCTTACTTACTATAATAAAGTTGAAGAAGTAATTTGTACATTTGTATGTTTGTTCGAACGCGCTAATTTCAGAAAATACTAATCCGATTTGGAAAATTCTTTTTGTATTGGATAGGCCGTTCATTCAGGAAAGCTTTACGCTATATAACATTATGCAACGACCCTAATCTTACTTCTTACTTAATATAATAAAGCTGGAGAGTTTAATTGTACATTTGTATGTTTGTTCGAACGCGCTAATCTCAGAAAATACTAACCCGATTTGAAAAATTCTTTTTGCATTGGATAGCCCGTTTATCCAGAAAGGCTTTACGCTACATAACTTTATACTGTGACCCTAAGGAGCTGCGGTGGCCCGTTGTATCGGGGGACGCAAATTTAACGCGGGTAAAACCGCGGGGCACAGCTAGTTTAAGTATTATACGAGTACACAGAAAGTTTCATATCAATCCGACAAATATTCTCGAAGTTACACGGATATGTGTAAAGACGTCTCGGAGCGGCTGAGCATGATTTTGAAAGTTTAAATGCGTTTTTCCCAAAACTGTGTGCTTTTAAAGTCCGTGAGCAAGATTCCTCGGAAACGGCTAAACCGATCAGTTTCAAATTTTTACATGACCTTTATAAATCAAATTTTTTAGTGATTTTTTGAAGTTTTTCTCTCGCCGATAAATATTTTCCATTTTATAAACAATTTAACGCCAACATTTTCCATCGAAAATCGACATTTTTTTTTGAGAAGCCGCCATTTTGTTGAAAATTAATATTTTGCTTATTCCTTCGATTAAATACTAGATAATACCTTATATCAACGAAATCTTTTTTGTTTTTTCATTTTGGATGATCCAATCCAGAGATATCGTGCTCACCGCAAAACGCCTTTTTTTTTAGAGGAGCTCCCGAGGAGATCGGCTACAGCAGCTTCAAAAATCATTATTTTTATAAATAAAAAATATGAAAATAAAGTTAAAAGTTATCGCAATATGTATATAAATTTTTACATTATTAAATAAAAATTTCTTTCCAGGAAAAATTCTTGAAAAGTCTCCTGACTGCGTATAACTCGTTAACGGCGTCCGTTTTTACAGGGGTGGTTTCTTTTACTTCCTTGTAGAAGAAGCTTTGTGATGGTGAAGAATTTTTTTTATTTCGAGTTTTTAATGTATGCTAAATGTACGAAAATGTCGGTAAATCACATTTTGAAAAAAATGTCTGCCCGTCCGTCTGTCCGGTGGCAAAACGATGTGAAAAATCACAGAAAAGTTGAGGAGTAAAAGGACTTGGATGCTCGAAGGATTTGCCTTCTATCCCCCCTTTTTTTTTTCACTTTCGTGATAACACAGAGGGAATGAGTGCTCGAGAGTTTTCTCGAGCCAGAGAGCGAAGCTTTGGGAATGGAGCAACGGTCGAGAGTAAGAAAGAAAAAAAGAAAGAAAGAAAAAAAAACGTAGATACATACCGCAGACTTGAAATCTTAATCCCACTTTTTTATTTTCGTTCTTTTCTCTCTGATTTTTTTTCTAGCCCCTTTTTTTTTTCTCCCGAAATTTTTTCCTCACTCCTCTCACCAGCTCGAGCTTCCAGCGCCTATAAACGACGAAGCTTTCCCTCATTCCCTTTACCGCAGTCTCGTTCCTATTTAAACCCTTTTTCTTCGAGTGCACCGATGTTATTCGAGGTTCACGAAAATTAAGCGTCGAGATTTGTAGTAAATACGTTTTTGGAGCGAAGAAAAAAGATTTTTTTTTTCTTTATTTTATTACGAAACACAATAAACTTAATTTCCTTTGGGCTTTTGTATTATATTTCACGTTTTTCGTCAAGGCATTCCACTTCTCTCTTTTGCTAGATTCCAGCATCCCTCTTTGTGATGAGAATCGTAAGAAAATGGCAATGGAGAAATGTGAGATATGTCGGAATTTTGGAAATGCATTTTTTCTCTTCGGAATATCGAGAGGAATGCCCGTTTGCGGTATTTCATTAAGGGGGGAAATAGGGTTAGACGGTTCAAAAAATCGATTTTTTTTAATTTCATAAATTGTTAGTAAAACTATTGAAAAATATGTTACCAAAATTTTGAATGAAAATTCCGACTCGTTCTATTGTTATAAGCCATTAAGGGAGGAAATAGGGTTAGGACAGCGTTTTCTCAATGATTTTCATGAATTTTTTTATAGTATAAAAAATAAATATAATTTATTGAAACTTTGAGAATATTTTATACATATATTTAAGTATATACTATAAAATTTTTGAAGAATTTCCTTGAAAAACACCGCAGATATTAGCGACCCCATATTGCAGGTCACAATCAGACTCAGCATTTTGCTATTTTTTCAAACGCGCTTTTCCGAAAACGACTTTTTTGAACTTGCGTACACGCTAATTTGAAAAATTTTCAACCAATCGTTTTGAAAATTGGCAGTTACTTTCTTCATAGTATTGCGCTCTATATGAACCTAAAATCGGAATATTATCATTATTTAAAATAATTTTTTTTTGCAAATAAAGTTGTAGAAATGGCAAAAAATCATACTTTTTTGTTTTGACCCCTGTAAAAAATTCAATTTTCTATTTTTTTTATAGCATTTAGGTTCATATAGAAGAGAGACATATAATAAAAGTAAATTCCAACCTAGGTTGATTTCAGATGAAAATTGCGGCTTCCAGAATGTACGCAAAATGCTGAGTCTGATTGTGACCTGCAATATGGAGTCGCTAATATCTGCGGTGTTTTTCAAGGAAATTCTTCAAAAATTGTATAGTATATACTTAAATATATGTATAAAATATTCTCAAAGTTTCAATAAATTATATACATTTTTTATACTATAAAAAAATTCATGAAAATCATTGAGAAAACGCTGTCCTAACCCTATTTCCCCCCTTGCGGCATTAGCAGGGAAATTTCGAAAATTTTTTTTAAAGCGTTTTCAAAATGAAAATTATGTCAATTGTTATGGTAAATTTGGATTCGAGGAAGGGCCCATATACTAAAATGCATCTTACATAGCAACGACGTTGCTAGTGACGATAGGATAATAAAACAATATAAAAGAATGAACCGCTTGCGAGAAACCAGCGAGAAGGCCGGAAGTGCTTGCTTAATAAATCTATTAAACTAATAAATACAGTTTTCATCTTTATTTATTTATCCAAAAAGAATCCTGGCAAAGAAGTGCGACAGGATAACTATTGGATATTTAAAAAAATTGTAATTATTAATGTTCGCGAAGTTTGTTCATTTTTTGGCAAAATTCCGAGAGGGTTTTTTTTTGGTGCTGTTTTTTAAGGAGTTAGGCCACTCTGGGGCCGAAAAAATAGGCTTTTTTGGGGATTTTTTTACAGAAAAACTACAAAATTAATCGAGATTACAAAATAGGGTGTTTATCATACATATCAGTGACTGTATACAATAATTTTTTTGAAGCGATTAATTTCAAAATGGCGGCTGTGCAGCGTTTTTGCGATGACTTCTCCGTTTTTGTTGGCCGGAAACATAACTCAGACAATTTTCAACCGATTCACTTGAAATTTTGAATATATCTTTAAAAATACATTGTCCGTGGGAGTGCGTAGGATTTTTTTAATATATTGATTTTTGGCCAAATGGCGCACTTCTAAAGTAAAAAGTGAAAAATTTGCTTAATAAATCGTCGGAAAATTGTTAATAACAAATGAACTATGCAATATAAAAAAAAAATTTTAGGCACTCCCATAGACAATATATTTTTAAAGATATATCCAAAATTTCAAGTGAATCGGTTGGAAATTGCCTGAGTTATGTTTCCGCCCAACAAAAAACGGAGACGTCATCGCAAAAACGCTGCACAGTCGCCATTTTAAAATTAATCGCTTCAAAAAAATTATTGTATACAGTCACTGATATGTATGATAAACACCCTATTTTGTAATCTTGAATTATCTTGTAGTTTTTCTGAATAAAAATCCCCAAAAAAGCCTATTTTTTCAGCCTCTAGAGTGGCCTAACCAGTTAAGTGTCAAATCCGCTAAAATAATCGGATTTTGATGGGTCTCGGCTCATTTTATTCATTCAATGATTCTCTATGAATTCTCTTATTTATATTTTACATTTACATTGTTAATAGTGAGAAATAAATTGAAATATAATCGGTTTTTTTTCATAAATTTATAAACAAATGACTGTAAGGGCTTGCATACCCCTGAAATTATCAAAAAATGGTTTTTTTTTTAACAGATTCTTATTCTTTATACTTTTAAGTATTTTTCAAAAAAAAAACCTTTAAGAAAATTCCACTCCGTTGCAAAGTTATAGCAATAAATGTAATCGGACATCGCGATGGGACGGCTACCTATCAGAAACTTTAAACGCGTTTTTCTGGAAACTATGTTTTTAGACTGTGTCAGCACGATAACTCAGTAAATTTTTTATGTTTTTAATGTTCTCTATAGTCTGACGAGAGGTTTTTTTCATTTTTTGGTTAGACAATTTTTTATAAATTATTAAACACTAATTTTTTTTAAACTGCATACTAAAGTTTAAAATACTGTAATTTCTTTATTTTTGAAAAAAAAATCCCTCCGTCAGACTATTGCTACTTCATTATTTTACTAGATAATTTTTTTATTTTTGCAGATTCGATAATTTTTGGCGAAGTTATGATGTCGACAAGGAGGCGCCATGGCTTTCATCAGTAGTCCATTTATAATCGTAAAAAATAATGTTAATATAAAAAAAAAAATTAATACCTTTTTTTTCTTACAGTTGAAAAGTTAATAAAACATGTGAAATCAACAATTACATTCTTTTTTTCACCATATAACCTTTATAATAATTTTTCTAATTTATTCGGTTCTTAGTGCCCCCAGCGGTATGTGAGCCCTTAAGGATTATTTACGATTAATTCACTGAGTGACATTCTTCAGTTACACTCCGTTTTACCATTCTTACCATTTTACCATTTTAACCACTTAAACCATTTCAAACATTTTAACCATTTCAACCATTTTAACCATTTTAACCATTTTAACCATTTTAACCATTTTAACCATTTTAACCATTTTAACCATTTTAACCATTTTAACCATTTTAACCATTTTAACCATTTTAACCATTTTAACCATTTTAACCATTTTAACCATTTTAACCATTTTAACCATTTTAACCATTTTAACCATTTTAACCATTTTAACCATTTTAACCATTTTAACCATTTTAACCATTTTAACCATTTTAACCATTTTAACCATTTTAACCATTTTAACCATTTTAACCATTTTAACCATTTTAACCATTTTAACCATTTTAACAATTTTAACCATTTTAACCATTTTAACCATTTTAACCATTTTAACCATTTTAACCATTTTAACCATTTTAACCATTTTAACCATTTTAACCATTTTAACCATTTTAACCATTTTAACCATTTTAACCATTTTAACCATTTTAACCATTTTAACCATTTTAACCATTTTAACCATTTCAACCATTTTAACCATTTTAACCATTTTAACCATTTTAACCATTTTAACCACTTTAACCATTTTAACCATTTTAACCATTTTAACCATTTTAACCATTTTAACCATTTTAACCATTTTAACGACTTTAACCATTTTAACCATTTTAATCATTTTAACCAATTTAACCATTTTAACCATTGTTACCATTTTAATCATTTTACCATTCTTACCATGCTTATCATTCTTACCATTCCTACCATTCTCACCATTCTTACCACTACTACCACTGCTACCACTCTTACCAATCTTAGCATTTGTACAATTTTTTTCTACTGTTAATATTTTTATTAATTTTTTTTCAGCAACTCGATTTATCTGATCGAACGTATACAAATTTCTTTGCATTTTTCGTCACATCGTAGCCGAATTAGTATCAAGAAGCGTTGATAAATACCTCCGGGCCACTCGGACAGAAAAATCGTTAAACTTTCACCGTTTCAAAAGCAATTCGTCTGGTCATAATAAATCGCTTTTGTACAACGAAACTTGCGAAGCGAAAGTGCCAGATAGTCCCTCTCACGTCTCTCGCTTAAAGTTAAAACAGTTTTCGGTCTTTCCCACGAGATGTATATCGTACACATTCTCGATGTTCATATACGAAACGTTTCACATAAAATTCAGACAACCGCGAGTTTCAATATTAATTTTTATTATATTTTTGGCGTGCTATAGGGTGATACGAAATAAAAACACTGTATACAAATTTTTAAATTTTTTTCAAAAATCAGTTTGCTCGTTAGCAACGAAAATGGTTAAAATGGCACCGTTGAACTTTATAGATTTTTCTGATATTTTGAATGTAAATATTTTTTTTAAACACAATATTTTTCGGACGCCCCTAAAAATGGGATTGATTCTAGTGGGGGAAATAAAAATGATTTAAACTTTTTTTTTTCGCATAATTCGTTATTTGATATTGAAAAAATTAATTAACAACGGAAATAAACAAATAAATCATTAAATATAAATTTATTACAAAATAGTAGAATTATAAAAAAATATCCACAGTTTTTATTACTAAATTATTTGTTATGATTTTTTAAATTTAATTAATGCTCACTATTTACATCCTATTTATTACTTTCTGTGACAAAATAATAAAAAAAATATAAAAATAATAAAAGCACGGAAAAAATTGTCAATTTTGTCTGAAATGTCTCATGCATCTGTCGTTCGACAGCCTCGATTTGTTCGTAACAGGAGCGGAGATATTTACATTCGATTATTTTTTCGTTTCTATCTCTTTAATTTTTGCACACGTCGGAATATATATTTTTTTTTTACTCTCGCTCGATCCACATTCTTTGTTTGGCACAAAAATGACTTTCAACATTGAACGAGACTAAAACAGATGTGTGCAGTGTACAAGCGGCGACCTTTCTCATTATGGTCCATGGTGCAACATGTCCGTGTACCAATGACATTCTCGATACGCGTTAGTCGACATTTTGCCAAATTCGTCAACGTGAGAAACGACGAATGACCTTGAAATTATTCGACGACGATTTAGATACTTCAATGTACCTTGATAAGACCTCGGTGTTGTTTATCGTTATGACCTTTGAGATAAAAATAAAACTTCCATTAATAGAAAATTACTTTTGTTACCAATCGCAATTCAGTTTTTTTTACACCGTAAAATAATTTTTCATTTTTCAAAACACTAGAATTCGTCGACCTACAGAGGGTTTTGATTTTATAAAAAAATTTGTTTTTTTTAATTATAAAAAAAAGTCTGATTTATGAAATCGAAGTCAGACGAAAGTGTGCAAATTAGAAATTTTCTTCTGAGAAAAAGACAAAATTGCAAAATGAACTTTTTCCTTTTTTCACAATTAAAGTTTCTCTTCCAATCGAATTTTGACTTAAATTCCTTAATCGTAATTTGAGGTTTTTGTCAAAATGAATTTATGAAATAAAAACAAAATTGTTTTTAAACACAATTCTTTTAATTGCTTTATTTACTGACATTGAATGCGATCGATTATGTCTCAGCTAGAAGATGAGGTCAAAATCCTTCCACATCCGAGTATTCCATAAACTGGCCCAGACGCGTCGTCTCACACACCGGACGCTATTCGAGAATTTCATTTCCGCCCACCTCCGCCGTACTTCGATTTAACTCGAGTATTCACCGTGTGTCCCGCGACGGGGGAAACGCGTTCAACTTCTTAAATTAAATTTCTGAATTACGGCCAATCATCGAGATGGCAGGTGAGAATTACCAAAGCTTTCTCGAACCCCTTTCACATCCCTTCAAATTTTCATCACACCTTATTCCGAATTTCTCCCTGCATCCATGTTCGATTTTTTTTTCAGCAAGCTTTCAAAGGCCCATTCGCCTTAATGACGGTGAATTTAGATTGAAAGATGTCTAGTGAATATAAAAAATAATAATGATTGAAATGTACGAGGATGGACTATTTTTTTTGGCAATTAATCGAAAAACATTCTTTTTTTCTGCAGTTTTTTTAATGTAAATTTCGTAAAAAAATTTTGATTTTCACAAATGATCACTCGGTTTGTTAATTGAATAATCCTTGATGAATTCACTGAAGAATATTTATCATAAAGCTTCTCGGTTACGAGAAATTTTTAGTCGAATTCGACGTTTTGCATATTAATTGGCAAATAAGTGGCTGCAATATGGAAACACCGAGGATTATCGTGAATGTACTTCAGTGAATTCATGGAGAATCTTTTTACAAAGAAAATGAGCCGTCATTCATCAAGATTGAACAAAAATTACAAAATCGACGTTTAAAAAACTGCGAAGCACTTTTTCATATTTATTTTCTAAATGTAAACGAAATGGCGTCGCGATGACAATAAAATGGCGTCCATGATTATAGGTTATGTTACCGTTAAGATTGTAAAAACTGCTTAAATCCGATTTTGATCGTCGAATCTCGTCTGGGAATGATCGCAGAAGTAATATAGTAAAGTTTTCGTATTAAAGAACGTCAGGTTTTACAAATAAACGACAATAAAGCAATATTTCATCAATTTTGAGATTTCGCGATTCTAACTGACAATTTCGTTCTTCGAACGTTCACGAGCATTTTGTTAGAGTCCGAAATAATAAACAACGTTTCAACAGGCTTCGAAATGTTATATGTCATCTCGGGGTACTGTATACAAAATGGCGTCTCCATGAAAAAAGAAAATGGTGTCTACGATTGTAGGTTATCTTTGTAAAACCGGCATTATCGACGCTATTTCTCGATTCTTTTGAAAAATGTTGATAGCAATCCTTGTTCCCAATTGAAAATGACAAATCACTAATTTTATCGATTCGTTATCACCATAACCATTCCTCAAAACAAGCATAAAGAATAATTGAAACGTTTTATTCAATCTGCTCATAAAAAAAATACAAATTCAATTAAATTCAATCAATTTGCACCATTTGATCATAATTTGGTAAATAAATCGCTATAATTAATAAACAATAAATATCATCATAAATGTTTTACAGTGAATTTGCAAACAATCAACATTAGTCTACAAGCTCGTTCCAAACAAGAAAATTGACATCGAAAAAATTACCAGACATTTTTCGATCCTATTTTTTTGTTTCTGTATTAATAAAAATGTATAATTCATTTTTTTTAGTGCAATTTCAGTATCCAAAATTGTTACTTTTCACACGATTCTTCACTCTTCCCGTTGGTCCACAAACGCTCGATAAAATAAATATATATGAAAAAATAAATAAATACGCCGATAACTAAGGAAGGACGAAATATCAGTTAAGGTAGTAGTCTGGTAACTTAAGCCGATTTTCATGTCTTTTTTGGAGGGCGTTTTTTTGTAGGAAAATAAAAATGAATCGTTTTGGATATTTAGGATGTTTTTATTTACATATTAAAGATATAAAAAAAAATTTGTTTGAAAAAATTTAATAGTTTATTATTATTATTATTGATCGAAGTTGGCGCCTCGAAAAAAAAGCGCGTGGGTGGCCCCGGTGATTTTGGCTCTTGATGTTATCTGAAATCAAAAATTCTTGATAATTCTTAATCTATAGACATGCCATTCTGGTCGGAACTACTGAAGTTAAATTTCATAAATAAATAACAAAATGGCGGACTTTGGAAAAAAAAGTCCTTTTATTTTAGCAAAGAAGGGGTTGTAAAATAAAAAGTTAGGGGTGAAAAAATTTCTCAGTAGTTCCGATCAGAATGACATGTCTATAGGTTAAGAATTATCAAGAATTTTTTATTTCCGATAACATCAAAAGCCAAAATGACCGGGGCCACCCACGCGCTTTTTTTCCCAGGTGCCAACTTCGATCAATAATAATAATAATAATAAACTATTAAATATTTTCAAACAAATTTTTTTTTGTATCTTTAATATGTAAATAAAAACATCCTAAATATCCAAAACGATTCATTTTTATTTTCCTACAAAAAAATGCCCTCCAAAAAAGACATGAAAATCGGTTTAAGTTACCAGACTACTACCTTATTTAACGTCGACGAAATCTCAAGTAAATAGCTTTATTTCCAATAAGTATTTCTCATTATTTGCACTCGTTTCTTTGTACGTTCTCCATACGTAGCCGGTATTTCTGGCGGTACGAAGATTGAGAGGGAGGGAGTGGGCAAAAGGTCTGAGAGAGACGTGACTGAACGATAAATTTCCGAGAGGAGTTGGGGGAAGAGGACGAGGGTTCGAGGAAAATGGATAAGATTAATCGCCGTATGATGAAAACAAGGAAAGTCATGGACATTCGTCAAATTTCTCAAAATAGGCAGGGATTTATTAAAAGAATCGAAAATCGACGAATTTGGTAACATCAAGTGGGTTGATTAAAAAATTAGATAAAATTCACAAGTTACATCGAAAGATGTACTGGAAGCTTTAAGAATTAAACGAAAAACGAACGATAACAACAAAATCGAAAAAGGGCAATTTCGAAAGAATGGGTCATATGAAAATGGAAAATGAAAAATCGATGTTTTTACCTCGTTAACTATGTATATAATAAAGTCTGAGCAATTGACAAGTTTATTGTACATGCCAAAGGAGTAAATGAAACGTTAACGAGAAACGTTGTCACGAAATGGCGGAATGGGCGGGGCGAAGCACGAAATTCATGAAATATCGTTGCGTTTAATAATCGAACTGTGCAGCGAAGTGCATTCACCGTGCACTTGGTACAGGCAACGCATTAAATGAGCAGGAAATTCCGGTATAACGGTTGAACGGCTCGACGATGTGTATTAATTGAAATTTTCGTAATCGATTATCTCGTTTCGTTCGTCTCTCTGTTTCCCTGGCCTCGCGGAATAATCATGTATATATATATATATCTATATCGACAACTGATCACGGTAAATCCACCAATTATTTCCCGACGAACAAATCCAACAAACTTCCACAACTCGATTTTCTATAGGACAAACTTTTCTTCCAGACAATCGGCTATTCGTTTTCTAAGTGTATGGGCGTTGCAGTCGAAATGTCCGTGAGTCTCGTAATTTTTTAAATATTTTTTTTCCTCCAATGTACTGTCATAATCCATCGACATAACGAATTATAAATTTTTTTAGAATTTTCAAAGAATTTTCTTGCCCCTTATTGACAAAAGTGTTAATTTCAAGATTTTTTGAGGTTATCGGTTTTTTTTAAATTTCTACAATGTGTTATACGTTATAGAAAGCATACATATAATTGTTTTGTTCAATTGATATGTTCACAATGTTTGTTTATAATTTTTTGTTCACTTCTAGGACATCGTAAATACGGAAATCGGGTTATGGCTGGATCCGGATCAGGACCTTACTGGCTGTAATGCAACGCTGTCAATATTCGACTGATAAAATTTCTGGGATATCGTATATAAAAAAATGGGGTTTTCATAGGCCTTCCGAGATGTCGTAAATAACGAAATACGATCCTGATAGGGATCTGGTCGGGTCCTGATGGGCCTTTACTATTTCCAATGTAACGCTAGAAATCGTCAACTGCATACACAACGTCATAAACATGAAAATAGGATCCAGAAGAACTTCTAGATCTCATAGATACTCAAATAGGATTCTAATAGGGAACTAGTTGAGTTCTAACTGGACTTTATTATTTCCAATGTAACGCACGAAATTTTCAACTGGATACACTTCCAGAACATCATAAACACGAAAATAGGATCTTAAAAGAACTTCTCGATATCGTACACACCCAAATAGGATTCTGATAGGGAACTAGTTGAGTCCTGACAGGGCTTTATTATTTCCAATGTAACGCACGAAATTTTCAACTGAACACACTTTCAGAACGTGATAATCACGAAAATAGGATCTTAAAAGAACTTCTAGGTATTATAAATACCCAAATAGGATTCTGATAGGAAAGTAGTCAGGTCCTGACAGGGCTTTACTATTTCCAATTTAATGCATGAAATTTTCAACTGGATACACTTCCGAAACGTCATAAACATGAAAATAGGATCTTAAAAGAACTTCTAGGTATCATAAATACCCAAATCGGATTCTAATAGGAAAGTAGTCGAGTCCTGACGGGGCTTTTCTATTTCCAATATAACGCACGAAATTTCCAACTGGATAAACTTGCAGAACGTCATAAACATGAAAATAGGATCTTCAAAGGACTTCTAGGTATCAAAAAATCGCTAATAGGATTCTGATAGGAAAGTAGTCAGGTCCTGATGGGTCTTTACTATTTCCAATGTAACGCATGACATTTTCAACTGGATACACTTCCGAAACGTCATAAACATGAAAATAGGATCTTAAAAGAACTTCTAGGTATCATAAATACCTAAATAGGATTTTGATAGGAAACTAGTCGGGTCTTGACGGGATTTTACTACTTCCAATGTAACCCACGAAATTTTCAACTGGATACACTTCCGAAACGTTATAAATATGAAAATAGGATCTTAAAAGAACTTCTAGGTATCATAAATACCCAAATAGGCTTCTGATAGAAAATAGTCGGGTCCTGACGCGGCTTTACCTATTTCCAATGTAACGCACGAAATTTTCAACTGGATACACTTGCAGAACGTCATAAACATGAAAATAGGATTTTAAAAGGACTTCTAGGTATCGTAAATACCTAAATAGGATTTTGATAGGCAACTAGTCGAGTCCTGACGGCGCTTTACTATTTCCAAAGTAACGCTAGAAATCCTCAACTAGATACACTTTCAGAACGTCATAAACATGAAAATAGGATCCTAAAAGAACTTTTAAATATCTTAAATATCCAAATAGGATTCTGATAGGGAACTAGTCGGGTCCTGACGGGGCTTTACCTATTTCCAATGTAGGGCACGAAATTTTCAACCGGATACACGTTCGAAACGTCATAAACATGAAAATAGGATCCTAAAAGAACTTTTAGATATCTTAAATATCCAAATAGGATTCTGATAGGGAACTAGTCGGTTCCTGACAGGGCTTTACCTATTTCCAATGTGGGGCACGAAATTTTCAACCGGATACACTTTCGAAACGTCATAAATATGAAAATAGGATCTTAAAAGAACTAGGTATCATAAATACCCAAATAGATTACTGATAGGGAACTAGTCGGGTCCTGACGGGGTTTTACTATTTCCAATGGAACGCACGAAATCTTCAACTGCATACACTTCCAGAACGTCATAAACATGAAAATAAAATCTTAGAAGAACTTCTAGATATCTTAAGTATCCAAATAGGATTCTGACAGGGTTCTGATCGGGATTTCCTGGTTGAGATGTAACGCTCGTAATTTTGAATCATAAAAACATTACCATCGTCGTAAACATCGTAACGAGGGTCAATCACGATCCTATGGACCACTCACTGCAGCTGGATCTATAACGATCGCGAAATTTTCCTACCAGAATTTTTGTGTCACTTGTTTTATTTATTTTTTATCGTCACATATTGTTACGAGGTATCTGACAAAAGTAGCGTGTACGAGGCATTGTGTACAAGGGCGAATGAAAGTATGAGTATAGATCACGTGCCCGTGCATCCCCGTTGCGCAGGAGTAGAGATGCGGGAAAAAAGCTCGCGTAACGAAGCTTTCGTCGTGCTTTCGCGCGACTCGAGTAACGATAATCGCCTTTCTTTATCCTCGACGAAGAATGATACTCCCCTCTTCTCGTGGATCGGTGAACTGGCGACATTACTCGAGTGGATCGAAAAACCGTGAAGAAAGAGAAGAAGAGAGAGAGCAAGAATGAGGGAGGGAAAGAGAAAGAGAGAGAGAGATTGCGGAACAGAAGGGGGATGAAGCGAATAGCGAGAGAGAGGGAATGGAAAATAAAAGAAATAAAATAGGGGAGGGAGTAAAATCGAATTAGGTTTTTCCGAGCAAACCGGAAATTCTTCTCTCCTGTCTTTGGCTCTCGGTCTGTCGACCACTTCGATTCCGGCCTCGAGAAAAGTGAAGGGGGCTATGCAGGGAAAAGGAGAGCTTCCAATCGAATCCTCAGACTCCCAAAGATCCACTTTCGATGGTGGCGAAGGGGGCTGGGGTGTGTTCGATTTTTCCTCAGTTGTCGTGCGGGATAAAGAGGATACGAAGAAGTGGAATCGAAACGAAGAGGAAAGCAGAAAAAAAAAGTGTGACGATTGCTCTCGAGACGCTTGTAAAATCAACGTCTCTTCGGTTTTTTTTTTTTTTCCCCCTCGAGCGTTCAAGAAATTGTTTGCAGTTAAAATTTTCCAAGTCACTTCCGGAGTTTCCACGAGATGTTGTAAAAATTTTCCACTGATTATATTGATAAATATGATAAAACGGATGAAATTTATAAATTTCTTGGGAAAACGAATTTCATTCGGTTCAGGACCGTGGAATATGAGATTTGTGACGAGAAAGTCCCGCATGTGTGTTCAATTCTCGAGGAAAAATTATCAATCGAAATTATTTCATTTTGAAAAAAAGAAAAGAAAAAAATCATATTCTTCATTTTATTTCCTTATATTCCGCCCTGAATTTTTTAACAATTTCATTGAGCGAAATTAACACATCACTCGAAAAGTTCGTAAGGTGACGTATAGATGGCGCCACTATTCACAAATATTTTATTATTTTTAGGAAGTTCGATTTTTAGGAAGTACCAACCTTCAAACGATACGTGTCAAAATTTTATGACAATCTGACGTTTAGTTCACAGGTTACAGTGGTTTTAGTGACGTTACTTTTGTAATTTTCAAAACAATGGAAAAATTTGAATTTCGTGTGTTGATAAAGCTTGTTAATGGGAAAAAAATACCGTGACCGAATAACACTTGTCAAGCCATTGCTTTGCTTGAACGGTATTTTTTCCCATTAAAGAGCAATGCTTTATCAACAGACGAAATGCAGATTTTTCCATTGTTTTGAAAATTACAAAAGTAGCGTCACCAAAACCACTGTAACCTGTGAACTAAACGTCGGATTGTCATACAATTTTGACGCGTATCGTTTGAAGGTTGGTACTTCTGGAAAATGCTGGGGAAATAGAAGAAAAATTGATTTTAGAAGATTTACATGATATTCAGAAGTTTAGAAAATATTTTGAGGTTTTACGAATATATATATGAAATGGCAATTTAGAAATAATTTTGCAATAGAAATTTAGAAGATATTGAGGGGTTTTAGAAAAGAATAGCGAATAATAATTTAGATAGAAATTTTCGTTAAACATTTAGGGAATATTTTGACGCTTTAGAAAACGATTTGGAACTGTAATTTACAGACAAATTTACGATAGAAATTTCGAGAACATTTTGAGGTTTTAGAAAAAGATTTGGAATAGTAATTTACAAACAAATTTGCTAAAGAAATTTCGAGAATGTAACACGATGTTAGAAAGGGAAATTTCAGCAGTTTTTTTTTAACTTTTTATTTCTTTATAACATATCACTCAATAATTTCGTAGGATCGCGTACAGATGGCCCGACTCTTGATAAATCCATATGATTTTTAGGAAGTACCAAACTTCAAACGATACGTGCCAAAATTTTCTGACAATCTCACGTCTAATTCACAGGTTACAGTGGTTTTAGTGACGCTACTTTTGTAATTTTCAAAACAATTTAAAAATCTGAATTTCGTGTGTTGATAAAGCATTGCTTGTTAATGGAAAAAAAAATACCGTGTCCGAATAACACTTGTCAAGCCATTGCTTTGCTTCAACGGTATTTTTTCCCATTAAAGAGCAATACTTTATCAACACACGAAATGCACATTTTTCCATGGTTTTGAAAATTACAAAAGTAGCGTCACCAAAATCACTGTAACTTGTGAACTAAACGTCGGATTGTCATAAAATTTTGGCACGTATCGTTTGAAGGTTGATACTTTCTAAAAATCATATGGATTTGTCAAGAGTTGCGCCATCTATATACCATCCTACGAACTTATTGAGTGATGTGTTATAAAGAAATAAAAAGTTTAGAGAATGCTGGGGAAATAGAAGAAAAATTGATTTTAGAAGATTTAGATGATATTTAGAAGTTTAGAATATATTTTGAGGTTTTAGGAAAATATATATGAAATGGAAATTTAAAAATAATTTTGCAATTGAAACTTAGAAGATATTGAGGGGTTTTAGAAAAGAATAGGGAATAATAATTTAGATAGAAATTTTCGTCAAAGATTTAGGGAATATTTTGACGTTTTAGAAAAAGATTTGGAACTGTAATTTACAGACAAATTTGCGATAGAAATTTCGAGAACATTTTGAGGTTTTAGAAAAAGATTTGGAATAGTAATTTAGGAACAAATTTGCTAAAGAAATTTCGAGAATGTAACGTAACTGTGTCGTCATTGATAGGCTTTTAACCGAAAGTATCTCTGGAACAGAAAAAATTCTCCAAATAAACAATTAGGACTATTACGATGATGAGAAAAAATATTTTTTCGTGAAATAAACCGCGCGAAGCTTTCGTAATTGGAAGGAATAAATGCATGAATAACAACACCAGAATGGAACACTCGGAGCCTATGGTGATTTTTTTTTGATTTTCCAAAGACGATTTTTCTTAAGTGCTGAATATTTCAAACGTAGGAGCTAATTTATACTCGAAGTAGTATAATAAACTTAATGTATTATTATTATTGTGTGTTCCAACGGATTTTAGGATTTTAGGACCCTACTCAATTCCATTTTCTTCCATTTTTCCCTCTATCACTTCCTTCGGTAAGCTAACGTAAATTCCGTTGCGTCCGCAAACGTCTTAGCTGCACTGACTCGCATTTGCTATAGTCACAGGGAAACTGCGAAAGACCTGTGTCGATAAAAACAGCTTTTTGTTTTGAATCTGTTTCAGTTGTATTACCATCGGAAGCTCAAGAAAACTGCCTCCGCCCCGGTAGTTGGCGCGCAAGCCAGTCAGTTTTTTTTTATCGACGATAAAAATGTTACTTTATTGTTTTTATTAAGGGGGAGAAAAAAATGCAATTTCGTATTTATTGAGGGGAACAAAAATTGCATTGAAAATTCCATACGAGCGATTGTTGGCCATTATTTTTTTGTAACAAGTAAGCAAATACTCATATCCAAATAAAAAAAAATCGTAGGAAACTTTTTTTCGAAATAGAATGATTATCGAAAAAAATAGGATTTTTCTTACAATTTTTCATTTAACGATCTATAATATATAAATATTTTTTTACATGATCAGAAAAGCTTGTGAAATATTTTTATTTGTTCTACGGAAAAAATAAAATAAAAAATAAATATATCGTGTTTGTAAAATGATTTTTTTTTTAATAATTAGTTATTGCGAATGTACATTTCGATTTTACATTGCACTTAGAAATTTATATTGAACACCAATAGATTAGAGTTAAATAAATCTTTTTGTATTTTTCGTTCGCAGAACATGAACAAAATGGGTGTAAACAAACGACATTTTTTTTTAAATCTGTAAGTGCATCGAACGATCAATTTCGTTTGCATTGATTGGTCGAGTATTGCTGATTAAAATTGGCCCAGTGTATGTACGTTCACCCTCGCTCCCTCTCAATCCTCCGCGTTCGCATCTCGTTAATTAAAAATAAGCTCCACAAGGAAGGGGAGAGCGCGTGAACGTGGGTTTGATGACGACATGGTGCTCGACGTGAGTTGAATTAATATAAATTTCGTATTTTCCGCGCTAACGCCGATGTGCAATGTTTATGAGAATTTGATTTATCGTGAAAAGCGAGTGAAAAATTGTAATGGAAAAAAATAATTGCAATTTGTAATAGCGTTGTAACAAATGAATTTGAATTAATTGACTTTTGATAATTGAATTGAAGTTAAATAATTGTTAATGATGAAATTAAAATTAACCTAATTGTTGATTATTGTTCTGCATTGAATTTAAGCTACTAAAATTGTATGGTCAATTATTTAATTGTCATTAATTGAATAATAACTGAATTAATTGAAATTCAATTATTAACTAGTCATAATAGTTGGTTTTGAATTGAATTTGAATTGAATTTGAATTGAATTTGAATTGAATTTGAATTGAATTTGAATTGAATTTGAATTGAATTTGAATTGAATTTGAATTGAATTTGAATTGAATTTGAATTGAATTTGAATTGAATTTGAATTGAATTTGAATTGAATTTGAATTGAATTTGAATTGAATTTGAATTGAATTTGAATTGAATTTGAATTGAATTTGAATTGAATTTGAATTGAATTTGAATTGAATTTGAATTGAATTTGAATTGAATTTGAATTGAATTTGAATTGAATTTGAATTGAATTTGAATTGAATTTGAATTGAATTTGAATTGAATTTGAATTGAATTTGAATTGAATTTGAATTGAATTTGAATTGAATTTGAATTGAATTTGAATTGAATTTGAATTGAATTTGAATTGAATTTGAATTGAATTTGAATTGAATTTGTAGCCTTAATAGGTTTGCGATTATTTATCGGCCGATATCTGAATGGTTACTAATTAACTGTCAATGATTCAATTTCAGTGTAATTGAAATCCGGTTGTTAATTAGTTTTATTAATTCGATAAAAATTTATAATCGTATTACAATTCATTAGCTTTTAATGATTGTATAACAATCAATTCATTGTCTTTAATAGGACTTTACTTGGATTAATTGAAATTTAATTACCAATAAGGGTTAATAATTGGTTCACGAGTATTTAGGGGCTGATAATTGAATAGTTAATAATTAATTGTCAATAATTGACTTGTAATTAATTGGAATTCAATTCTATAGCATTAATTGCTTCGCAATTATTAATCTGCTGATAATTGAATTTTCATTAGTTATTTGTCAATAATTGAATTTCAATGAAATTTAAATATGCAGTTTCAATAATTAGTCTTTGTTGATCCGATAAAATGACATCTCTTTCGCCAATGTTTCATAAAAATGTTCGTATACAAAAGATTGACGAAGCTTTCGGCATTCGTCATATATTTTATTGCAGCACCCGCTGACGGAGTGACAAAAAAGAATTTCTATAGCGTGTCAAACTTGCGAGCTCTACGTTTCTAACTTTTTGCTCGGATTCTTGTTTTTTTTTATCCCGACGCCCCGGATATAGCGAGGGCTAGAACGAGAACGGAAAAGAGTACGTGATTTGCACGAATAATCCGAGGGGATATTTTTCCCTCGGATTGAGAATGGGATATGATATGGAGATAGATGTAGATCTGGCTGTAATATGGAGCAATCCGGGCGAAATGAACACAGCCTCATAACTTTTTCGTTTTTTTTTCTGTATGTTTTAGGATAACAAAAAAATGGTCCATTCGAATTTGAAGTGAAAAAAAAAACCTAAAAAATTTGAGAAAATTCAATAATTGTCAATGGCGTTTAATTTGAAAAATTTCGTTGTTAACGACCAAATTAATGTTCCAAAAATTATAAAAATTAGTAAGAAGTGATTTTTTTTCTTTTCATATCAGTCCACAACATAACGGAAAGAGAGAAAATAATGGAAAATTGTGAAAGCTATGAGATTGTATTTTTGGCATGGAAAGCTAATATTATCTATGTGAAAAAGAAATCAATGGTATCGGATTTGTTTTACCCGGGGAACTTGATGCTTTTCTTTTCACAGCTTTATATACGTCAGCTGGGGCTAATTGCAAAGTCATTGGCTATTCTTTAATCAATGAAAATTCGATTGAATGACATAAAAAAATTCGTCAAATTTCGAATTTATAAGTAAGCAAATTTAAATTGTCATTTTGTCATTTTATAAATAAATAATTAAATAAATGAAAATTATTATTAACGTTTTAGACATTTTTTGTCGATTTTTCAATTAGTTTTTTATTACAATTTTGCTTTCAATCCCTCATTCGGTGTTTGCCACAGTTAAAGAAAAAATAAAATCCTCGATAATGAGGGACTATCGGCAACTGCAAATAATGACGGAACCAATGCGAGGTAAATGTTGATTCACGTTGGACGAGGGTTTAATGAGTCTACAGCGAAGTGTTTCAGGTCTCAAAAGTTTTGAGCTCGGTACGTGCTCTATCATTTTAGTTCGTTCATTAGGAGATCACAGTTATTCATTAGCCGGGCGTTGGCAAGGATGCAAAAAAACGAAGAAAGAAAAAATTCCATCCGGTCCCTTATTTCAGGGAATGTTGATTTTTGTTTTTATTAAACAACCTTGCAAATTAAATATTTCCGAGTGTGGCAAATTATTCGAGTAGTCGTTGCATTATAAAAGAAGACAAATCTAAGCGAGCGTAACTGAGAGGTTTGGAAAATAACAAACATTGGAAAAGCAAATAAAGAAAAGAAGAGTTAGTCAAAAACTACACCTCGAAGAGAAACCACGAATTCTGTCTTTGTAATAAAATAGTATATTCGATCATTCGTAAACGATTGACTTGTCTTCTGTCGCTGGAGATTGCGAGACGAGAAACTTCGTAAATTTCTATTAAAGAGAAAATTAATTATTAGTATTTTTTTGCAGCGTTACGAAAAACAGTCAAATTGCCAGAAATCAATAAATTGTTAATTTTTTAAATACAAAAAAAAAGATTTTGGACAACACATTTTTTAAAAATGGCTGTGAATTTTTAATAAAGTAAAAATTATATTTATATTATTATTCCCAGATTAAACAAAAACGGTGCACTATCCAGGAATTACTAAAATTCTAATTGTTTAAATAAAAAAAATATTTCGAAGGAAGCAATTCCAAAGAATGGCGTTCAGTTTTTTATTTTTCATTTAATCTCACATACCTCTGCCCCGCGCTGAAAACCGAATGAATTTGAAAAATTATTTCAAAGTTTATATGGTGAAAAAAAAATTAAATTGTTGATTTCACATTATTTATTAACTTTTCAACTATAAAAAATTTTTTTTTTAATTTGTTTAAAAATATTGATTTTATATTTCAGGGGTATAAATGGACTACTGATGAAAACCATGGCGCGTCATTGTCAACATCATAACTTCACCAAAAATGAACCAATCTGCAAAAACAAAAAGGAATCTAGTAAAATAACGTAGTAGTAAATAGTCTGACGGAGGGAATTTATTTATTTTTTCAAAAATAAAGAAATTACAGTATTTCAAACTTTAGTAAGCAATTAAAAAAAAACAAAATCACTGTTTAATAATTTATAAAAAATTGCTCAACAGAAAAATAAAAATAAAACCTCTCGTCAGACTATAGAGAAAATAATTATCAAGATTTAAAAATGAAACAAGTTACAAAATATTAAAAATCGACTGAGTCATCGTGCTGACACTGTATAAAAGCATAGTTTCAAGTAAAACACGTTTAAGGTAGTAGTCTGGTAACTTAAGCCGATTTTCATGTCTTTTTTGGAGGGAGTTTTTTTTGTAGGAAAATCAAAATGAATCGTTTTTGATATTTAGGACGTTTTTATTTACATATTAAAGAAACAAAAAAAAAATTTTTTGAAAAATGTTTATAGTTTATTATTATTATTATTATTGATCGAAGTTGGCACCTCGAAGTTGGCAGCCGGGTCCTAACTTTTTTTCTACCGAACCGATTGCTTTCAAATTTTAACAGGCTACTCTACACACTTATAGTTCTCGTCGGAACTACCGAGAAATTTTTTCACCCCTAACTTTTTATTTTACAACCTCTTCTTTGTTAAAGTCCTTTTATTTTAGCAAAGAAGGGGGTGTAAAATAAAAAGTTAGGGGTGAAAAAATTTCTCGATAGTTCCGACGAGAACTATAAGTGTGTAGAGTAGCCTGTTAAAATTTGAAAGCAATCGGTTCGGTAGAAAAAAAGTTAGAACCCGGGCTGCCAACTTCGATCAATAATAATAATAATAATAAACTATTGAATTTTTTCAAAAATTTTTTTTTTGTATCTTTAATATGTAAATAAACACATCCTAAATATCCAAAACGATTCATTTTTATTTTCCTACAAAAAAACGCCCTCCAAAAAAGAAATGAAAATCGGCTTAAGTTACCAGACTACTACCTTAACGTTTCTGGTAGGTACAGCGTGAACCCGATGTCCGGTCACATTTTATTGCTATAACTTTGTAACGGAGTGGAATTTTCTTAAAAGTTTTTTTTTTTTTTTCAAAGTATAAAGAATAAAAATTTGTGAAAACAAAAATTGATTTTTTGAAAATTTCAGGGATATGTGAGCGCTTAATTATCATTATTATTTCCAGCTTTACGACAAAAGGTAAAGTTGCCGGAAATGAGAAAAATAACGAATTTTTTAAACAAAAGAAAAAAATTTGTGGAATACAATTTCAAAATATGTCGTTCAAATTTTTAGTAGAAGAAAAATTGAATCATTATTCATCTCGATATCCAATATTCATCGATTCTGTGGATCAGATTGAATCTTCAGGTTCAATTTTCCACGTATATCGGAGGGGTTTGTTGAACGAGAAACAACCCTGGTCGCGTAGACTGCCCACAACTGGTCTATCTCCCACTCTCTTGGCCTAAACCACGATTTCGATTCAATCACGTGCCTCCATCGCTTATAATCCGATTTCCGATTTACATCTCTTCGAACTATGCCCATCTACCCCCTCAATTCACCCTTTTCCTTCTCCCCTTTCCGTTCCACACCCCTCTTCCTTCCGCCATTTCCTTTCCTTTCCACACACACACAAACACACAAAAGCGCGCGCGCGCGCATGCATGCATACGGACGGACGGACGGATGGACAGTGGCAGCGATGGGGGAAGGGAGAGAGAGAGAAAATCTCCAGCACGCTCTTCCGCTCGATCAATGACTTTAATTAGCGAGCACGAGTGAGTTTTTTGTTCTAAAAATAAGAATGATACAATTTTTCAATAATTGTACGTTTACCATCAATTACTCGACTCCGCGATACCGAAAATTAGTAGCAGCATCGGTTCTTTCAGCCGATACATAAAAAAGAAGAAAAAACAAAATTTGTAAAACGGAAGAATAAAACAAAAAAAAGGAAATGTCACTTTGTTTAAATTTTAAATAAATGTTTGAAGGGTGTGGCATTTGGTGAGAATAAATGAGGATATTTTTTGCAATTTATTCCTATCAAATTGTAATTTTGTATTTTTATTTTCTTTGAAAGATACAATTTTTTGCTATAAATCAGTCCCGAATTCTGATCATTTTCAGAATACAACGCTTCCTCGTTAAACATACTTTCGAAGTATGTTTAATGACGATCCGGTTTGTTAAAAATAATAATGGAAAATTAAAAAAAAACACAATTTGTAATACAAAAAAATCAAACAAAAAAGAAAGTTTCATTTTGTTTAAATTTCAAATCAATTAAACGATAAATAAATGTTTGAAAGATGTGGAAATTCGTTAGAATAAATGAGGATATTTTTTGCAAATTATTTCTATCAATTTTTAATTTTTAATTTTTATTTTCTTCTATATATAACATTTTTTCTTATAAAACACAGTACTGTGTCGAATTCTGATACTTTTCAGAATACAATGCTGCCTCGCAGAGATTCGCAGTCCTTTCAATGAAGATCGAGTTCACTAAAAATAACAATGAAAAAAAAAAAAAAAAACACAATTTGTAAAACGAAAAAATCAAACAAAAAAAGAAAATTTCATTTTGTTTAAATTTTAAATAAATTAAACGATAAATAAATGTTTGAAGGATGTGAAAATTGGTTAGAATAAATGAGGAAATTTTTTGCAATTTATTCCTATCAAATTGTACTTTGTATTTTTATTTACTTTGAAAAATAAATTTTTTTGTTATACAACACAGTTCTGTGTCGAATTCTGATAATTTTCAGAATACAACGCTTCCTCGTTAAACAGACTTTCGAAGTATGTTTAATAACGATCCGGTTTGTTAAAAATAACAATGAAAAATAAAAAAAAAACATAATTTGTAAAACAAAATTTCACTTTGTTTAAATTTTAAATAAATTAAACGATAAATAAAGGTTTGAAGAATGTGAGAATTTGTTAGAATAAATGAGGATATTTTTTGCAATTTATTCCTATCAAATTGTATTTTTATATTTTTCTTTTCTTTCAAAAATAAAATTTTTGGTTATAAAACACAGTTCTGTGTCGAATTCTGATAATTTTTAAAATACAACGGTTCGTCCTTAAACAGACAATCGAAGTTTGTTTAATGAAGATCTAGTTTGTTAAAAATAACAATGAAAAATTAAAAAAAAAAAACAATTTGTAAAACGAAAAAATCAAACAAAAAAAGGAAATTTTATTTTGTTTAGATTTTAAATAAATTAAACGATAAATAAATGTTTGAAGGATGTGAAAATGGGTTAGAATAAATGAGGATATTTTTTGCAATTTATTCCTATCAAATTGTATTTTTGTATTTTTCTTTTCTTTAAAAAATGAAATTTTTTGTTATAAAACACAGTTCTGTATCGAATTCTGATAATTTTCAGAATACGACGCTTCCTCGTTAAACATACTTTCGAAGTATGTTTAATGAAGATCTAGTTTGTTAAAAATAACAATGAAAAATTAAAAAAAAAACACAAAAGTCGGGGCAGTTTAAAAATATAAATAAAAAGAGGTAAAAGTGGATCGAACACTACGTGGATGGATGTGCCATCCATACGCATTCCAGTCAACGATCTCCCACTGTCACTGGTTTTGTGGTATAATTTCTGTGTTGAACGAGATGGGGATATATGTGAAACGCTCTTTTTGCCACGCACACAAAGCATTTGGTCTGTGGTCGCCACTCTTCTCTTCCATTTGTGGGAATAACGACCGAATAAAAAAGAAACGAGTAAAAGGGGATGAAAAAAAAAGAAGGAAAGAGTAGCGTGTGATGGGGGGGGGGGGGTGCAACACGGAAATGCCAGTGGCGCCATCGACGAATAAAAGCTCTGAATATCACGTTTTCCATTCGTGCTTTTTCGTTTTTTGCATTTTCAAAATTTGTTTTATTCTTTTTTTCATCTCCCTATTTTCATCTCTCTAAATCGTCCCCCTGCTCCGTTCTCCCTCAACATTTCCCTTCCCGGCCCATTTTTTTGTCGTACGTAGTGTGTGAAAAATATATATTTTTTTTTTTTTTGAGAACAAACGTACGAGTGAGACGAGAGTGGAGAGTAAAGAGGCGTAAAGGCTTTGGGGGGGAAAAAATGAGGGGTGGCTGTAGAGGCTGTCTTTCCTGTATGTGAACAGTTCCAAACCGAATCGACCGGGTTCTGACCATTTTTTTTTCTCTCGTTCACTATATTTAAGGGGAAATTGAAATTATTTCGAAAACTGTTCCGGTCGTTATCGACGAAAGGGTTTAATTAATTCGAGGTTTTTTTTTCTTTTAGGGTAATTGAGATAATGGCAAATTCGTACGTAATTTTCTTAATTATAATTTCATATGAGTGGGATGAAAAGTTCGAGCCGGAAATGTTATACATTTTTAGGAGCGGTTACTGTTTTTGAATTTTGAGTACAATATTTTAAAGAAAAAAATATTATATTGTACTAGCACCTAAGATCAATAGTTTTTGAGATATTAATTTGTGCTGATTCGATTTGTGAAATGAAAGATAAATTTCAATCACGTAATCCATCAGTTTCGGGTTCCTCTGTCACAGAATATTTTTTTCGTGCAATCGATTAAGGTTTCAAGAAAAAAAACTTGCATTGAATAATGTATAAATTCTTTTTATCGGAGATTTGACTACGAAGTACTTCCTTAATGGGCTCGGATGATTTCCAGGACACTGGAACCTGGTAATCTCCATTTTCAAGTCCTTAGAGCTGTTATTATATTGGAGGAAAGTCGCGGAGAAAGCCCTTTCATGAAAACATGCATGGAAACATATTTAAATGTTTCCAAATGTAACCCCGTGCGAGCGACACTTTAAGCAATGTTGATTTCTCTTTTCAATTAATTCTGTCCAAAACAATTGAACATGCAAGATATTCTTCAATGTTCCAGGGCATTGTAAAAAAATTCTGTGTCTCTGATCTCTTCTCACAGTTTAATCGAAGCGGACAGGCCTTTACGCGAAACGATTATCGGACAAGAGGTTGCGACGTCTGACATGCGTTGACCATTACTACTTCGACAGCCCTTGATTCTCAAATTCACCCCATTGACAGATAGCTTTTGATTGTTTTTTTTCTCTTTTTCATTCCAAACGTTTGTCTGTCATGACAGCTGTCAGAAAGCGTCGGAGGAGTTTCGATAAATTTTGGAAAATTGATAGAAGGAGAAATGAGATATTGATTCGGGAAATTTAAAAAATCGTTCTTACAAGTTTTCAACATTCAATTCCAGAAGTCTCAAGGGAGATAGTCTCCAAAAGTCAGTTCATTTGTTATCCAATTCGATCTAGTGGTTCAGAAAATCGAAATTTCGGGGCTGCCATTCAATACTTTTAGTCTATTTTCTAGATATCTCGGAAAATAATATCCGAATATCGTTAGAACTTGCAGGGGTCTCAAGTTGAATAGCCCCAAAAACACTGTCAAATTTTCGTCCGATTGTGTATACTGGTTCAGAAAGTCGAAATATCAGGGCTGCCATTCAATACTTTTAGTCTATTTTCTAGATATCTCGGCAAATAATATCCGAATATCATTGAAACTTGCAGGAGTCTCAAGTTGAATAGCTCCAAAAACACTGCCCAATTTTTCTCTAATTCGATCTACTCGTTCAAAAAGTAGCCATTTCAGGGTAGCCGTTCCTTTCATAGTTCCAGTGTTAATGTGGCTCAAGTTTCCAAGCTCGGATAATCCAAAGGGTTGTGTTATCCCCATCAGAGGAGTGAGATCGATTCCCCGATGTTGTTCGACAGGGCCAAAGGTTCAAGGGTCATGGGAGCAATGGTAGGGTAGGTCCAAGGTCCATTAATCGATGCAGGAGGACGTTAATTCGATGAGCATCGATGCGGTGGATGCATCAGGCTCTCGTAGCCACCTGCTCCATCCACGATGCATCAACACAAACTATAATTATAATGTTCAATGCTCCTGGAGCCCGGTGCTAGAATGATAAACCCATAGAAACCACCCAACCCCCTCCACATGACTTTGTACACAGATGCATTGAACGCCAAAAGTCGGGAGGACTTACGTCCCATCCTTCATGACTTGAAATATTGCTTTTTGTCTCTTAGCCATTCGAACACATATATGTACAGTGACTACAGTCTCCATAATGCCATAGTACGTATGTAGTGGAAAACTTTCTCGTCTGTGCGGAATTATTTAGGAATTCACGATGCGAACTTGGCGAATTCGCGAGGATGAGAGGAATTACTTCGTGGAAATTTCCTACGGGAGTCGTAAGGATGATCCACCCGCTAGACAGCCCGGAAGCGGTCCAATCCACCAGCCCCTCCCCGCTCTTCCTATCTTCCTCATTCGTTGATGCTCCAGTTCGCGAAGGAAAGAGGGAAATTTCGTCTCTCGGGAAAGTGGCGACTATTCTGACGATTTATTAACGTCAGACACACTAAATCAAACGTCGAAATCGTTATTGTCGGCTCAGTCACGTTCCATCGAATGATCTTTAACATCAGCCATATATTTTAGTACAAAAATCAAGCCACATTAAGGGGGGAAATAGGGTTAGACGGTTCCAAAAATCGATTTTTTTTTAATTTCATAAATTGTTAGGAAAACTATTGAAAAATATGTTCCCAAAATTTTAAATGAAAATTCTGACTCGTTCTATTGTTATGAGCCATTAAGCGGGGAAATAGGGTTAGGGCAGCGTTTTCTCAATGATTTTCATGAATTTTTTTATAGTATAAAAAATGAATATAATTTATTGAAACTTTGAGAATATTTTATACATATATTTAAATATATACTATATAATTTTTACACATATATTTAAATATATACTATAAAATATTAGCGACCCCATATTGCTTGTTATTCTTGGTACTATTTTTTCAAACGCGTTTTTCTGAAAACGACTTTTTTTTAACTTGCGGACACGCTAGATTGAAAAGTTTTCAACCAATCGTTTTGAAAATTGGCAGTTACTTTCTTCATAGTATTGCGCTCTATATGAACCTAAAATCGGAATATTATCATTATTTAAAATAATTTTTTTTTGCCAATAAAGTTGTAAAAAATGGCAAAAAATCGTGCTTTTTTGTTTTGACACCTGTGAAAAATTCAATTTTCTATTTTTTTGATAGCATTTAGGTTCATATAGAAGAGAGACATATAATATAAGTAAATTCCAACCTCGTTTGATTTCAGATGAAAATTGCGGGTTCCAGAATGTACGCAAAATGCTGAGTCTGATTGTGACCTGTAATATGGGGTCGCTAATATCCCTCGTGTTTTTCAAGAAAATTCTTCAAAAATTTTATAGTATATACTTAAACATATGTATAAAATATTCTCAAAGTTTCAATAAATTATATTAATTTTTTATACTATAAAAAAATTCATGAAAATCATTGAGAAAACGCTGTCCTAACCCTATTTCCTCCCTTAAGAGTTTATCAAACATAAAATTTTGTAAACAAATCAGACACACCCTGAACAGTTTAGAAATTTCGAGCTGGGCTTTAAAAAATGTATTCTAGAGGATAAATGTACTTATTGTCAAGTCAAATGGACTCTTTACTTAACTAAAAACAATAATTACTCAAATTGTTTGAATAATTCAATTAATTTCGAAACATTCGATATAAATTCTAAAACTAATATTAGATTCAAACGCGATTAGGAAATCCTTATGTTAATTTTAATGCATCTGTAATTCCTTCGATTTCAAAATATCTCGTATCAAATAAGAAAGTTATCTATAACGAGTCTTGCTTGTTGTAACGTTAATAATTTGCATACACTCGCGATCGATGAAGCTTCACGTCCTCGACTTCGCGATACACGACAGTCCATTGGCAAAAACAAGTCATGATACTAATTAAGCGCGTCAGTGAAACGTGATTGCGGATATCGAACGCTCCGCCCCCTCCCGCCCCTGCCAACCCTTCGTGAAATCTGACATCTCATTGTCGATCCAATTATCCTGCAACGAAATTGTGTTGTTTTTTTTTGTCGCGAGAAACCGAGAATCATACGACTGGGAGAAGAAAAAGGGTAAATGGTGAAAAAAAGTGTACCGACAGGAACAGACAGGGACAGACAGACAGATGCTGAACCCCTTTCTTTTTCGTTCCTCTCCATTTCTAGCACGAGTTCCACATCTGACAATTGATGAAAAATTGGGAAATTGCACTTTCGGATAGAACTATACACTTGTCAGTCTAAATAATAAAAAAAAATATATAAAAAATCGATGTCACCGAGATAGGGAAAACACGACAAAGGATGGTGGATGAGAGAATGAGGTTATCGAGGCCAATTATCGAGAATGACGAGAGAGCAAGGAGAGTCACATGAAACGACGTGGTTTTGTGTGTTTCAGTAGCGTTGCTTTGATGAAATAGGCCTCTGGGGTAATGGGGGTCACCTAAGTTACAATTCGTATACTACCATAATAAACAGACTTGTTGGAGTAAAAAAAATTTCAACTACACGTTGTTGTGTCTAACAAAAAAACAAAGGAATTTTTTTGCAGGTTAAATAAAATTGCAATCGATGTCAACTGATTTTTAATCGTTGGGATGATAATAATAAATCTACAAAATAGTGAATTCATCATTTTTAGATGAAAGCATGGAACTGCGTTAATATTAGTGTGAAGAATCGATCAATTGCGGTCGTAACATAACCTAGAATTGTGACCGCCATTTTGTGTTCGTCGAGACGCCATTTTGTTTTCACTACGCCGGGATTCCAATTAATCCTCAAACGTCGATTGTTCATTCTTGTAGAAAAGAAATTTCGTAATGTAATCTTGAAAAATGTGCACATTAAAATTTACAGAACGAAATCCTAATTTACGATCACTAATATGGTAAATTATTTCAAAATCTTATTTATTTGCAAAGAGCAGCTTTTGGCGTTGGCTTTTTGCGCCATTTTGTTTTCACTACGCCGGAATGGCAATTAATCCTTAAACATTGATTTTTCAGTCTTGTAAAAACGATGTTCAATAATAGAATCTCTAAAAAAATGTGCGAATTAAAATTTAAAGGATGAAATCCTAATTTACGATCACTGACATGGTAAATTATTCCAAAATCTTATTTATTCGCAGAGAGCAGCTTTTTTGCATTGGGAAATAGATTATTGTTATTTTAGTAACTTCTTTTTAAGGGAGGGAATAGGGTTAGACGGTTCAAAAAATTGATTTTTTTTTATTTCATAAATTGTTAGTAAAACTATTGAAAAAAATGTTCCCAAAATTTTAAATGAAAATTCCGACTCGTTCTATTGTTATAAGCCATTAGGGGGGGAAATAGTGTTAGTACAGCGTTTTCTCAATGATTTTCATGAATTTTTTTATAGTATAAAAAATGAATATAATTCATTGAAACTTTGAGAATATTTTATACATATATTTAAGTATATACTATACAATTTTTATACATATATTTAAGTATATACTATACAATTTTTATACATATATTTAAGTATATACTATAAAATATTAGCGACCCCATATCGCTTGTTTTTCTTGGTACTATTTTTTCAAACGCGTTTTTCTGAAAACGACTTTTATTGAACTTGCGTACACGCTAGTTTGTAAAGTTTTCAACCAATCGTTTTGAAAATTGGCGCTTACTTTCTTCATAGTATTGCGCTCTATATGAACCTAAAATCGGAATAATATCATTATTTAAAATAATTTTTTTTTTGCAAATAAAGTTGTAAAAAAGGCAAAAAATCACGCTTTTTTGTTTTAGACCCCTGTAAAAAATTCAATTTTCTATTTTATTGATAGCACTTAGGTTCATATAGAAGAGAGACATATAATAAAAGTAAATTCCAAGCTCGTTTGATTTCAGATGAAAATTGCGGCTTCCAGAATGTACGCAAAATGCTAAGTCTGATTGTGACCTGCAATATGGGGTCGCTAATATTTTATAGTATATACTTAAATATATGTATAAAATATTCTCAAAGTTTCAATAAATTATATTCATTTTTTATAGTATAAAACAAATTCATGAAAATCATTGAGAAAACGCTGTCCTAACCCTATTTCCCCCCTTAAAGCAGGCAACAAAATCAAACATTATTTTCATGTAGGTCTACTCTTTATGTCGCGTAACCCTCATTGCCCCCAAATTACCACTTAGATGCTCCAAATACCGGAGCGTTGAGATTTTAACGTCATTTCGTGTCATACGAGAGTTCATCGAAGAAATTACGATGTAGTCTGCCTTCGTAAACGAAGAGTGCGAGGGACGAGAGAGGCAATCTATATACAGGGATGAAAGCCCATTGCATGCTAACTCGGTTGGACCGTGAGAGTGCCTATACCTACGACATCGTTAATGGTACACGGATATCGGCTTTGTCCTCATTGACTAATTGGATATATCGTCGCCACACACACATATGTACGCTCTATACCGTATGGCAAACAGGTTTTCGGCGTGGAAGCCATTTGAATAATTATAATCTATATCAAATATAATAAAATTTATATAATATTATATGAGAAACAACATTACGAGTGATTACACCTACTGTAGGAAGTTTTGCTGCCCAAAATATATATTTTTATGACCTTTTGATCAATTTTTGTTCTCCAACCATTGCAGGTGAAGTACCAGAAGGAATAGTGCAATTACATTGAAATTTAAAATCATAACTAAGTTTTTCTAGTAAATTATGTGCACGAAATTTCAGTCACATCGGTAACGTCGTTCGAAAGTTATTGAGCTTTTGAAACGCACAGACAGACAGACAGACAGACGAAATCTTTTTTTTTCGTATTCAAGATTTAATACTCCCATTTTCACGACAACCTTATGATCATGTCTTTCTCGATTACAATACATACTCGCTATGGGATGGGCAGGAGAAGAAATAAATTTATTTGCAGCTAATTTGAAAAAAAATTATCTTTTATGTTTCCGGGATAATTATCCTAAGTTAATCCTTGCGAGTATCTATTTCTATTTTTCGACGAATCAATTTTTAATATAAAAAAATTAATAAGTAATTTTCAGATACATGCCAATAGTAATTTTCAATTGAATTGTTGTGAGTGTACAATTTTCAACGAAAATCTCACAAATATCTTACGATCATTTGAATTCGTCGAATTATTACAGAAGTGAATTTACAAATGGTAAAAGCGTGGAATAATTTTTTTTTTTTTTTCCGATACCGGAAATATCATCGAAACTTTTACGATATGACGAATCGCCAGAGCATGAAAAAGCTGTCGTCGATAAATGGGGGTTTTTTTTTTCATACATAGAGTACATTTGCATGGCCATAAACTTCGTAGCAGAGGGATGATCGATAGGGACGAAAATTGAACCCAACGAACGGAAATATATTTTTCTTCCATTTTGCAGCCTCACGTTCAATGAATATGTATATATATATCCTGATGAAGGTTGATGTGTGTGCGTTTGTCAATTTTACGATATTGATGGAATGCAATCTTTTAGTAGCCCTTTTATTTATGCTGTTATAAATTTTGTGGCATATCGATCGGTATTCCCGCTATTTGTCGAGCCTCGAAATATTATTGGAAAAATATCTTAAAAAATGTATCTTAAACATACAACTAAATGCATAATTGAAAAAGTAAATAAAACACATTATTGGCGATTTTTAATATACATACTTTAGTTTTTGACAAAATTACTAATGTGTTTGTGAATTCTACCGGAAATATGAAAATTCCATTTTAGCATTCTGTGAAAATAATTGTTTTACCAGAATTGCTGTAACGTGGCTTCTAAATGGTCCAGTAACTCCATTCTATGCTCATTCTCTTCGTAGTCGATCAGTCTATAAAATGCCGTTTGGTTTATTAGCCTACGATGTTTCGTCAATTTTTAACACATTTTTCAATTCACACTATTCATTTCAGCAAATTTTCGCAGACCTTTTTTCGACGATTTTAAAAAAAGCTCTAGCACCGACAAAAATTAACGTATCAGAATGAATTAAACGGCATTCTCTAAGTCTATCCTCGATGTTTCGAAAACACTACACGCTGGCCTAAATCGGACAAATAGATCGAGAGTTATGGCCATTTGAAGTTTCGAAATGTTTGAATTCAGAAGAAAGTGAGAACAAAAAATGAGAATTTTTTTTGGTGTCTCTTGAAGGGGGGAAATAGGGTTAGACGGTTCAAAAAATCGATTTTTTTAAATTTCATAAATTGTTAGTAAAACTATTGAAAAATATGTTCCGAAAATTGAAAATGAAAATTCCGACTCGTTCTATTGTTATAAGCTATTAAGGGAGGAAATAGGGTTAGGTCAGCGTTTTCTCAATGATGTTCATGAATTTTCTTATAGTATAAAAAATGAATATAATTTATTGAAACTTTGAGAATATTTTATACATATATTTAAGTATATACTATAAAATTTTTGAATAATTTCCTTGAAAAACAACGAAGATATTATCGACCCCATATTGCAGGTCACAATCAGACTCAGCATTTTGCTATCTTTTCAAATGCGTTTTTATGAAAACGACTTTTTTTTAACTTGCGTGCACGCTAGTTTGAAAAATTTTCAACCAATCGTTTTGAAAATTGGCAGTTACTTTCTTCATAGTATTGCGCTCTATATGAACCTAAAATCGGAATATTATCATTATTCAAAATAATTTTTTTTTTGCAAATAAAGTTGTAAAAAACGGCAAAAAATCGTGCTTCTTTGTTTTGACCCCTGTAAAAAGTTCACTTTTCTATTTTGTTGATAGCATTTAGGTTCATATAGAAGAGAGACATATAATAAAAGTAAATTCCAACCTCGTTTGATTTCAGATGAAAATTGCGGCTTCCAGAATGTACGCAAAAAGCTGAGTCTGATTGTGTTTTTCAAGGAAATTGTTTTTCGGTGTTTTTCGAGCAAATTCTTCAAAAATTTTATAGTATATACTTAAATATATGTATAAAATATTCTCAAAGTTTCAATAAATTATATTCATTTTTTATACTATAAAAAAATTCATGAAATCCTTGAGAAAACGCTGTCCCAACCCTATTTCCCCCCTTAATATGTTTCAGGACCCTTTGGGATCGGAAATTTGTCGCTGATTCTGAATCTTCGCGAGTTTTTGCGAAAAACTCAAAAACTTTCGCGTGTGGACGCAAAAGAATCGAAAAATCTTAACGAACAACGATAAAAACGAAGGATACAGTGATAGAAAACATTTCTTCTCTAAAATGCGCCTGTAAGAATTCAGGAAGAATATACCTTCTCCTTAAGCCTTTTTCATACTCGTGGGAGGCGTTTGTTTCGTTTCGAAACGCGCGGGGAAAACGTCATGAGAGTGCGACGGTATATCCAGTGAGAGGTTTTCCCAGCATCGCGCCAGACTTTGTATCACGCAGGCTACATTTTTCCCCGTCCATAGACACAGAGATTTCGTAAAGATATTCGCGACGGAAAAGATAGGGGGAGTATAGGTCTGGAGTTTGGGAGTGAGACACACCCGCGAAAATAATGTCTCTGCGGATGAAAAGAGGCGTGGACCGGAAGCTCAGCTTGCAACGGATCCGGATGCGCGCGAAAGTTCCCAATAACTTGTGTCTTTTCCATTACTACGATGGTTTCGTGAAATATATCGCTGTCTCCGCGAGAAACAAAAAGAAAACCAACCCCCATTCCTCTCCCTGTACGAAACGTGCTGTTTCGATGTAAATAAGAACGAGCTAGACATTCCGCAGTGAAAGTATGAAAAAAAAATAACTGTAAGTAGTAAAACTACGATTGTTATTTCACTCAAAATGTTGCGGAGTTGTGCCGGAATTAATGTAATTGAGCCGGAAATGTTTATGCGTCTTATTTTTTGTTTTCTCGTCTTTCAACTCCCACCGAATCTCGTACACGTTACGAGAGCTGACCATGTCCGGTTGAAGGCACGATCGTATATTTCTTTCGATATCACAACCATATTTCTCGGTCTGTCTGGTTTCTCTCACTCGCCTGGGCAATTCGAGCTTAAGTTCGGCTGGCTGGACAGCAAAGGGAAAAAAAAGCTCTATCGAAGGGAGCTTCTATTGCTTGGATCGGGGTGGTCACCGCCCTGGCGTTAAGAGTATTGCCAGTGTTGGTGGTTGGGTTGGAAGTTGGTTTTCCTGTTGGTTGGACGAAAGCTCGAATCTTGCTGAGGCAACACGTCTCCGGTTCCATCGGCACCACAGAATCGAGGCACTGTGGGAATAAGTATAAGGTAAAGGCAAACCTCTTAGCTTTCCATTATCCGATGCCTTCCATCGGAGGCTTATCCTCTCTTTCTTTCCGCGCCAGCTCCACTTCTTTTCATTCCTTTTTTTTTCTCCAGCTCGCACTGACTCTGTCGATCATTCTTCATCTCTCACATTTTCTCTCTCTATCTTTTCTCAAACTCCGTCCCTCTTTTTACCAGTTCTCCCTTCTTCCTCCCACTCCCGCTCCAGCTCTCCACGCCATCTCTGTTTCTCTCCAGCTCTCCTTTCATCTCTTCATTCCTATTTCACTCAGATTCTTCCTCTCATTTCTTTCCGTTCCTCTCACTCGTCAGTTCCCTCTTCTTGCTTTTTCATGCCAGCTCCTTTTTCCTCACTTTTTCACCACTCCTTTCTGTCCGTGTCTCTTCGTCTCTCCTTTTCTTTTCCGCCCACTGAAGATAAGAAATTATTCTCCCCCTCTTTTCCAATTCCCTTTTCTTTTCGTCCTTTTTTCCAGCTCCCTCTTCTCCTCGGCCTCTTTTCCAACTCCCAATTCTTTTCCCGTTCTTCCGTATCCTTCTTCTTCCCTTGCTCTCCTCGAGCTTCTTCTTCTTGCTTTCTCACACCAACTCCCTCATTTTCTCTCTCCTTCCCGATCACTCCCTCTACACTCCCCGCTCTTATTCTCCAGCTCGTCCTTCTGCCTCGCTTTCTTCTCCTCTCCAATCATCGTCCCATATCTTCTCCTCCCATTCCTATTTCATTTCTCTCCTCTTCCTCGGCTATCTCTTCGTCTATTTTTTTTCTCCAGTTCTCTTCTCTATCTCTCTGACTTTCTCTATCGCTCCCTCTCTATCTCTTTGCCCTTATTCACATTTTCCTTGGCGAAGGACCTCCCAGCTTTCCGCATCTAGCTCCTTAATTCTCTCTTTACGAAACTCTCACTCTACTCTCGTTCAAATACCCTGCCAGCTCTGCTATTACGTTTACCACTCGTTCCTATATATATATAAGAAACCACAGTAGCCGTCTGGTAACCGACTTTTCAGTTACTAGCCCGACCAAACCGCTTGTTATTCCGTTGACGTTGACGACCAGAAGGCTAAGAAATTTCCTACGTCGTAAAATCACTCCAGCCCTCTTTGCTTCCGCATTTTAAGGATATCCCTTGGTGTACAGTCGCGTTAAAAAAAAAGCATTTAATAAACGGTTTCAACGATCCTTTCAAATGAAGAATTCATCAATTATCTCATTAATACGAATGTGTGGCTGACATGGAAAAAGATAAATAAATGTCAGTTCATACGAAGAATGTTCAGTTCGTTGCAGTTGCCTAGAAGTTGAATTTTCATTTGGGTTTTTTTTCAATGAAATATCAATAATAATTGTCCGGGTTGAAATTTTCCATGGACCATTCCACTGACTGGGACATTTTTAAAAATTCACTGAAGTCAATGTCAAGAAAATGTTACTTGATTAAAAATCAAAGCAGTATGTTTTGCACACCGGAATTCATTCAACGGGAGTCTGATGAATCTTTATTATTTTGCACACGACTGTACACCCCTGAAATATCACATCGCCCTCTCTCTCGTTCACTCTGCTGCGCTCTCATTCTTCATCCGTACGGAATCTCCACGATCTCTTTTTCCCCCCTTTCCTCTCAAACAATTCATTCTCGGTAGACGAAACTTAATATTGACTTTTTCCGTCCGCGAGTTCCGGATCCCCACTTGACGAATAACCTTCCGTGAAAATGAGGCTCGGATAAACGTCATTTTCTCCAATTAACGATGATAAATGCTCTCGTTATCAGCTGCCTGAATATTTTTCGTTAAACACTTTATCAGGATTATCATTGATGATTGACAGAGTTTTGGGGGTTTTTCTTTTTGTTGACTCGTCCGTCAAAGTACAGGAATTAATGAAGGAATAAGCTCGTGTCCGAGCTTACAGCTTGCCGATGATGTATTTTCACAAAATCGTTAATCAATCACTATGCTCGTCGATTTTTATTGACAATGATTGAGCCGACCGATGGTCAAATATTTTGTCATTGTGCGAGAGAAACGAGTTTTATCAGGTGTTTTTCAACTGTAAATCAACTTCAATGAACTGGCCTTTCATCTATAGTAATAAATCCAGAAGATACATTCCTCCGCTATTTTTTCAATTGTCATTCGTTTTTCGTGAACAACGTTTCATTTTGTTTGTCGCAAGGTTCTCAAAAATTGTACTGTTAAAAATTTACGTTCATATTCATTATTTACAAATCACAGTCAATCGTTTAAAGTCAAATTGAAAACACGTGAAAATAATTTGGTAAAATAACCGAGTTCTTTAAAATTGTTTCGGTAGAAACAATTCTTTAGAAACATTTTCGACAATCATATTCACATTAAACTCCGCAAAATTGTGAGATTTTTACGTGCTTGCAGATTGGCCATTAACGAGAATATCATTGGGACAGTAACGAGAGACATTCGCGTCGTAATCCGTTCCTTTCCCTCGCTACATTTATTCATCTCGTGAGGGGATTAACGGTTGAGCTATATATAGCCATAGTGCCTTGAAGCCCCGTCGAATTCAAATGGCATCGAGACCCATCAAACGCTCGACGTTAATTACTAATTGGATATTAAATCATCACTCGGTTGCCGCTGTCCCTCTTCCTCTCGGATTATTTGATCATTACCAACGCAAGGCACGTGTGTGTATAAAGAATAAATATGGAATTTCCATTTCGAGTAAATGGAATTTTACAATCGAAGATTTAATAACCGAATTTAATAATTTTATAACGCTTATAAGCGAAGTGCTAAAAGTGGCAAGGTGAAGATAAAGACGAAGACAAAGACAAAGACAAAGACAAAGACAAAGACAGAGACAGAGACAGAGACAGAGACAGAGACAGAGACAGAGACAGAGACAGAGACAGAGACAGAGACAGAGACAGAGACAGAGACAGAGACAGAGACAGAGACAGAGACAGAGACAGAGACAGAGACAGAGACAGAGACAGAGACAGAGACAGAGACAGAGACAGAGACAGAGACAGAGACAGAGACAGAGACAGAGACAGAGACAGAGACAGAGACAGAGACAGAGACAGAGACAGAGACAGAGACAGAGACAGAGACAGAGACAGAGACAGACATGGACAGAGACAGAGTCAGAGACAGAGACACAGACAAAGACAAAGGCAGAGACACAGACAAAGACAAAGCCAAAGACAAAGCCAAAGACAAAGCCAAAGACAAAGCCAAAGACAAAGCCAAAGCCAAAGCCAAAGCCAAGGACAAGGACAAGGACAAGGACAAGGACAAGGACAAGGGCAAGGGCAAGGGCAAGGGCAAGGGCAAGGGCAAGGGCAAGGGCAAGGGCAAGGGCAAGGGCAAGGGCAAGGGCAAGGGCAAGGGCAAGGGCAAGGGCAAGGGCAAGGGCAAGGGCAAGGGCAAGGGCAAGGGCAAGGGCAAGAGCAAGGGCAAGGGCAAGGGCAAGGGCAAGGGCAAGGGCAAGGGCAAGGGCAGGGGCAGGGGCAGGGGCAGGGGCAGGGGCAGGGGCAGGGGCAGGGGCAGGGGCAGGGGCAGGGGCAGGGGCAGGGGCAGGGGCAGGGGCAGGGGCAGGGGCAGGGGCAGGGGCAGGGGCAGGGGCAGGGGCAGGGGCAGGGGCAGGGGCAGGGGCAGGGGCAGGGGCAGGGGCAGGGGCAGGGGCAGGGGCAGGGGCAGGGGCAGGGGCAGGGGCAGGGGCAGGGGCAGGGGCAGGGGCAGGGGCAGGGGCAGGGGCAGGGGCAGGGGCAGGGGCAGGGGCAAGGGCAAGGGCAAGGGCAAGGGCAAGGGCAAGGACAAGGACAAGGACAAGGACAAGGACAAGGACAAGGACAAGGACAAGGACAAGGACAAGGACAAGGACAAGGACAAGGACAAGGACAAGGACAAGGACAAGGACAAGGACAAGGACAAGGACAAGGACAAGGACAAGGACAAGGACAAGGACAAGGACAAGGACAAGGACAAGGACAAGGACAAGGACAAGGACACGGACAAAGGCAATGACAAAGACAAATAAGATAAAGATAAACATTCTTTTCAATTCAAACGACGAATATTCGAGTTTATAAATAATATCTCGTTTGATTAAATATATTAAATAATCATTTCGTGGACTCTCCACGCTTTGCCAATTAAATACATAGACACACACGTACATTTCGCCTCGTAATCGAGCGAGATCAAAGGAAAACTCTCGAGCGGCACATTGAGTGAAGCAAAATTAGAGATTTACCTCGCAGCAACCCCGGCAGCTGGCAACATAAACGAAGAACCCTTTCCACCAGGCATCCTAAATAGTGAAAGAGAGAGAGAGAACGAGAAGTTACATACCCGTTTCCTACGTGTCTCGCTGAATTTACGCAAGGATTTGCTTTACGTTTTTCGCTCGTTCGGTTATATTTCGGATGCTCACGCGTTACCTCTCGTGTTCTCAATGTGTAAGTAACAAGTTTGCTTTTCCCTCCTCGTCGAGAAAAGTGAATTAAAACGTGCTGAATCACCAAAGAGGGAAATGTGAAGTGTGAAAATTTCGCGAATATACTTTGACGGAAAGAAACAAAAAAGAAAGGAAAGATTCGCATGAATTTCTAAATTGGTTTCGCTCATTCTCTTCCCCTCTCTCTTTCTCTTTTGCCCGCCAACCTACTTCCGTGATCTCCGAAATTATTCATGAAAATACTTCGCGGTCTACGGAACGCTCTCTCGTTCCTTTCTGTACCTTTTTTTGCCAATCCCTCTCTTTCTCTCTCTCTCTTTCACGAGCTTCTGGCCTCTGCACCATATCGCACTGTGAAGAGTTCAACTATGAAGAACCTCTCGGGCTATTATTTTATGGTCCCGCACAGCGAGAGACTCCCGTCGAGGAATTCTCGAGGATGCTGTGTATGTGTGTGTGTGTGTTCTGTTATTCGTATAGATGGTCGACCTCCGGCGCTGGGGAGGGTGAAAAAGGGAATGAGAACTCGGGCGAGGAAATTGCAAAAGAGAGGTCGACGTTGAAGACTATCCAGAAAAGAGAGAGAGAGAGAGAGAGAGAGCGCGATGACAAATTCAAGAAAGTGCTGTTTCTACTAATAGATCAGAATGGGGCAATGGGGGTCAAGAGGTAATACGGGTCGCGCTGTTAAAAATGTGCAAATGCGAGCAAATCAACGTTTCTACTTCCATATATTAGAACCTGCTAGTACCAAAAAATGATTAAAATTAATATTTATAACGAACATAATAATTTTCAAGTTAAAAATTCTTTAAAATCATAAATAAAAACTTTATAACCATTTTCACAAATTACCAAGGATAATTTTCACGAATTATCTTCCTTTTTCGATCAAACGAGTTCGAAATATTGAAAAATATCCGGAAACATACGTCTTCGATTCGTCCGTAACGATTGTCGGAATTTAATTTTCCACTCATAATTCCACGTCCAAAATGATTTTCCATTTTATTGACAAAAAATTGAACAACACCAATTGCTTGCGACTTAAGGGGGGAAATAGGGTTAGACGGTTCAAAAAATTGATTTTTTTTTAATTTCATAAATTGTTAGTAAAACTATTCAAAAATATGTTCCCAAAATTTTAAATGAAAATTCCGACTCGTTCTATTGTTATAAGCCATTAAGGGAGGAAATAGGGTTAGGACAGCGTTTTCTCAATGATTTTCATGAATTTTTTTATAGTATAAAAAATGAATATAATTTATTGAAACTTTGAGAATATTTTATACATATATTTAAGTATATACTATAAAAGTTTTGAGGAATTTCCTTGAAAAACACCGAAAAAATTCATGGCTGCCTTGACTTTGTTTTTCTTGGTACTATTTTTTCAAACGCGTTTTTCTGAAAACGACTTTTTTTTAACTTGCGTACACGCTAGTGTGAAAAGTTTTCAACCAATCATTTTGAAATTTAGGAGTCATTTTCTTCATAGTATTGCGCTCTATATGAACCTAAAATCCGAATATTATCATTATTTAAAATAATTTTTTTTTGCAAATAAAGTTGTAAAAAATGGCAAAAAATCATGCTTTTTTGTTTTGACCCCTGGAAAAATTCAATTTTCTATTATTTCAGTAAAATTTAGGTTCATATAGATGAGAGACCTATAATAAAAGTAAATTCCAAACCTCGTTTGATTTCAGATGAAAATTGCGGCTTCCAGAATGTACGCAAAATGCTGAGTCTGATTGTGACCTGCAATACGGAGTCGCTAATATCGTCGGTGTTTTTCAAGGAAAATCTTCAAGAGTTTTACAGTATATACTTAAATATATGTATAAAACATTGTCAAAGTTTCAATAAATTATATTAACTTTTTATGCTATAAAAAAATTCATGAAAATCATTGAGAAAACGCTGTCCTAACGCTATTTCCCTCCTTAAAGCTATTTGTTTATAATTTTTTTTTCAATTTGGAAACAAAATTTTAACTCCCTCAACTGCAGGTTCGACAATTTATTTTTTTTTCAGACTCAAAAGACCATACACGAAGCTTCTCGCCCTTGGAAAATTTTATTTACAACAAAAATACATGAATTTTCCGTTAGGTGACTCTCATTACCCCCAACGCGTTACTACTGTCGAGTAAACAGATGTACGAGAGGTACGAAGTATATACGAGTCGAAGAACTTGCTCGGAAACCCTTTTGTAACCCCCCACCCCTCCCGCCCCTCTTTATACCGTATACGCAAGTACAAAGTAATGAAGTCACGTACATAAGGTCCTGAGGGATTCTGGGTAACTATATATATACATACGTACGGAAAACTCTTGGTGTACGTTCCGGAGGAAAATGGCTGAAGTGAAGGAGTGACGAGAGAAAGGCAAGAAGGAAAATGTCTCCAAGAATTTGTCGACATGTGTGTGTTTATGTGTGTGTGTAAGGTCTACGAGGTGTCGTGGGAGTTACTAACAAATACAGCGAGAATTCAGAGCCCTAAACAACCCTGTACACAGTGTATTTCAGGGATGAATTCGTAACGTGGGTCATTCTATGCAAAATCGACTTGGGCCGAAAGATCGGCACCCTCTGGCACTCGGGTAAACAATTTTGTATATTTTCGTTACAACCCTAAAGTGCATGGTGTTGTTTTATCTAGATTTTTTGCCAAGTTATTTTTATTAATCATTAAAAACGATTATTTTTCATGGAGGTTGGCCGTTATTTAAAAAATTAGAAACAATTTGAAAAAATCCTCTGTCTAATATGAACATTTTTAAACCATATCCCAGAGTGATTTGCCGTTTGCTTCTATTTTTTGCCGATTTTATTATTCGAAAAGTATTTCGAAAAAATAGAATTTCACTTGAAAATGTTGTTATTGCACTACAGGATTTATAAATAAAAAATTCAGAACGTTAGAGTATGGCTAACTTTTCGTTTATGTACAATATCTAGCGAAAACAATCTAGAAAAGTTTATATGATTTTTAGGATTGTAAAAAAAGTATGAAAAATTGTGGAACAAAGTCCCAAGATTCAGAGTCGTAACCAGGTCCATTTAGCATGGAATGCCCGATATGTTAAGAAAGATTCGCAGGGTGACTATCGAGAGGACCCGAGTGAGTCGTAATCCGTGACGCTATATCGCACGAAATGGAGTGTAAATTGGGAGACCGCTCTTTTTTACGGTTCAGCTTCCTGTTGAAGGAAACTTTGAGTTGAAAAGGAAAATTCATTCGTGCTCAAAAAAATTATTTGAATTATTATGAGGAAGAATAAGTGTAACCAGTGAGTGGGAAAAATACGTTGATTATAGAGCCCTGAAGAGAATTTTTTAAATCCTAAATTTTGTTTCATTCTAGCAACACAAATTGATTTACCAAAATGACTGTAACATGACATTTTGTGCTCATTCTCTTCGTTGTAGTTTGCCCTTCAAAATGCCACTTGATTCATCAAGCTACGATTTTTTTTCTATTTTTTACAGATTTTTAAAGTCGCACCATCAATTATGGCAAATTTTTGGTCACCCCTTTTTGTTCACCCCTGTTTCTCGATGATTTTTCAAAATGCTGTAGCACCGACAATAATACATCCTTCGGAATGACTCAAACGGCATTTCTTAAGTCTACTCGTGAGGTTTTCAAAACTCATCCTATGAATGTTAATCGGTCAAACGGAAGCCAAGTTATGGCCATTTGAAGTTTTGTTTATTTCTGACTTCATCCCTTCTTTCGTTTTCCTACATAATTCTCAAAACTCACAATTCTCACGATTTAAATATTTTCTATAATTCACAAATGCCATTAATCAGTAGTGGAACCACGAAAAGTTCGTTGCTTCGATAGTTGAAGAAAGGATTAAGTAAAGAAAACAGAAAATGTAGAGAACGAAGCTTTCGACTGCAGCGAGAGAACAATTAGAGGCTTCCCCATGGTTTGCGCACACGTTCTCGATCCATGAAATTACCAAGTCCGCATCGCGTGTCTCGATCGTGACGTCAGGGGCGTATATACGTTACGAGGCAGCAATAAGCCGTGATTTCCGGTTTCTACCCCCAAAGCATATATATATATAATATATATACGGGGTATTCCACGCCAACTCGACCTGCCAATGACTCTCCCCATTTAAGGGGGGAAATAGGGTTAGACGGTTCAAAAAATCGATTTTTTAAATTATTTCATAAATTGCTAGTAAAACTATTGAAAAATATGTTCCCAAAATTTTAAATGAAAATTCCGACTCGTTCTATTGTTATATGCCATTAAGGTAGGAAATAGGGTTAGGACAGCGTTTTCTCAATGATTTTCATGAATTTTTTTATAGTATAAAAAATGAATATAATTTATTGAAACTTTGAGAATATTTTATACATGTATTCAAGTGTATACTATAAAATTTTTATACATATATTTAATTATATACTATAAAATATTAGCGACCCCATATTGCTTGTTTTTCTTGGTACTATTTTTTCAAACGCGTTTTTCTGACAACGACTTTTTCTGAACTTGCGTACACACTAGTTTGAAAAGTTTTCACCCAATCGTTTTGAAAATTGGCAGTTACTTTCTTCATAGTATTGCGCCCTATATGAACTGATAATCGGAATATTATCATTATTTGAAATAAATTTTTTTTTGCAAATAAAGTTCTAAAAAATGGCAAAAAATTATGCTTTTTTGTTTTGACCCCTGTAAAAAATTCAATTTTCTATTTATTTGATAGCATTTAGGTTCATATAGAAGAGAGACATATAATAAAAGTAAATTCCAACCCCGTTTGATTTCAGATAAAAATTGCGGCTTCCAGAATGTACGTAAAATGCTGAGTCTGATTGTGACCTGCAATGTGGGGTCGCTAATATTTTCGCTGTTTTACAAGGAAATTCTTCAAAAATTTTATAGTATATACTTAAATATATGTGTAAAATATTCTCAAAGTTTCGATAAATTATATTCATTTTTTATACCATAAAAAAATTCATGAAAATCATTGAGAAAACGCTGTCCTAACCCTATTTCCCCCCTTAATGGGTATAGCACCACTCTAGCGACAGAAAAAAGGCCTAACTTTGACGATTTATTTTGGGAGTATGAAAAAAGGAATAGGATTTTTTTTCAGAGAATTCATTTGATACATATTGAAGTATGGAAAAAAAATTTCTTATTATCATTTTCATACAAAATGGCAGCGACAGAGCCCATCTTGAAAACCGTCATTTTCAAACTGGGCGGACGTATTACTTGAACACCGTTGCATGGATCGATTTGAAATTTTGATAGTAGCTTCACAGTTACATTTTCCATGGGACTACGTAGCCGTTTTATGTTTTGATGTAAACTTTTTATTTTATAAACAATTTACTACTTTTTTTGGCAAAAAATTGATTCATTCTTTCAAAAGTGCACTATTTCTACAAAATTTGATTTAAAAAAAAAAACCCCACGTAGTCTCATAGCCAATATGAATTATGAGTATATGGATTATAAAATTTGTTGGTTTTATGTTTCAGGTCTTATACTTTACGAGAAAATCGTTCTCCCGTGAAGGTGTTTTAAAAAAGGCGATTTTCAAGGTGGGCTCTATCGCCGCTATTTTGTATCAAAATGATAATAACATTTTTTTTTATACTCCAATATGTGTTAAATAAATCGTCCGAAAAGAACTCCTATTCCTATTTTCATACTCCGAAAATAAATCGACCCTAGCGGCAGAAAAAAAGGCCTGACTTTGAATTCAGGCCTTTTTTTTCTGCCGCTAGAGTGGTGTTCCCCTTAAAATGAATTTTTTTCTTAAAGTTTGTTATGGTGACAAAAAAAATGTTCCACGCCAATCTTCAGATTTTTTTCCGATAATGTGTACGATCGTAATAATCTGCACTGTTAATTTCACCACGGGGCCCGTTTTCGTTTTTTGTTGAAATTTTTGAAAAAAAAAGCTGAAATTGGTGAGGATTTTTTTTTGTGCTCCTCGATAACATAGTCGAAGGAGAAAAAAGCTGCAATGTCCAGCCAATTTTCCAGACATTTTCGAAATATTTTAAACACGATGAAATTAAAAACACGTTTAAAAAAAACTGAAAATATGCCCTCTCTATGAGGAAGCAAAATGGTGAGGGTAACAAGAAGTTCGAGTTAGCGTGGAATGTCCCATATATATAAGTTAGACCAACGCATATATATATACAGATTCTATGATACCTCGAATGACCTAGTATTAACGTTACAACACAGATATATGTAAATATTACATGGAGGGGTGAAATGGGGGTAGTTTATGATAAATATAAAAACATATCACGTGCCGAGTAAATTTCAGTTTGCACGAACGGGATTTTCTCATTGTTTCTAAGTCATTTCGTTTAAAATAAACTTTATCACGAAAATACAAATCTTACGCATTTTACGCTTTTGTTTATTCAACTTTCGTGTGCTTTCCAATGTGTGCGGTGGTGGTTATAAGTTGCAAGCTATCGATCTTTTCCGGTCGACCTATGAGTTTTTTTTTTCGTTACTTCTCGCTTTAACGCGTATTGCTTCCCGTATCATTTTTTGTTTACGATCTTTTCATTTTTTTTCATAATAAATTATGGTGAATCACACTATTTAGCAACGCGACTGTGACGTTTCGCGTCGTGGTCGCAAAATCGCGCGAGAAACACGCGATAAGTTTGCGTGTTCGACAATGTAAAAAGCTCTCGGTTATGCCATCAACGTGTTGGTTATATAAATTTGTATAAATGTACGGATATATATATATATATATATGTATAAATATATATATAAATTGATATCTAGTTAAATACCTTGCTTCCTATCTCCCGAGCGAAATTTCAAAGAGACAAGCTCATTCGTATTCTGGCCTCGCTAGAGGGATATAGCTAAAGAGCGAAAAGAAATAATTTATCCACAGATTTCGTGTTTAAGATATTTCCAGATCTCTAGCAAGATTGTTTTTTCTACTTTCCGGTTTATATTCCTACTGATTATCTCGTCGAATTAATGGGGAGAGCAACGGGTTGTTTAGGAGTAATGGATTTTTTAAATCCGTAATAACAACAACAATATCAATTTCATTGTTTTTATTAAAACCGAAACAAAAGCTGAAGCAAAAGCTAAAGCCAAAAGCTAAAGCCAAACGCCAAAGCCAAACCCTAAAGCCAAACGCTAAAGCCAAACGCTAAAGTCAAACGCTAAAGTCAAACGGTAAAGCCAAAAGCTAAAGCAAAAAGCTAAAGCCAAAATTTAAAGCCAAAAGCTAAAGCCAAAAGCTAAAGCCAAAAGCTAAAGCCAAAAGCTAAAACCAAAAGCTGAAGCCAAAAGCTAAAGCCAAAAGCTAAAGCCAAAAGCTAAAGCCAAAAGCCAAAGCCAAACGCCAAAGCCAAACCCTAAAGCCAAACGCTAAAGCCAAACGGTAAAGTCAAACGCTAAAGTCAAACGGTAAAGCCAAAAGCTAAAGCAAAAAGTTAAAGCCAAAAGTTAACACCAAAATTTAAAGCCAAAAGCTAAAGCCAAAAGCTAAAGCCAAAAGCAAAAGCCAAAAGCTAAAGCCAAAAGCTAAAGCCAAAAGCTAAAGCCAAAAGCTAAAGCCAAAAGCTAAAGCCAAAAGCTAAAGCCAAAAGCTAAAGCCAAAAGCTAAAGCCAAAAGCTAAAGCCAAAAGCTAAAGCCAAAAGCTGAAGCCAAAAGCTAAAGCCAAAAGCTAAAGCCAAAAGCTAAAGCCAAAAGCCAAAGCCAAACGCCAAAGCCAAACGCTAAAGCCAAACGCTAAAGTCAAACGCTAAAGTCAAATTTAAAGCCAAAAGCTAAAGCAAAAAGTTAAAGCCAAAAGTTAACACCAAAATTTAAAGCCAAAAGCTAAAGCCAAAAGCTAAAGCCAAAAGCAAAAGCCAAAAGCTAAAGCCAAAAGCTAAAGCCAAAAGCTAAAGCCAAAAGCTAAAGCCAAAAGCTAAAGCCAAAAGCTAAAGCCAAAAGCTAAAGCCAAAAGCTAAAGCCAAAAGCTAAAGCCAAAAGCTAAAGCCAAAAGCTAAAGCCAAAAGCTAAAGCCAAAAGCTAAAGCCAAAAGCTAAAGCCAAAAGCTAAAGCCAAAAGCTAAAGCCAAAAGCTAAAGCCAAAAGCTAAAGCCAAAAGCTAAAGCCAAAAGCTAAAGCCAAAAGCTAAAGCCAAAAGCTAAAGCCAAAAGCTAAAGCCAAAAGCTAAAGCCAAAAGCTAAAGCCAAAAGCTAAAGCCAAAAGCTAAAGCCAAAAGCTAAAGCCAAAAGCTAATGCCAAAAGCTAAAGCCAAAAGCTAAAGCCAAAAGCTAAAGCCAAAAGCTAAAGCCAAAAGCTAAAGCCAAAAGCTAAAGCCAAAAGCTAAAGCCAAAAGCTAAAGCCAAAAGCTAAAGCCAAAAGCTAAAGCCAAAAGCTAAAGCCAAAAGCTAAAGCCAAAAGCTAAAGCTAAAGCAAAAGCTAAAGCAAAATCTAAAGCAAAAGCTAAAGCAAAAGCTAAAGCAAAAGCTAAAGCAAAAGCTAAAGCAAAAGCTAAAGCAAAAGCTAAAGCAAAAGCTAAAGCAAAAGGTAAAGCAAAAGGTAAAGCAAAAGGTAAAGCAAAAGGTAAAGCAAAAGGTAAAGCAAAAGGTAAAGCAAAAGGTAAAGCAAAAGGTAAAGCAAAAGGTAAAGCAAAAGGTAAAGCAAAAGGTAAAGCAAAAGGTAAAGCAAAAGGTAAAGCAAAAGGTAAAGCAAAAGGTAAAGCAAAAGGTAAAGCAAAAGGTAAAGCAAAAGGTAAAGCAAAAGGTAAAGCAAAAGGTAAAGCAAAAGGTAAAGCAAAAGGTAAAGCAAAAGGTAAAGCAAAAGGTAAAGCAAAAGGTAAAGCAAAAGGTAAAGCAAAAGGTAAAGCAAAAGGTAAAGCAAAAGGTAAAGCAAAAGGTAAAGCAAAAGGTAAAGCAAAAGGTAAAGCAAAAGGTAAAGCAAAAGGTAAAGCAAAAGGTAAAGCAAAAGGTAAAGCAAAAGGTAAAGCAAAAGGTAAAGCAAAAGGTAAAGCAAAAGGTAAAGCAAAAGGTAAAGCAAAAGGTAAAGCAAAAGGTAAAGCAAAAGGTAAAGCAAAAGGTAAAGCAAAAGGTAAAGCAAAAGGTAAAGCAAAAGGTAAAGCAAAAGGTAAAGCAAAAGGTAAAGCAAAAGGTAAAGCAAAAGGTAAAGCAAAAGGTAAAGCAAAAGGTAAAGCAAAAGGTAAAGCAAAAGGTAAAGCAAAAGGTAAAGCAAAAGGTAAAGCAAAAGGTAAAGCAAAAGGTAAAGCAAAAGGTAAAGCAAAAGGTAAAGCAAAAGGTAAAGCAAAAGGTAAAGCAAAAGGTAAAGCAAAAGCTAAAGCAAAAGCTAAAGCAAAAGCTAAAGCAAAAGCTAAAGCAAAAGCTAAAGCAAAAGCTAAAGCAAAAGCTAAAGCCAAAGCTAAAGCAAAAGCTAAAGCAAAAGCTAAAGCAAAAGCTAAAGCAAAAGCTAAAGCAAAAGCTAAAGCAAAAGCTAAAGCAAAAGCTAAAGCAAAAGCTAAAGCAAAAGCTAAAGCAAAAGCTAAAGCAAAAGCTAAAGCAAAAGCTAAAGCAAAAGCTAAAGCAAAAGCTAAAGCAAAAGCTAAAGCAAAAGCTAAAGCAAAAGCTAAAGCAAAAGCTAAAGCAAAAGCTAAAGCAAAAGCTAAAGCAAAAGCTAAAGCAAAAGCTAAAGCAAAAGCTAAAGCAAAAGCTAAAGCAAAAGCTAAAGCAAAAGCTAAAGCAAAAGCTAAAGCAAAAGCTAAAGCAAAAGCTAAAGCAAAAGCTAAAGCAAAAGCTAAAGCAAAAGCTAAAGCAAAAGCTAAAGCAAAAGCTAAAGCAAAAGCTAAAGCAAAAGCTAAAGCAAAAGCTAAAGCAAAAGCTAAAGCAAAAGCAAAAGCAAAAGCTAAAGCTAAAGCAAAAGTTAAAGCAAAAGCTAAAGCAAAAGCTCAAGCAAAAGCTCAAGCACAAGCTAGAGCAAAAGCTAATGCGAAAGCTAAAGCAGCAGCTCAAGCCAAAGCTGAAGCAAAAGCTAATGCGAAAACTAAGGCGAAAGTTAAAGCGACTACTAGAGCGAAAGCAAAATTTAAAGCAAAAACTAAAATAACAACCACAATAAAAATAATAATAATAATAATAATTTTGTTTTCTTCTCCGAAAAAAATGAATGAATAAATTGTTTAGGAATAGCGAAAAAAAATGTTCCTAAATTTTTATGTTGACTTGATGTAAATCCGATATACTTTCAAATTTCCTGTTTCGTTTATTTCAAAGTTTGCCCTCGGTTCTTTGACGACTGCGAGCCGATTATATCCTCGCATACCAACAGACACGCGCGCAAGCAAGCGAGGGTGAGTTTCTATCCCCGAAGGTGTCCGAGGAATTTTTAACGTACACGATAAACTTTTGAGGCAAGACAGAGCGAAGAGAATACTGATAGAAGCGAAAGCTCCCTCGACTATGTATATGCTGACGTCCTGTCAGAAAAAAATATCGTGTTTCAGGGAGCGATTGGAAGGGTGAAAAAAGTTACCCCAATTCTTTACAGGGCCTTTCTTAAAATGACCAACCGGATGACGATGTGGGGAATGTTTTTGTTTCCCTTCATCGATACACGTCTACTTAGTTATTAAGGTCATTAAGTGCCAATAATTTATTTACGTTTTCTTGAGCTCGAGAATGGGTTAAAAATATTTCGCTTATCGTTCTATTTTTATAAAAAAGTGACAAGAAAGAATATTGAAAAAATTGAGAAAAAAAACCGAAAATTTCGCCGTTGGGTATTTTTCGATATTTTTTCTTTTCATTTGGATTAATAGGTATCCATGTGAATTAAAAAAAATGGCTGTGAACATCATTTTTCTAGGGGTTCGTTTAATTTTTTTTTATTCTAGAAGAAAAAATATCTTTTTACTCACCCTGTGCGCTGCGAATGGAATTCCGTACGATCGTCGAAAAGTTGCGTTTCGCACAAATCTGAAAGACCAACAAAAACATATATCATTGTTATTTAAAGAGATTCGAAAAAACAAAAAATGGAAATAATAATTTCAGTGAGTTAGGGGATGAAGAAAATCGTTAGTGGCTAATGTGCTTTACTACCCTGTAACACGAATCAAAGGGAGTGTAATGGAAAAAGCAATGGAGAACTGGTCTTGTAAAGCTCTGCCAAACACAAGACTCCCATTAGAGTGAGTGGATCTGTGCCAAAGCTCGTTTCACAAAACTGTTAAGCGAATATACACTTGTAGAGACAACTTTTCCAATAAAACCGCGACAAAACGACGAGAGACGAAAAAAGAAAATAAAAACCGATTAAATAATCGGATTAAAAAAATTTTTTAACAGCAACTTTATTTTATAGATTATTTTGTTAAGAATGTTGTGAAAAAAAGGACAACTTTGAATTATCAAAAACGTGTTTTTTACCTGGAAAGAAAAAAAAACAATTTTTTAAATGTCACTAATCCTTTATTGGAATTTCTACAAAAAGAATTATTCGAACAAAGAAATTACTTATAACAATTCGAAGAAAATGCAAATAAAATCCCTATGGAAAAGAAATCGAACGTTCCAATCTTGGTGACAAACTTTTTCACCAGTCATTATTTACTTCGCGGGCAGCAACAGAGGAGGGAAATGTTTAATAAAAAATTTAGAGGCACTTCTGGACCTGGGTGCAACTCTAAAAGAGTAAAAAAATAAAGTAAAAAAACGACCATTTACATCCCTATCAGGGTCCTCTTTTTCATTGGTCCGAGAGTCATAAAACTTCTCGTTTCACCATCGATCCTTGTCCTTTTCTAACCCCCTCTTCCGGCCCCCGAAAACGTCGATCTCCCGGGGTGCAATCGGGCATTTCGACGGAAATGTACGTGCAAGAGGGATGATGATGCGGGAAAAGCAAGAAAAAAAAACGGAAAGATTGCAGTCTCTGGACTTATTGGTCCCATACGTCGGATTCCATGGTATTTTTATTGGAAACAGAGCCGACATTTACGGGGACGAAAGGGCTCGGGCTGACGGACTAGTCTCGGCAATGAGAAATTCTGGTATATGACCTTATCGATTTTTTTTCTCACACGAGACTGTGTCATCCCCTACGTGGTATCCCTGCCGTTAAGGGGAGAAATAGGGTTAGGACAGCGTTTTATCAATAATGTTCATGAATTTTTTTATAGTATAAAAAATGAATATAATTTATTGAAACTTTGAGAATATTTTATACATATATTTAAGTATATACTATATAATTTTTGAAGAATTTCCTTGAAAAACACCGAAAATATTAGCGACCCCATATTGCAGGTCACAATTAGACTCAGCATTTTGCGTACATTCTGGAAGCCGCAATTTTCATCTGATATCAAACGAGGTTGGAATTTACTTTTATTACATGTCTCTCTTCTATATGAACCTGAATGATATCAAAAAAATAGAAAATTCAATTTTTTACAGGGGTCAAAACAAAAAAGCATGATTATTTGCCATTTTATACAACTTTATTTGCAAAAAAAAATTATTTTAAATAATGATAATATTCCGATTTTAGGTTCATATAGAGCGCAATACTATGAAGAAAGTAAATGCCAATTTTCAAAACGATTGGTGGAAAACTTTTCAAACTAGCGTGTGCGCAAGTTCAAAAAAAGTCGTTTTCAGAAAAACGCGTTTGAAAAAATAGTACCAAGAAAAACAAAGTCAAGGCAGTCATACATTTTTTCGGTGTTTTTCAAGGAAATTCTTCAAAAATTTTATAGTATATACTTAAATATATGTATAAAATATTCTCAAAGTTTCAATAAATTATATTCATTTTTTATACTATAAAAAAATTCCCGAAAATCATTGAGAAAACGCTGTTCTAACCATATCTCCTCCCTTAATGGCTTATACCAATGGAACGAGTCGGAATTTTAATTTGAAATTTTGGAAACATATTTTTCAACAGTTTTACTAACAATTTATGAAATAAAAAAAAATCGATTTTTTGAACCGTCTAACCCTATTTCCACCCTTAACGAGACGAGGTAAAAGGTTAACCACGAAAAATATTACTGCAAATATTACTATTAATAATATGCTCCTGAGTAATTGAAGTTGCATCAACAACAAAATTGATATTGGATATAAAAATTGAAAAATGGACATGTTTGGAAAATCAAATTATGAAATATCTTACTTAAACTATAATAAAGCTGGAGAGTCTGTTTGTTTGAACGCGCTAATCGCTAGAAATACTTATCCGGTTTGAAAAATTCTTTTTGCATTAAATAGCCCATTTATTCCGGAAGGTTTTAAGCTATATAACTTTATGCTATGACCCTAAGGAACGACGACGGCGACGCGTTGAATCGGGGGACGGAAAGTTAACGCGGGAAAAACCTCGGCGCACAGCTACTTCAAAATAAAATTGATATTGGAATTGTTTTAATGAAAAGTGAATTAAAAAATTCGTGCGATAGCGCAATCAAAAAAAAAATTCTACTTTCGTTCTTTCCTTGAACTTCCCCACGATCGTAAAGAAAATCGGGGGTAGTATATACAAGGGTAGTCTAATTACCGTGAACGATCTCGCGGATCGCGAACTATCCCAGTTTACGAGAGAGAACGCCGGGGTCTAGATTAAAAAGACAAAAGCCGATAATTGAAAAAAACTACCCCACCCCGCCCCCACCGCGCGTCGTACAGATGTCGAGCACGATCGTAGAATAGGCCACGGGCTCGTTTATTCCCCACTCGAGGAAATTGAGCGAAAATTCACTTAGAACGTGGGAATTTCGTAAGAAAAAAAAAATCAGCTCCGCTGTCGAAGGGAGGATTTTTTTTCCTGTATCAATTCTTGTGAAAAAGTTTACGAGTTCTGGATGGCAAAGAAAATGCGGGGCGGGGCGGGGGGAGAAGCTGGTGGAATTATTTCTGTTTCACGCTTTTCACGACAAATTCTAAGATAAAAAACGAATTTATTTAACTTGAAGCGAAAAATCAATGTGTAAAATGCGTAACAAGAGTAAATTTGAAAAATTATTATAGGTCATATGGTAAAAAAAAAAATTAAATAGTTGATTTCACATTTTTATTAATTTCTCAACTATAAGAAAAAAAAAATTTTTAATTAAAAAAAAAATTTTAACATAATTTTTTACGGGTATAAATGGACTACTGATGAAAACCAGGGCGCTTGTCAACATCATAATTTCAGCAAAAATTATCCAATCTTCAAAAATGAAAAAGTATCTAGTAAAATAACGTAGTAGTAATAGTCTGACCGAGGGATTTTTAATTTTTTTTTCAAAAATAAAGAAATAACAGTATTTTAAACTTTAGTATGCAATTAAAAAAAAAATTAGTGTTTAATAATTTATAAAAAATCGTCGAACCAAAAAATTAAAAAAAAATGGAGCCGTCATGGGACGCCTGGTAGAGGTGAAAAATCCAACATCTTGAGAATACCGTGTGGGATATGTGGCGTGGAGAACTAAAAAAAAATAACAAGAAAAGTAGCTTTTGATTTTTTTCTAAAATTTTTATTTGGTTGCTTCATCTGTTACTTCGATTATAGTAGCAGTCGTTGCTGCGTTTGATTCGATGAAACTAACAATCTGTCGATGATAGCTGAAGTATGAAACGAATGTTTTAGATGTCATGTTTGCAATATATCTACAGAGGACTGCAGTCGTGCCATACCTTGTAGTAGGCTCATTTGCGTGGTTATTCATGATCAACTGAAATCCATTTTGGAGAAAATTTATGGGCGGCAATGATTCAGCTTTGGCAAAATTAACATTGAAATCCCCTGCTAAAATTAATGGAAGTTGATGTTTACATTCTAATAGCATTGAACCAGTTGGACTATATTTGAGTAGTTCTTTGTGTAAAAATCGTATGATATTGTGAATTTTTTGGTTTCGAGAATTATATACAACGATCATGATCAATTCCCTTCCATCCTTCATAACAATTTGTGCCGCACATAAATCGCCAATATCGTCTTGACCAAAATCAAGTCCCGTTACGTTTCTCAACCTAACGATTATACGAGATGTAATAGCATCAAATGAATCTCTATTCTGATAAATAGCTGCACCACCAGCTCTAACATTATTGCGTTTGAAGTGAACAATACAATCAAAGTTGGGGATGTCGATGTTTTTTTTTATTACCAAGCCATGTTTCACTCAATAATAAGAAATTACTATTTTTTACGATCCAATCTTGTAGATCTGGGACATGCTTTCTGAGACTTTGACAATTTAGCGTGAATAACGACAATCCCTTTCTTGATGTTATGAAATTTGATAGTAATCCTTGGAGTGTGTTGAGTCTATTAAGCGATAATCTTTTAAATTCTTCATGCAACTCTACAAGTGATGAATCAATTCGTCTACCGTGGTAGAATTTTAGATCATTATTACGTGTATATACTAGGGGTGTTAGTTGAAGTTTGCCGGTTTTACCAGTAGATGTCGCTAGCAATATGTATACATTTCTATGATTTGGCATGTATGTAATTTTTTTCTATTGACATTAACCTACAAAAATACGCAAGTCACATTCCGCCAAAATAATAGCGTCATATTTGTTTACCTCAGTGAATATGTCGAGTTTCGTTTCAAGTAAATCGCATCTGCGGCATTCGTTGCTTTTCTTATTTCATCAAAAGAAAAAAGCAGCTGAAGCTCACCGGTTGCTGGTAGAAACTTACGGTGAACATGCTCCAGTGATTAAAACATGTGGGACATGGTTTCGTCAATTTAAAAGTGGAGATTTCGATTTGACAGACAATGAACATCCTGGTGCAGCGAAAAAGCTCGAAGACGAGGAATTGCAGGCGTTATTGGATGTTCATCCAACCCAATCGCAACAAAAATTGGCAGAAACACTAAATGTGACTCGAGGAGCAATTCGCCAACGTTTAAAAGCCATGGGAAAGATCCAAAAGTATGGAAAATGGGTGACACACCAGCTGAACGATAGACAAATGGAAAATCGAAAAACCGTTTGTGAAATGCTGCTTCAACGATTCGAAAGAAAATGTTTTCTGCATCGAATTGTCACGGGGGACGAAAAGTGGATTTATTTTGAGAACCCGAAGCGAAAAAAATCATGGCTTTCACCTGGTGAAGCCGGCCCATCGACTGCAAGGCCAAATCGCTTTGGCCGTAAGATAATGCTCTGTGTTTGGTGGGACTAGTGTGGTGTGGTGTACTACGAGTTGTTAAAACCTGGTGAAACGGTGAACAAGGATCGCTACCGACAACAAATGATCAATTTGAATTATGCGTTGATCGAAAAACGGCCGGAATGGGCCCGAAGACATGGCAAAGTTATCTTGCAACATGACAACGCGCCGTCTCACACCGCTAAACTGGTGAAAGACACATTAAAAACACTTAATTGGGAAATATTATCACACCCGCCGTACTCTCCAGACCTCGCCCCGTCCGACTATCACCTTTTCACATCGATGGAACAATCCCTTGCAGAGCGGTGCTTCGTTAATTTTGAAGAAGTCGAAAAATGGCTCGTCGAATGGTTTACCTCGAAAGAGAAAAAGTTTTTTTGTAATGGTATCCATAATTTGCCTGAGAGATGAGCGAAAAGTGTAGAAACCAATGGTCAATACTTTAAATTTAAAAAATTTGAGATTCCTCTGAAAATTAAGTGTTTTCTTTATCGAAAAAACCGGCAAATTTCAACGAACACCCCTGGTATGTATAAGCCTTCAATACTTGTTACTCGAAATAGGGCTACATATAATAATTGTATAGAATGAGTTTTGTTATATTCATAAACAATCTCGCTGTGAGTCTCCCGTTGAGACTTATGGATAGTCATAGCACATCCAGGTATCAATGGGAAATGATTTCGTCTTGCAACGACCGTAGACGCGGTGTCGTTAGCGAGCGATAGCCTATAAGGGTCGCGCCGTTCCGCTGGAATCTTCCTTGCAATTGACTGTTGCTCGCTAGCGCCAGACGCTATGATATTGCATTTGGTTCAGAATCGTGCCTCTGCATGCGCAATCAACCCGTGCGCAGAGTTGCGGGAAGGGGAGCGTCACCACGACGTGCCATCGACGTTCCCTATCGACCGATTTACTCACAACGCGCGTACAGATGTTTCATATCAAAAACCTCTCGTCAGTCTATAGAGAAAATATTTATCAAGATTTAAAAAAATAAACGTTAAAAAATATTAAAAATTGACAGAGTTATCGTGCACTGTCTAAAAACATAGTTTCCAGAAAAACGCGTTTAAAGTTTCCGGTAATTACAACGTGAACTTACGGCCAAGTCTCACATTTATTGCTATAACTTTGTAACGGAGAGGAATTTTCTTAAAAGGTTTTTTTTTAATTCTTAAAAGTATGAAGAATACAAATCTATTGAAAAAAATCGATTTTTTGAAAATTTCAGGGGTATGTGACCCCTCAACATTAACGATTTCGAATAATCATCGAAAAATTCGAAACTTAAAATTTGAACTGAAGCATTGAGGTAATGATTTAAAAATCTCCATTACTTGTTAAAACTTTTGAAAAAATCTTGTAACTAGTGTCAAATTTTACACGACTTCGACTCGTCAAAAAATGTTTGTGGTTGTTAAAACTTTCGTTAATTTTGAGATATCACCTCGAATAATAAGGAAGCAGTGTCCAAGTTTTCAATTTTCATGATTTTTCTTATAACAAAACGGGTTTTAAATTAAGTTTTAGTCAAGTAAAAAATAGAAGATCAAAAATGATAAATCAATGGTCAAATTGAAAAAAAAAAATAGATTTTAAATTAGACAAATAAAATTTTCCAATCGACAACGACACGACAATGTCCTCGAAGCTTATTTCATGGATCGTCGCCGATATCGTCGATTTTACCCCCCGCCACCCTCTCTACAAGGAACGGCGAGAAGGAGAGGCTCTCCGGTCGGCTGGTGAATTGAGATGAAAAGGGGTGGCGAGTAGTGGAAAACGAGTCATCGCCCAGTTCCTTTTACGTTTAGCATCGTCGACAGCAGAGGACTTTGCGGGAGGTAAGTCTAGCGTGATCGAGAGCTGTTTTCCTCAAAAGGAGACAGTCACTTGGTCGTTCTCGTACCCTCCGCAGACACGTAACAAAGTGTATATAAGTGATTTTGGGGTAAAATGAACCACTTTGAAAAAAAAATTAAATGTGCCAAAAAATCGAAATTTTCCAATTTCTCTCGCGCAATTTCCCCTTATAAACGAAATTACCTTTGTGAGGATGGATCTTTTTTGCAATAAACTGCTCCATGGAGTAAAAGCTCGTGAAACGAGAGAAAAGGGTGAGGGAACAAACGTTCATTTTTCTGATATGTAGGGATTTTTTTTTACTTTCTTCAAGATCAATAAATCGAACGTTGATATCTATTCTGTATTAATTCGACAATGTTGAAAGTATTGGAACGATAAATACAATGTTTTTCTTGGCTTTTGAAAATTTATAGTCGACTAACAAAAATTCCGAAAATTTAACACCTTCCATTGATTCTCGCTAAACGATAGCGTAAATTCATTCGAATTAGAAAATTTCCACAGGAAATTCAAAATTACTTACAATCTAAAAGACTACATTAAGGTAGTAGTCTGGTAACTTAAGCCGATTTTCATGTCTTTTTTGGAGGGCGTTTTTTTGTAGGAAAATAAAAATGAATCGTTTTGAATATTTAGGATGATTTTATCTACATATTAAAGATACAAAAAAAAATGTTTGGAAAAAATTTAATAGTTTATTATTATTATTATTGACCGAAGTTGGCACATCGAAAAAAAAGCGCTTGGGTGGCCCCGGTGATTTTGGCTCTTGATGTTATCTGAAATCAAAAATTCTTGATAATTCTTAATCTATAGACATGTCATTCTGGTCGGAACTACCGAAGTTAAATTTCATGGATAAATAAGAAAATGGCGGACTTCGGAAAAAAAAACTTTTTTCCAAAGTCCGCCATTTTGTTATTTATCCAAAATTATATTTAATATAATTTTGGAAAAAAAAACTTTTTTCCAAAGTCCGCCATTTTGTTATTTATCCATGAAATTTAACTTCAGTAGTTCCGACCAGAATGACATGTCTATAGATTAAGAATTATCAAGAATTTTTTATTTCAGATAACATCAAGAGCCAAAATCACCGGGGCCACCCACGCGCTTTTTTGTCGAGGTGCCAACTTCGATCAATAATAATAATAATAATAAACTATTAAATTTTTTCAAAAAAATTTTTTTTTGTATCTTTAATATGTAAATAAAAACATCCTAAATATCCAGAACGATTCATTTTTATTTTCCTACAAAAAAACGCCCTCCAAAAAAGACATGAAAATCGGCTTAAGTGACCAGACTACTACCTTAAATCCAATAAAAATCATTACTCACTGAGTCGAAAGAACCTTGGGATTTAGCCCCCCTCCCCCTTAATCCATTCCCGAAACATTAAAAAATGTTGACGTTTTTTTTCCACTTCAAGAAATTTGGCATGTCTCTTTGGTTTTTATCTTATTCTCGATTTAGGAAAGTTTCATATTTTCCACCATCATCACAATTCCGGAGGCGGTAGAATGTTTTTTTTTTTTTTCAAATAAATAATTTTGCGAATATTTGAAACGTTTTACAAATTATTATTCAATTTTTTTTCTCATTATTTATTTCCAACATTTTTTTTATTTATCATTTATGAATAAAACAAGACGAAAAAAATTGAAGTATTTAATTTCGAAATATTTACTACCAAAAGCGTGTTCCATATTGTCCCACATTTCACCTATATGTCTATATAATACTAGGAAAATGTTCGAGGGGATGAAAACAGCCTGTATACAATTCCCATACCCCCTCCCTTCGTTTAAGTCTTTATACTCCCTCTGCACCCTCTCACTCTCTCTCTCTCTCTCTCTCTCTCTCTTTTGCTATCTGCAAGGTTAGAAAGCTTTTTCCCTGACTAAGAGACACCAGTAAGAGCTTCAAGAACACACTACCTCTTGGAACCTCTTGGATCTTCATCGAAATGCAAAGCAGAGTCGATGAGACCAGACCTGTGTACACAATATGTGTGTGTGTGTCCGTGTGTTTGTGTGTACAGAGATCCTTTGTCACGCTTTTTCCATCTCTATCAGAATTTTCTCGCCTTTCGCTCCAAAGTTTTTCTTTTACATTTTCAAAGTTTACCGAGACATCATATATATATATATATAGTCGTCTCGAAACTTCCGGATATTCGACAAGCATGTTGGAAAAGCGAAGCGAAGAGCAAAAGTCAAGAATACATGGGGTGGTTTACGTAAAGCAGAAATCTTAAATCTTAAAACGTAAAATTTAAAAAAATTCTTTTGCGTCAAAGTAATTTTTGTTGCAACGGTAAATTTATGCAAATTAATTTCAAATATTTACTAGAACAATAAGGAATAACATTATACCTCGAGATGGACTTTTTATGCTTATGAAAAGAAATTCAATCAGTTTTTTTTTAAATCTTGTTGTATTGGCCGCTATTTTGAAACGATTATCTTGAATTTAAAAATTTTTGAATTGAATTCGAAATCAGTTACCTTGACAGCACTCAGATATCAATTTTTATTTAAAAAACGAATTATTTTTTTCGTATTTCGATTCGCCATTTTTATGTCACCTTTTCTAGGCCCTCTAATTTGATTTTCCTTCTTATACGTCTTTTGGTTATTTATCAAAGTAGAAACGTGTAAAGTTTCATGAAAATCGGTTGACCAGTTTGATTGTAATCGAATGACAAACTATTATTTATTATTTATTATTTATCATTTATTATTTATTATTTATTATTTATTATTTATTATTTATTATTTATTATTTATTATTTATTATTTATTATTTATTATTTATTATTTATTATTTATTATTTATTATTTATTATTTATTATTTATTATTTATTATTTATTATTTATTATTTATTATTTATTATTTATTATTATACGCTTCGTTTCGTTCGTCTCTATTAAAGTAGTAAAAAGAACGTCAAAAGGGGGACAAGGGTGGTTGGACGTTTTCCACCGGATAAATGCGTCAGCTGGTGCCTGACGATCATGACTGAATAATAAAACGTTTCTCTTTGTCTCTTTCTCGACTCAAACGACAGAGTTCATACTGATGCAAAGTTCACTCGATATTCAGAGCTTTGAAAGGCTTCTGCAAATACATATATAGTTTGGCCTCCCAACCCTAAGATCATCCTTTCTACCTGAATGAGAAGATTATGTAATTTCGTGTTTTAAACAAGACGAAAATTGTATCGCTCTATGCGGTAACGAAAAGTGTCAGTAAAAAATGTAGTTATTGATTATTAAAGAGAAAAAAGTATGTTTTTGAATATTATTAGTGGAAATTTTATGGTTCCTTCGAGAAAATCAATAGCACATTTGACTAGAATGGCTTTTTTCGCATTTTGGCGAAAAGTAAGTAGGTTCAATAAAATGGCTGTAATCTTGTTTCCCCACGGAGTTGCCGGTCCATTCTGTGCTCAATTTTTTGCGATCATTCGAGCTAAAAAATGGCCTTTGGTCCATTGCTATACAATGTTTTTTTAAATTTTTTACGAATTCTCAAAGTTTGATCGCGACTTCTGCGACATTTTTGTATACCCTTGAGGTTCGATAACAGCGATTTTCAAATTTCTCTCACGGTTACAATAATTAAGATAACGGGATAATCTAAACGGCGTTATCTAAATCTATCTTTGGCATATCCAAACCTCTACTTATCGGACAAAATCGGTCAATCGCGGAAAGAGTTATGACTGTTTGAAATTTCGATATTTTTAGGTGTCTGAGAGTTGAGCGAAAAAATGACTTTCATTACAAATTACATTTTCAGACTCTAGGATATTGGAAATTATGCGCAGGTTGCGTCTGTATCCAGTTTTTGGGAAAAACTCAAAAAATTCATGTATAACCGGTCACTCATCCAAGTATTGACCGCGGCCAATATTGCTTAAGGTAGTAGTCTGGTAACTTAAGCCGATTTTCATGTCTTTTTTGGAGGGCGTTTTTTTCTAGGAAAATAAAAATGAATCGTTTTGGACATTTAGGATGTTTTTAGTTACATATTAAAGATAAAAAAAAAATTTGTTTGTAAAAATTTCATAGTTTATTATTATTATTATTATTGATCGAAGTTGGCACCTCGAAAAAAAAGCGCGTGGGTGGCCCCGGTGATTTTGGCTCTTGATGCTATTTGAAATAAAAAATTCTTGATAATTCTTAATCTATAGACATGTCATTCTGGTCGGAACTACTGAAGTTAAATTTCATGGATAAATAACAAAATGGCGGACTTTGGAAAAAAAAATTTTTTTCCGGAACTACTGAAGTTAAATTTCATGGATAAATAACAAAATGGCGGACTTTGGAAAAAAAGGACTTTTTTCCCAAAGTCCGCTAATTTTGTTATTTATCCGTGAAATTTAACTTCAGTAGTTCCGACCAGAATGACATGTCAGAATGACATGTACTGAAGTTAAATTTCATGGATAAATAACAAAATGGCGGACTTTGGAAAATTTCTTTTTTTCCAAAGTCCGCCAATTTGTTATTTATTCATGAAATTTAACTTCAGTAGTTCCGGAAAAAAAATTTTTTTACTGAAGTTAAATTTCAGGGATAAATAACAAAATGGCGGACTTTGGAAAAATTTGTTTTTTCCAAAGTCCGCCAATTTGTCATTTATCCATGAAATTTAACTTCAGTAGTTCCGACCAGAATGACATGTCTATAGATTAAGAATTATCAAGAATTTTTGATTTCAGATAACATCAAGAGCCAAAATCACCGGGGCCACCCACGCGTTTTTTTTCTCGAGGTGCCAACTTCGATCAATAATAATAATAAACTATTAAATTTTTTCAAACTAATTTTTTTTTTGTATCTTTAATATGTAAATAAAAACATCCTAAATATCCAAAACGATTCATTTTTATTTTCCTACAAAAAAACGCCCTCCAAAAAAGACATGAAAATCGACTCAAGTTACCAGACTACTACCTTAACGTTGAAGATCGCCAAAGTCGCGCACCAACCACTGTTGTCGTTTCGTCAAATTTTATACGTTCGTTTGGAATCTGCGCAAAAAGCGAATCACTTTGCCGGCCTCCAAAGGGTGGTTTACAATTTCATAAAAATTACGGTGGTCAGGATTGGCTTTATAAAGGTGGAATAAACAAAGTCAGTGCTTCGGTACATATATATTGATAACGACGAGTCTAACGTTCCTGAGAGATATATATACAGTATTGTGGCTTGGGTATGCTGGAGAGCACGTTTATTCCCTTTTCCTACCCCACAGGGATTCGTACGTGGGGTTGGTCGTGTGCAATTCTCGCATCGCGATCGAATGGGGCAGTGAGAGGCAGAAAGAGAAAGAGAGAGAGACAGTGGGGTTGGCCAAGTAAAGGCGGAAGTGCGGATGTTGGGTGGGGAAGTGAATGTGTTGAATGGGGCGGGAGGAGGTTGGAGGTTGGTTTTGGCGCCGCGAGCACACAAGGAGAATCGCGCAGGGTGGAGAGGGAGGAGGAAGCGGAGGAAGAGAAAGGAAAGGAGGGTGAGGGTTGATGGCGTGTTGGGATATCGATCCTGGCCACTCTGGGACGTACCATCGTGGCCCACCTACCCCATATATCCGCGAGGCCAACACTCCACTTTTTCAACCTACCCAAAAACTGCGATCCACCACCCTGCATTCCAACTTCCATCATTTTCCGAGAAACCGCTTCCCTTCCCTCCGTTCTACCCTTCGTTTCCATTCTTGGTCTTCTCTGTCGGTGATTTGAGACTAAAGACCTTCCTGGTCGAAGGATTCCAGGCCTTACATCCTATCTCAATGACACCCTACGAACACATTGGGAGGAGGAGAGCTCTAATGAATATTTATCATGTCCCCAAGTGAGAAACTTCGATGATTACATCGAGCCCCAATGAGAGCCTGATCAGATCCTGGTTCTTAATCTAATCCTAGGAAGATCCTCATAAGGCATCATCATTGAAACTTGATGACATCCCCAGACGCACCTAAGTCAAGAACTTCTAGCGTCACATCAAATTTCAATGAGACCCTGATACGATTCTGATAACATCCCCATAAACACACTCCCAGCATGAAAAAGTCCCTATAAATGAAACTTTGTGATGTCTCTACGTCAGAAACTTTGAACATAAGATCCGGCTGCAATGACAGCCTGATAGCATCCTGATTCCTCTTAAAATCCTAGGAAGACCCTGATAAAGGACCTATAAGTGAAACTTACGATGTTCCTGGGTGAGAAACTTCTAAAATTACATCTGAGCTCAATGAGAGCTTGTTTCTTGATAAAATGCTAGGAAGACACTGATAAGACACTACCATTGAAACTTTATGGTACTTTAGAACATTCCCAAGTAAAGAATATTTAGCATGACGTCAAACCTCAATGAGACCTTGATACGTTCCTAATGACATCATGATCAAACCCTACAAAGATCCTGATCCTGGTACCTGCAGTACTTTATGATGTCCTGGGAAGTTATTAAAAACAGAAAATGTCCTCCCTTAACAGCCAGCTCCTTTAAGTGCCTGCTAAGACACGCGAATGACGTTTATTGGAACAGGATATAACGCTTAAAATGTTCAACCAAGAGGCCAAAAGTTTGACACGCCAATCTCCATTCCGAACTTCAAGTAGACAGATGACATTAATCTTTAATCTTTTTCCCACGCTGAAGACGCACACAGTCCGCTCCTTCCGTATAAAGCCTTTCGAAATGTCATTTCTTTCTCCGTGCTTGTAAACCCAGCTTTTCCCCATTTGAGTTGAAAATCTGACCTGTCTGGATCGATCATGAACCGTCGCAAGCATCTAAAATAAGTGCCCTTATTCAACTGCGACGGCTGCGGACGTGGCATCCAAAGGTCAGTCCGGGAGTGAGTGATCCCTCCAAGTACCTACGTAGGAAAATTGTAACGGCCGAGCGTTGGGCCAATACTGGTTGCCGTAGTGCCGATACTGGCTGCCAGTATTGGGCTAGTACACATTCGGTACAGGAGTGTAATAGCCGGCCGTTATACTGGCACCAACGGTCGGGCCAGTCCCGGTTATTTAATTGGCCCGAACTTTGGCCCGGACTTTGGCTCTGACTTTGGACCAGACTTTGGCCCAGATCTGGCAAACTTCTGGCTTACTACTGGCACCAACGGTCGTACCAATACTGGTTATTTCATTGGGCCGGATCTTGATAGACGATTTTGCCGACGGTGCAAATTACATCTCAGCGAGAAATGGCAAATTAAATAGATATCGAATCGACGTCTTTTAGACACTTTTGGCATCTAGTGGACGCCGAACCAATGTCTATTCAAATTCTATTTCTCTCTGGGAATTATTTATATTTCTTTTTACCGCGTTACCAGATGTTTCCCAAGGACACGTACGTCCAAAGGATGTACTTTGGACGTAAGGACGTTCTTCGGGTGTTTTTAGGAAGTCCTTTGAATGTCTGTGTTGTCTGGGTTGTTTATGCATAAATGTTTGATAATTAAATGCACTTGATATATACTAAATACTCGGAGTAGTTTTTATTAATAACAGACTAAGTACATATACAGGTCTAAAATACGTACTTAAATGTTTATAGAACAGTGTTTATAGAATATAGGCTATATGAAGCAAATATTACACTAAAAAATATTGTATTAATCGTGCAATTTCAAGTTCGGGGTAGATTATAATTCAACAATTTAGTTGTTTGCAAAATAATGGATTTTGATCAGAATAACCTAATCTACAATTACATTACAGAACGCAACTGTTGAAGTGAAATGTTCTCAGTATTGGCATTTTCTACAGCCCAGTACTAAGCCTATATCGAAGCCAGAACTTGGCCGTATTTTATAGCCTATTTTGGCCCAGATCTGGTTATTATACCGGCCCGTAGTGCGGCCAGATTGACAACCAGTACTGGCACAAGACGATATTTTATACTGACCCAAAGCTTGGCCAGATTGTCAGCCAGTACTGAAACAATACTGGCTGCCAAAGTTTGGCCGCCAATACTGGCCCAAAGCTTGGCCAGTAGAATTCAACCTGTACTGGCATAAGACTGTATTTTATACTGGCCCGTAGTGTGGCCCGTAGTATGGCCCATAGTATGGTCAGATAGTCAGCCAGTACGGGGCCAGTACTGGCGGCCAAAGTTTGGCCGCCAATATTGGCCCAAAGCTTGGCCAGTAGAATTATACTGGCAATTTCTACGTGGGTAGAGTCTACCTACCCTCAAGGCAAATGTCTTGTAACCTCACTTTTATCCTCTGATCAAAATAGCCATCCGTCGAAGATGATGTGATGATGATGTCGCGACGCGATAAACATCTTTGGTAGGGAATACGATGAGTTGCGGTGGATTCGGAAACCTGCCAACGGCGATCAATCAGGAAAAGGTGTCATCAGGGTTCTTGTGGTGGGAAAATACGTTATCGTTAGAGTTTCAAACGCACACACCAAGTTATCAGAGGCTGTAGGAGCTTCAGGACAGCTAGAGAAGTTGTCCGCGGGTAACGAGCAATATCGAATTACCGTGGGAGCGAGATTAAGGATGGTTCGAATGGGGGTTCGTGTCACGATATTATGATCCAAGAGTGATCCCTCGCGAACAACCCTTCATCGGGAGAACAGCCAGGACGTGGCCTCTTCTCTCTTCGCCTCTGGAATCCTTCCGTCCTCATATCGTTCTCCAATTAGCTGGGGTCCCTCCAGGTCTCTTATACCATGTACGAGAGAATCGATTGAACTGACTAGTTGATCTTTCCATATGTCCAGGTTTATTAAACTACAATTGCGTTTCTGCGGGTTATCCAGATGGAAAAATTAATCATCGTGAAGAAACTGATCAGTGATGACGTTGGCATTTTTAAAATCATTCATGGAGTCTTTATTGAATAACTATTGAATGTTCATGACTTTCAGGACGCAATATGGTTGAATGGCAGGACCGCGGTTCTACAGATTCCAACTGTACCAACCTACCCAACTGTCACGAACAAACTGACACGAGCATACGAATATATCGCAATATTGTCACGACAAAACTGTTCCCGAACAAAACTCTCACCATTAAAACTGTCACCGCACAAACTGTCACCACTCAACTCTCCTGAATCTCTATTCGACACTTGCAGAAATCTTCACGAACAAAACTATCACCATCTAAACTGGCACGGTCTCAACTGTATTCTGCGCAACTGTAACGCAGCAGAATAGTCCCCGTCTACACTGTCAGGGCGTCTAATGTATTCTGCACCAACCGTCACCGTTCCAACCGTCACCGCACAAAACTGTCACCGGCAAAACTGTCACCGGCAAAACTGTCACCGCGCCAAGGGGCGGTAACTAACTCACATGGGTATAAGCTGAACTCGTAGATAAGAGCGCTCGGGCTGCTTCACCAAACGCGGCGCAATAGCGCGCGACATTTCGTGCGTTCCCGCTATTACCGATCGCTGAGCACAAGTTCGCGCAGTGCGAAGACTGTGGTCGAGACGACAGCGGCGAATGACGTAAGTATTAGCGGACACGCACGAAATATCGCGCGCTATTGCGCCGCGTTTGGTGAAGCAGCTCGAGCGCTCTTACCTACGGGTACACCGTCTACGAGTGTGAGTTGGGTAAATCTCGCGTTAAGCGGTGACGGTTGGTGCTGTGTACAGTTTTGCCCGTGACAGTTTTGCCGGTGACAATTTAAGCGGTGACAGTTTGAACGGTGACAGATTAAACGGTGATTGTTTAGACGGTGACAATTCAGACGGTGACGGTGAAGATTCTGCACGTATCCAATAGAAATCGGCGAGAGTTGAGTGGTGGCAGTTTGTGCGGTGACAGTTTTAATGGTGAGAGTTTTGTTCGGGAACAGTTTTGTCGTGACAATATTGCGAAATATTCGTATGCTCGTGTCAGTTTGGTCGTGACAGTTGAGTGGGTGTACAGTTGGAATCTGTAGAACCGCGGTCCTGCCGGTTGAATTAGCAGGACAACTCGTCATGTAACCTCGGACACATTTTCTCGTCGCTTGAGTTCTGGATTTATGGCGGAGTCTTATTTACACTCGATATTGCAACTCTGCGACAGCAATTTCGAGGGGTACTAATAACCGATGGATGTTTGCAGAAGAGTTCGGTTAACCAGTACAGCTATTGGCTACCTTACTAGGGATTCAGAGACCCCGCAGCCTGGGGCTTGGTTAGATGTACGTCGATCACTTTTTTCATAGTTAGAGCGTCAATCACCATTTATCGTAGTCAATGACCATTTATCTTAGGTGGTAAATCACTGTATTCGTTTGTAATCGGAGACTCACAATCCATGTTTCTTTATTGTTTAGATGGTCAACTACATTTTTTTAATCTTTTTAGATGGTTACGTCCAGCTTTTTGGGTTTTCACGGTGGCCACTTATGTTTCTTTTGGTTCCTAGGTGATGTTTGCTTCTTTTCTTTGTTAGGTGGCCAATCACTGTATTATTCGTCGTTTTAGTCGATCAGCTACTGTTTTTATTTGTCTTCTTAGGTGGTTGGGTGCAAATCACTTTAAAAAAATTTTTTTCACGTGGTCGTTTAGTATGTTTTTGTTTTCCTGCTAACAAACAATATCATTTATTTTATTTTCCGGCAATATTCTCGCTCATACATGCTACAGTACTATTATCTATAGATCTAGCGTGTTGTCGTTATGAGCTGGGGTTAGGTAGAGAAAGAGAGGAAGAGAGAGAGAGAGATGAGAGTGAGGTGTACCAGGTGGGGTGGGAAGCAAGGAAGGAAAGCTTAATCTCGTTGCACGTCTCTCTAGTTATCCTTATCCCCGATCTCTTCCTCGTCCCTCGGCATGATACCCGAGGGGTCCGAAGAGAGCGAAATAAGATTGGAGGAGAGAGACTGAGACAGAGATATAGTATATATCAAGAGGGGTTGAAAATCACAAAGACTGATATAACTTTGTTTGCCAAAAATCGTTCTCCCGTGATGAAATATCGAATGAATGTTTAAATAGCCAATTACTCAGGATTCCAAAATACACATTTTTATTCTTGATTATATTTCGAACGATATTACAAAATAACAACGGACGATATATTTCATTGTTTCTCGTCGTCTTCAGTGCAATTTTTTTTAATATTCATTAAGAGTAAAATCATTCATAAATATTCACTTTTGTTGCGTGTGAAAAACAGAATCGAAAATTTCGGAATTTCTTTTAAAATTGTTTATTTGTATCTTAGCATTATAAATTTCACTAATTTTTATATTATTTTTTTTCTAATCCCTAAATCTCCAAGATATCTAAAATAATAAAGGATGATAAATTTCAATGTTTCTGGTCGTTTTCAGTGCATTTTTTTTTAAGCTCCATTATGAGTAAAAGCATTCATAAATATTCACTTTTGTTGCGTGTGAAAAGCAGAATCGGAAATTTCGAAATTTCTTTTGGAATTCATCATTACTATCTTAGACAAGATTGAATGAGAAAAACTGAGACAGAGACATAGTATATATCAAGAGGGGTTGAAAATCACAAAGTCTGATATAACTTTGTTTGCCAAAAATCGTTCTCCCGTGATGAAATATCGAATGAATGTTTAAATAGCCAATTCCTCAGGATTCCAAAATACACATTTTTATTCTTGATTATATTTCGAACGATATTACAAAATAACAAGGGACGATATATTTCATTGTTTCTCGTCGTCTTCAGTGCGATTTTTTTTTAAGATTCATTAAGAGTAAAATCATTCATAAATATTCACTTTTGCTGCGTGTGAAAAGAAGAATCGGAAATTTCGAAATTACTTTTAAAATTGTTTATTTCTATCTTAGCATTATAAATTTCATTAATTTTTATATGATATTTTTGTAATCCCTAAATCTTCAAGATATCTTAAATAATAAAGGATGATAAATTTCAATGTTTCTCGTCGTTTTCAGTGCAATTTTTTTTTCAGATTCAGTAAGAGGAAAATCATTCACAAATATTCACTTTTGTTGCGTGTAAAAAGAAGAATCGGAAATTTCGAAATTTCTTTTGAAATTGTTTATTACTATCTTAGCATTATAAATTTCACTCATTTTTATATTATTTTCTTTAATCCCTAAATCTTCAAGATATCCAAAATAATAAGGGATGATAAATTTCAACGTTTCTCGTCGTCTTCAGTACAATTTTTTTTAAGATTCATTATGAGTAAAATCATTCATAAATATTCGAAATTCGAATATTCGAAATTTCGAAATTTCTTTTAAAATTCATCATTTCTATCTTAGCATTACAAAATTCAGTAATTTTTATATTCATTTTTTTTTCAATCTCTAAATCTTCAAGATATTACAGAATAATAAGGGATGATATACTTCAATGTTTCTCGTTGTCTTCCGTGTAATTTTTCTTAAGATTCATTAAGAGTAAAATCATTTATAAACATTCACTTTTGTTGCGTGTGAAAAACAGAATCGGAAATTTCGAAATTTCTCTTAAAATTCATCATTACTATCTTAGCATTACAAATTTCACTAATTTTTATATTAATTTTTTTTCAATCCCTAAATCTTCAAGCTATTCACAATGAAGTGCACGAACAATAACATTGTGTTAAAATATTTAAAACAAGCCTAAGTCAATTAAGAAAAATAATAATTTAATTCAATAATGTATTAACTAAATTGCCTTCCCTACCATTTTTTTATAACTTACAAAGAATATGATAATTTTTCCTTTGCGTGCCAAAATTTTGCAGAAAAGACAGATTGCGAAAATTATTTATAAAAATAAAACGATTTTTGACAAAATAATACTCGAATAATTAAATAAAAGATTTTGAATATTAAACAATTAAAAATCAAATACTTTGAAAATCGACATTCCATTAGTAATGTATCCTTTGTTTATACTTTGAATTCTCGTTTTTTTAAGGATATGAACAAAATTTGTACATCGAATGCTACCTGGAATTATTTTTCAAGAATATGCAATGATGTGTTTCGCTTTAATTATCATTATTATTATTATTATTATTATTATTATTTCCAAATATCTGTAAAGGGAGCGCATATCAATGGCGTCAAACTGACGCTGTAAAGGAGAAGGAGAGCAGAAATGTGGACGCGTCATGGTCTAAGCTTTCACGCGAAAGGGATGCTGAGCTCTCGGTTATACAAAGCCTTCCACTATGTGAATGTATGCGTTAGCAAGGAACAGAGGCTCGTACTGTTTCGTATCTCAATGCCTCTGTATACCAATCTCGGACGCTATCAACGCGTTCTCAGGACACACGCAGAGGGCAAGAGCGAGAGGGAAACAGAGGGAGGCTGAATATATTTCATGGAAATGGCATAGACGACTCGTGACGTTATGACACAATGATACGAAAGGCCATTGGAGGGACTTTGAAAGGGGGGAAATCCAACGACCTCAAAGGGCAAAAACGATGACGAAGAAAAACGAGTCGTTTAACGAATAAATAGTTTGGTAACAGTAAATAATTAATCATGAACAAACGAGAGAATGGAAAATTTTCAACAGAATAAAAACAATGCGAGAAACATATATTTATTATTTTTTTTTGCAAAGCGTGAAATTTCCAAAGTCCAAATTGCTTCCTCATTAAAGAACATGGCTATGGTAGAATTTTCACAAAATCAATGTTTTTTTTTGCTTAAACGATGCTTTATCATCATAAAAATAATTTAAGTTAAGGTAGTAGTTAGTATTTTTTTATACAAATTTTATACAAATGCCTATAAAAAATTATGTTTCTAATAGCATTTCGCAGAGAAGTACGTACGAAATTTCTGATTAATTAAAAACTTTCCATTTTACGAGCAGTTTTATATGAAAATTGTCACTGGAAATTCACCTTTTAAGTTCAAAAGCCGACAATATTCGAATAAAATAATATTTTCAAAATTCCGTACGTACTTCTCTAGGTATTCTCATGTAGATTAATGAGAATTATTTTTTTTAATCTGGGTCAAAAATAGTGGATGCCAAATGTCACGCCCGAAAAAAAAGATACCTAAAGGCAATAGCGGTAGTCGGCCATTTTGTCTAATGAGAAAACAAAAAAAAATATTTTTTATTAGCTCGATATTTATACTAAATAGATGTGTAATTAGTTTTGTAAATAAATCACTTTTTCGTACAAAAACATTTGTTAAATGTGCACATGATTTTATACCCGCTACCGTGGCTCATACCCCTTATTTTATCTCGCTCGCAAACATCCCTATATGTGAGCGAGTGAGTTTTCTCAATTTTGAAAACAATGAGGATGCAAATGCGCAAGTTTCTAATTTGCACGAATTTGATCTGACTTTGATTTGTTAAAATGGTATTTTTTTTTTTGGCACATCCGAGAAAACTCAAAAGTTCGTAAAAACTTTCATCGATTTATCCTAAATTTGATATCTCTGTTCGTGTGAAAACCAAAAACTTTAGTCCGATTCCTCAAAAATTGTGAAAATTATAACAATCCCAAAAGGGTTTTTGAATGATGTGATTAAATTTTTACGATTCCAACGATTCTCACGAAATTTAATACCAAACATCCTTCGATGATAGTGTATTTGTGTAAAAAAAAAATTAGCCACGTAGGCAAAAATTTGTAAAAGTTCAAGCGATCAGGGTAAATTGTTTCGAAATATTCGGAAAATTTTTAAAATCCAAACTCTGTTCATAGAAAAAAAGATTAGCTCGATGTCCAAAAATTTGCGGAAGTTAGAGCAACCACAAACATTTTTCGAAAAGTTCAAAACCTCATCCGTTAACTAAACAATAAAAATAAATATAAATGGAGATATGTCGAGATATCGGAATTTTTATTTTTTGCTTTAAGGGAGGAAATAGGGTTAGGACAGCGTTTTCTCAATGATTTTCATGAATTTTTTTTATAGTATAAAAAATGAATATAATTTATTGAAACTTTGAGAATATTTTATACAAATATTTAAGTATATACTATAAAATTTGTATACATATATTTAAGTATATACTATAAAATATTAGCGACCCCATATTGCAGGTCACAATCAGACTCAGCATTTTGCGTACATTCTGGAAGCCGCAATTTTCATCTGAAATCAAACGAGGTTGGAATGTACTTTTATTATATGTCTCTCTTCTATATGAACCTAAATGCTATAAAAAAAATGGAAAATTGAATTTTTTACAGGGGTCAAAACAAAAAAGCATGATTTTTTGCCATTTTTTACAAATTTATTTGCAAAAAAAAATTATTTTAAATAATGATAATATTCCGATTTTAGGTTCATATAGAGCGCAATACTATGAAGAAAGTAATTGCCAATTTTCAAAACGATTGGTTGAAAACTTTTCAAACTAGCGTGTACGCAAGTTCAAAAAAAGTCGTTTTCAGAAAAACGCGTTTGAAAAAATAGTACCAAGAAAAACAAGCAATATGGGGTCGCTAATATTTTACAGTATATACTTAAATATATGTATACAAATTTTATAGTATATACTTAAATATATGTATAAAATATTCTCAAAGTTTCAATAAATTATATTTATTTTTTATACCATAAAAAAATTCATGGAAATCATTGAGAAAACGCTGTCCTAACCCTATTTCCACCTTTAATGGCTTATAACAATAGAACGAGTCGGAATTTTCATTTGAAATTTTTGGAACATATTTTTCAATAGTTTTACTAACAATTTATGAAATAGAAAAATAATCGATTTTTTCAACCGTCTAACCCTATTTCCTCCCTTAAGAATTGTTACGCTTGGGAGATGATATAAAAAGTTTTTTTTCCCCGTTAAACTTTAGATTCAAAAAAAATTAGAAATTGCCGTTACGTGAAACTCGTTCGATTCTCGGTAAATTGCGAGAATTTTTATTTACTTCTGTTTTTTTGCTCGTCCAAAAAGCAACGATTCTACGGTAAACAAAAAGCTCACCGAACAAACCGTAGAGTCATGTTTACCTCGACGATTGGATTAGTCAAATGGATAGAGGGATGAACGAGACTCGGGAGAACGAAATATAAAATTGACAATGCTGCATTATAGACACAAATGTGTGTTCTAGGGTATTATTCCGCGTACATAATGTCCGAGAATTTACATTAGGGGATGTTATGTATAATAAATAGGATTTGGAGGGTGGTGATGATGCGGCTAGAATGCGAAAACACAATAGGGAGGAGAAGTGCGTGTGTCTGGGTTTGTTGGACGACTGAAATTATTATCGGACGCACCGATCGGAGGATAATGAACGCGAACTCGTAATACCATCATGCACGATTAGTGCGTTCGATAGAACAAACGTGGAAATTTTGTCCTCGTATACATGACGGGAACCGGCAGAAAGTGAACGTTTTTCATCTTGACATTTTTCTTCGTCTACATTTTCCAACGTTGAAACTGTAAAAATTGTTAAAATTTAACGAATGACCGCTCATTTTGTTTGTTAAGGAATACACTATCGATTCATCGAATCATATTTGTAATTTAGTTTCTCAATTGACAAAAAATTTACTTTATATTTCGACATTGTTTATTTCACTCGTTACAAAAACCGCTGCTATTTGTAAATAATGCGCATTATCATAAATATAGTTCAGTGAATGCGTAAAGTGTCTTTCGGCCAATAAAATGAGCGGTCATTCATCGATGTTGATGAAAAACTACAAATTTGTCGTCGAAAAATGTAATGGGATATTTTTTTCGTCGTTTCATTTTCGTGTCGTTTTAATGATTTGAGATCTGTAATAATTGTTTGATTTCGATAAATGACCGGAAATTATATTTTCTAACTAATCTTCTATGAAGTTACTGGCCAATATTTTTCCGCAATCTTCACAATTCTGACGTTAAGGTTTTTTTTTCATTTCGATGATGTCGATATGATTTTTATACAAAAATGGCTGCTAATAGTAAAGTATCGGTATTATCGAAAATATTTGTTAGTGATTTTGTGGGAATACCTTCGATAAACAAAATGAGACGTAGCTCGTCAAGATCAAACAAAAATTACAAGATTGACATTAAAAAAACCGCAAAAAAAATGTCTGCACTCTTAAACTTTATTTGATCTGACTGATTCTATTTCTTTTTCAACGTTCTTTCTTTCCTCCCTTATCTTGTTCAATTTCTATTTTATTGCTTCGAGAATGATTACTGATGGTGTATTTTTTTTTAACACAGCAGACATTTCGATGTTTTACGAGTTTTTGCGACGTCTGTCGGGAATGGGTTGGGAAAGGAGGAGGAATTTTGCAAGACTCGGTACCGATATTAAGGTTTGGTGGCCGTAGTCGTCGTCGAGCGTGCCTGACTTTTCTTTAACGAGGCCAATCGAGAAGTTCGTTCGAGGTTCAAGGGTCAAACGCGCCCGATTGCATCGAGACAAACGAGAGAAACAGGAGCTTTTTGCTCTCGCGGCACGATCTCTAATTTCACGTTGACAGCTTTATCGTTTCATCAACTTGGAGTTCGTGTAAAATTTTTTAACTACTTCCAATGGAAATTTTAACGAAAAAAATTATTTATCTTTCAATTTCATTTGATTATTGAAGGAATATATTTTTTTTAGAGGTCACATATTTACAAGATATGAAAAATAATTCTAAAAAATTCCAGTCGATTACTGGGAGAGTTCAAAATATTTGTTTATATTTGAATTAAAGCTTTTTTTTTTATTAATTCACCATTATTAATTGTCAACTGACAGAATAATTAATTTTCTCAATCGCGTTACGTTGAAGAATGTTTTGTGATCTAATGCAACGAAAATAAAATTAACAAAAATTAATTTTTACTAAAATAAAAACGACAAATTCTCGGAAATAATTAAAGATAATTGTACATTATTAATTATGCTAAATAACAACAAAGTGTATAAATTACAATGAAACTATTGGAAATCAAAAAAAATTGTCTATTAAAAATCGATGTAATAAAAAAATATATTGCAGCAATGATAATAGAATATGAATTCGAAGAGTAATACCCGATTGCTAATAATAAAATACTCGTAAACCAACTACAAATATTTTTAATATAAAATATCTCATTCCTCAAAATTCGTCTTTGATGTTATCATTGCGAAGGTAGGGGGTAGCTACCTTTGGATATCAATCCTCAGTTCTGGTTTATAATAGCCTGGGGGTGCATAGTACCCTGAAAGTTTCGTTTGAATTCGCATGATGGTCGATGGACGGTAGAGGGAAGCTCTTTCAAGTCGATAAATCGGGTTAAGTCGAACCTCAAAGGATCTCACGATAACGAGAGAACGATGATAGCTTGAACAAAAGAGCAAAAAAGAGTGTCGGTGCGTATAAAGAGAAAAAGAAAGAAAAAGAAAAAGAACAAAAATGCATTTTTTATGATGAGAGAAATCGAGGTTTTATGAACTCGCTGGATGTACAATTTCTACGATCCGGGGGGGGGGGGGGGGGGGGGTGCTTTAGGATGAAAGTACGATGTCTAATAAAAGGCGCTTCATTCTCTCACTGTTAAGGAGGATTAAGTGCCCGAGCACTTCGGAAAAATCTCGTCTCTCAACCACGAAGCAACTGTGAAGTATGAAAAAGGGCTGATGAGAGCCAGGAGTTGAGAAATAGATACAATAAAATAACAAGTGAAATTATATCTGTGAGAGGGAGAAAAAAAAGAGAAAGATCTGAATTTTAATCGGTCATTTCAGTCACATTTAGCTGTCGATACCCTGTAAGTAACTACCATCGAACTGTCAACTGACATTCAATACTCTAAATAATTGTCAGCGACCGTCAAGCGACCGCCAAGCGTCCGTCGAGCAAGCGTCAAGCGACCGTCAAGCGACCGCCAAGCGACCGTCAATCGAGCGTCAAGCGAGCGTCAAACGACCGTCAAGCGACCTCCAAACGACCGTCAAGCGACCGTCAAGCGACCGTCAAGCGACCGTCAAGCGACCGTCAAGCGACCGTCAAGCGACCGTCAAGCGACCGTCAAGCGACCGTCAAGCGACCGTCAAGCGACCGTCAAGCGACCGTCAAGCGATCGTCAAGCGACCGTCAAGCGACCGTCAAGCGACCAGCAAGCGACCAGCAAGCGACCAGCAAGCGACCAGCAAGCGACCAGCAAGCGACCAGCAAGCGACCAGCAAGCGACCACCAAGCGACCAGCAAGCGACCAGCAAGCGACCAGCAAGCGACCAGCAAGCGACCAGCAAGCGACCAGCACGCGACCAGCAAGCGACCAGCAAGCGACCAGCAAGCGACCGTCAAGCGACCGTCAAGCGACCAGCAAGCGACCGTCATGCGACCGTCAAGCGAACAGCAAGCGACCGTCAAGCGACTGCTAAGGGACTGTCAAGGAACTGTCAAGTGTCAAATGACCTCTATTTGATCGCTATTTAATTGAATGTAATTTAAATGTCATTTGTATGTCATTTTAGATGACTGACTCTGGGAAGTATAATAAACGGAAAATGCCCTGTGGAGCTAACTATACTTCAAAAAAAAGTTTAACACGAAATATACATCTATCGTATTTTTTCTTTAATATATTCTTCAACCTCGCGGAGCCTTTTGCTCCAACTTTGCATGCACTTTTCCCATATATCCCCGATGCCATTTCCATCTCAACCACGACTACTTTCACACAGAGGAAGCCTTTACAACGCGTTTCACAGTCGCCGGTGCGAACGGAATATAAAATTATTTTCAATGTTTCTATAAAGAGTTTCGAATTTTCCCTCTCGTGAAATTGCGAGAAAATTGTAACTGTTTTTTTTTTACTTTTCCGTGGGAAACACTGCAACTGCGGTTTTTATAGTCGTCGTAAAAACGTGCGTTTTATGAAGAAAAAAAAGTACCAGATGCATCCAAATGCGCACACGGGTTTATCTGTGTGGTGTGTGTGATATTGTATGTCAGGGATTGTATGGAGGATCGTTAGGTCGAGGACAACCAAACGAACCATAGTATCGGATATGGCAGTGAAACGTGTAAAGAATTTTTTTTGTGTCTACTGAAAAAAAAATGTTCGTCCATTTTACGAATATTCCAACTGGGAATTAAAAATTTTCCGATCACAAAAGTCATATTTAGGCATTTTTAGAATAACGGACGACGAATCTTCGATGTTCAAAAATCGTAGTTAGGAGTTGGCCATTACGAATTATCATTTTTTTTTCAATAAGAAAATCGAAATAATGTATGATTTACTTACAGGAAATTAACAAAAAATCAATATATCAATATATCAATATATCAATATATCAATATATCAATATATCAATATATCAATATATCAATATATCAATATATCAATATATCAATATATCAATATATCAATATATCAATATATCAATATATCAATATATCAATATATCAATATATCAATATATCAATATATCAATATATCAATATATCAATATATCAATATATCAATATATCAATATATCAATATATCAATATATCAATATATCAATATATCAATATATCAATATATCAATATATCAATATATCAATATATCAATATATCAATATATCAATATATCAATATATCAATATATCAATATATCAATATATCAATATATCAATATATCAATATATCAATATATCAATATATCGACATATCAATGTACGAGTATAATTTCGCACATGACTGTTATACCATATTCTATCCATTTCATAAATGCAGAGTCGAAATTAATTGAACAAAAACCAATCATAGTAATCTCGTTTAGTTTGGATGCAATAAAAACAAGGAAAGATGAGACTATTATATCGATTTTTCGATGTATTTCATAGGGAGGTCAAAGGTTTGTAGGGAACAACCATGGTATGAGTGGCACATGCCGTTATATTCGTTCGCTGGTTTATGGAAATTCTCCAATGCCTTCCTTGATTCTCTTCCTGGGTTTAATCGCATATATATATATATCGATGTACTGGGCTTTTCGAGTTTCACTGCTTTTGCCCAATGCCTCTATATGTCGTTGGTCTGCAATTGAATGCAACTGTTGGCTCTCTGGAATCGAACGTTTCTGCTCGTAAATCCGGAAATTCATACCCAACCCCCACGAAATTGCATACCATCTCGGTTCTTTTCGTATATCCACACATTTTTTTACTGTTTTTTTTCGTTTATAAATTATTATTATTATTATCTTCATTAGCATTATTGTTATTTCTTTATTTCTTAAATGATAATTCGCAAGGGGTGTCGTGGCTGCAACCTTTGTACTCCCATTGCCACGCATGCGTGTATACCAAACGTTAATTCCACTTCAAACTCCATTTCCGGGTTTTTTTTTCACTCGACGTTGGAATTTAATATAGCCAGTTTGGTCTATAGTAAAAAAATTTCGCAGTAGTACAAACACGCCGCCTCTCGTCAAGTCATTGGGCACCCTCGAACAGCGTTATACAGTTGAGTCGCGTTCGAGCTCGTGAATGCACTCGAACAAACTCGCAGTTTGTTCTTCCACCTACGGCGATTGCCTCGATTTTCAAACGGATAGGTTTTTCATTGTTGTTTTATCACGACTGCCCGTTTAATTTTTTTTTTTTCGACCAGTCGTGCAACACAAACACAGCAAAACAAAGCAATTTGATTCTATCGAGAGAAAAAATTAAATTGCATTCCCTATTATGGTAAACAAAAGTTAAAAAAAAAATACGTACACCAGTTTGTTTTCGTAAAAAATGTAAAGAATCATATTGCACGTTTCATTGTTGTGTTTTTTTTTCCTCCGGGAAAAAAAAATCGAACAGCAAATGGTTTCTCGTGATTCAAATTTAAAATTTAATCGAACGAACTTTAATGGAATTAAACAGCACTTTTTATTCGAGCAACGAAAAACATAACTCACGTTGTATTTTTTATTTTTTAAAAAAAAGAGTCCCTTCCCAAATTGTATTTTTTATCATACCAATGAAAAAAAAATAAAATCTACAAACATTTACGATTCTTTAAAAAAAAATCAAATAGCGTGACCTGTTATCGAAAATGAAAATAAAAATCTAATTTTTTATTTCTTCTCTGAACGAAAAAAAGAATTGACTGACAATTCATATTTTTGTATGATTTTTTTATTTGGGTTTATCAATGAAACTTTTTTTTTCGTTTATTTTTCTCGGCATTCCTAAAGATCCAGCAAACTCGAGATGGAAACGTTCGTTGCTGAACAAATGATGCGAATGAGCGAATATACGTGATAAAAAAAGGGAGCGGATGATGAAAATCGGCCAATTTGACCGGTTTTGTTCGTTTCCCTCGACGCTCGCACACGATCGGTCGAGCGAGGATCGATACGCGGGAGCCTCTCTCGATCTCTCATTCTCTCGCTCTCTTCCATTTCTGTGGAAGAGAAATTTTCCCGAAAGCGAATAGGACGCGTGGAGTGAGAAATCGCGAGTGCACATCGAAAACAAAAAAAAAAAAACGTAAAATCGCGAAAAAGACAGAGAAAAAGAGAAAGAGGACGGAGAAAAATGAACCGGGTCGTATGCACCATGTGCATCAGTTGAAAAAGCCGGAAACGACCAAATGTTTTCCAATATTTTTTATTTTATTTTTATTTTTATTTTTGTTCGTCGACGACAGATTGCTCCGGAGCCGGGTGCATTATATTCGATTCCGGTAACCGAGAGGCTCTCGTATCGGGTTTGTCGGAGGTTTTTTGTTTCTCGCGAGGATAGTCGATGAAGAAATAAAAAAACGAAATAATTTTTTTTTCCACCGCAATACGAGTTGAAAATCGTCTTGAATAATTGCAAAATCATATTATTCTTTTCTGTCAAAAATTTCTTTTGAATAATTTCAAAATTCCGTTATCCTTTTATGGGTAACTAGAAAAATGTCGTGTTTCACGTTTTTACGGTTTTTCACAAAGAATTTTTTGGTTTTTCATAAAAACTCCATGATATTCGTAATCAGCGGGAAATTTCCGTACCAAAAGGTTCTGAAACAACAATTAAAGATCAAACAAACATCGATGCTTCTGAATTTCTTTTAATACCCGAAAAAAAAAATTTCATCATATCGAGAATCGTTAGCCGTCTAGTGCAACAACAATACTCTTTTACTGAGAAAACATTCGGCGAATTGAAGGATCGCTGAAAAAAAAATGTTGAAAAAAAAAAAATTGTAGTCTTTCAACGCGATATTACGAGTTTGTCGTGAAAATATAACGTTACCTTATAGGCAAACTTCACGTTCATTATACGATCGATTTTTCGCCCTCGCTTCTGCAGTCTCTCACTGTCATTATCCTTATTGCACTTTGCTGTCGTTAAAAATTTCTGTTGCCGAAGCGTCGTTTTTTTTTCTTTTTTTAACCCTTCCTCTTTCCGTAGTTCCTACAAATATTTCTATATAATTCTTCGAAATGACCGTCCTCTCGATTCCTTTCTAGCGCTCGATCGTTCTGTATTTCATATTCATTATCGTACGGTATCGATAATGGATTAAAATAGTAAAATGGTGTCTCGCTTTTTTTTCCCCATCGTATCTTCTCATTATGATTGTATAGCCGGAATCATTAAAATGATAACAACCGAGTAGAGGACTTTCCAATGTTTATATCCGGTATTTATTATTATTATTATTATTATTATTATTATTATTATTATTATTGTTATTATTATTATTATTATTATGTTGCTAATAGAATGAGGCTAGAAAGTTTGTTTGTATGTTTGTATGTTTGTTCGAACGCGCTAATCTCAGGAAATACTAATCCGATTTGAAAAATTCTTTTTGCATTAAATAACCCGTTTTTTCAGGAAGGCCTTAGACCACATAACTTTATGTTATGACCCTAAGGAACGGCGGCGGCACGTTGAATCGAGGAACGGAAATTTAACGAGGGTGAAACCGCGGGGCACAGCTCGTTAAATATAAAAATGTGTAGTTCCATTCTGCAAAATGGCTCCCAATAATCTTCATGAGAATTCTTGCAATAGAAAAATATATTAACTAAAAAAATCATTGAAGGATCGTAAAAAATGTAACAAAAATTAATTTCCTTCCAGTATCAATAATAAAAATATTTTACTCTACCAAATATTTTAGAATAACTTTATTTTTTATATTCATCTTTTTGTTTGTGATTACAAAAAATCATTGACAAAATATAATTAGCTAAAGAAATTCAAAAAAATGTTCGTGTGTTGGAGTTATTATGGAATGATAAAAAAAGTTATTGATTAAAATATGAAAGGGACGGGATCAGATATTGATCGGATTGGCATCAAATACCTCGTACGCCTCACCATTTTATCTGCACGCATATATATATATATATATATATATATATGTGTATATAATCACTTTTTTATTATTTATTATTCTTCGGTGCTTTCTCAAAATGATATATATGACCAATATCCTAATGGATTCGTAAGTGTCAAAACACTCCCTCAATATTCTCGACTTTCCCGACCGTACCTCGCACAACGTCGAGTGCACTGTTTCTCGTAACAGCGAGCGGCAACTCGATCAGTTATTAACTCGGCTCCCATAGAGCACTCCGACCAGTTTTGTCGATTAAGGTCTCGATGATCGAGTACAGCGACATAGTGATTGATCGTTCGTTTTGCTCATCGTTAAATTGTTTTCTTTTATTCTAGAAAACCTGGTCATTGACACTGTGGGCATTTAAAATCTTGAATTTTTACTTCAAGACAAATTGTACTTTGGATCATTGTCAAATTTTGTTTTATTTTCTTTTTCTTTTTTATACGTTAAAAAAATTGTGCAATGAGTGAATAAAAATATAGGAAGGTAAGATAGGATAGACTAAAGTATCCTTTTATAAATAAATCATTAACAATTTTTTTTAACGTATTAAAACCACGTTATTTGAACGAAATACAATATTAACGACCTTGGCTAAGGTTAAGAGGTTGGAATTTTTTTTTTTCGATTTCAACATTATTTTGACTAGGAGGCAGTAAATTTACTCTTCGGCGATAAGAAAGACAGTGATAAGAGGACGAAGAGCACGAAAGACCGCAAAGTATATATGGCTCTAATAATACAACGGTCCCTCAAGGATTCGTTAACCTTGAAGGTATGCAAAGTTATGAGGCTGATGATTTCATCCGGAATCGTGCGCCGTGAAATACAAGCGCTTTGTAAAAAAATATATATGTACTTATACACACTGTATACATACGAATGCACGAATAACGTGTAGTTGTCGGTTGTAAAATTTACACGTATATCACTCTCGGTATCTGTCCTGTATCTGCACGCTGTCTACGAGGTATTCCAGGCCAAATTCACAAGTTTATCCATCGCATAATGTTTTCACTTTGTATTCCGTTTAGAATGTTGTAGAGTTTTACAAAAGAACACGCGATGCCAATTTTTAGTTATTTTCAAAAATTGGTTTGGTCATTATAAGCCAAAGAGCTAAATTAACACGGTTCGCGATTATGAATTTTTAAAGTTAGCCTTTGTCCGTTCAGTATGTTGTACGGTAATACCAAACAACCATCGACACCAATTTTTAGATTTTTTTGAAAATTGGTTTGGCCATTATCAGTGAAAGTGTGAATCTAACATTGTTAACACATTACTGATTTTTTTTGAATCATCTCGTATTCCGTTCAATATGTTGTAGGGCGATACAAAAAGACACTCGACACCACTTTCCAGATTGCTCCGAAAATTCGTTGAGTCATTATTACCGAAAGTGTTAAATTAACATTTTTCATTCTGAATTCTTTGTCTGTTGTAAAATACTTTTCTTAACTATCAAATAACGAAGATATCGATACAAGCCCAATCATCCAAGATATGTCAAAAATGCTGTTATTTATCCGAATACCCCGTGAACAAAAGAATCGTCAAGGTCATCGTTGATTTGACAATTTCCTCAATAACGAACGAACGAATTATTTAAAAAATCTGAAATTTGGCATGTAACGTTTTTTCATCCGTCCCGACGACATACTGACAGGAAAAAATAATTGCAAAATCGTGAGACTCACAATCTTGTCGAATTGACCTTCAACGCCCTACAAAAGTTTTATGCGCCTCCTCGAGCTGCCCATACCGCAAGATTCACTACAAGCCCATGAACGAAACTCAGATAGAGACTACGATTCATCGCTTGTCTCGGAGGGGGTTGCAGCTGCAGCTGAAACTGCTACCAAAACGATATGAGAAACCGCAACACACCCGACATTCGCGTGCAGATCCACTTCGCACTCACTAGCCTATAAACATACACATTCATACTGATACATACACACATGTCTCTATGCAGATCATTGACGATAAAAAGGACGTAAATCACAAACATTAATACAGAAAATAATGTGAATTACGTCCTTTTGCTTACAAGCGTTCGAAATATCTATAAATGCATACATACATGTATAAATGTTATAAAGTTGCACGTGTGTATGTACTAACGGTGAGAGCTTCTGCGGTTATCGATTGCACAAATTGCCACCCTTCTCGCTCGTTAGACACTATGTTTCTTTTTTTCTCTCTTTTCTCATATTTTAAGTTCAATATTTCTGCCTCGAAATAATCAAAGTTAATCTATATAGTAAATGCCAGAAAAAAAAAACGATTTATTATTCCAACAATCCCCCCGGACGACCATGGTACACGATAGGTTCGCGTGTTACGATGCACTACCATGCTGGACAGAGCGCGTGCGTTATATATTGCAATTAATTACACCTGTAAACGTGATATTAAAAAATATGATTTTTTAGGCTTTTTTTAAGGGTGAATCTCGATTTTTTTGTAGGGTTGCAAGTTCTCGAGTAGATTGATGGAGGAATTAAATGGTTTCGATCAGGGCATTTTGGTAATTGTACCAAAAATGTCGCCTTTTTTTCTCGTGCAATTTTTTTTAAGGTACCGTCAACTAAAACAATTCAAGGACAAATCTTTCACGACCATTGGATTTAAAAAGTGCTCCAAATTTATCGTCACACTTTGTTGTCTCTTTTTTTTTGTCTAAAAATATATAAATTCATCGTCTACACCACTCTATCTTGAAAATTGTGCAACATACATTTTCATCCCCTATTTCGTTTCGTCGAACTTTTTATTGACCCCGATTTGACCCAATTATACAACTTCACGTTTCCTCGGAGACCGAAAAAGCTGTGTTTCACGACTCTTTATACGAGAGCGAGCCACGTTTTTTTTTATGCTGCAAAGAAAATAAAGTGTATCGAGCTTGACGAAAAAAAACTACCCCTCGCGTATTTTTTTCTTCCAATGGCTGTTGGGTGGCTGCACGGTCGAAATAGTTGTACCACAGACTTCACATAGGTAGAGAGAGATAGAGAGAGAGAGAGAGAGAGAGAGAGCGAGAGAGAGTCCTATTATGAATAATACGAGGGGGGACCCAAAAAAAACGGGAATTTCGTCATAATTTCTTTATTTTTTAATATTTTTACATAAAATTTTGATCACCTTCAAAGTATTCTCCTTTGACCACAACGCACCTCTGCAAACGATCCTTCCAATGTTCAAAACATTTTTTAAATTCACTTATCGTGATGTTCTTTAGGCCTTCCAGCGATTTTTGTTTTACCTCCTCCACAGTGGCAAAACGCTTGATTGCTGCTTTGTCTCGGGGTCGTATCCATAGCACCACGATTCATCATCAATAATCACCTTGGAAAAGAGTTCAGGGTCCTCTTCGAGCTGATTTTGAAGTTCAAAACATGCCTGAAGTCGACGCTCCCTTTGCTCGTCTGTGAGAAGGCGAGGGACAATTTTGGCTGCAACTCTGCTCATGTGCAAATCTTTGGATAAAATTCTCTAAGTTGAACTTCATGATATCCCAGACATCTCACAGAGTTGATCAATGGTTCGGCGACGGTCTTCACGAATGGGAGCATTGATTTTGTCGACGTTTTCGTCACTTCTTGACGTTGAGGGGCGTCCTGAATGGGGTTGGTCTTCAATTGACATTTCTCCATTTTTAAAACGTGAAAACCACTCGTAGACTCTGGTTTTACTTAGGGCAGCATCTCCATAAGCAGTCTTAAGGCCGTAGTCTGATCTAGAGCGAGATTTTTGACGTCATTTCTAATGTGCAATAACGTTTAAACCGTTTGAAGTTGTATTGATGAAAATTTACACGTGCACTTATTGATCCTTAGAGAATACTTGTACATTAAAAAAAAAATTATTTTAAATATTTTCATGTAGTTTTTTGCCTTGTTGCAACATGGTTCGCCGAAATCGGCGCCCACTCTGGACGATGTTGTATGCATCTGAAAAAAAAAATATATATATTCTCAATCTATATGAGTATTCTGAGCACTGGTAGCAGAATTGGTACTTAAACAAATTTTTTCACAAAGTGGCGGCCTGTTGAACTTCCATTAATGATATTTCATTATTCGACGAGTTATAAAATGTCGGCAAAATTATTGTTCGACTCAATAAAATTTTTTTTTAAGTACCAATTCTGCTACCAGTGCTCAGAATACTCATACAGATTGAGAATATATATATATTTTTTTTTTTCAGATGCATACAACATCGTCCAGAGTGGGCGCCGATTTCGGCGCACCATGTTGCAACAAGGCAAAAAACTACATGAAAATATTTAAAATAATTTTTTATTAAATGTACAAGTATTCTCTAAGGATCAATAAATGCACGTGTAAATTTTCATGAAGACAACTTCAACGGTTTAAACGTTATTGCACATTAGAAATGACGTCAAAAATCTCGCTCTAAACCAGACTACGGCCTTAAGCATTACAGTAGTTTCCACAGCCGATTTCCCCAACAGGAAACAAAATTTCACAGCCGCGCGTTTCTCTCGACAATCGGCCATCACGTTTTCGCCGAAATGGAAAAAATTGTTTCACTACAAAAATTCCCACGGGCGAACCGACGCACTCACGGCGACAGAACTTCGCACACTAACTCAGGAGACGTGTCCCCAACGGACACCTGGTCGAGCAATGGGTTCCCACACTCTCCCTCTCCGTCGCAGCGCAATTCCCGTTTTTTTTGGGTCCCCCCTCGTACTTTTATATTTTCATCTCTGTATTCTGCTGGTCGAGATTTTTCATAAGTGAAAAAAAAGCTTCTACATTTCTCTTTCGCTCTCTATTCCTCGACCCCCTCTCTCTCGTAGCCTCTGTTTTCTTAGCTCGAGTGTATTCGTTTAGTTTCATTTTATTTCTCGCATCAACACCCCTCAACTGGCTTTCCACCCTCTCACTCTTTGCTCTCGCTGAATTTTCTAGCTCTCCCTTCCCCAAGATTGTTATACCGTGGGAACACGTAAAGATACAAAATGAACTGAGAAATTTTATTGACGAGCTCGCGTAGGGGTTACAAATGAAAATTTATGAATTATCATCCCCTATTTTTCTGCGTCTCGCAATAACGAAATTGTTATTTTCATTTCGTACAAAAAAATAAGGAATTTAGCTTACGTTATTTCTATGGCAAGGTTCTTTGACGATCGGCTTGTTTGACGTCAAAAGAGAGCGAGATAAAAAATGGGGGCGGAGAGAGAGAGAGGTTCATGAAAAATTTATGAAAGTACGCAAACGTTACGAAGGCTAATTTTTCGTTTGATCGTATGCGAGTATAAAGAAGTCTCATTATGGGAAAATCTGTTTTTTTTTTTCATTTTTTTAATTCTGAACCGAACGAAAGTCCTCAGAATTGTCTGTGATCTCCCTTGGGGATTTGGCAACCTTTGCTCTGAGACGACCGGTCGTTTTCTTCGTCTCTATTTTACTATCTCACTTGTAGTATCGCTGCGAGGTGGAATACTTTCACTGGGCGGTGCGAGCATCAAAATGAAAGAGACTGCGATAACGAGATGGCTTCGTTATTGTTTTGCTTATTTTTTTCGTTATTATTATCTGCACGAATCAAGAAACAGAATAGGCCGAGGGATTAACTAACCCCCATGATCCTCGCGAAGAATATTACAAGAGGTTATAGTGTCATGACCGAGATTGGCAGAGGAAACAAGTTAAAAATAAAACGTGATGTCTAAACTTTTGAAATGCTCGCGAAGTAATTGAGAAATATATATTGTAAACGAAACACTTGCGTCTAATAACAATTGTCATAACTGTGACAATGATAATGATAAAGATTGCGACAGAGATATGAGTTATAAGGGACAGTAATAAAGTGATTGCGAAGAAAATTTATAAGGAAATTGATAAGAATATTGATAAGAAATGAATACGTAAATTATTAAGAAAATTTATGAGAAAATACACTCACCAGAAAAAAAAAGCGGTACACTTAAAATTTGGAAAAAAATCACTAAATTTCAAATCACGGTAATTGCGTAAATAATGAAGATAGAAAGGTCTTTAAAAAATGAAAATAAAGCTTGGAATCTCTACTTAAAGGATCGATTTATTTCAATATTGCGAGATAAATTTATTGAAAAGTGGCGGATGACAAAGCGAGAGCATGCGGAATCGAAAAATATTGGTCCGAGTTTGCGACGATCCATGGCGTCAGTCAGGTGTCGCAACACAACGGGATGAAAAGCATGTGATAGTACAGAGTCTCCTCTTTAAAATGATTTTTTAATCGTTTCGATACGATGATTTTTCGCCGAGTTATTCGCATTTAAATTAAAAAACATCCTTTCTCTTCAAATGCGAATAACTCGGCGAAAAATCATCGGATCGAAACGATTAAAAAAGCATTTTAAAGAGGAGACTCTGTACTATCACATGCTTTTCATCCCATTGTATTGCGACACCTGACTCACGCCATGGGTCGTCGCAAACTCGCACCAATATTTTTCAATTCCACATGCTCTCGCTTTGTCATCCGCCACTTTTCAATTAATTTATCTCGCAATATTGAAATAAATCGATCCTTTAAGTAGAGATTCCAAGCTTTGTTTTCATTTTTTAAAGACCTTTCTATCTTCATTATTTACGCAATTACCGTGATTTGAAATTTAGTGATTTTTTTCCAAATTTTAAGTGTACCGCTTTTTTTTTCTGGTGAGTGTAGATATGAAAATTCATAAGAAAATTGATGAGAAAATCGCTAAGGCAATTGATAAGAAAATGAATAAGAAAATTGATAAGAATATTGTTAAAAAAATTGTTAAAAAAACTGATAAGAATATCGATATGAAAATGAATATGAAAATTAATAAGAAAATTGATAAGAAAATTGAGAAGGATTTACAAGGATATTAACAAAGATATTGACAAGAATATTGATAAGGATATTGATAATGATATCGATAAGGATACTGATAGGGAAATTGATCGGAATATTGATGGGTATATTGATAATGAAACTGATAAAAAAATTGACAAGGACATTGATAAGAATATCGCGACACCTTTTCAATTGGAAAATAAATAAAACCATTTCGGAAGAAATTTTTACCGAATTGCAAAACAATTAAATTTGATTCAATTTTTACTTTTGTAATGATCAACACGTGCAAATAAAAGATACACGTATTTTGACAATCATCGTTCTCGTGTCTCATCTCGTTCGGAGATCCTGTCATCGAATCTTTTGACTCTCGAGATCTCTACATACACATACACACATACACTGGAAAAAGTTTTAGCGTGTGTTATACGCGCTATCGAGCTCGGCAAAATCCGGTCTAACGTGATCTGAAACGAGTATATCTCGTGTGTGTGTGTGTACGTGTATATGCCGAGGTAACATCGGCTACCAAAGAGGATAATAAGTAATATTTCGCCGTTTCATAAATAAAATCAAATACAAAAAAAAAAATAAATAAAATAAAATAAATAAAAATAAAATGAAATAAAATTAATTTAAATAAAATTAAATACAATAAAATAAAAAATAATAAAATAATAAAATAATATAACAATAATAAATTTACGAAATCTTTATTGCTAATCGTTAGACCAACAGCCACCACGTTTATATATTTATATATAGATGCGATATATCGAATTACCAAGATCGGATTATATTCGTGCCTCTCTATAATCAAGATTATTCGCAGAGTCGAGTTACCCCCTGGATAGCAGAGACTAAAATATATTATACATATGTATATATAATTAGCGATAAGCCACATGCAGCTGTGGGACTTGCCACTTTTGCTATCGAGGACCGAGAAACAACGCGTTGGTTCGTTAAAATTTATCACGTTCGTTAGATCGTTTTAATGACTGAAAGAAGATGTATAAAACAATATTATAATTCGTCTTATGCAACGAACGAAAGAATTTATTGTTAATTCACGATAATTATAAATTTATAAACAGTCTGTTGGATCCATCGAGATTTATATATATATATGTATATGGCTTTGTGTACGCGTGTGTATGTGTGTGAAATTGTCGAGGATAATAAACGTTTGTGCGACCGGTCGAACGGTGAAAGTCTCGTGCTGGAATATTGCATTTGCAAACAGACGCGGGAATTCAATGATGCATAAGAACATTTTTTTTTTTTTAAATTTCCACACTCGCTTCGTCACAATTTACCCTTGCAATCGCGAAGCTTCCTCTGTGAGACCTATCTTTCTCAATATATTTCGTTCTCTCTCGTAAGAGGAAGCTTCTGTAATAAACGCACGAAGATTGAGGAAAGAATACGAATAATTTTGTTTCATTACTTGGAATTGTTTCGATGAGTCGACAATAATTATGTACTCGGAATAACGTAAATTGGTTTGGAAATTCGAGTACTTACAGTTTTAAGTAGTCACGAAATTCGTGTACCTGTTCATTATTTTAATGGATCTAAAAAACAATTGAGTACTTGCGATAATTTTTGTAGATCTGAGAATACGAGTACCGAGAATAATTTACGTGGGCTTTTAACGATGCGGATAATGGAGAATGTTTATCTATCTAAATTATTCAATTATTTCGAACAATATCGAAAAGTAGAAAGATTCTCCGAGAACATCACGAATAACTCGAAATAGAAAAATTCAAGTACTTTGAATATTATGAATGAGTACAGGTATTCGAGTACTTAGAATACCTAAAATGCTGAATAATTTCGAATAATTCGAAAAGGTATACAAATTCTTATAATTGAAACATCTGGAATAATTTGAAACTAAAAAATTCCGGTTATTTAAATATTAAGAAGAAGTACAGGCATTCGAATACTTAGAATACCTAAAATGCTGAATAATTTCGAATAATTTGAAAAGGTATATAAATTCTCGTACTTGAAACATCTCGGATAACTTGAACCTGAAATATTCCGGTAATTCAAATATTATGAAGAAGTACAGGCATTCGAATACTTAGAATACCTAAAATGCTGATTAATTTGAAAAGGTCTATAAATTCTCGTACTTGAAGCATCTCGAATAATTTGAAACTAAAGAATTCCGGTTATTTGAATATTAAGAAGAAGTAAAGGCATTCGAATACTTGGAATACCTAAAATGGTGAATAATTTCGAATAATTTGAAAAGGTATATAAATTCTCCAACTTGAAACATCTCGAAAAACTTGAAATTGAAATATTCCGGTAATTCAAATATTATGAAAAAATAGAGATATTCGAATACTTAGAATACTTAAAATGCTTAATAAATCGACAAATTTGAAAAAGTATACAAATTCTTCTAATTGAAACATCTGGAATAATTTGATACTGAAAAATTCCGGTAATTCAAATATTATGAATAAGTACAGGCATTCGAATACTTCGAATACCTAAAATGCTGAATAATTTCGGATAATTTGAAGAGGTCTATAAATTCTCTAACTCGAAGCATCTCGAATAATTTAAAACTACAAAATTCCGGTTATTTGAATATTAAGAAGAAGTACAGGCATTCGAATATTTAGAATACCTAAAATGCTGAAAAATTTCGAATAATTTGAAAAGGTATATAAATTCTCCTACTTGGAATATCTCGAATAATTTCGAATAGAAAAATTCCGGTAATTCAAATATTATGAATAAGTACAGGTATTAGAATACTTAGAATACCTAAAATACTGAATAATTTCGAAGAATTCCAAAAGGTATACAAATTCTTCGACTTGAAGCATCTCGAATAATTTAAAAACGAAAAATTTCGGTAATTCAATTATTATGAAGGAGTAGAGATATTCGATTATTTACAACAACTAAAATGCTGAACAATTTCGAATAATCTGAAAAAGTATACTAATTCTTTTACTTGAAACATCTGGAACGATTTGAAATAGAAAAATTTCAATAATTCAAATATTACGGAGAAGTACAGGTATTCGAATACTTAGAATATCTAAAATACTCAATTTATTTGAATAATGTGAATTACAAAATTTCCGATACTTTGAAGAACTAAAAAAGTTATTTCAATAATTCGAACAACTGTTGACACTCTCGTACTTGTGACGTCTCGAATAAATTGAATTTAAAAAATTACAAATACATTACAAATTATGATAAAGTACAGATATTCAAATACATTAGAATATCTAGAAACGAGTCTATTTCAAATAATAAAAAAAAATGTAAAAACTGCAAAAATGTAAAAATGTAAAAATACAAAAATGTAGAAATACAAAAAAAAATCCAATACTTTGAATAACTCGAATAGTTTGATTACATTGAATATTTTGAATGAACTTAAATCAATATTTTAGAAAAAAAAAACACAAAAAAATAAATAAAACTCCGTATCGGAAAAAAAAAAATAATTATTAGCTTTTTAAAAAATATTTCCTCAGAGAACTACTCACCTACGAAAAATCCTGTTTTAGTGGAAATTCGATCAGCCCGAAATTAATAAACGACGAAATCCTAATTTCGTCAGCGCGATATTATCATCCAATATAAATTAATCCTCTCGTCGGACACTATTTTTATTTCTCTCTTTTTTTTTCTCCAAATTCACTCACAATTCACTAATGCACACACGCACTATAATACACATATACACACGCACACACAAAACCGTAAAAAGATATTGTATTTTTGAACAACTTAGTGCAATAACGTAAGTAACAATCACTGTCGAATAGTTGCATTCCTCGAGATCGCGGACAATTTAATCTCCAGCATGAATAAACAAAACGCCAAAGTGATTTATAGCGATGGCGAGCGATGAAAAGACAATTTTATGTGTTTTCAACAAAATTTCGCGCCTTTTTTGTCCGACGATACCTCAGCGACGTATGAATTATTATTAACCGCGAGATTATCAATAAAATTACATTCGAACACACTTATCACTGGCGGCAATTATAATTGTTGATAAGGGTTGTAAACAAATTTTTTTTGTCTATTTTATTCGTTGTTCCAAGAATGGACGAATTTTTTTTGACAAATTTTTGTGCCTCAATCTCACGTTGGATGGAACAGACACGTTTGGTTGACAAACGTGAACTGAATGGTGGAAGCGCGAGCGGGAGTCGAGCTCGGTGTGTGTTGCGCGGAAGACCGAAGTAGTAACAGCCAGAGAGAAAGAGAGAGAATGAGAGAGAAAGAGAACAGCTTCAGTGGTGGCAACTTGCGCGCGACTCTCTCTCGAACTCGAACCTCTTTCGTATCGTTTGCTTCCTCTACGTTCATCATCTTTCAAGACGATGCATTCGTGTTTTTCACTCTCTTTCTCTCTCTCTCTCTCTCTCTCTCTCTCTCTCTTTTTGTCTCTCTCTCTCTCTCTCTCTCTCTCTCTCTCTCTCTATCGTTTTCTCCTTCTTTCTCCCATTATTTCTTTCCCTTTCTCTGTCTCTTTCTATTTTCTTTACGCTCTCGTTCTCCATCTTCCTCCTTTTCTTTTCTCTCGTTCGCTCTTTCTCTCCTCAACCCTATATTCTCCGACGATTATTTCCTTCCCTTTCTCTCTCATGCTCTCATTCCTTTATTCCTACATTTTTCCACTCGTTGTTTCTCACAATTTTCCCCTACTTTCTTACTAATACTCATCCCATCCCTGATTTTCTCCCTTTTCTTTTTTCTCGGTTCCTTCCTCTTCCATTCTTTCATTCGTCCACTTTCCTATTCGATCTTGCTCTCTCTCTTTCTATTTTCTTTACGCTCTTGTTCTCCATCTTCCTCTCTTTATTTTCTCTCATTCGCTCTTTCTCTCCTCAACCCTATATTCTCTTTACGATTTTGTCCTTCCTCTTCTCTCTCATTTTCCCATTCCATTATTCGTACATTTTTCCATTCGTTGTTCTCGCCTTTTTCTTTTTTTTCGATCCCTTCCTCTTCCATTCTTTCATTCATACATTTTCCTATCCGATCTTGCTCTCCTTCTTCTTTTATCTCATTCTCTCCTTCTCCCTCTTTCTCTTCCTCTCGTTTTCTCCTTCCTCACCGTAATGCGTTGCCAAGAACGGAACGCTGATAGTTTGCCAGCCAGTGAAAAATTGACGACTTGATGAAAAATTGTATTTTCGCAATTTTCACGTGAAAACAAAAAGTTTTATATTTTACAAAGGCAAACCTGCAGTTAATGAGTTTAGAATAAATGCAAGTAAAATTGAAAACAAAAATGAAGCTTGCGTGGAATGGAACAAAATTTGAATGCTCCAATTCTTTTTACAGGACATCCCAACATTGCCACTGTATTTGCAAAAATTCTCCAACTCGGTAATTAAAATTTAAAAAAATAATATTAATAGTCCTATTGCTGGGGTACCGCCATTTTGTTTGTTCTGAAATTCCATTTTTTTTCTCGCGTCACAATGCATTTCGGGAGTCTCAACTCTTAGATGGCTTACATCGTTACATCTCACACTCCATCTATACACTTGTTGTATCCAAAAACCAGGAAGACTATTATTTCATCGGAGCTTTCATCCCCCGAGGCAGAATATTCTCTGCCGTCTCGAACTTGGCTCTTTTAGTTTTTTGCCCCCTCTCCCTATCCTACTCCACTTCACATCACAGAGATTTTCGATACACACGTCACATGGTCGTAAGGACTGAGGGAGGAGGGCACGGTGGAGGTATATTGTCAGTAATAGTGCAAGGGGTAGTTTTTCCACGCGGAAGGGGACGGTAAAACTCTCGTAGCTAACTGCTGCACGAACGTGCACTTTGCCCAACTCCCCTTCGACAGACGACGATGCTTTTTTCTTTTTCTTTGTTTTTTTTTTTCGTCTTCGTCTTGCCACTCCTATCGTTCTTCATCGTCACACCCTTCACTTCAGAAGTCTCGCGGGCCAGGGACGCGGAGGGAGTTAAAAAATGTTGAGGGTGCAACCGATGCAACCAGCCGCTCAGTAACGAACGATACAATGAATTCGGTTGCAATCGAGTACGGGCAGAAAGAAGAGGGGGTTGTTTTTTAAATGACGATGGTTCGAGATGCATTTTATTGGAATCGCGAGAGGTCTCAGCGATGAGACTTTTCGTTTTAGGGGTTGCACGCAGTCGGGAGACCGAGGAACGATTTTCCAAGAATTTTCGCTGAAAAGACATTTCAATTTATTAACGTAAAAATTTCTATACGTATTGTGGTAACTTTTAACTTTATTTTCATATTTTTTATTTGTAAAAATAATGATTTTTAAAGCTGCTATGGCCGATCTCCGGCAGCTCCTCTAAAAAAAGGGGTCTTGCTGTGAGCACGATACCTCTGGATTAGATCATCGGAAATGAAAAAACAAAAAAGATTTTGTTCATATAACATATTATCTAGTATTTAATACGATGCAATAAGCAAAATATTAATTTTTAACAAAATGGCGGCTTGTTAACAAAAAATTTCTATTTTCCATAAAAATTTTAGTCTTAACTTGTTTATAAAATGGAAAATATTTATCAGCAAGAAAAAAAGCTTCGACTAATCACTAAAAAATATATTTATAAAGCTTGTGTAAAAATTTGAGACTGATCGGTTTAGCCGTTTCCGAGGAATCTTGCTCAACGACTTTAAGGGGGGAAATAGAGTTAAGACAGCGTTTTCTCAATGATTTTCATGAATTTTTTTATAGTATAAAAAATGAATATAATTTGATGAAACTTTGAGAATATTTTATACATATATTTAAGTATATACTATAAACTTTTTGAAGAATTTTCCTGAAAAACACCGCAGATATTAGCGACCCCATGTTGCAGGTCACAATCAGACTCAGCATTTTGCGTACATTCTGGAAGCCGCAATTTTCATCTGAAATCAAACGAGGTTAGAATTTACTTTTATTATATGTCTCTCTTCTATATGAACCTAAATACTATCAAAAAAATAGAAAATTGAATTTTTTACAGGGGTCAAAACAAAAAAGCATGATTTTTTGCTACTTTTTACAACTTTATTTGCAAAAAAAAAAATTATTTTAAATAATGATACTATTCCGATTTTAGGTTCTTATAGAGCGCAATACTATGAAGAAAGTAACTGCCAATTTTCAAAACGATTGGTTGAAAACTTTTCAAACTAGCGTGTACGCAAGTTTAAAAAAAGTCGTTTTCAGAAAAACGCGTTTGAAAAAATAGCAAAATGCTGAGTCTGATTGTGACCTGCAACATGGGGTCGCTAATATCTGCGGTGTTTTTCAAGAAAATTCTTCAAAAATTTTATAGTATATACTTAAATATATGTATAAAATATTCTCAAAGTTTCAATAAATTATATTCATGTTTTATACTATAAAAAAATTCATGAAAATCATTGAGAAAACACTGTCCTAACCCTATTTCCCCTCTTAATGGCTTATAACAATAGAACGAGTCGGAATTTTCATTTAAAATTTTAGGAACATACTTTTCAATAGTTTTACTAACAATTTATGAAGTAAAAAAAAATTGATTTTTTGAACCGTCTAACCCTGTTTCCCCCTTTAAAAGCACAGTTTTGAGAAAAACGCATTCAAAGTTTCAAAGTCTTTACAAATATGCGTGTAACTTCGAGAATATTCGTCGGATTGATATGAAATTTTCTCTGTATATACTTAAATATATGTACATTATGAAAATGTAATAAACAAATTTTTGTTTGTAAATACCGACTGCGTATAGCCTCTTCAGGGGATGTTTCAAAAAATGCGAAGCTTTTTGATATAGAGAAATTCATGTATTTATTTTTAAGGGATGATTGTTAGGATTTTATTTTATTGAAACTGCGAAGGGTCTTAATGAGGAGATGTTTATCGAATCAATTTGCTGATAAGATTTGTTTTCATAGAAGTGGCCATTTTGTTTTTTGTTTAGACAAAATTATTTTAGCGGTATCCTTCGATTTTTTTCCATGTCCACCCTCTTCCTGTCCTACGTGGCTTTTGTTTAAACGCGGGAAACAGAGAGAATTTTCCCGAACCATTAATATCTCATACGCGGTCGTCGATGTTTCATCCAGAGCCATGAGTTTCGAGGGATTCTACGTCATTTTCCCTTCTGGTTGCCAGTCGCGCAACTCAAACAGTACAAACAGTCAAGTATTACTCGACCCCTCTTTCAACTCCCTCAACAATACGGATATTATTGTCAGTGTGCAAATGGCAAACACAACTACCGTTTAGAAGTACCATATTTACCATAAGTACCATATATGGTACTTATGTTCATGTACTCGCGAGAGTTGAGAACAATTTTTCACGAGGAAATACAAAAACGAGAGATTCGAAGTTACTGCACGAAGCGTGCTGAAGTACAGAGTAAAATGATGGTCAGATTCATTAGACGAAGAAAAAAATCGACAAAGTGAGAACAAAGCAGAAAATGTCAAAATGGCATTACGTAAGGTTCTCTAATTTTTTTTCCCCTGCTTTGGAAATTATTTTATAGAACAATGAACGATTAGTTGATGAGGCGATCTCAGATAGTTTCACCATTCTGAATTCCAACATTTTTTGCATTGAATCCAAAATTTATTACCCCAAAAAGTCTCGGGTACCAATTTTTCATGATAATACGATTTTTGTTTTATTTCGATGCCCCCCATTTTGAATTTCGAATTTTTTGACAGCGAATACAACATCTACGATCACCGAAACTGTCAGATATCAACATTTCATGAAAATACGGCTGATTCTTGTTTTTAGTCGGCCATCTTTAATCTGCCATCATGAGGAGGAAAAATGTTTACATTGGAATCGAAATTAGTCCACCATTTTGAATTTCGAAATGTTTCGCACTGAATTTAATATCTATACCCTCGAAAACCGATAGGTACACATTTTCATAGAAATCGTATTATTTCTTGTTTTGTTTAGTCACAATGGCTCCGCCATCTTGATTTTTTTTTAATTTCTATATTGGAATGGTAATCAGTGATCTAAAAAATTTTCACGTGCCAATTTCCCTCATAATATAATGGTTCCTTTTTTTTCATTGCTACATTAACGGCGCCATCTTGAATTCATTAATTTTCAAGAACAATTCATGATTTAAGACGAAATATTTACATATTTCGAGAAAATAATAATTTTTAGTGTACTCTGCATACCGATTGTTTTTCCGCCATCTTGAATTTTTGAAAATTTCTACATTGGAATGGTAATCAGTGATCTAAAAAATTTTCACGTGCCAATTTCCCTCATAATATAATGGTTCCTTTTTTTTTCATTGCTACATTAACGGCGCCATCTTGAATTCATTAATTTTCAAGAACAATTAGTGATTTAAGACGAAATATTTACATGTTTAGAAAAAATAATAATTTTTAATGTACTCTGCATACCGATTGTTTTTCTTTCTCTCCGTAGGATCGAGTGACTGGAAACTTGTAACTCTGTACTTTATGATACACTCGTCTGCCTCGGGGCTTTCCATTCTGCTTTCAACCCTCTCGGATTTTTTTTTTTTTTCATCCTTCCTCTCCTCCTCTCGTCATTTCTCGTTTCTCTCTGTGTCCATAACACACGTTTTAGCGAGTATACATACATCGATATAGCGCAAAACTCACCACCGCTATATACATCCCTCGTACATCCTGAGTTTTGCCCCCTCGCCATTACCGAACTTGCAAAAGTCCTCTATCCCCCCTAAATCCTTCACGTTTATATGGCCCATTCCGTCCTAAACGACCATCAACGACATCCTACGGGATTTTTTAAGCGATCCTGAATTTTTTTAAGGATCCCTCGACCGAAGCGAGTGTACTTAATTTTTATAAGGTTTTTCATGCTTCGTAAATAAGAGTCATGATTTTTTTTGACACTTAAGGGGGGAAATAGAGTTAGACGGTTCGAAAAATCGAAATTTTTTTTATTTCATAAATTGTTAGTAAAACTATTGAAAAATATGTTCCCAAAATTTTTAATGAAAATTCCGACTCGTTCTATTGTTATAAGCCATTAAGGGGGGAAATAGGGTTAGGACAGCGTTTTCTCAATGATTTTCATGAATTTTTTTATAGTAAAAAAAATGAATATAATTTATTGAAACTTTGAGAATATTTTATACATATATTTAAGTATATACTATAAAATTTGTATACATATATTTAAGTATATACTATAAAATATTAGCGACCCCATATTGCTTGTTTTTCTTGGTACTATTTTTTCAAACGCGTTTTTCTGAAAACGACTTTTTTTTAACTTGCGTACACGCTAGTTTGAAAAGTTTTCAACCAATCGTTTCGAAAATTGGCAGTTACTTTCTTCATAGTATTGCGCTCTATATGAACCTAAAATCGGAATATTATCATTATTTAAAATAATTTTTTTTTTGCAAATAAAGTTGTAAAAAACGGTAAAAATCATGCTTTTTTTGTTTTGACCCCTGTGAAAAATTCAATTCTCTATTTTTTTGATAGCATTTAGGTTCATATAGAAGAGAGACATATAATAAAAGTAAATTCCAACCTCGTTTGATTTCAGATGAAAATTGCGGCTTCCAGAATGTACGCAAAATGCTGAGTCTGATTGTGACCTGCAATATAGGGTCGCTAATATATCATAGTATATACTTAAATATATGTATACAAATTTTATAGTATATACTTAAATATATTTATAAAATATTCTCGAAGTTTCAATTAATTATATTCATTTTTTATACTATAAAAAAATTCATGAAAATCATTGAGAAAACGCTGTCCTAACCCTACTTCCTCCCTTAATTACCAGGTCAAGTTAATCGTCCTTGTAGTGTTTCTTATGTGAAAATTATAATTGTTTTCATAGAAGTAGAAAATTAATTGTTTGATAAAAAATAATAATTAAACTTTATTTATTTTTAATTTAAATTTCATTGCACTCAAATTTTTAAAAAATCATGACTACGTAATTTTGAGTATGAAACATCATTAAAAAATTCAGTACACTTCAGACGTTTAGGAGAATAATATAAAAAATTATGCTTCGAATGGAAGATGGAGCGGCGGGCGGGCGTTGGTTTATTGCCGATTCAGGATGGAACGACCCATGCCTACATAAATATCTCATATATCCTCACTGTTTCCTCGGTAATGGCGGCATAACTAGTTGAGCACATGTAATAGTGTTCTCTGGAGGTTGAAAAGTCGATACATCCCTTGCTATACACATTACTTGTCCTCCCTCTCATTGAATCATCTCAATCTCGATTTATCCCGTCTCGATCCATTTTGTCTTCTCGTATTTCATATAAAACCACGTTCTCTGATGTTTCTCGGCCTATCATCGTTTTATGTTGTCATAAAAAAAATGCACACTCGATTGGATCAACGATCTTACCAAATTAAAAAAAAGACAATTTTACTAAATAGATTTTATAACAATTGTAACATTAATTTTTTTTAAGTCGAGAAATCTGTTTTACACAATAAATTTTACAAATATTGCGTACAATACAATTTTTTTAAACGACATTACAAAATTTAAAAAATCAATTTTACACACTTTTATCGATTAATCGAAAGCAAGTCGTGATGTACATTGATTATTGTTAGCATGAAAAAGAAAACATTCCTAGCGATTTGTTATCAAATACACTAAGGCACTAAACTAAAAAAATTTATGCAATACACTAAAAAAAATATATGACAAAGAACTTAAAAGAAATGACAGACATTCTGTCACTTATTTTAAGTCCTTTATACATACATTTTTTTAAAAATAAACAGCACCGCTATTTATAAATATTTTACATATTAAAAGAATTGGAAGATCGAAAGATAGAACGATCGAATAATCGAGGGATCGAATAATCGAAAGATCGAATAATCGAAAGATCGAATAATCGAAAGATCGAATAATCGAAAGATCGAATAATCGAAAGATCGAATAATCGAAAGATCGAATAATCGAAAGATCGAATAACCGAAAGATCGAATAATCGAAAGATCGAATAATCGAAAGATCGAATAATCGAACGATCGAATAATCGAAAGATCGAATAATCTAAAGATCGAATAATCGAAAGATCGAATAATCGAATAATCGAATAATCGAAAGATCGAATAATCGAATAATAGAAAGGCCGAATAATCGAACAATCGAAAGATCGAATAATTGAGTAATAGAAAGGCCGAATAATCGAATAATCGAAAGATCGAATAATCGAATAATAGAAAGGCCGAATAATCGAATAATCGAAAGATCGAATAATCGATAAACCGAACAATCAAAAGATCGAATGCAGTTAATTCAATTTGATTTACGATAACAAAAAAAAAAGATCGATTTGTCTTTTGTCAATGTCTCGGGAATAAAGTCAAAAGAGCTGCCAGATGTTCGTGCATTACGGGTGAAAAAGCCCCTGTAATTATTTGGAGCAAGTTCGAGGGATATATTTTATAATATCAATTACGATCGAAAACCCTTTATTGTAATTAATGCTCGAAGCCCATAGGCTATATGTAACAGTGACGGAGGGTTGGTGGATGCTTTCCATGCCACGGTGGTTTGACCGAGCGACCTAATTACCAGATGCACTCACGTAATAACGGGAGTGAGATAGCGAGATACACAGGCTCCTTCGAATCTCTGTTTACCCCCCACCAATCGCTTTTGCTCGTCATCCCTTCTCTGTTCGATACACGATCTCCATGTAGCCAATAGTTATCACAGTTGCGCCAATACACACCCACAGGAGCTTCGCATCACGTGACGCTCAAACGAGCTGCCTCTCAATTTCCGTATATATGGGCTATTTCATGAAAAATCAATTTGACGAACTTGACAATTTTACATCAGGTTAATGATTTATTATCTGGTTCACGCAAGTGAGCAGAGCACTGAAAACTTCTTTTAGATTTTTCTTTCAACGCATTTCAGTGTTAGAATTTTTTCAAATTTTAGACAGAATTTTTTTTTGTTTAAATTTTTTCATGAACTATAAGCAATGTCGGAAAAAGTTGTCGGATCATTTTAACTCTCCGTGTAATGTAGTTTCCAATTGTAAATATTTTTCATGCAACTAAAATAATGGCTTTCGATAATTGTATATAAAAACTCGCGGAATATGATTGTACAACTTTGAAATTTTCTAAAAAATTGAAAAAAAAATCGTAGCTTGATAAATCATGTGGCATTTTGAAGGGCGAACGATCACGAAGAGAATGCGCGTAGAATGAAGTCGCTGGGACATCGGGAATCAGAATTACAAGCAGTTTAGTAACTCAATGTTTTTTTTCTAAAATGGTAAACGAATGTCGGATTTTTTCAATATATCCTGCCAATCCTGTGTCAATCAATTTTTTTGACAATTATCACGAATCTATTAAACACTTTGGATAGAAAGATTAATGTAAAATTTTTAATCCTGGATCCGTAAAAAAATTAAATAATCGATCTTTACCTACTTTTCCCTCGTTTTCATATGTTCCCGCGACGTTCATTCTTTCATTCAATAATCATTCCTTCATTCAATAATCATTCTTTCTTTTTTACGTTTAATCTCCCTCGCAATCACATCAATTTTTGTGTGCATTCTGTATATTCGAGCATTAAACAATGCAGGGCCAGACGGGGAGCGGGGAGGAAAACGTTTAACGTGAGAGAATGGAATTCTAAGCGACGATTCGCTTTCGCGCTCCAAACGTGATACCGAGACCCGCGAATTCCCGGAGTGTACGGCGTTACATGCGGGCGGGGAGGCGAAAAGGGTGGCCACCGACGACAAAATTACGGGCACGAAAAGCGACGCGGCACGTAAAATTTATTCGACCATAACGTTCCGTAGAATCGTCCAATGGATCGCGTTGTCTCGGCACGCGAATAATCAGCCCCTGATTTTGTTTTCAATTTTTATCAGTGTTCAGAAAAAGGAACCATTAAATTGATGTGGCATTGGATCCATAATCAGTGGAAAATCGATATAAATGCTTTTAAAAACGGTTCGGAATGAAATTTTAAAATTATTTATTATTTATTATTTATTATTTATTATTTATTATTTATTATTTATTATTTATTATTTATTATTTATTATTTATTATTTATTATTTATTATTTATTATTTATTATTTATTATTTATTATTTATTATTTATTATTTATTATTTATTATTTATTATTTATTATTTATTATTTATTATTTATTATTTATTATTTATTATTTATTAAGATTTCGTGCGATTTGTTTTTCTATACCTCTTTAGGTCAGTGGTCAATTTTCCTCTCAATTTCAGGTTTAAAGTTTCCGAGAGATACCTTTCCCTTAATTTTACTTGTTGCGCCATTCCTTCCGGACCCTTTCAACGAGTTTTCATGTGGGTGTCAGTGCAAGCCAAACAAATGACTGTGGGCAACCCTCTTGGCTTTCTCCCGATTTCCGGTGCCTGTCTGGCTCAATGCCAGATCCTACGATGACGCTCTTAACCATGAGAAACGCCGAGGTTGACGACATTAATACCGACAGAGCAAAATATTTGTCAATAATAATAATCATAATACTGACCGAGGAACACGCGATCCTTTCCAGGCCTTCTTTCTTTATATTCAATTGTTTCCCTTATTTCAAAAAATTGTAGAATTTACTTGTTGACTAGCGTTGTTGCCAGCTTTTCGCCTATTTCGTATTTCAAAACGATCGCATAAGAAAAAACGACAACACAACCCCTTAAATTTGTAATTATTCAAAACATAACCTTACGCGCATGGATGAAAAGTGATAAACTTCACATGGCTGCGCGCGCAGGACTCGAGGTGTGAAGTGAGTTGCGAATGACCGCGTGAACGTAGCAACTAGACGATCAGCTGTCGCGTCTCGACTCTTCGATAATTACGAACGTGAGGTTTCGTAAAAATCTTTTATAACTACGATTTAACGTTTAATTATAATTATTAATGGCCACGTAGATAATTCGTGATACGGAGAATCGACGTGGCAAAATTTAGCCAAGTGATTTTGTTCCGTTGTCGAGAATATTCGAAACATCGAAAAAAAACGTGCCGATCAGCTGATCACAGGGAAAATTCCATCTTTTTACTGCTCTAAGCGACTAGTCGATACTTAAAAAAAGAGGCTCAACAGCAATTACCGATTCTGAGGTGAAATATGACAAATTATACGTTTGTTGAGTGACGATCGATGTTGTTACCGTATATACGTTAACATGGATTATTTGACGCCATGAGGAGACTCACAGGGAATGCAAACGCAGTGAGGAGGTAGATCGAACTATGTAGATCGCCGAACACACAGAAATTGAACAGTACAATGAAATTGAACATACGATAGGCTTATATGCCCGCGCGGTATAGTAGCATGTTTGTCGTTGTGTCAACGATCCCTATTATCGGTCGACCTTATTTGTACTTTGAGCCAAAAGAGAGGTATAACAAGGGTTACACCGATTGGCGGATGTTGAGAGGGGGATGAAATTTCGAAAGGGGATAGAGAATTTCCAATCTTCTGGCTTCGATTGGAAATTCCATGAACCCTCGAGGGCTGGGCGACGGTGAAAGGGGCGCGGGAGGGAGGAAGGGAGGGTGAGAGAGAGAGCGAGAAAGTGGGGGGGTATTCGAAACAAGCTTACAAGGACGAATCGAATTGCCGAGAGGGCAGGAGGATGGGGCGGTGTGTGTTAAAATCGTGTGTAGGCCATAATAGGCGTAAAATAGGCGGGTAAAGGGGACGAATGGAAGGGGGGGGGGGGGGCTGACGCACGAATTCACGAAATACTATTCTGTTTGTTCAATTATATCTGGCTCGATATCAGCAGGGCGTATCGATTTAATTTCACGTAATAAAATGGCTCCAAGTTGACGGTCGTTCAATAATTTCATCATTATTTTTGGTTTTCAACAAAAATTCTAGATATTATTAGAGAATAACGAACTTTTCGATCAATCGTTTTCCAATTTACTTTCACATTTACAATTGATCAGGACAGACGGAAAAAATTACCGAATACCAAAACGAGTAGGGAAGTATTCTCGAATACCGCGCCGGTGTTTGGTGCCATTTTGTTCATTAAGAAGAAATCATCATACTATTGTTTTTTTTCTGAAGAATCTCGTAAATTGTTCATAAAAATTTTTCAACGAATCGTGCGAATTGAAGTTTATTTTTTTTTCACATACCTTTGGCGTCGAGAAAAATTGATTCAATTCAATTAACTATTTACGTCAGTATTTTTATTTTTTTTACTACCGATCTTTACCACTTTTTTTACGATCAGTCAAGTGTAACGTCACGTTAATGTTTTGTGGGGCAATTTATTCTTACGAAAAATTGCGTGTAAGACGTAAATCCGGATAAACAGTCACCGTAATTAATTTAATTGCGGATTTGAGAGTGGCTCTTTCCGACAATTGCGGTACAATAGCAGACATGTATATATGTATGCGTGCAGTTGGTGTTAGCGCGAGAAGAGAGGCGTCGAAGCATTCGCGAACCGCAATATCACGCTTTGCTAACTCCCTCCCGCAACTGCACAACCTCATTTGTAACAATTAGTTGTCAAACTCTCGTCATACGACAGAACTGTCATTCTTTATTACGAAAAAATAAAACAAAAACAATTAAAGTATTTTGCCATTAAGTAAAAATTATAATAAAAATTAAATTACAAGCGACGAAAGAATGGAAAAAAAAATTTATTGCAACGATGATGGACCGGATATGAGCTTGACGAATTTTTTTCGTCCTTATTTCTTGTGTATATCGACTTTTTGCGGTTACCACGCGAAAGAAAATAAATGAGAACGCGTTTGGCATCCTTTGTGATGGGAGAAAAAATCTCTGGTCCCTCGTCGTCGTCGTCGTCGTCGACCGACCGTCTCCCTTTTCACCGAGAGTTTCTTTTTTGGATAGTGCTGAGATTTTTTGCCGGGGCAGGGAGGGGATTTTCCTCGTTTCGTTCCAGAGAATCCAAAGACCGGGTAAGCACACTGGCTTCGTGGGCTTTTCACGTAGTGCATGCGAAAAGATGAGGGGAATAAGAAAAATCACGAGGAAGCAAGGTTGTAGGGTGCCGGGCTAGCTCCACGCGAATGAATGAGGTTCAAGAGCCTCGTTAAATCTGAAAAGTGGCTTCACTCTCCCGCGATCCCACGCATATAATTCGACCTCTTTCTCGCTCGCTCTCACTCTTTACTCTCTTATTCTCTTCTCATCTTCATTTTTCATATGTTGGTTGGGCCTTTTTTTCATCAGCGCAAATTCCGTCGCATAATTTCCATCGAGTATTCGCTTGCAATATGCGCAATGTGGCTCAAAAGTGATCGCGGCATAAGATTGAGTACCGTCGAGTACACGGAGTGCCCTGAGTACCGTTGAGTACTCTGAGTACAGTCGAGTGAGATAAGTGCCGATGAGTTACCCGAGTACCGCCGAGTAACGAATATGACCGAGTACTGTTCAGAGCTGTGAGTACCTTCGAGTAATCCAAGTACTACCGAGTTTCGTCGAGCACTTTGAATACCGTTCACCATTCTGAGTGCGTTTAGCTGCTCCACGCACCATTGAGTACCGTGAGTTTCGTTGATAACTCTGAGTACCGTTGAATATCCTGTGCAACGTCGAGAGTTCCGAATATCCCGAGGTCCCTGAGCACCATTCGACGCCCTTAACGCCGTTGAGTACCGTGAATACCGCCGAGTACTCTATGCGCCATTGAAATGACACGAGTAGCGTCAAGTACTCTGATTACTGTTCAGTACAGTTTGAGTATTCTAAGCACCATCCGGTGCTGTGAATACCGTCGAGTTCTCGGAGTACTTAGAGTACTTCCCGTACTTTTAGTTTTTCGTAGATGTTAAGTATTTTGAGCACTGTGAATAACGAAAAATTCCAATACTTTGAGTACGGGAATAATTTGCAAATTATTGCTGTGAGGTACAATAATATACGTGTCACCCGACCGCCGAATACCGTGGTTCATATTACTCCTCACGAAATTTGCTTCCACGTTGCACTCCGAGCACTCGGCCGCTACAATTCGTGAATTATTTCGCGGATAAATACACGCGACAGACGGTGTCACTTGCCGGGGCTGCTTGTCGAACAACAAGAGCAGTTGCAGTTTGTAAGTTCGCGAGAGAGTACTCTACAGACTACTAATAGAGGAAATGGGCTGCGGGGTACTGGGGTATTTAATTTTCGCATATGCATATATCCATCTTTTGTTTATGTATGGGGTATTCCCTGCCAACTGGACAAATGTCTGACCCCTTACTATGCTCGACGATCGTTCATTTTTTTATATCATTGTTTTAACTCGAAAAAGCATAATACTTGAAATTTCTTGAACTCAAGTAAAATTAATTCAATTAATTTTAATTAAGTAAAGGGTATTACTTTGAAAAATGATTTCAGTAGATTATTATGTCATACAAAATGTTTGGCATTTTATTTCAAAACATAAAAATGATCGTTTTTAATGGAGATATTGAAAATTCCTTGAAAAAATACGGTTCAAGCGCAAATTATAAAAATATAGAAAACAATGAGCAAAATACCAGATGGCTAGATGTTGGTCGTGTTGCCATGGAATACAAAAATGTATGATAGAGAATTCGAGGGGTGATCGAATTCTCGATATTCCACTCTAACGAGCGATGCAATTTATACTCGTTATAAATATTCATAAACGAGCACGAGTGATGGTAGATATATTGACAAAAATAAAAAAATATCGCACCGACGTAAGATCCGGGGAGGGATGAATTCCTGAATCGCTTAAAAAAATGTATCATTTATGAATATTATAGCATTTTTTTTCCTAGCCATAAAATATTCATTTAATATTTTGCAGAGTACTTGTTTTTATATGCTGTATGTAGTTGGTATTGTAGCTTGGGCGATCTCAATCCTCGGATTTTTCGAGAAATAAACAAAAATTTACGACTATCTTGATTTTTTGCATTTTCCCATCGACGTTTTGGGCCTTCAACAAAAACTCATTGTGATTCTGAATCAGCAGAAAATGTCCGATCGTATGTAGAGACTTAAAACGTAATGGAAGACGAACAAATATGTTTTCCTTTTTGTGTCCACTTTGGGAAAAATTTGACGATATCAAAATTTCAAATAGCCATAACTTTCCGGCTACTTGACCGATTGAGACTTGACGGGTGGGTTTTGGAAATGCCGCATGTAGACTTAGAAAATGCCGTTTGAATCATCCGGATATCTCAATTTTGGTGGCACTGAGCGTATTTTGAAAAATGACCAAAAATGATTGACAGTGCCAACATTTTTGGTTCAACTTTAGGAGTACGGAAAAAATTGAAAAAACATCGTAGCTCAATGTAAGAGACGGCGTTTTAGAGGGTGAACGCTTACGAAGAGAATGCGGATGGATTGAAGTCTTAACTGTAATAAAATAAATAAATACAGCGATTTTAGTGCACCAACTCATTTTTGGCCAAGGTAGAAAAAAAAGGATTTTCCTTAATTTGTTTCGGAACCTATATCAATGCATTTTTTTCCCCGTTGATCATTAATCTACGAGAAATTTTCTCAGCAAATTCAAAATTCCATTAATTATTTTCGACAATGGTTTTTAACAAAAAAAAATAGAGTTTATTTTATTTGAATAAATCTTCATTTAAATCAACTGAATTATTGCGACAAAAATATTCCTTTCATAAAATAAAACTTACATGAATTCTATTGAATTCAAATAAATCAATCCTCGATCCTTGATCTATGTAGATCGAGAGGCACGAAATAAAATAAGTTTAAAAAAATCGAAACTGGAGGTAAGTTAGCTCGAGAGATAAGAGCGCGCCAATGTTTCACAATGAACACTATCTTTATTGATCTGTTGGAGCTAGAGGCGGTTGTTGCGCATCGAGGGTAGTTCAAGATGGCGACTTGGATGGCTCACGCGTTTGGTCTTTACCTTCTGATGCATCAGCTCTGTTGCATTAACTGTTCATCGGTCTCCAAAACTTTTACTTTTCCGGAATATCCATACAAGGAGACGAGCAAAAATGTGAGTGGGAAATTAACATTTTCATAATTCATGTTTTTCGTTTCAATTTACTTTTTGCACCCCCGGTGTGTCCGTGCCAACAGTGAATTTTCCAGGGCGCATGACGGCAAAGTCTCGAACGAAAGATCCTACCTCATTTTGAGGAATCAAAAGGGCGCGCTATTTGAAAAATAATTTGAAATTTGAAGTTTTAGTAATTTTCGAAAAATCGGAGAACAATTAGTTTTCATTAATTTTCTGGATTAACGTAATATTCTTTAGTGCCGGACTTGCTTTTTTAACTTTATTCGCTGTAGAACGAAAAAAACAGTGCAAATGTTACGAAATTTTGAGATTGACATGAAAGTTATGAGTTTTTGATAAAAGCTCAGTGTGATTCGTAATCAGCGGGAAATTTCCGATCCATAAAGGTCGTGAATCATGCTAGAAGATGCGAAAAAAATTATTCATTTTTTCCAAGGCCACTCGACTATCTAAAGATGTCGAAATTTCAATTGGCCATAACTTTCCTTGGGTTTGACCGATTGAGAGACATGTGTAGGGTTTTGAAAATGGTGCGATTAGACTTGGAGAATGGCACTTGGTTCATCCTAATATCTCAATTTTTGTGACCGTGAGAGCATTTTGAAAATCATCGATATCGCATCAAAATAGGGATTTCAAAAGCTTGCAGAAATCGATGGAATAACTTTGAAAATCTGTTAAGAATTGAAGAGGAAAATCGTCGATCAATGAATCAAGCGGCATTTTAAGGCTCGAATGATTGCAAAGAAAATGAGTACAGAGAGGAGTTGCAACTCCGTCGGTAAATAAAATTACAGCTATTTTAGTAAAGCCACTAATGCTAATATGCAAAAAAGTAAATATCGTTTAACCTTCTTCTAGGAATAATAAATCCATTAGGGACTTTAGAATACCGCAAAAGAAGTGTTGTTTTCGAAGTATCATTTTCTGAAAAACATTAATTATACTTTGATAAAGAGATATTGATTGATTTGCAGGAACTATTGTTCAGGGAGTACGAGCAAGCTTGCGAGGAAAGCGGGGCATGTAAAATGATGTCACAACATCAGAGAGCCGGAACAGTGGCAAAGACACGTTGCATAAGGGAGTGCGTCTCTCCCTCGTGTTACAAGCAAATTTATCTTTTTGATCAGGTACATAAAGTCACTCAATTAAACGATAATTAGAAAATGGCGACCGAAAAAAATGATTCGATTATAATGAAATTTAATACCTATGGATTATTGTGGTTACTGATTGCGAATTAGATGTCAAAAATTCAAAATTCAAAATGGCCGAGGATAGATTTCAAAAAAATACTAGATAATACGATAAAAAGCCAAAAAATATTTTGTTTTCAATGAAATTTCGTATCTTAACGTTTTCAAGATCACTGATTTCGTAGAAACGTCAAAATTTGAAAAATCAAAGTGGTCGTTCAACATTGGCTGTTTAAAAAAACAAAAATGTGATTAGTATTCAATGAAACTTGGTATTTGAGGATTTTTCAGATCGTTAATTTGGCTTTCAATAGAAAAATGTCCAAATTCAAAATGGCGGGCTGAGCGTTCTAAAAAATATCTACTTAACGATTTTTAAGATCGCCGATCTCAAATTCAATCTGCAAAACTTTCAAATTCAAAATGGCAGCACATCCAACGATAAAAATAACCCGATTGCTATTCATATTAGTGCTCCAGTATTTTTTATATCACTCATTTCGAAATCAATGTGAAAAATCGAATTGACCAAACTGATGAATAATTAATAACTTTTTTTATATTTCAGTTGGAAGAGGGTGAGATCGACGTTAGACTGAATTCGTTCAAGGGTTGTTTCATGCAACGCAACGGAAGACCGAGAAAGTAGTGAAAAATCCTTGACTCTTCGTTACGAGAGCTTTTATAACTAAAAAAAAAAAACGAAATTTTTATCTCTCTGCGAAACTGACAAATCGTCGCGTCCGAAGAAAAAAAATTACAAATATTGTTATTACATAAAATACGACGATTCGATCAGTTAAAAATTGAAACAAAGTTCCGTGAGGCCGAGCTTTTTTGCAAGGACACGATTTATATTGTGATATTTATATCATTACGCACAATTGCACGACACATCTAATAATAATAATAATAAACATAATAATAATAATAATAATATATTACATATAACAAAATTTCATCACTTGTTATTCTCCGTAAAACGGAATATTTTCTGTATTGCTAGACTGTCATTGCCCGTATATACAATATGAAATTTTTCTGCAACGTCCATTTCTTCTAACATGAATAAAAATAAAATAATAAAAATTCTCGATCTATTTTTTTTTTACTCTCAACAGAAAACTCACCGATTTTATGAAATTCTAAGAAACCATAACAAAAATCAGTAAAATCATGTGTCTTTTTTGTTTCGGTGATACCAAAATAAGGGATACCGAAATATTTTTTTGGCAATGAAAAAAAATATTCTGATCCATATATAAAAAAATCGTTACAAAAATTTAGTCTTTTACATTTGTTTCATTTTTTAAAAAAAGGCATGTTCTCTCTTTTGATATTGTCGAAACGATTAGTGTTTTTGAAGCTATTGTTCGAAATTAACTTACCGACCGTCGATAACAACTCCGATATTGCAAGTTGAAGGCCGCCGTCACATCGCCTCCCCCCAGGCGCAGCGAAATTGAAAAATGTGGTCACAAAATGACGTCTACGTTTCCGGCTGTCATTTGACAATTTTCTCTGGATTTGTCTGCGCTTTCAGGACTTTTCTTTGCCAGTCATTGTCGATTAGCGTTCGCGAGTGTCATTTTTACCTCAAACAAGCAATTCAACGTAATGAATAAAAATTTTCAAGTTCAAAAAATAAATCGTAATCACATAAAAGTGTAGATCGATGCGTATTGAAAAATTTTGAAGCCATTGTTCGAAATTAACTTACCAACCGTCGATAACAACCCCGATATTGCAAGTTCAAGGCCGCCGCCACATCGTCACCGCCCAGGCGCGCGAAATTGAAAAATGTAGTCACAAAATGACGTCTACGTTTCGGGCTGTCATTTGACAATTTTCTCTGGATTTGTCTGCGCTTTCAGGACTTTTCTTTGCCAATCATTGTCAATTAGCGTTCGCGAGTGTCATTTTCACCGCAAACAAGCAATTCAACGTAGTGAATAAAAATTCTCAAGTTCAAAAAGAAAACCGTAATCACAAAAAAAGTGTAGATCGAGGCGGATTGAAAAATGTTCAGCTTAGGACGTCGACTATTCTCGACTTTAGAAAAGACGAAAAATAACACGACGAGGAAAATTAGGTGAGACAAATTTAATTAATGGTTACGAACTTTTTATTTCAAACGTGTTATATAAATTATCATACAAATACAATAATCATAATAATAATATATTATAAATGTTAAACAATCCTGAGCAATTACTCTACATAATAGATAATGAATTATTAATCACTGGAACGAATTCGTGATTATATATATATATATATTTATAATATAATAATAATAATAATAATAATAATGTAGAATACACCGTTAATGACATAACTATATAAACAATCCATTCGCTATAAGTGGGGGGAGGGGATTAAACATTCGGGTCAAATGAAAATTTGTCAACTCTCTCTTCAGACGCAAACATCATAAACTATACATTATAAACATTAAATGATTCGTAACTTTCTATAAAAATGACATTTTTTACATTATCAATGAACAAAGTGGAAAAAAAAAATTGATTTTTCAATATTTATATTATACGTGCGAGTGTGTGCTCTGCGATGAGTCCTTATGTGCAACTATACACAACAAAATAGGAAGAAAAAGGAAAAACGTGTCGCAGGTTAGCTCATCGTTCGACGAGGTATATAGAAACGAAGAAATTTTAACGTTACTTTGTTCGGGTACGAAGGGGAATATTATTGTCTGCGATGATTGATGCTTTTTGTGACTATCGGTACATTCTCTCTCTGGAAGTTCGAAGAAAAGAGAGGGAGAGAGAGAAGTACTTTTGTATGAAATTTTTTCGTTTGTTCCGTAGCATATGTTTGCCCTCGTTGTATATGTCGTAGTAGCAAAGTTCGAAAGATTCAAGTTTCTTGGGCGATAGTGAGCAAATGTTTTTTTTTTGACGAAAATATTTAACTCGACGTTGAACAAAAGTTTGTCGAATCTTCCGATCGAGCAATTTTGTCTCTTTCTTCTCTTCATATGCTTCTCGGGTTTTGGCAGCTTTGGGAAGGGATTTTTTTTTCGTCTCCGAAGAGAACATTTTTCGGGTATCGTGCAAGTTCTCCTTGGGCCCCTATACGAATTGGACGAAGAAAATGAAAAAAAACCATTTTAAAGTTGTTTTTCTGGCAAATTACAGTTTCGTGTCGGTAGTGGGTTTTTTTTTTCTTCTTTCACCATCTCTCTCCTCGGAGCACGAGCGAATCGTTTATTCAACGATTATTAGTTCTTCTTCAACACCGATCGAGACGAAATGTTGGTCATAGCTCGAATCTCTTTTTTCTCTCAGCGACCATGCCCACTGCGGGGAGTGGGGGGTGGAGGGAATATTGGTATCCTGGTGTTGGAGTCGAGGGCAGGCTTTTGCAACTTCTGCCTGACCACCTCACTGATGGAGACCTCATCAGCTCTGAAATTAGAAGAAAAAAAAAAAACAAAAAAACACATTTATTTCATATTTTCTGTGATAAAATATTTTCTAAATTACAAATCGCAAAAAAATAACAAAAAAATAACAAACCTGCAACGGAGAGAGCTGCGGGTTCCGGGGTGAGGGGGGATGTGTAACGAGAGTTGGTACTGATGGTGTGTGCCTTCTGCCGCTGCTGCTTTTCACTTTGCTCGCTCTCCTGCCACTGGATGCCAGACTTCCTGACTCGCATCGGTGTTGAGCAACCTTTTGTGTGTGTTTTTTTTTATTCATTCAAATTCAACATTTCAATTACATCGTTTTTTTTTGTACCCGTTAAAAATTTATCATGTGAGAGAGAGAGAGAGAGAGAGATCGATATATCGATTCGTAGAAAAATAAAAACAAAATACACAGGCATTGTTAGGTATTAAAGTGCCCGAAAAACTGAACAAATAGGGCAAAAACTATAAGTGAAAATAAACAGAAAAAAATATCACGAAATTTGTACAAATTTCGCGATTTAACAGTCAGTTAATATATTAATTATTTTACGTGTATAAATTGATTATTATACCTATGTAAACTGAACGACCATTACATTTTTTTATTTTATTCTATTATTATTATATATAAAAGGCCTTATAGTTTTTGATTTTTAAAATTTAACTTATAATCACTCTTTGTTTTAGTTAATGATACCGCTTAGATTCAATGGGTTATTAGTTAGTAATTATTAATTCGTAAGACTTATGAAATTTTTTTTTTTAAGCTAGGCCATTAATAAAAAGCAATCTTGGTATTTCTGGTGGACAAAACTTAACGATAAATCGAGGAAAAATGAATGTATTTCGTCTTAACGACATTTTCCTTGAGCTACATAAAATCCATATCCAAAATTCAAAAGGCATTTTTTAACAAATTTTTTATTTTTATTTACGACTCGTAAAATTCGTTCAATCCCAATTTTTCGTAGTTTATATCGTTGAATAAGTTCTTTCGACTTCTACTCATCGAAATTTCTTTTATTAGCTCCTCAATTTCGAGAAAATTTGCCTTAATTACTTTTTTTAATCTCACCATAAACAAGTTGTTGTAATTGATAAACAATCAATATTATCGCAAATGTTTGACAGAGAATTCTTAGAGAATCTTTCAATAAACAAAATGAGCCTTTAGTCATCAAGATCCCATCAAAATTACTACTTTGGCATTAAAAAAATTGCATCAGTCGTTTTTTCATTTTTTTTTCATGCGGTTTTTTCAATGTAGATTTTTGAAAAATCGTTTGATTGTCGTGATTGACCACTCATTTTGCTCGTTAGTGAATACTCTACGGCCTGTCTTGACGAAAATCTTTAGTTGATTTCTCCGATAGAGAAATAAGTTGAATTAACTTCGTCATTTTTTCCTACTTCTATAAACAAATGGCTGTAATTTATAAACAATGGATATTATCCAAAGTATTCTATAATGAATTCATAAAGAATCTTCTAACAAACAAAATGAGCAGTCACTCGTCAAGATCCGATAAAAATGACAATATTGGCATTCAAAAAACTGCACGACACTTTTTTCATTCAATTTTTTTACTCGCAGTTTATTGAATGTAGAATTCTCAAAAATGTCCGGATTTTGATGAACGACCGCTCAATTCGTTCATAACCGAATAACCTATGAATTCACTTCATCAAATTCTTCATTCGATAATTCAATCACGAAATAAAATGAATAAATTTATAAATTTTTCATCTCTGTACAAAAAAAAAACGACTGTAACTCATAAACAATGAACCTTATCGGAAATGTATGACAGAGATTTCGTAGAGATCATTGCGACAAATAAAATGAGCAGTCACTGATCACGATCCGTCGGTTATTAAAATTTTGACATTAAAAAAACTGCGAGAAAAAAACCGCTTTTTGTCGATTATTGTCAAAAAATGCAATTTTTCCTGCACATTGATTATCATATATTTTTTCCCTGTAACAGGAAATGTTAATTTCCTCATTCCGTCACACTTTTCTTCTCATAATTTTTTCTCCTAAAACTCCAGAGCACTAATTAAAAATCTTGAACTAAAATAAATTCACTTTATCATCGATTACCAGCAAATGTCACTATGATAGAAGAAGCAACCATCACTCCGTCCATTAAATGTGTCGATATAACGTGCACAAGGCCGCACAAAGTAAGAAGTACACGTGTTAATTACTTTTTTTCCGCAACCACCATTTTTCCACTACTGTTATTAAAGCCACAGTCCATTAAAATAATTATCTCGAACGATGATGTAATTCGCTCTGATCCTACGAGCAAGACGTGAAATTGCGCAATTGTGTGTTTTTCCCCCGACAATTCAATTATTCCGATGTAGAAGTGAGGAAATTGCGTTAAAAACATCGAAAAAAAAAAGAAAAAAAAAACAGAGTAACAGGCATTGTTGAAAAATCGCGGTACGTCTAGAAAGCCCAGAGACCTCGAGAGAAGGCCCAACAAAAATTGTCGATAGAAATGCGCCGTTGAAAGAATTTAGAAAATTTTTCTCAATGAAAATTCCATTAATTTTATGAAAACAATTGTTTTTTGTCCTTTTTCTCCTCTGTACCTTGATACTGATGAGGAAGACCCGTCCTCGGTCTAAGACTGTCCCAGAGAGCTGTTCTCGTGCAATTTTTATCATTTTCCTCGTTTCTAACGTTAATTTGTCGAGAAACTGCAGTACCGACAGTCGGTAAAACGTGCGAATTCGTATAGGGCAAAGAAACCGATCTTAGACGCTCGAGTCTGTACGAAATATTATTTTTCTTCGTCGCTCTCTCCTCGGACAATGATTTTCGTAATGTGCTAAACGTGCCGGTCGTTTTTAAACACGTGAGAGACATTTTTTTCGTATCCTCGACGTTAGTCGCTCTCGTTATCGGATTATCGTTGTTACTCGACGCACGACGAGGGCTCGTTTGTGACGATGAAAATTGGCTTGGTGAAGATGAATTTTTTGTCATCTCGCACGTAGATCTGTCACGAAGATTGTCCCCATGCTGTTAGCGAATTGATATACATAATATTATTACAATGTTACGTAATAGTATTATGTATACTGTGTCGTACATGTGTTGCGTGAATTTACGGTTTTTTTTTTGTGTCCTCCTTAAATTGCCTTCGATTTTTCGTGAGATTTTATCGCGTCGGGGCTGTCAATCTGTAGTTTTACGTTTCGTTTGGTAAGCATATATTTTTTTACAATATATTTATATTTGTATATACATATATTTATTTATAATTTTACATTACCGATACTTTGGGTTTTTTCGACAGAATTATATTGAATGTGCCATTTTGAATTTCGGCATTTTTACACTAAATTTCTTATCAGTGAATTAAACAATCCTTAGGTACCAAGTTTTAATAAGATCGTGTAATTTTTCCGCCATTTTCAAATGCGAATTTTTGAGATAAAATTTAAAAACAGCGACCTCGAAAATCCCCAGGTACCAATTTTCATTAATATGCCATTTTCAATTTGAAATTTTGGACATTCAATTCGAAATCAGCGATTTCGAAACCTGTTGGGCAACAATTTTATTTGTTTTTTGATCTTCCATATCGTTTCTGTTATTTTAAATCTCGACATTTATAGATTGAATCCAAATCATCGACACAAATTCCCAATTACTAAAATCCACGAATAACTTCTTGTTTTTTTTTCATTGGCAATGTTGACTGCGCCATTTTGATTTTTCGAAATTACTATTGCTGAATTCGAGTAGTAATTACAGATTGGCAACCCTGATATGCAATCGCATGTTATGGCCAAGTTCTTCATTGGGCTACGTTGACTATTTTGCCAAGAGCTAACGAAAAAAAAAACGCTGTTCCAATAAACAAAGTACTAGTATGTACAAGTAAAAAAAACCGTGAAAAAGCACAACCAGAAAAAACATCAACTAGCGCGCTCGATAAAAAGTCTAAAAACTAAGAGTTCGTGCAAAGCCCACACACCATAATATGCAATTGCCCGGGTAAGAATTGGACAAAAAAAAACAAACAAAAATTGTCCAACTCTGTGCTCAAAAAACCGGATGGAGTTAGATTTGTTGTTATACACATGTAACCGACGTAAACCGTGATTTTGAAATTATTTATTATGTGAAACGTGACGACAGAAAAAAAAATTACCTTGAGCTGTTGCTGAAGACGATGTATCTCTTCGCGTTGTTCGGCAATCTCGCTGTCGCGTCCTCTCAAAAGTTGTATCGTATCGTTGATCCCACTGTCGTTTGTCTCGAGAACAAGATGGGCGCGCAGTTGTTTGTTTCTCGCGTCCAATTGCATTATGTGCTGTTGCGCCTGTGCCACTTGTTTCGTCAGAGAACCAACTTTTTCCTCGAGTGCCGCGGATTCCACGCACTTTGACGAATACTTGGATGACAAGGAGAGAATCTCTTGCTTTATCTCCTCCATCTCTTCCCTGCGGAACAACAGACAACTGCGCCTTAAAAAAAAAAAAAAGAAAACAAAAACGTGAAAGGGTCTAAATTGCATTTAATTTTCACAAAGATTATTGGGCAAACGGAGTACTAGATCGACTCTACACAGTACAATAATACACATTGGATCGTTGACAGACGTATATTGTAGTGTTATTCAGCGTGCAGAGTTGGGGATGTGTAGAGTTAGAACGTGTAGGGTTAAACCGTGTAGGTTTAAACCGTGTAGGGTTAAACAGTGTAGGGTTAAACCGTACAGGGTTAAACCGTGTAGGGTTAAACCGTGTAGGGTTAAAACCTGTAGGGTTAAACCGTGCAGGGTTAAACCGTGCAGGGTTAAACTGTGCAGGGTTAAACCGTGCAGGGTTAAACCGTGCAGGGTTAAACCGTGTAGGGTTAAACCGTGTAGGGTTAAACCGTGTAGGGTTAAACCGTGTAGGGTTAAACCGTGTAGGGTTAAACCGTGTAAGGTTAAACCGTGTAGGGTTAAACCGTGTACAGTCAACAGGCGTGTAGTTAAAATGTGTACGATCAATGCTTATAGAGTTAAAACACGTGGAGTCGACATGTGTAGGGTTAAAACGTGTAAATTTGATACGTGCCGAGTCAAACCGTATAGAACCGACAACTTCGGAGTTTAAACGTGTAGAGTCAATACGTCCAGAATTAAAACGTGTAGAGTCAATACGTCCAGAATTAAAACGTGTAGAGTAAATAATTCCAGAGTTAAAACGTGTAGAGGCGACATGTTTCGGGTTGAAATGTGTACATTTAACACGTGCAAAGTTAAAGTGTTTAGATTCGATACATGTAGAATTAAAAAGTGTACAGTCATCACGTGTAGAGTTAAAAAGTGTACAGTTGACACGTGCAGAGTTAAAACGTGCAGAGTTAAAACACGTGGAGTCGACATGTGTAGGGTTAATACATCTAAATTCGATACATGTAGAGTTAAAAAGTGTACAGTCGCCACATGCAGAGTTAAAAAGCATACAGTCGACACGTGCAGATTTGAAAAAAAACATGTAGAGTCGACACGTGCAAAGTTAAAACGTGTATAGTAAATACGTCCAGAGTTAAAACGTGTAGGGGCGACATGTTTCGAGTTTAAATATGTACATTTAACACGTGTAAGGTTAAAGTGTTTAGATTCGATACATGTAAAATTAAAAAGTGTACACTCGTCACGTGTAATGTTAAAAAATGTACAGTCGACACGTGTAGAGGTAAAACGTGTAGAGTAAATACGTCCAGAGTTAAAACGTGTAGAGGCGACATGTTTCGGGTTGAAATGTGTACATTTAACACGTGTAAAGTTAAAGTGTTTAGATTCGATACATGTAAAATTAAAAAGTGTACAGTCGACACCCGTACAGTTAAAAAGTGTACAATTGACACGTGCAGAGTTAAAACGTGCAGAGTTAAAACACATGGAGTCAACAGGTGTAGGGTTAATACGTCTAAATTCGATACATGTAGAGTTAAAAAGTGTACAGTCGACACGTGCAGAGTTCAAAAGCATACAGTCGACACGTGCAGATTTGAAAAAACATGTAGAGTCGACACGTGCAAAGTTAAAACGTGTAGAGTGAATACGTCCAGAGTTAAAACGTGTAGAGGCGACATGTTTCGGTTTGAAATGTGTACATTTAACACGTGTAAATGTTAAAGTGTTTAGATTCGATACATGTAGAATTAAAAAGTGTACAGTCGACACGCGTACAGTTGAAAAGTGTACAATCGACACGTGCAGAGTTAAAACACGTGGAGTCAACATGTGTAGGGTTAATACATCTAAATTCGAGACATGTAGAGTTAAAAAGTGTACAGTCGCCACGTGCAGAGTTAAAAAGCATACAGTCGACACGTGCAGATTAAAAAAAACATGCAGAGTCGACACGTGCAGAGTTAAAACGTGTACAGTCGATACGGCATATAAAAGAGAAAACTTACTCGTGTTCCTTGTGCAAAGCTCCGATATCCTCTCGGGCCTGCATCTGCTTGATGAATTCCGCTTTAAACTTGGCGATCTCCTTCTGTACCTCGTGCTCGTGAGCTTTTCTCATTGCATCGAGAGCGGCCAGTGTCGCTTGAGTCTCTTCCGACAGTGCTTGTTCCTTCTCCACTCGTAGATTCTCCAATTCCTGACGATGTTTCTCCTCCATCTCGGCGATAATCCGCCTGTGAGAATTTTCCATCGCGAGCAAGCCCTTCTCGCACAGTCCCCTCAGCTGTTTTATCTCCTCCTTGTAGCGCTTTCGCGTTTCCGCGTCGGTATCGAGTTCGGCGCTTATCGATCGTTGATAAGCCGCTCTGAGCTCGTTAACGTGCGCCGAATGTTCCGAATCCATGGCGTTCAAACGTTGCTCGAGTTTTCTCGCTCTCTCACGCAAACTCGCCGCTTCTTGCTCGTACTGGCTCGTCAAAGAGTGTCGTTGATTCTCCATTACACCCTTAACATCGGTAATCTCTCTGTCTCGACTTCTCCTCATACCGTCGATTTCCTCCCCATGCTGACGGCTCATTCTCTTCATCGTCTCCTGCATCAACGAACAATGCTTGCAGCTCTTCGCCAAATCGCCCACACGTCTCACCCGGTCCCGTAGATCCGTAAATTTATCGAAAATGTCCGACCAGTTCGACAATTCCGCGCACAGCGACACCTCGCAATGTTCCTCCATCTTCTCGTCCGTTGGCGCGAGATATCTCGCCAAACCAACGAGATCTTCCTCGAGACACGACAACGAACGTCCAACAACGCGCAAATCCTCGTTCGTCCTCTGTTTACCAGCCAGCCTGTCCTCGCAATCGTTCCCGAAACGTCGATAGAGATATGAAAATTCGCCGTTCAACAAACTATCATCCATCGAGCCGTTGTCATTGGTCAACTCGGCTATAACGTCCTCGTGTTTGATAAGACTAGACACGAAGTTCGTTCCGCTTTCGTAACTCAATTTTTCGCCTCTGACAGTGCTGTCGTCGCTCAGCAGCGTGATTCGCGCGTCGATGAGCGACTTTTGCGCGACAACATCGGCATAATCGTTCAACAATTGTCTCGAGTCGTAACGCGTCGGCTTAACGTTGCTTTTCATTAATTTCATACGATTCAACGCGTCCTCGTACGCTGACGTTAATTCGCCCACGGAATAATCCATCTCGCGACGAAGTCTCGCCTGCGCCGCGTCGATCCAATCCTCGAGACTCGTGCTAACTTCGAAACTCAAACATACATCGCTTATCGAGGTTATGTTCTGCTCGTAAATTTGTCCGCAACGCGTTATAACGCGCGACACCTCGGCCTGCACGAGCTCTTTGTTCACGGTCTCTTGCGCCATTGTTCGCGCCTCGCGTATTCGACGATCCTCGTGAAGTTTCTTCGACGGCAATTGTTTCCCAAAATCTTCTTGCTCCGATAGGCTCAACGTCTCGGCGGCCAGAGCGTCCGCTAATTCACGAAGTTTCGTGTCTTTGTATCGCTGCATTATTTCGTCGACCTCGCGCTGTTTCGTCGACAGATAATCGCGAAAATCATTTCGCGGATTTGTCGGGACGCTACGATCGCTTTTAATTAGTGGAGCGTCCCTCGCGATGGCGCTACCGCCGCTTCTCGCGATTGTATCTCTCGCTGGAGCGCTACGATCGCTTTTAGTTACCGACGCGTCCCTCGCGAGGGCGCCACTCTCATTTCTCACGGTCGTATCTCGCGTCAGAGCGTCACGATCGTTTCTAGTTACCGTGGCGTCCCTCGCGAGGCCACCACTGTTGCCGTCAACTTTCTCCTTATCCCACAAAGTTCCACCTATCGTAACTAACTTATTGGCTAATATTCTCGTTAGATATTGAACGTAACTCGTGTTTTGGTAAATTTTCGGCCTAGTTCCGTAAACCTTAGACTTTAAGTTTGAAATAAGATGACTAGTTTCGACCAATTCGCCGAGTAAAACGCTTCTCTCGTAACCACGGCCCAACGAACATTTTATCTGACGCAAGACAATTGTTTCGTAAGCCAGCCTCTCGGCGACGAGCTCGAGCTTCGCTCTCTCATCGAGCTGATTGTTCGCCGATAATATCTGTCGTTTTTTCGCCAATTCCAACATTTTGTCGCTCAACAGAGTCTCCAATTTGGCAACAACGACGCCTACCGATTCGATCAATTGATTCGTCGGCTGTTGGCTCTTTTTACATTCGAGGCAACTTTCGAGAATTTCATTGACGTCCCGCAAACATTTTTCCGCCTTTTCCTCGGCCTGCGTCGAGCCAAGACACTTTTCCAAACGTCTCTTTGACTTGGCCACGACTCTCTCCAATTTCTTCAATCTCATCACAATTTCCTTCGACACTTGACTCGTCGACGAGCCACTCGTCGTTTCGCTACACTCGCTCGAATCTTTTTCACAATCGCTCACCACCAATTGCTCGCCAACCTGGGCAACTTTCGTCTCGAGCGTGCTCAGTCTTATCAGGACTTTCATTGGCTCGGAGCTCGTCGCGCTGTCCAATGATTTTCTACGTAATCTCGCACGATCGAGACTCTTGGGCTCGCGCTTACGATCCCTCTTCGGATTTGTCGCTGCCTCTTTGGACGTTGGCAGAACGGATATCGGATCTTTTGTACATTTTACGCCACGCTCGATCGAGCATATCTTCGTCTCGAGATCGTTCAGCTTGTCCTCGAGCTCTTGGGATATTTGAAAGGACTCGCGTCCCTTCAGGGATAACGATCTTCTCTTGTCCCGTGTCTCAGCTTTCGTTAATTTTTGCTTCAACGTTCTTACTTGTTTTTCGCTCGTTGCCAACTTGTTCGTTAGATCCTGAATCCTCGCCGCCATTAATTGTACTTGCGCTTGATTCGACTCGCTCACACGAGATTCGTCCTGCTTGTGTGCGAATATCTCCAATTCAAGGGCGTCCTGGGTCGTGTGTGCTTCCCGAAGCTCCTTCCTCATTGCTCGTATCTCCAGTACCGCCTTCTCGAAACGACCTCGCAACTCGTCGAACTCTTCCATGATACTGCAATGTCGACGAACGGAGAAAGTTATTGCGAGACCATTTCGATTATTCGTTGAGGAAGGAGGGGATGTTGGTACGTGAACGAAAATGACAATGATTTCAATGAAAATTGGTACCTCTGAGTTTTCGAGGTTATAGAAGGCGAATTCAATGTGAACATTTTTTTAATTCAAAATGGCGCTTCCAATGCTGCCAAAAAGATAGAAATTATTGGATTTTAAGGGAAATCGATAACCGGAGGTAATCGAGGTCGTTGATTTGGAATTCGAGGTCGAAATTTCGAAATTCAAAATGGCGGAGATATGATTTTTATGAAAAATGGTACCCAGGGGTTTCTAAAGATAATTAGCTTGAATTTAAAGTCAAAGTTGAGAAATTAAAAATGCCGGAGTGAATCTGGCTGACCAAGAAAGAATAGGTTATTCGATTTCAATGGAAATTGGTACGCGGGAGTTTTCCAGGTAACCGATTTTTATTTTAACGACGAAATTTTGAAATATAAAATGGCGGCGCCAATATGACTAACCGTACAATACAATGATCCGCGTTCAATGAAAATTTGTACCCCGAGGATGTTCAAGGACGCTGGTTAGCAAATTAACGATAAAACATTTGAAATTCAATATAGCCGATTATAAAGCAAGTAATGTTTCGATTCCAATGAAAATTGGTACCCGAGGATATTTAAGATCGCCGATTTCGAATTCAGGATCAAAATTTTGAAATTCAAAACGGCGGAGCCCATATGACTGTGAAAAAAAAAACAATAAATGATACGATTGTAATGAAAATCGGTAACCGTGAGTTTTAGAGAATGCTGATTTCGAATTCAGGATCAAAATTTTGAAATTCAAAATAGCAGAGTCAATATGGCTGTGCAAAAAAACAGTAAATGATACGATTTTAATGAAAATTGTTATCCGAAGGTTTTCGAAGTCTCTAGTATAAAAAAAAAACAAATTTTTCAAACAATCCATGGACATACCGTTCTTTGTCGAACCCACTGATGTCGAGCTCGAGATCGATGTTCGTGAGATCGCTCAGCGAATCGAAACTTCTGCCTCGTTCTCTCGAAGCCGAAAGTCCGCTCTTACCCTCGAGTTCTCTCACCCTACCGTACAAGCGTTCGTTCTCTTCGATTCCTTCAACAAAAAACACACAAAAAAAACAGTTTTAAAATAATTCCCAAAAAACTCTCAATGCTATGTTATTGACTGAGAGATTCTCAAAAAATAGCAAAATAATTATTTTTACCCAAAATTCTTGAAACAATCATAATTATTATTTGTTAAAAAAAAAATTCGAACAAAAATCGTCAAAAAATCACAATTATTACTTGTCAACGAAAAAATACGAAAAAAAAATCTTCAAAAAATCGTAATTATTATTTGCAAACGTAAAAATTCGAAAAAAATCATCAACAAATCGTAATTACCATTTTTCAATAAAGAAAAAAACCTAAAAATAAAGAAAATGAATTACGGTCCTACCTCGCGACAGTTTTTCATCGAGTCCGGCGATTTCGGCCTTAAGAATTTCGACGTTACGTTGACTAGATGACACGTCATTGGTCAATAATTCGCATCGTTCCTTGGTCTCTCTGAGTATATCCTCGGTCTCGTACAATTTTCTCTCCAGCTGTTCCTTGTCTCTGGCACAAATTTTCTTCATTCTCTCGTAATCCTCAACGTCATTTTTCCTCTGTTGTTCGTTGATCGCGACGCTACCCAACAATTCGTCGATCTGCTTCTCTCTCATGGTCGTCTCGACTTTTTGCTGTCTAAGCCGTGAAATTTCATTTTCCGCTTTCGCAACCTCGTCGCGAGTAATTTTCACTTGTTTCTTCAGTCCCTCGATCTCATTCTCCTGACGCTCGACGATCGCCAGCAGTGCGCTCGGATGCGTCTGATTTTGGTCCAATTGATCGCGCAACATTGTCACTTGACTCTCGAGCAATTCCACGATCAACGGATTTTCCGTTTCCGATCTACGACAATTTTCATCCCCCTCGCGCGACAATTGACCGTTAATCGTTTCGACCTCGATCTCACCGAGTTCGCAACACGCCATCATCAAATCTTCCGATCTCACGCTGTCGAGCGTACTCGTTCGCGAACTCGGCGGTGAACTTCGACTTCGTTTGTAGACTCGCGATCGCGAACTCGAACGCGAGCGCGCTTTAACCCGCGACAATGCCGTGCGCGTTAATGGCGGCGAGGGTGGTAATTCTGACCATTCGTGATTCGCGCTGTCGGACCAGTTTGAACCTTTCAACGACAATGACCAATCGCCGTTGCGATTTGAGAGCGGCGGTGACACCGGCATTTCTGACCAATCGCCCGATTCTCGTCTGCCACCCTCAGACGCCGTTCTATACTCCTCGTCGGACGAAAAAAGCACCGAACGCGGCGTCAGAGGCGTCGAGGCTGTCGCAGAGTCCCGCTCACGGTCACCGATCGAACTGCAAATATAGAGAGTTTTGATTTTTTGTTTTTTCAAGGGTTGTTTTTTTTTTCGGTGAGAATTTTGAACTTGGGATTTCGGAAAACCCGCTTTAACGGTGACTTTTATGGAATTTGCTTTTATTCGGGGGTTGTTTTTTGTAAGTTACGGTGGATCGGCCATTTTGGATTAAGGTATCAGTCTGGTAACTTAAGCCGATTTTCATGTCTTTTTTGGAGGGCGTTTTTTTGTAGGAAAATAAAAATGAATCGTTTTGGATATTTAGGATGTTTTTATTTACATATTAAGGATACGAAAAAAAAATTTTTTGATATAATTTAATAGTTTATTATTATTATTATTATTGATCGAAGTTGGCACCTCGAAACAAAAGCGCGTGGGTGGCCCCGGTGATTTTGGCTCTTGATGTTATCTGAAATAAAAGATTCTTGATAATTCTTAATCTATAGTCATGTCATTCTGGTCGGAACTACTGAAGTTAAATTTCATGGATAAATAACAAAATGGCGGACTTTGGAAAAAAAAGTCCTTTTATTTTGCCCGCCATTTTGTTATTTATCCATGAAATTTAACTTCAGTAGTTCCGACCAGAATGACGTGTCTATAGATTAAGAATTGTCAAGAATTTTTCATTTCAGATAACATCAAGAGCCAAAATCATCGGGGCCACCCACGCGCTATTTTTTCGAGGTGCCAACTTCGATCAATAATAATAATAATAATAAACTATTAAATTTTTTCAAAAAATTTTTTTTTTGTATCTCTAATATGTAAATAAAAACATCCTAAATATCCAAAACGATTCATTTTTATTTTCCTACAAAAAAACGCCCTCCAAAAAAGACATGAAAATCGGCTTAAGTTACCAGACTACTACCTTTAAAATTGTTTCCATTGTATTGGGAATTAGTGAGTTTGAGGAGAAACGGTTGCCATTTTTCATTGAAATTCGAGCATTTCTTTGGTTTCTGGTAAGTTATGCTGACGCCATTTCTAATTTCGTTATTTTTACATTGAATTTGGTATTGGCGAGTTTAGGGAGAACCGATTACTATTTTTCATTGAAACTCCAGCTTTTGTTTAGTTTGTGGTAAGTTATGCTGACGCCATTTTGAATTTCGAAATTTTTACATTAAATTTGGTATTAGTGAATTTGAGGAGAACCGGTTACCATTTTTCATTGAAATTTGAGCATTTCTTGGGTTCATGGTAAGTTTTGCTGACGCCATTTTGGATTTCGGAATTTTTATATTGAATTTGGTATTGGTAAGTTTGTGGAGTACCGGTTACCATTTTTCATTGAAATTTGAGCATTCGTTTGGTTTGTGGTAAGTTATGTTGAGGACATTTTGAATTTCGAAATTTTGGCTTTGAATTTGTAATTAGTGAGTTTGAAGAAAACCAGATATCATTTTTCATTGAAATTCGAGCATTTGTTCGATTTGTGGTGTTACGCCCATTTGGAATTTCGAAATTTTGGCTTTGAATTTGTAATTAGTAAGTTTGAAGAAAAAAAGTTATCTATTTTCATTGCAATTCCAGCATTTGTTCGGTTAATGGCAAGTTATGCTGAGTCCTTATTGAATTTGTAATTAGCGGGTTTAAAAATCGCAGATACCATTTTTTATTGCAATTCGAGGATTTGTCTGTTTGTGGTAAATTACGTTGACGCCATATTGAATTTCAAAATGTTTACATTGAATTTCAAAATGTTTACATTGGGTTCAAAATGTTTACATTGATTTTCAAAATGTTTACATTGAATTTGCAATTAGTCAGTTTGAAAATTTCAGTTACTATTTTTCTTTGAAATTTGAGCACTTGTTTGATTTACGGTCAACCATATTGGTGCCGCCATCTTGATTTTCAAAATTGTGACACTAAACTCTAAATGACCTTGAAACCAATGACGTATGAAGTTTAAACTTACACAGTGGGTGACTGAGATTTCGCGTCCGTTTGACTATTTTGGCATGAAACGTGTCCACCGTCAACGTTATTGTCTGGATCAGGAAGATTGGCCGCTCTTTTTATCGCGGACATCCAGCTGGATCTTATACCAGCTGTCACCGCGGACAATATTGTCGTTCCTCGATCGTCCCAAGTCTTAAAAACAAAAACATCCATCAAGGAAACCGTGCAAAAACGAAAGTAATAAAAAAAATAACTTTCCATCGTCGTTAAACTGAGAGAATTATCAAAAATCATCACTCAATGATCTTGAAATCTCAACACATGCAATATTATTTATAAACAAAAAAAAACGTTGATTGTGACAAATTGTCCAGAAAAAAAATTAAATTATCACGGCTCACCACAGTCTGAAAGCCATAATTTCTCGCAACTTGAACTGTACTGACAGCAGTTACGGTATTAAGATCAATAACACCGTCCATTATTCCCTTGTCCTCGGTGCTCGGATCTCTGTAATACATTAGACCGCAGCCACGCAGAACGAACCAGTGTTTGTTCCATTCTTTGTTCAATCCTTGTTTCATAAGCCAGCCTTTTTTAATATTCAAAAGATCCTCGGCCGGAAGATCGACCCTGAGCTCGGAGGTCGGTGAGTATCTCGTACCGGATATATCGAGACCACAACCATCGGGATCGCCACGAATCTGGTCAAATAAAAATTAAGGATCGTTATTACAAGAAAAAAAAAATCAAAATTGTGTTTAAATAACGAAAATTTTATTTTTTCTTTGGTCAAAATGAGGACACGTCAAACACTGTATTCGAATTTTCGTTTGTTCGAATTGTAGGAATTAACAAGTGCAAGATTAAAAAACTAAAATTATCAAAAATTAATTTAAGTAATTCAAAATTAATTAAATACTCATCAAATTTAATTGACATTAATTTGACATTGATTAAAATTATTTCAATTAATTAAAATTAATGATAAAGAATTTGGCTGATTAAAATTCAATTATAAAAATAGAAGAAAAACAAACTTACAAGTTTATCCTGATGAGCAGCATTCGCTGCGTCAACGACATCTCTCGTTGGTTCCGATGTTCTCGATTTGTTTCTACGAATTCTCGGTTGCGTGAGCGAAACAGCGATATCTCGTAATTTTCCCTCCCTCTCGCGTTCGTGCTCGAGAAGAATTCTTCGACACGCGTCGTCATCTAATAATAGTGAATAATAGGATTTCATAAAATATAAGAAAAAAAAAAAATGTTTCGCAATATATCTATGAATCATGATCGATAAATTCCTTTCATTTTTCAACATTTTTTTCCAGTATTATAAATAATGGAAAAATAATGGAATTTCCGTAAATTCATTATTTTTCGCCCACGTGAATTTCATTCTACTCGCATCAATTAAATCGGCTGATTAGTTGCCTCGAGAGAAATTCTCGTCGCGAAATTACTACTTGTCGTGAAAAAAAATGTTTTTTTTTTATTTCGCTCAACGTTGCAATTTCGTCCGACGTGTATTTATCAATTGCAACGGACACGCGATAGATCGAGCGGAAAGCGTAATTATATCGTGATAAATTATAAGGTAAAGCGGAGATATGGCAAAAAAAATAAAAAAATAAAAAAAACAAGTAACGCTTCCTCCTTTGCAACCTGATTATTCGACATTCCAAGGTGTGTGTTGATCGATATATAGATGCAAGCACTTATCTCGTAGTTCAATCATATTATAACAGTAACGATGGAAATTGCCGTTTATCCATTTTGCGAAATAAATTCGTAAATAAAACAGCGAAAAATATTAACGGGCCTTGATCACCTACGAGTCATTCGGGTGATACGCGAATTTATGGGAGTAAATATTAATTAATAAAATAAACAAAATTAATTTTGCGTCTCGAGAAAAAATATTTTTTTTTACGAATTCAAAAAAAGTCGTTTTCAGAAAAACGCGTTTGAAAAAATAGCAAAATGCTGAGTCTGATTGTGACCTGCAGTATGGGGTCGCTAGTATCTGCGGTGTTTTTCAAGAAAATTCTTCAAAAATTTTATAGTATATATTTAAATATATGTATAAAATATTCTCAGAGTTTCAATAAATTATATTCATTTTTTATACTATAAAAAAATTCATGAAAATCATTGAGAAAACGCTGTCCTAACCCTATTTGCCCCCTTAAGACTTTAATTATTTTTAAATAGGACTAGCTTCGATGAAGATAATTTTTTTAAGACGTTATTTTTACATTTTCATTAATTTTTTTATGAAGTTTTCATTCAACTGGTAACTTTTTATTAGAGAGGGAGAGAGAGAGAGAGAGAGAGGAAAGAAAGAAGATAGAAAGATTGCTCTCGACCCCATAGTAATAGTGTACCGAGTAAACGGAGATTTTCCATTGCGATTGCGTACACGCAATTACGCAACTTGGTACGAGAGGTAAGACACCGAAATGCAATGTTCGTAAGACGTGTGGGAAAGAAACTTCTCAAGACGAAAACTTTCGATGAGAAATCACCCGCGTTGTATATAACGTATATACGAAAGCAAAGAGGAAGTGGAGAAAACGCGTCATATCACGATCCTGTCTTTTTTTTTTGCGTCTCCTTCAATGTAATCGAAGACGATGGACTTATCGTTGATTCCCAGGACGTCTGCACCGCGAGCGAGAATAATTCGTGGCTGACTAATACGGGGCTTTACTACTTGAATCGGACATTTTTATATAAATTGTTGATAAAAATGTTTTCGATGTGATTTTCGAGTTAACTTTTTTGTCAATAGGTTGTTCGAGGTTGCTGATTCGATATTCAATGTCAAAATTTCGAAATTCAAAATGGCGGTACGTGGATAAAACAAACGGGTAAGATTTTAATGAAAATTGGTACTCTGTGGTTGTTGAGGCCATTCATTTTGAATTTAATGTGAAAAATATCAAATTGTCAAATTTAATGCCAACATTCCGAAATTCAAAATGGCGGATCAGTGAAAAAAAAATCAACTAGTCCGATTTTAATGAAAATTTTTTTGAAAGCGAAAAACGCTTTTTGAGGTCACTGACGTCGGATTCAATGTCAAAATATGAAAATTCAAAATGGCGGAGTTCATGGCCGAAAAAAAAAAATAAAAATCATTCGATTTTCATGAAAATTGGTATCTGCGAGTTTTTTAGGTCACTCACTCCAAATTCGATGTTAAAATATTCAAATTCAAAATAGCGAACTAAACGTGGGCGTTTCAAAAAACATAAAAATAATCCGATTCGACTACAAGTTAGTACCTGAGAATTTTGGACATCAGTCATCTCGAATTCAGTATGAAAATTGTGAAATTCAAAATGGCGTCAATATGACCGATGAAAAACCTCAAAAGTCATTCGATTAGAATGAAAATTATTATCTAAGGGTTTTCGAGGTATCTGATGTCGAATTTTAATATAAAAATCACAAAAAACTATGAAATAATAAATTAACATAAAAATAATAATAAAAATATTACTAACCTAATTTTTCGTTATTCTCGACATTTCCACCGGACGACGTTCTCTCTCCCTGTTGCTGATTGTTCTGATTCTGATTCAATTGGTTCATTCTTCGTCTGGCCTTGTCCTCGGCTCGTAGTTTGTCTCTGGTTGGTGGTGAAGCACTGCTGGCTGGTTGATCGCGATAAGTACGTCCATCGTTCGGTACCATAGGCGGCTTTTCCGAACCAACGACACACGTTGAATTTCCCGTGACATTGTGACTCGTCAAGGTCGAATTACTAACGAGACTCGTCGTTGTCGTTGTTCCCGTGGAATTCGTGCAATTACCAACGATTGACGTTGAATTCGTGCTATTGAGGGTTTTACCGTTTGACGAAGAATTTTCCAAATTTGAGTAAGAATTCGTAACGCCATTTTCCAACGAAGAATTTCTCAATGGTGAAATTTGCAAATCTCTCGTTAAACGATTCGCGACGTTACCATTCTCACCGGCACAATTAACGCTCGACGAATTTCCATTAATATTCGTATTGCCATTAATATTCGTCTGTAGTGTGTCGTTGCTCGTGATACTCGTTGGCGTATTATTTTGCGTCAAAATCGCATTTGTGACCGAAACGAAATTCTTGTTGCAGTGCTCTTGACTGTTTGTCTCTGGTTTCCAGGAGCCACGCGGCTCCGATCGACAACTGTTGAAACGGGGCCTCGGAGGATTTGGGGTGTTACCTGCGAGGCAATTCGAAAGAAAATCGAAATATGAAATGTTTTTTTTGGAAAATTGAAATAATTGAAAATTGAAATAATTGAAAATTGAAATAATTGAAAATTGAAATAATTGAAAATTAAAATATTTGAAATTTTATATTTTTGAAAATTGAAATAATTGAAAATTGATATTTTTCTAATTGACATTTTTGAGAATTGATATTTTGACGAATTGATTCTTTTAAGAATTGACATTTTTTTGAATGTACATTTTTGAAGAATTGATTTTTTTTAAATTAATGTTTTCGAGAATGGACATTTCTGAAAATTGACACCTTTAAAAATTGACATTTGTAAGAATGTACACTTTACAGAATTACAATTTCAAAAAACATTACATTTTTTTCATCGACAAATTGCCAAAATAATTCCGTCCGCGTGTGATAATGTCCATAGTCAGTTATTATTTATAACATTGATCGTTAAATTACTCGAAAAATATCTTTTTTTTAATCTCAATTTCTTAGCCGGCGATTTTTTATTTGTCAATCGAATTCCGAAACAAATATTTTGGCTATGAAGTAGAAAATTGATTGTCAATGAAATAAAAATAAAATAAATTGCGAAAAAAAAATGAATTAATGATTGAGTAAATTGGTCATAATTTTTTTTCAATTATTCCCACATTTTTGGATCATCTATTCACATCTCGGAATGAATATTCAAATTTTTTTGGTAGAATAAAGAAAAAAAGGAAAAAGAACAACTAAAAATAAAAATAATTAATGAAAAATTTCAAACTTAACGAATTATTAAAAACTAACGAAAAAATCATTAACGAATTAATGAAAAATTTCAAACCTAACGAAAAAACTATGAATCAGTGAAAGGTTATGATTTTTTATATTTAACGAAAGTTCGCGTTTTATCTGAAATTTTCGTACCACTCTCACGCGTTCGTTTACTTTTTATTTCCCCCCCTCTCTCTCTCACTCTCTCTCTCTTTTATTTCGTTATTTTGCATTACGTTGTACGTGGGTCTTGTCAGCGAGTGGCGTAACGAGGCTAATCGTCCAATTAGAGTCCGAGTTGGAGGCCTCGGACGAGAGGGAGATTAGGATAACGAGGAGATTATTATCTCGACGGTATTACGTGTATTATAACCCCATAGTGTTTCAATTATAATTTTGCCGGACACGAGAGCGCGGTAAATCGTGTTAAACGTTTTTATTTTCGAAGAAATTCTAATATCAAAATAAAAGCGAAGAGAAAATAACAGAATTGACTTTTAGTTTTTTGTTTATTTATTTTGTCCAAAAATGAGTTCATTGAAATCGTTGTAATTTTTTATCCCAATAGATCTGGTACTATAAAAATCATTTCATCTTTTAACCCTTTTTGAGTCTCTCTCGGAAATTTTTCGCTGATTAGTAATTAAGAGTTTTGTCGAAAGCTCCAAATGTCGTTGGGAATAAATCGAATAATCGAAGTTTCACATTTCTTCTTTTCGCCGGAAAAGAATACAAGGGGAAAGAAAGCAAAAAATTAATTATTCTTCAAATTATAAGACACCTAAGAACATAAATAAATTCCATTAGAAAAAAAAAAATATTAAAAAATGTTATCCATACATTTTTTTTTGTAGCGAAGAAAAAAATATATATTTTTTTTCGTAAATTTACGACCGAGAGGATTAATGAAGCTAATTTATTTCACGGTCAAAACATTGAATTTTAACTGAAAAAAAAAAATATATATATATATATATAATATGGACAGTGAACCTGTTAATATTTTTCTTTCACGGTTCCTCGCGATCGAGAAGGAAAAGATCGTTATTTCCCATCATCATTATTATCATCATCATCAACGAATTATTCTGGCTGCAATAGCTCTCACTTTCGTGACTATACGAGAGCCTCTTTCCCAGACTGAGAAACCGCCTACCGATATAACATGGTCGTGAAAATAAAAATTGAAAAAAAATGTAATATATAGGGGATTCCGTGCCAGTTGACCCTTTTGTACTCTCATCAATTTTTTTTTTTTGAATTATCATTCTTCACGATGCTTTATTTTCTAGATAGTCGCTCCACAACCAAAATTGACGCGACATAAATTATGTTTTCATTTTTTTTCTATTATTTTTTAACAAATAAAAAATTACTTTTGCGATCTTGCAAAATTTTTTTACTTCATGTTAATTTTTTACGTTTTTAAAATAATATTGTGAGGAAAAGTAGATAAATAAAATTAACAAAATTTAATTCAATGAAACGCCCTGTATAAGGTATAATGATTGGCCTTTTAATAATCGACCTTTCTACGAGCATTTCCTGTTTAAAATTTTCTCGTACTACCAAAACTGTTATTCGCTCACTCTCTCTCGCTCTCTCGTCCAAGTGAGAATCTCGTGCCTCTCATTTTAAGGAGTTTACGTTTATTTATATATGTGCTCGTCCCACTCGATTCCATTCAGCCTCAAAATAAATTCAGAATGAATTTATAAAAAGAAAAAAACACAAACGAGTTCAACGTGCTTTGGTCACTATTTAAAAAAAAAAATCCAACACTCACTTCTTATCGTTGGGGTAACTTGAAGTATTGTCGTCTGACCACCAGGAAAAGTAGCGTTTCTCTTGTGACGACCCTGCAACAAAGAACAAAATATTTTTCAATATTTTCCACAGTTACTATAAATTAATTCATTTTTTTTCAATTTCCAAAATTATTATACATTAATTCATTTTTTTCAATTTCCAAAATTACTATAAATTAATTCCTTTTTTTTAATTGGTTTTTTCATTCTATTTTAAACGGTTATTCCAAAAAATTCATAATGAAAAGTGGAAGGTAAAAGAATATTAATTAGTTTATGAAATTTAAGAAAATAATTTTTACCACATTATTATTTTTATTCGACGAAAAAAAAAGAAGAAAATTTTGTTTTCCCTATTTCAATGATTTACACGAGAAAACGACAGAAAAGAATATTAAAAGTGTCTAACAGAGAAAAGGCAATTACAAACAAAATCGAAAGATTTTTATTTATTGGATTATTATTTTTAAATATCAATCTTTTTTATTTCTGCTTCAGAGAGTATGTTTGCGAAAAATGAAAAATAATATTCATCGATAAATTAGCTTCCACGAATTGTAAGTAGTAACGGAAACGTTGACGTAATTTATACGAAACGGACGGGAGTTTGAAACAAAGTGAAATTATTTTTACAGTCTCTTTAGGATGCAGCTGCATCATTGATTCTGTATGCCAATCTCCGTGCGTCTCTTGTGCCAATAGACCGTGGGCGAGAGTAATAACACGCAAGAAAGAATATATATATGTATGTATATATATATATATATATATATATATATATATATATATATATATATATATGAACAAACAGTACTGATAATTTTGCCGCAAGGGCCGGGCCCAGCTTCCTCGTCGTCTGTTTCGATGCCATCACAAGATTCACCGGCACAACTAAACCAAGGACTTGCATAATTCATAGGCATTCTCGTCGTTCGCATATAGTTGACGCACGCATCGATGAACAAAACTTCTGAGTGAACAACAATGTGAGGCCGGTGCTCCTATACTATTCCCATGTACTACCACTGTTTTACTGCCACTGCCGTCACAAATAGCCCCATTTGTCGGATTGTTTAGTGTGGAAAAAGAAAATTCTTGGTTTACGCAATAATTGTTAAGCGAGCTAAAGGATAAAGTCGAATTTTTATGACGAAACTTGGAAATGTCCTAAACATCTGTGTCATTGAGAGGAAGAAACAATTGAAATATCACAATCTCAATTGTGACAATTCCAATTCTGATTAGACAGTTCCCATTTTTATATTTCCGACTGTCACAATTCGGATTGTCACAATTCCGATCGTCAGAATCGCTATTGTCCGAATTCCGATTGTCAACATTTCAATTGTCACGATTTCAATCATCACAATTTCAATTGTCACAATTTCAATTGTCGCAATTTCAATTGTCACAATTTCAATTGTCACAATTTCAATTGTCACAATTTTAATTGTCACAATTTTAATCGTCACAATTTTGATTGTCACAATTTCAATTGTCACAATTTCAAACGTCACAATTTCAATTGTAGCAATTTCAATTGTCGCAATTTCAATTGTCACAATTTTAATTGTCACAATTTTAATTGCCACAATTTTGATTGTCACAATTTCAAAAGTCACAATTTCAATTATCACAATTTCAATTGTCACAATTTCAATTGTGACAATTTCAGTTATCACAATTTCAATTTTCACAATTTCAATTTTCACAATTTCAATTGTCACAATGTTAAGTGTCGCAATTTCAATTGTCACAATTTCTATTGTCACAATTTCAATTGTTGCAATTTCAATTGTCACAATTTCAATTGTCACAATTTTAATTGTCACAATTTTAATTGCCACAATTTTAATTGTCACAATTTTAATTGTCACAATTTTAATTGTCACAATTTTAATTGCCACAATTTTGATTGTCACAATTTCATTTGTCACAATTTCAATTTTTACAGTGTCAATTGTCGCAATTTCAATTGTCGCAATTTCAATTGTCATAATTTCAATTATCACAATTTCAATTGTCACAATTTCAATTATCACACTTTCAATTATCACAAATTTAATGGTTAGAATCTCAATAAAATGGATTCATCTTTAATTCAATTGGCAAAATTCCAATCAAATTATTTCGCCTCCAATTTAACTATGACAATGTCAATAATGTGCAACTCTTGCATCGCCGAACGACAAAAACACTCGACGATTCTGTACAAAATCGCACAATAGAATAATTAATATTCTTCGGAAATTCGATTTTTTTTTCTTGAATATTCAAAGTTTCTTGCGACATCTCTACGTATTACGATTCGCACGCGTGTACGAGCGGCAATTAATCAATGTGACGCAACAAAAAAGCCTTCCTGACAAGTCACCTTTTTTAATTTAGAGATTCGTTACGTTTCATTTTTTTTTTTTTTCGTTTCTTCTCGACGACGGCGACGCAAAAATGTGTATATTGATCTATGGATCGGGCAACGAGACCATGACCCAGAATCCTCGGAATCGATCGAGAAATTTTCCTCTAGTCAATACGTTTATACATTTAGTACATATATGTTCGTTTTTTTTTTTTTTTTAAGATAATATACAGACTCTTGTCATCGTGGGTTGACGACAAAACAGCACGATGGTTTGCAGCAGATGAAATAATAATAATAACAATAACAATAACAATAATAATAATAATAATAATAATATAGGAGCAACCTAGAAGGAACGAGTCGTACTGAAAAAGGCAAAAGAACGATTGAGTGTTTCCTGCACGTTCACCCCGTATATCTCGAGTTTATGTGCGAGTGTGAAAAAAGAGAAAAAAAAAATCTTGCGCATCGCCTTGGCCTCCTAACGCCTCGTGAATAAGTCACAGAGTAGCGAGAAATGTATATTGCGACTGTGAACATATCTATATGTATACATGTCTTACGTATTAAAGCATACAATAGATATGAGACATCCCGCGCTAAATCGATAAAATTTTCATCGTAGTTGATTCCGATTTCATTGATAATTTTTTTACGTATTCCTCATAACCAAACGATCGTTCGATAATTTTTTCAGATTTTTATCTCAAATACTTTTTGATCTATAAATTTGGAAAAAAATCAGCAATGTCGAGTACACTGTCCCGAGTAACTTTTGTATCTATCATTATTTTGTACATCGCACGGTTTTCCATATATTTAATAATCAGAAATTTGTATGTAAAAATTACAAAAAAAAATAATAATTTACAACTTGAACGAAAATATTTTTTCAATGGTTATTTCAACGAATTTTTATCTATACTAAGATAAGTTAGTACACGACAAACAGAATAATAATTGTTTAGGGTTTTTCTTGAGGGGGGGGGGGCAACGTTTGTTTAGTTCGTATCGTCCCACGAGTTTCGGTAACGTGCAATGAAGCCACTGCTCAAAGCCACGAGAGAGATAGTACACCGTACTATCCGTATACCGTTGGTAGTAACGTCGAGTTTTACTTCCAAGTTTCAGTATCTCCTATTTAAACATCAAACACGAGAGATCTCTTGACTCGTGGATGGAGACAAGAATTTATAGCTCCGTACGAAGAAACGAAAAGCGATTATATTATTTTGCTTTTTTTTTCTCCGGTGCATTACAGTATAAAATAAGATATTGCGGAATTCGCTTACGCACAGAGTGCATCGAACACGAATTTCGTCTTTTTTTCTATTCAAATTTTTCGTATCTTTGAATTGCATAAATATATTGCGATGAAAATAAATTATTTATTATTTATTATTTATTATTTATTATTTATTATTTATTATTTATTATTTATTATTTATTATTTATTATTTATTATTTATTATTTATTATTTATTATTTATTATTTATTATTTATTATTTATTATTTATTATTTATTATTTATTATTTATTATTTATTATTTATTATTTATTATTTATTATTTATTATTTATTATTTATTATTTATTATTTATTATTTATTATTTATTATTTATTATTTATTATTTATTATTTATTATTTATTATTTATTATTTATTATTTATTATTTATTATTTATTATTTATTATTTATTATTTATTATTTATTATTTATTATTTATTATTTATTATTTATTATTTATTATTTATTATTTATTATTTATTATTTATTATTTATTATTTATTATTTATTATTTATTATTTATTATTTATTATTTATTATTTATTATTTATTATTTATTATTTATTATTTATTATTCATTATTTATTATTCATTATTTATTATTTATTATTTATTATTTATTATTTATTATTTATTATTTATTATTTATTATTTATTATTTATTATTTATCATTTATTATTTATTATTTATTATTTATTATTTATTATTTATTATTTATTATTTATTATTTATTATTTATTATTTATTATTTATTATTTATTATTTATTATTTATTATTTATTATTTATTATTTATTATTTATTATTTATTATTTATCATTTATTATTTATTATTTATTATTTATTATTTATTATTTATTATTTATTATCTATTATTTATTATTCATTATAATTTTATTTTTATTTTTATTTTGTATTATTATCGTAATTGTTTTGGCAAAAAAAAACAATTTTTATTTCATCACAAAGCACCATTACCTATAGGGTACATTTTGCCATTTTTTAAACATTAAATTTACCTTATTTCTCGAGTAAACTTGAAGAACATCGGCCCACCATCTTGTTTCCTCTCTGCATGTGCCCTTGACGAACGTGACACCGTCCGGCGACGTAACAGCCAGACTGTAAGGATGACCCGTCACATCCTCGGCAGCTGCGACCTCTAGGACTCGGGTCATGTCGATTCTCGACTGAGGTACCGTTTCCGGCTGTAAGATTGAAAGAAAAAAACAATTATTAGATACACCGAAGGCTATTTCGAATACCATGATTTTTACGCTTTTTTATCACGAAAAGTTTCAATGAAGTGACAAATCATTGTAATCCAATAATAATTTAGGGTGTGACATTTTTGCCATTTTACCATTTTTCTAAGTACAGTGCAAAGTGGAGTAAAACATGCGAATCGATTAAGTGTTTTTTCATTCGCAAAATGTCGCGATGACATTTCTGATATTTTTACCATTTTGCCATTTCTCTAAGTACACCACAAAGAGGACAAAAAGAAAGACAAAAATATAATTGCCTCATTAATGACACTTTAAGTACGTTAAGTACGTTGAGTACGTCTAAGTACGTAAGCCTAGCTGTACAAAAACAAAGTTTAATTGTTTTTTAAAAGTAATTAATGAATTAATTAATTGTAATTCGATTCACGAAACGTCACAATGACATTTTTGGCATTTTACCATTTTCTCCAAGTACACAGTGCAAACTGTAAAAAAATTAATAACAAGAATACAGGACATTTCTCCCATTCTACCATTTTTCTAAGTACACTGCAAATTGAAATAAAAAATGCGAAAATACATTTAATTGTCTCATCATCAATCAATCGATTAAGTGTTTATTCATTCGCAAAATGTCGTGATGACATTTCTGATAATTTTACCATTTTGCCATTTCCCTAAGTACACCACAAAGAGGACAAAAAGAAAGGCAAAAATATAAATGCCTCATTAATAACATTTTGTGATATCATTCACTAAATATCACAATGACATTTTTGGCATTTTACCATTTTCTCTAAGTACACATTGCAACATGTAAAAAAATTAGGAACAAGAATACAGGATATTCTCCCATTCTATCATTTTTCTAAGTACACTGCAAAGTGAAATAAAAAATCCGAAAATACATTTAATTGTCTCATCATCAATCAATAAATTGATTGTTTTTTCATTCGCAAAATGTCACGATGACATTTCTGCCATTTTATCATTTTACCACATTTCTAAGTACATAACCCTAAGCTGTACAAAAATAAACTTTAATTGTCTTTTAAAGTAATTGATAAATTAATTCATGGTAATTCACGAAACGTCAGAATGACATTTTTGTCATTATACCATTTTCTTTAAATACACAGTGCAAATTGTAAAAAAAAATTAATAACAATAATACAGGACAATTGAAGAAAAAAAAACATCGATTCCACTTGGTGAGTCTGGTGAAAGTGTCGCTTCTAGCTCGTAAAAAGAAATGACTAGAAAACATTCACTGTGTAAAGGAAAAAAAGAGGAGACTTGTCCTACACTTCAGTGACTATACGACCGAGTTGATTGGCGAAAAGTGAAAATACATCGGGAGATAGAATTTGCGAGAGTTTTTCCCCCTTTCCACTCGCTTCTCGGTCTGTTGATCTCGCTTCGACTGATCGACTCGAATTATCCTCTTTTAGTGATACAACGATTTGCAGAATGGTGAAAAAAAATGGCGGATACACGAGTTTGTTGAGCACAAAGTGATAAAAAAAAACGTACATTTGAATTAAACGAGAATTAGTTTTCCGTACTAGCGAGATATACGAGTGAATTCTCGATTGTCGGAGATTTCTGCGGTTGTACGACATTGGTACCGAGACGACGGAGATATTTCTCTCCCTTTCCATATTAGACTTAGAAAGTCTCGACGACAGCGAGTTACGAGTTGTGAGATCTGTTTGAGTGGTAAGATTTGAAAAATTTATTTCACATGTTTACGAAAGATGAGAGATAGTGAGGATAGTGAAAGTGGAGCGATAGTGATCTGATTGATGGAGAAAAAATTGACATTGGCCTGTCAAAAGAAAAATGGCCCCTTATTTTGGCAATTATTAAAAAATTATCATTTTTGCGCGGGTTTTTTCAATGCCAAATCTGTAAAAATAAACGGTTTTTGACGAACGACCGATCATTTTGTTTGTTGGATGATCCACTATTAATCTACTGAATAACATTTTCGATTTAGTTACTTGTTTAGGAGAAAAATTTAGTTGATTTTTTAATTTTTTAATTTTACGATAGAAAAGTGGCTGCCATTTGCAAAAAATGAATATTATCGTTAATGTTTATCAGAGAATTTGTAAAGAACCTTTTGCCAAACAAAATGACTCTTCGCTCATGAATTTCCGACAAAAATTACAAAATTGGCATTCAATAAACCATGGGAAAAAAGGTCACGTTGCTTGTCGTCGTGAATCGAGTTATTTTTTTCACAAAAAAATTAAAAATCTTTGTTTTTTATTCGACATACATTCTTCGACCTATTCTCATATTCGTACAAACCAGTTTACCTCGAAAAATGTATAAAAACAATTTCTGACGGGTTTAGTGCTCGATTTTCCAGACTGTACCGTTAAAGTCGCCTTAAAAAAAAAAGGAATAATATATACAATATTGTTCTTAACGAAATATTTTATGGGACCGCAGACGACGAAACCGTTGGATTCGACCACAAGGAATAAGCGCCACGCGAAATGTTTCTTTTTTTTTTAACACTCACAACAGCCATCGAGACTTTCGTCACGGTTGAACAAAGACGACCGAGACGAAATGTACTTTAGTCTCGTGTCTCCTAAACGTAACGTGAATGAAAATAAAAAAAATTATAGTCGTACTCTAATAACTGTCACGAGAAAGAACCACGAGACGACCTGCTTTCACACGCTTTTTTTTCACTCATTCAAAATTTCATGAATAATGAAAAATGATCTTGTCACGTTTTAAAGTTGAATTTAATTCATAACCGACAATGAAACGGATCGAGTCTAAACATTACCAAAGAGTACCATTTTCGGCCATTTTTTTCTTTATTAAGAAAACAATTATCGTTTTTTTTTCATTATCATCCGCAAATTCAGTTTGATTTTTGGGAATTATGTACGAGGACGTGATTGAAATAAATATCAATAATTAACAAACAAACACAAAAAAGTAAAATTATTTTTATAACAAAAAATAATTACGGCTCATGAATAATTTCTTAATTTTAGTTAAATTTCGAAAAATCGAATAGTCAACAGGAAATGTTATCTATTGTAGTAAATTAACGGAGTATTGTTCAACGAACAAAATGAACAGCGATTCATTAAAAATCGATCATTTTTGTGGATCATTTGTTGTTTTCTCATTTAAAAAATGAGAAAACAAAAAAATAGGAAAAAGTTTTTATTCATTTGTGAGTTCAATTTTTTTATTTTATAATGTCATGAACGTTTGCTTGATTATTTAATGTAAATAATTATATTTTATTAAGTCAAAGGAAAATATTATCTGGTAAATTAACGGAGTATTATTCAACGAACAAAATGAACACCGATTCATTAAAAATCGATCATTTTTGTGAGTTATACATTTAAAAAACGCGACAACAAAAAAAATAGGGAAAAATTTTTATCCATTTGCGAGTTCAATCATTTTTTTAAATAATGTCAAAAAAGCTTGCTTGATTATTCAAGCAAGCTGAAAATCATTATGTTCACTTAATTTGAAAAATCATAACGTTAAGAAAATTTTGAAAATAATGATTGTCAATTAATTTGAAAAAATCGATTATGTTGAATTAATCATCGAAAACAATGATTTCTAATTAATTTGAAAAACCGATTATGTTGAATTAATTATCGAATGCAATGATTTTTTATTAATTTGAAAAAAATCGTTATGTCGATTTAATTTTGAAAACAATTATTGTTTATTAATGTTCAAAAACAACAATATTTAATAATTATTTTAATAACATTGAAAACTAATTAATAACATTTTCTTCATCAAGTTTCACTTCACCCCTACCCGTTAACATTTTAATAATAACCGCTGCGATTTCGTGTATTTCCAATTAAACAATTTAAAGAACGAAATTAATTATCGAAAGCAATGATTTTTGTTTAATTTGAAAAAAATCGTTATGTTGATTTAATTTTGAAAACAATTATTATTTATTAATGTCCAAAAACAACAATATTCAATAATTATATTAATAACATTGAAAACTAATTAATACAATTTTTTTCATCAAGTTTCATTTCACCCCTACCCGTTAACACTTTAATAATAACCGCTGTGATTTTGTGTATTTCCAATTCAACAGTTTAAATAACGAAATTAATTATCGAAAGCAATGATTTTTGTTTAATTTGAAAAAAATCGTTATGTCGATTTAATTTTGAAAACAATTATTGTTTATTAATGTTCAAAAACAACAATATTTAATAATTATTTTAATAACATTGAAAACTAATTAATAACATTTTCTTCATCAAGTTTCACTTCACCCCTACCCGTTAACATTTTAATAATAACCGCTGCGATTTCGTGTATTTCCAATTAAACAATTTAAAGAACGAAATTAATTATCGAAAGCAATGATTTTTGTTTAATTTGAAAAAAATCGTTATGTTGATTTAATTTTGAAAACAATTATTATTTATTAATGTCCAAAAACAACAATATTCAATAATTATATTAATAACATTGAAAACTAATTAATACAATTTTTTTCATCAAGTTTCATTTCACCCCTACCCGTTAACACTTTAATAATAACCGCTGTGATTTTGTGTATTTCCAATTCAACAGTTTAAATAACGAAATTAATTATCGAAAGCAATGATTTTTGTTTAATTTGAAAAAAATCGTTAGGTCGATTTAATTTTGAAAACAATTATTGTTTATTAATGTTCAAAAACAACAATATTTAATAATTATTTTAATAACATTGAAAACTAATTAATAACATTTTCTTCATCAAGTTTCACTTCACCCCTACCCGTTAACATTTTAATAATAACCGCTGCGATTTCGTGTATTTCCAATTAAACAATTTAAAGAACGAAATTAATTATCGAAAGCAATGATTTTTGTTTAATTTGAAAAAAATCGTTATGTTGATTTAATTTTGAAAACAATTATTATTTATTAATGTTCAAAAACAACAATATTCAATAATTATTTTAATAACATTGAAAACTAATTAATACAATTTTTTTCATCAAGTTTCATTTCACCCCTACCCGTTAACACTTTAATAATAACCGCTGTGATTTTGTGTATTTCCAATTCAACAGTTTAAATAACGAAATTAATTATCGAAAGCAATGATTTTTGTTTAATTTGAAAAAAATCGTTAGGTCGATTTAATTTTGAAAACAATTATTGTTTATTAATGTTCAAAAACAACAATATTTAATAATTATTTTAATAACATTGAAAACTAATTAATAACATTTTTTTCATCGAGTTTCACTCCACCCCTACCCATTAACATTTTAATAATAACCACTGCGATTTCGTGTATTTCCAATTAAACAATGTAAATAACGAAATTAATTATCGAAAGCAATGATTTTTGATAAATTTGAAAAAAATCGTTATGTTGATTTAATTTTGAAAACAATTATTGTTTATTAATGTTCAAAAACAACAATATTTAATAATTATTTTAATAATATTGAAAACTATTTAATACATTTTTTTCCATCAAGTTTCACTTCACCCCTACCCGTTAACACTTTAATAATAACCCCTGTGATTTCGTGTATTTCCAATTAAACAATTTAAATAACAAAATTAATTATCGAAAGCAATGATTTTTGTTTAATTTGAAAAAAATCGTTATGTCGATTTAATTTTGAAAACAATTATTGTTTATTAATGTTCAAAAACAACAATATTTAATAATTATTTTAATAACATTGAAAACTAATTAATAACATTTTTTTCATCAAGTTTCACTCCACCCCTACCCATTAACATTTTAATAATAACCACTGCGATTTCGTGTATTTCCAATTAAACAATTTAAATAACGAAATTAATTATCGAAAGCAATGATTTTTGATAAATTTGAAAAAAATCGTTATGTTGATTTAATTTTGAAAACAATTATTGTTTATTAATGTTCAAAAACAACAATATTTAATAATTATTATAATAATATTGAAAACTATTTAATACATTTTTTTCCATCAAGTTTCACTTCACCCTCACCCGTTAACACTTTAATAATAACCGCTGTGATTTCGTGTATTTCCAATTAAACAATTTAAATAACAAAATTAATTATCGAAAGCAATGATTTTGGTTAATTTGAAAAAAATCGTTATGTCGATTTAATTTTGAAAACAATTATTGTTTATTAATGTTCAAAAACAACAATATTTAATAATTATTTTAATAACATTGAAAACTAATTAATAACATTTTTTTCATCAAGTTTCACTTCACCCCTACCCGTTAACATTTTAATAATAACCACTGTGATTTCGTGTATTTCCAATTCAACAATTTAAATAACGAAATTTTCCTGAGCAGGGGTGAATGGGAGGGGGTGGTTAAGAACAGGTGTTTCGTGAGGCCGAGGAAAAAAACATTTTCGTATATATACAGTAAATGAATTCGTCGGAGGTGAATAAAAGAGAGCACGAGAGATAGACCTGGTTCCTCGTGACCCGGTTGCGGTCCATGCACAAGAAAGAGAGTATGAGAGAGAGAGAAAGAGAGAAAGATTGCACTCCACGAGATAAGATCCGCATAGGTTACATAAAACACGAGTTGTCGCGCCTTCGTAAAGCCACCAGTAAACATACAACATAATAGGGAGGCCACGAGAGGGGTTTCATCTCCGAGGATCCTGCACAGCAAAAATAGCAATTCGTATACAAAGAGGAAAAAATTTTCCAGTCACGCCCAGTTTCATAATTAGAGACGTCACGGTGAACATTTTTTTTTCCCTCTTGTTGCAATAAAAATCTTTAGATTTATTTATTGATAATAAATTATCAATAAATAAATCGACTACCTTCGATGAATACCAACTCATACGAAATTGGCGTATTTTTCGAAATTCCATTTTTCTTTTCACTCGTCACAGTGTTCGTTCGATGTTTTGTTAAGTTAAAAAAATCCATTTTAATTTGATTAAACATTAAAAAATAAAATAAAATAGACTTTCTTTTCCTTCGTTTTTTTTTAAGGGCTGACGTAGCTCTGCGCACGCTGAAAATCGAGTAAATTTGGAAAATTATTATAAAGCTTATATGGTGAAAAAAAAATTAAATTGTTGATTTTCGATGCCATTTTTTATTAACAAATTGAAAATTATTCGTAGAGCCCTCTTAAGAAATTATCAATTTAATTATTTATTGATAATAAATAGAGCCCTCTTGATTTTTTTATTTAATTATTTATTGATAATAAGTAGAGCCCTCTTGATTTTCTTGAATCAGGAGGGCTCTACGAATAATTTTTAATTTGTTAAAAAAAATGGCATCGAAAATCAACAATTTAATTTGTTGCCAATTTTTTACCAATTTAATTATTTATTGATAATTTATTATCAATAAATAATTAAATTGGTAATTAAAAAATCAAGAGGGCTCTACGAATAAGTTTTAATATGTTTAAATAAATGGCATAAAAAATCAACAATTTAATTTTTTTTTTGATTTATTGATAATAAATTATTAATAAATAATTAAATTGGTAATTAAAAAATCAAGAGGGCTCTACGAATAATTTTTAATTTGTTAATAAAAAATGGCATCGAAAATCAACAATTTAATTTTTTTTTCACCATATAAGCTTTATAATAATTTTTCAAATTTACTCGATTTTCAGCGTGCGCATGGCTACGTGAGCCCTTAAAAAAACCGAAGAAAAAGAAAGGCTGATTAATTTTATTTTTTATTGTTTAATCAAATTAAAGTGGATTTTTTAAACTTAATAAAACATGGAACGAACACTGTGACGAGTGAGAAGAAAAATGAAATTTCGAAAAATACGCCATTTTCGTATTAGTTAGTATTCATCGAAGGTAGTCGTCGGTGGAATGCACACGTTGAGAATAATAACGTTTGGTAAGAATTCCGTTTTCTTCCCACACGCTAAGGGCAACGAGAGAGGTAGAGGGAGTGAGAGAGAGAGAGAGAGAGAGAGAGAGAGAGAAACAAAAGTGATTAGAATACATATACATATGGGTCTGACCAATGGTGAAGATTTCCTTATAGTCGAAGCGCCGAGAGAAAAAAAAAAGTACTTGAAACGAGTAGGGAATACTCAGGAGATGGGTAAAGGAGTCGATTCCCCGTCTCTCTCTTTTTCTCTCTCTATCTTTCTCCGTTGTCTACGACGTTAAGAAAACTCCGCCCCGCGTGCGCGCGAGAGAGAGTTTAGTACGTGATGGAACGCGTTAACCAAGTCCCAAGCCGCAGGAATATTGTACAACTAACTACTTTGCCCATAACCACCAGCATGAATATAGTACTTTAAGTCTCGTTGCGCCCGCGTCCGCTAGAGCGGGCCGCACAACGATATTCAAAGTTTCTGTGTTGATGCTGCGGATGCCCTGGGTACTACTGTCCGCGCGAGATGGATTTACGAACTACCCATCGGTTTTATAGTACATCACACACACACACAAACGCGCATAGACACACACATACATGCGTATGTTGCTACGAAATGAGGAAGGGAATATGCGCGTTTTGTAATGCTATATGGGATGATTTGTACGGTGGACGATGACTTATTTCCTCGAAGAATGCGGAAAAAGCGTCGAGTTACGTTCCATTACTCTTGGACGCACGGAGGCTACGATGTGCGAGCGTTGGAAACGTTGGTTTTTTTTTGTTATCGAAGCTCAGGTGAAAGAAAACAGAAAGAAATTTCGTATTTCTATCAAAACGCTAAGAATTTAATAACGAATATTTGAGATTCTCATGTTTGAGGGCAAAAGTGTCGATAAAGTGTCGCCAAAGTATCGGCGGAGTGTCGGTAAAGTATCGGCGGAGAGTCGCCAGAATATCGGCAGTGTGCCGACAGAGTGTCGTCAAAGTATCGGCGGAGTGTCGGTAAAGTATAAGCGGAGAGTCGCCAGAGTATCGGCAGAGTGCCGACAGAGTGTCGTCAAAGTATCGGCGGAGTGTCGGTAAAGTATAAGCGGAGAGTCGCCAGAGTATCGGCAGAGTGCCGACAGAGTGTCGCCAAAGTATCGGCGGAGTGTCGGTAAAGTATAAGCGGAGAGTCGCCAGAGTATCGGCAGAGTGCCGACAGAGTGTCGCCAAAGTATCGGCGGAGTGTCGGTAAAGTATCAGCGGAGAGTCGCCAGAGTATCGGCAGAGTGCCGACAGAGTGTCGCCAAAGTATCGGCGGAGTGTCGGTAAAGTATCAGCGGAGAGTCGCTAGAGTATCGGCAGAGTGCCGACAAAGTGTCGCCAAAGTATTGATAGAGGGTCGATAGAATACGGCAGAGTGTAACTAAAGTGTCGACAGAGTGTCGCCAGAGTGTCGCCAAAGTGTCGACGGAGTGTCGCCAAAGTGTCGACAGAGTGTCGACGGAGTGTCGCCAAAGTGTCGACAGTGCCGACAGGATGTCGATAGGAGAATAGCGTCGATGCACTGTCGCCAAAAACAATGTATAGACAATGTGTCGATAAAATATCGAAAACAATGTCGATAAAGTGTCGACAAAAGGAAAGTGTTGATGTCGAAAGTGTCGGCAGACTATCGGCAGAGTGTCGATAGCGTGTGGGTAAAATGTCGATAGTGTCACTCAAGTATCGACAGAGTGTCGATGGAGTGCCGACAGACTGTCGACAAAATATCGATAGAAGAAAAGTGTCGATGCACCGTCGCCAAAAACAATGTATAGACAAAGTGTCTATAAAATGTCGAAAAGAATGCCGATAAAGTGTCGATGCAGAGTCGACAGTGTCGATGGGGTGTCGACAAAAGTAAATAGTTGACGAAATGGCGGTAAAATGTCGATAAAATGTCGACAGAGTCGACGAGGTGTCGACGAAAATAAATGGTTGATGAAATGTCGATAAAATGGCGACGGAATGTCGGCAATAATGTCGCCTCGCTTTTTTAAATTTTCTCCACGTTTAAAATCTATCTCGAATTGATGTTTTAACGCCCTTTATACACCGTTCAACGTGTCAATAAATCGATTTTCAATCAACCGAACATCACAAAATGTTTCAATATACTTTTGTCTCTATGACTCCATCAAAGTTACGACGAGTCAATGATATAATTCATTCAATAATACACATACATATATGTATATATATAATACAAATATCCATCGGACAGATCGGAAATAATGCACATACGTCAAAAACGTCGATCATAACCTGTAACCTACACATTACTTTTTCTACAAATCCTCTCAACAACTATAAATATACTAAACCAACTTTGTGTCGATCAAACTGTCAGAGCGCTAATGTATATCATTGATTCCACATGCATATCTTGATTTAACGGTATCAACGTGTATTTATCACCGATAACTTAATCCCTCGAATTTTACTTCGATAAGAAACGATTGAGGAGTCAATCACACTTAAATATATACATGTATTTATATATAAAGAACTATTCGGGATAAACTGCGAAAGAGTGACTGCGAGAAAGCACGAAAGAGAATGGACGAAGGAAAAAGAGGAGGAGGTCTGTCAGTCGATCAAGAGATCGAAGATCGATCGATCGATCTCTCAGTTCAACACGTGTCCTTGTCGAACGACGTTCCCTACATCCCCTTCGCTTTCGTATATATGTCGCAAACTGCAAAATATACATCTCCTCATATGCCATATATATTTTATTCTCTCTGACGTACATCTACGTATATAGGTAACGCGTTACAGGTATAAGAGGCATTTCATGCGGAATTAATGACCTTCCATTTGTGTGAATTACGTTGCGGATTTTTTTTTGTATTCCTCAAGGTTTAGTATATGTTCAGTATTTTTTTGAGATTTTTATGTTAACAATATTTCGAGATATGATTTTTTTGGTTATTGAAACATTTTGCAAATTTAATTTTTTTAAATTCTCTATTAATTTTTATTGGCAGCAGCAATCGTAAAATTTGTCTCTTTCAAATTTCGTCGTACTGACATGTAGAATTTGATAAAAAATTGAACAAAGCACTTACGGCGTTCGGGACGATGAAATATTGCGTTAATTGAAAAAATTGGCGTTCATCGATTTTTCGTGGAATGCCCCATATGCATATGTATACTGTTCTCCGTTCGCCATTTATTTTTTTTACATATATACGTATATATTACTCTGCGATGCTCCTGAAGATCAGGCAAATCACCTGTCCCTTCTTCGTCGAGGTTTCGAGGTTTCTTTCGTTCGCATACCTCCATACCCCGACGCCTTTACGGGTGGTGGGCATCGCGAGTCTCACCGGAGAACCGTTTCAACGGCATGAATCTTCACAGCCACCGAGAGACTCCCGGTTGAGATCATCTCTCACCGATCATAAGGTATCCGATTACGCAAGCTTCGAGATAGCAAAAAATTAATTTACTTGTACAAGATACATCATGTGTTTGCAGATTTTTTTTGGTATCAATTGAATCTCAAGAGAATCGACAGACACGTTTAGAATTGATGAATTTTTTTATTTCACAAAATAATCGATAAATCGTAAAAATCAATGAATTTTTAGTAGTTTAATATTTGAATTTTTCATTCAACTACCCTTAGTTGAATTAAGAAGTAAAGGATCAGTTACGATTTAAATTTAAAAAAATCAATTTCTCAGATTTTCTCATAAATACGCTCCGATCGGATTAAAAATAATTTCGCCTCGATTTTCGAGCGGGGACCGATCCCACCTATAAACGCATTTTAATGAAACATTAAAAACTTTCGCGCAATGTGCGAGCATGAACCGATCCCGCCCATAAATACGTTGCAATAGAACATTGAAAAAATTTCACTTCGATTTTTGAGCATGCACCGATCCCGTCTATAAACGCGTTCTAATGCGACTGTGAAAAATAACGATTCGATTTTCGAGCGGGGACCGATCCCACCTATAAACGCGTTTTAATGAAACATTGAACAATTTCGCGCAATGTTCGAGCATGAACCGATCCCGCCCATAAATACGTTGCAATGGGACATTAAAAAATTTCACTTAGATTTTCGAGCATGCACCGATCCCGTCTATAAACGCGTTCTAATCGAAGTGTGAAAAATAACGATTCGATTTTCGAGCAGGGACCGATCCCACCTATAAATGCGTTTTAATGAAACATTGAACAATTTCGCGCAATGTTCGAGCATGAACCGATCCCGCCCATAAATACGTTGCAATGGGACATTAAAAAATTTCACTTAGATTTTCGAGCATGCACCGATCCCGTCTATAAACGCGTTCTAATCGAAGTGTGAAAAATAACGATTCGATTTTCGAGCAGGGACCGATCCCACCTATAAATGCGTTTTAATGAAACATTGAACAATTTCGCGCAATGTTCGAGCATGAACCGATCCCGCCCATAAATACGTTGCAATGGGACATTAAAAAATTTCACTTAGATTTTCGAGCATGCACCGATCCCCTCTATAAACGCGTTCAAATGGAACTGTGAAAAATAACGATTCGATTTTCGAGCAGGGACCGATCCCACCTATAAATGCGTTTTAATGAAACATTAAAAACTTTCGCGCAATGTTCGAGCATGAACCGATCCCGCCCATAAATACGTTGCAATGGGACATTAAAAAAATTCACTTTGATTTTTGAGCATGCACCGATCGTGTCTATAAACGCGCTTTAATGGAACTGTGAAAAATAACGATTCGATTTTCGAGCGGGGACCGATCCCACCTATAAATGCGTATTAATGAAACATTAAAAAATTTCGACCGATTTTTAAGCATGAACCGATCCCGCCCATAAATACTTTACAATGGGACATTGAAAAATTTCATCTCGATTTTTGAGCATGCACCGATCCCGTCTGTAAATGCGTTCTAACGGGACTGTGAAAAAAAAGAACGATCCGTTTTTCCGGCATGAACCGATCCCGTCTGCAACTGCATTGTAATGCAAATTCGAAATATTTCCACGTATCATTTAACTTATAATATCTCGTATCTGTAAAACAGCTCTGTTAACTCGATTGCTAATCGCAGATTGGAGAGTGTACACCGAGAGAGAAAGGACAGAGAGAAAGAGAGATAATATTATATACCGAGTTTGGGATCGCAAACAGCGTACAGCCATTCGTGAAACATCGTTAACCTTTTGAGATCATCCTCGGGAGATCGTCGGTCGGGCCGATGTAAGAAAACACACGAACAAAAACACACACACACACACGCATACTATCCGAGAATTTCCTCCGACAAGTTTTATAATACCACGATGTGTGTCAGCATAAACAGCACTCGCGATAATATCGTTTACAACTCTCGTTCGAGTCGATAACGTCTTTCCTCAAGAGCGTTTGGTACTGTGAAAATTACATTGAATATTAAACTTTAAACATCAAAATCGGGCTTAATGGAACCGAAAAAGTGATGCCAGTTAGAAAATTAAATTCTAGAATTACGCATTAAATTCTCTAAAATCTATAAAATGAAAAATCGTTCAAAGGATCTTTCGAGTTCGATCACGACGAGGAATTGTCAGAAAATTTTTTTTATCATCTCGATTTTTGCACGTGTACGTAAAACATATGTTATCTCTGGCAATCTTTCTTTTGTATCTCTTTTCTGGCGCTGTTCACGATTCTAACGTCTCGTGAGCTTATCTCTTAATCTTCTTCCGATCGCCACGACGTATAATTAGATCATTTTCTTCGTGATAGACGCCGCGCGCCGAACGGTGCTGCCCTCTTCGTTGCTGATACTTTGCGTCGATCTGTTTTTTGTCAATCGACAAATTACTCCACGGGATCTCAATTTATCTTCAGAGTCTCACTAACCTGTGTTACACGGGGCAATTTGTCCGAGACAAATCGACGTTATTCGAGAGATTGATTATGTTAGTTTTTTTTTGTTTCAGTATTTTGCAAGGCCATACGAAAAAAAACATTGGTCACCATTTTATAGGATTAAAAAAAAAATAAATTCGTTGTCAGCAACGAAATTGTTAAATTAATATTTTTGGACTCCATCGATTTATCGTCACCATTTTGATTTTTTTTAAATTCTAGTATGTCATATGGTATAACGATGCAACAGTTTACAGCCATTATCAGAATTTTTTCAAAATTTGATTTTTATTAACAAGTATATTACATTAACACTTTTGGACATTATTGATTTTTCGCTGATACCCAAAGAATTATATTTGCGAAAAAATGAATATATATTTATTAACTGCTTGAAGTAAAGAGAGCCTCGAGGCCAGAAGCATAGAAAAAAAATATTGCCGTGTTGCTCCTCGTCGAAGAATCCATTCGTGGCAATTACTGGATCATTGATAATACGAAGCTCAATCGACAATAATAATTGATATCTTCAAGGGTTTACAATAATACGCACGTGCAATTATGGGGGTACACAAAGGTGGAGGCGACACACGCAATCCTTGAGCGAGGATCTATACAAGTTCGAGTATAAAACATACATATATATGTATGTATATAAATACATAAATATGTAGTTATGAACCAGAGCTTGAAACGAGCCATGTATACGAGAATAAAACACATCGGGACACACACAGCAGTCATTTCGCAAGCGTTCCACTTTCCTTAATGCGTTCGTATGCAAATCGTGCGAAATGATACCTTCGCGCCTTCGCGAACAGTAGGTAGGCATCCCGTGTATGATATACAGGGGGCTTCAGGCTAAATCTACAGTGATTCTTATTTATAATTATTCATTTTTTTATTCCGTTCAGTATGTTGTCGGTTGACTCGAAAAAATAGTCCACACCAATTTTCAAATTGTTTCCGAAATTGGTTCGGTCGTTATTAGCGAAAGTGTTGAATTGGGACTATTGGGCGTTATCGAATTTCGTAAACATTTTGTATTTCTGTTTCAGTCGTTCAATATGTTGTAGGGCGACACAAAAATATACTCCACACCAATTTTTTTTATTATTCTGTTAATTAGTTTCGTCGTCGTTAACGATAGTGTTAAATTCAGTCGTTACTGATTTTTGTAACTATCATCCAATTTTTTCGCCCGTTCAATATGTTATCGGAAGACACGAAAAAATGCTCTGCATCAATTTTCAAATTATTTCGACAATTGGTTCCGTCGTTATTAACGATCATAATGAAATTCAGACTATTGGCCGCTACTGATTTTCGCAATCTTTTTCCAATTTTTTCTTCCGTTCAATATGTTATAGAAAGACACAAAAAAACGCTGTGTATCAATTTTCAAATCATTTCACCAATCGGTTCGGTCGTCATTAACGAAAGTGTTCAATTCAGACTATTGGCCGTTACTGATTTTAGTAATAATTTTCCGATTTTTTCGCCCGTTCAATATGTTACCGGAAGATACAAAAAAATAGTCCACACCAATTTTCAAATTATTCCGCCAAGTTGTTTGTTCGTCATTAACGAAAGTGTTATATTAATACTGTTGAACGAAAACCGGCCTGAAAATGTAGGTGGTCGCGATTCTTTTGTTATGGCCTGGAATGCCCCATATACAGGCTACTAACTACCAGATATTACAGAGTAAAGTACCAACGTCGTTGGGTTGAAAAAAATAAAAATAAAGCCGAGAGAATGAGAGGCAAAAGTTTCTTTGCATTATACTATACTTATCGCCTGCGTGAGCACCGTTTATGCATATTATACATATTACGTATATATATATATATGTGTGTATATATATAATTTCTGCAAGTGCCCACTGAGGGGTTTTCACGTGACGTAGGTGTATGTCTTTCCGCGTCTCGCAGAGTTCTGGCCACAGGTGCGTTATTACGAAACTTCACGAGATAGTGAATAACTTTCAGGTTGGTCCACCACTGACACCCACTATCTCAAATCCCTCCATTTTCCTATCCGTGACAAAATTTACTCCACACTATTTTTTTTTCTCGTACCACTTATTTCGTGGACGAAATTGCATAAATAATTTTACAAATACTCGAAACGCGAATGTCCAATAATAATTTAAAAAAAGATTTTATTATTATTTCTGGGGAATAATCTCCCCTCAGTTTCAGCATTTCGAGATTTATAATTTTTGGTACTAGACGTAAAATTAGCGATCCGAAAAATTACGATTTTTCTTTTTCAACAGTTGCGGTCTCTTTGTCATTTTGAATTTCGATTTTTTTTTATCGATTTAAAATCAACGATCTAAAAAATCTAAAAATTTAATTACCGATTTTCATTAAAATTGCATAATTTTTGTTGCCAGTCTCAAATCGATTCTACTATTTTGAACTTTGACAAGGAATTTAAAATAATTTACCTCCAAAATTACAAGATATCAATTTTCCATTAAAGGCAGATTATTTAGTTTCATCATCAATCATATTGACTCCACCATTGTGAATTTCGTACTTGTTACTTAATTAGAAATTACCGATCCGAAAAATCCGCAGTTACAAATTTTCCGTAAAATAAGATAATTTTATTTCTTGGCCATTTCGAATTTCGCGATCTTTCCACTAAAGCCTTTCATTTCCGATCTCCAAAACGCCTAAATATCAATTTGCATTAAAAAAAACCCCATAATTTTTTGCTTTTCGTAAAGAATTTTTATAAATTAAAAAACCATGTCTCTCAACAAACTAATTTGTTAAACCTTCCACTCAGTTTTTAAATTATTAACCAGACAAATTATTTATCGCAGACGTATTAATTCTTGATCTCAAATTACAAACGCAATAAAATAAAGATTTAAAAAATCACGAAAGATAAAAAATCGATTCGTCGACTCTGAAACTGTCGGAAACCGTCGTAAACCATCGATAGATACAGGAATAAACAGTTGGAGATCGTATTTTATTCGAAAACGCTTAGGGTGACGAACGATAAGATCGTCGATTGATAAAATCGTCTGGAGCAGGGCGTAGCAGATTCGAACGATTTTATCGACGTACGAATGTAGTTATAAGTAACTACCTTTATAAATATGATCATACACACACACACACACACACACACACACACACACACACACACACACACACACACACACACACACATACACACACACACACACACACACACAAATATCACCATGTTCATAAAAGTTACGAGGAATATATAGTAGAGCGAAAACCTCGCGAAGGCCGTATAGTCGTCACTGTGTATGAACTACCGTAAAAGACTTGGCCAACTCTTTATATTCAACAATCGCATAAATAATTGACAGACATACTTGTATATAACGTAATAACGTTCGTTTCAAAGTTATAGATTCAATTGCGTAAGAAATGATCTTGGCGATCTCAACGTGACTCTCCCTCGTCACCCCATCGATCACGATCTACCTCAAAGATAAATAAATAATAAAGCAACGTCGATATAAAGTAACAGTTTGAGATATATCGATATATCGTCGAGCATAGTGTACATCGAGGCTTCGCGGTTCGTTGAATCGTATCGACTGAATCTCGTGTACGGAAAACGTAAATCGACTTATCAATGAAACTCCCACCTTATTGTTATTATTATTTGAAAATAACATTGAATATTAAAAAATATAAAAATATAAAAATATAAAAATATAAAAATATAAAAATATAAAAATATAAAAATATAAAAATATAAAAATATAAAAATATAAAAATATAAAAATATAAAAATATAAAAATATAAAAATATAAAAATATAAAAATATAAAAATATAAAAATATAAAAATATAAAAATATAAAAATATAAAAATATAAAAATATAAAAATATAAAAATATAATATTTGTATGCAAATAACAATCCATATTTATGTACTATATATTAATTTGCGAAAATTAGATGAGAAAATATCTACGTTTTTCTCGTAGTTTCCTGTAGTCACTTCCCAGGAGAAAATCCACTTAGAGGCAATCGTGGTCTGCGCCTCTATAAGCTAATTAACAGAATCGCATTAGTGCCCCAGGGAGTGAAGCTTCTGTTCCCTCTTGTGTCTCGATAGGGTAGCTGGCTTGTCGATGAGGTCGACGACACCAAACGAGGAAGCAACGAACATTGACGTCTCATGTACTTTGGCATCGAGAATTAGTTTTTTTTAATCAATTTTTACTAAATTTGAGACATTTTTTTGGAAAAATTTATTTGCGATTGTTTGGAAAAGGCAGGGGGTTTTTAATGTGGGTAAATGTAGAGTCTACAATGTCTACCTGATGTAAAAAAAATTAAGTGTAAATTTATATTTTGGAAAATCGATCATTTTGTGAAAATCGAACACGAGGAATTTTTATCGTTCAGTTTTTTCAATGCGGAATCCGTAAAAATTGTCTGATTTTTATGAATGAGTACTCATTTTGTTCGTTTAATGTTTTTTCATGACTTCACTAATCAACATACTACATTTAACCTTTTAATGTCGAGAAAAATTCAATCAAGTTCGTCATGTTGAAAATAAACTAATAAACAAATAGGTGTAATTTCGAAACACATGATATTGCCGTAAAAGTTATTTAGTGATTTCATAGAGCTTTGTTCATCAAACAAAATGAGACGTCATTCATCAAGACCAGAGGAAAATTACAAAAAAGACATTAAAAAAACTGCTGAAAAACGTAATCTTTCCAATTATTAAAATAAATCAATTGATTTACCGGTGAATTGTTGCTTAAAATTTGTTTCTACATCCTCCAGTCATTCATTGATTTCACCTACATTATTCAGGGTATATTTCCTTCTATAAATATCCGCAAACTATTTCTAAAGTCCTCGATCGACCTGAACCCCGACAACGTCGCTATTATCAAATTTTCTTACTAGTTTAATTGAATTTTTTTTCCCCCTGACAAAACCATCACAAGACTATGAATATCTCGTTTTCACAGAGTCCAAAGTAAAATAACAAAAAATAAACCGACAGGATGAATAATTCAACTTTTTTTCTGATCAATTTTACCGCCTCATTTTTCTGACTTCTAGACTTACCCCCCAGTAACTCGGTAGGAGGCTAAGAAGGGAGTAGACAAAATTGCCTCTCGAATCTGGAGAAAAAAGCGAGCCTCGGTGCTCTGTTGGCAAAGGCAAACGCAATAAACCGTGGCAACATAAGCGTCTTGCTCTTTGGTTCAACCAAAGAGCTATCTCTCACTCTCTCTCTCTCGCTCTCTCAACTTCTTTCCATCTTCATCTCCTTCGGCAACAACCTTAGCTACTACCCAGAACCTTTATTCGTTGCACGGTCGCGTATAACTTTTCAACTTCTCTCTTTTCTGCGGTGAGAAATATTTTTCTTTCCTCAACTTCGTTATATATATATATATATATATATATATATATATATATATATATAATCTTGGCTTGGATATTTCGTTCCCTGTAGTTGGTCGACGGACCGACACCGGGGAGAATAAGTAAGGGTAACTACGTCTCAATAGGCCTCGGCAGGAGCATCGCGGTTTCAAAGTTTTTTCGTATCTCCCTCTCTCTCTCTCTCTCTCTTTCTCTCTATATAGCGTTAAAATGATTGAAGGGTTGTCTAGTCTGTTGAAGAAGCAAAGAAACTCTAGAACAGTCCTACACGGTGATAGTATACTAGCTCGGAAATTCTCGTTCGAACGATTGTAGAAGTTTTTAGAAGTTTTTTAAACGAAAGAATATTCCAGGATATTCTAGGCACACAGTGGAATATTCTTGCAAGGAATATTTTTCTTTAGAAAAGAATAGTCTACAATAGTCCAGGCACACGGTGGAATATTGTTGCCCGAAATAATCTTTTGGTTAGGAAAGGATAGTCCAAGATATTCCAGGCACACAGTGGAATATCATTGCCTGTAATAATCTTTTCTTTTGAAAAGGATAGTCCAAGATATTCCAGGCACACAGTGGAGTATTATTGCCTGTAATAATATTTTCTTTAGAAAAGGATAGTCCGAAATATTCCAGACACAGAGTGGAATATTATTGCCTGTAATAATCTTTTCTTTTGAAAAGGATAGTCCAAGATATTCCAGCTACACAGTGGAATATTGTTCCCTTAGATAATATTTTTTTGAAAAGGATAGTCCAAAATATTCCAGGCTCACAGTGGAATATTATTGACTGTAATAATCTTTTCTTTTGAAAAGGATAGTCCAAGATATTCCAGCCAAACAGTGGAATATTATTCCCTGAGATAATATTTTTTAGACAAGGATAGTCCGGAATATTCCATGCACACAGTGGAATATTCCTGCCTGAAATAATTTTGTCCTTAGAAAAGGATGATCCAAGATATTCCAGGCACACAGTAAATTCTTATCAGGGATATTCTTTACACTAGAAAAAAAAATTGCAAAATCAAATGCTACAATTGTCCAGGCTTGAAGCCAAAAAGAATATTCATGTCTTTACAACAAAAAAAAATATTCCAGACAAACAGTGAAATATTCCTTGCTTCAGTTCTGAAATAGTCCGGACAGTAATCACGGAATAACGTGTAAATTATTCTGCCCTTCAAATGGAAGGAAACTTTTTCTTCGTCTCCCGCTAATTGGACATACCATCACTTCTATTCTGCAACAATCAATACACCATCCCTGCAAAAATCTACCGACAGACTTCCAATATAATTACCGGAGAACGCCACAAAATACGATACAATCAGGCAACTGAAATTCGATCTCGGCTAAGATAACTCCGTTGCAGTTCTTGCTATGGCAAAAAAAAAAAATCACGACTTGAAGATCAATAAAACTGTCTGTCACTGGCGAAACGAGAGATCGTGGACAAAGATTTTTGCCTGAATCAAACCTAAATGTATGTAATTACTCCAACACGTAGCGAGAATATTATCTTGCGCGGTTTTGTTTTTCCTATCGCATCGCTCGATCGCAAAAGCAATAACGGGGAGTGGAACCCCGTCCTTCTGGATTAGAAACTTGTTCTTTTTTTTCTCCTTCTTTCTCTTTTCATCTCCACCGAGTCTCTCGAAGTCGGGGAGGCCCTGAAGCTTCGAAAAACTCACCGCTACAAACTCCCTCAGCGTAATTACAGGGCCGATCCAGGCATCCCTATCGTTTTATACATACAATATTATATATGTATACTATTCTTGGTTATATTCGAGAGTGGCTGCTGGTCCTGATGTTATTATTATTATTATTTGTTTTTTTTTTTTCGAGAGTTGCTGGACCGGCCATTTTGGTCATCAATCAATAACACACGCGGGGGATTGCTCGCGATCGAGAACGGGTTGTTGCTCCTCTTCTCGTTCTTCTGCATATCGATTTTTCTTCGGCTTTTTTTTTTTGTTTCTTGGACTCATATTTTCTCGAAGGGTCGAAGCTTCGATTCTTGAGACGCGATATGGAACACTTGACGATCGTCAAGGAATGTAACCCTTCAACAGTGTTCCGAAGGAGCGGCGGCGTTCTTTTTAAATGCCAAAAAAAAATATTGTATTGAAGTTCCCGAAAGAAACGTTAATTGAAAATGTTTCTGCGTTCGTCTAGAAAAACATTCAGATTCGAATCTACAAAAATTGCAAGGAGAAATGCATTTTATACAGAATATTAAAAAAAAAAACGAGAGGGTCAAAGTAAGAGGTGGATTGCTGGTCGCTCGCTGCTCTTGCTCCCACGATGGGGTGCGTTGTAAAGGGTTGCTTGGAGTGGTTGTGGTCTTTAGCGGATCGAGCCAATAACTTGCCGATCATCCCCTTACATTTTATGCTATTTTGATGTTGCAAGTTAGGCCACCATGAGGGGCATGAAAAACGTTTGAAAATCCGATCATTTATTTATAAGGTAGTAGTCTAGTAACTTAAGCCGATTTTCATGTCTTTTTTGGAGGGCGTTTTTTTGTCGGAAAATAAAAACGAATCGTTGTGGATATTTCGGATGTTTTTACTTACATATTAAAGACACAAAAAAAAAAATTTGAGAAAAATTAATAGTTTATTATTATTATTATTATTGATCGAAGTTGGCACCTCGAAAAAAAAGCGCGTGGGTGGCCCCGGTGATTTTGGCTCTTGATGTTATCTGAAATAAAAAATTCTTGATAACTCTTAATCTATAGACATGTCATTCTGTTCGAAACTACTGAAGTTAAATTTCATGGATAAATAACAAAATGGCGGACTTTGGAAAAAAACTTCTTTTTCCATTTTGTTATTTATCCATGAAATTTAACTTCAGTAGTTCCGACCAGAATGACATGTCTATAGATTAAGAATTATCAAGAATTTTTTATTTCAGATAACATCAAGAGCCAAAATCACTGGGGCCACCCACGCGCTTTTTTTTCGAGGTGCCAACTTCGATCAATAATAATAATAATAATAAACTATTACATTTTTTCAAATAAATTTTTTTTTGTATCTTCAATATGTAAATAAAAACATCCTAAATATCCAAAACGATTCATTTTTGTTTTCCTACAAAAAACGCCCTCCAAAAAAGACATGAAAATCGGCTTGAGTTACCAGACTACTACCTTAATTGCCCCTATTTGTTTTTTTTTTTTCATGAATATATAAATTATCTATTATTGATAAATGGTCATAAAATCAAAATACATAGTTGTTTCAGAAAAAAAGAGTTGGATTTGGGGAAAAATGTTTCTTAACGTTTTCACAAATTTTATTGTAATAACTCAGCAATCGCTGAGACGATTTCGCCAATAGTTCACTCAAGTCTAAGTTTCATGGAGACGCATCGATTGCAAAAGAAAATTTTTTAATCCCACCATTTCCCAAGGAAAAATCGTCGATTTTGTGTAAAAGTCAGTTTTGTTTTTGATAGTTTTAGCCGAATATCTACGAAACCGCTGAGGCGATCAAGGTCTACACTATTTTCCGCTCTAAGTTACGTCAGGAGCGTTCGTTTGAAAAAAAAAAGTCGAATCGCTCCATTCATTCGTGAGATAACGTTCGACAAAATTTTACTCACATTCGTACGTACAGAAACACACAGACAGACATGTTTTCAAAAACGTGTTGGAATGATTCTAGGGGTTATGAAACGTGGAGATATCTTGAAATTTCGACTTTCGATTTTCAGGGTCATTACAATAACTTCCCTCTAGGATCGGGAAATTAATAGAATTCTTTTCACAATTTTTTATATACCCATCTGAATATTTGTTTACTGGATCGAAAATAAATTTTCAACAATCGTGGGTTTGGGTTCATCGAGACGATTTTTTTTTTCGTCAAATAAATAATTAAAGATTTTTTTCCTGACAATTGATCGTGGTGCCACCCTTCAAGGAATGGATGTTTAATGAGAGAAAAATTATAATAATCTTCATGCAATTTGACTATATATAATCCAAAATAGACTGGTTTTTCGAATTTCTCTAAAAATCATAGTTCAGAGGGTTTAAGATGAGTTATTTTTGAATTTTTGATAATTGTATTTTTTTATGTCACATTCGTAATAGTGATGTAAAAAAAGAGCCCGAGACAAATTTTCATTCAACTTTTGCGGCTTATTTAAAAATGTTTGAAAGTAATTGAAAATCGACATAAACTTCATTGATGAGGTCATATCTGAAACAAGTTATGCTTCCTCAACACGAAAAAGGAATGTTCGTAATAAAAATAAAAAAAAAAGAATTAATAAAATTTACGAAACGCTAATCGTATTTTCACGCGCAGATGAATATTTCAATGTAATATTTTCTTTAATCCAGTTGAGATATTAAGTGGCTGTGACGTTGATGTATATCGCCGTAGGATCTTCTTGGTTCCAATTAGCGTACACGTTGGGCGAGCGATTCGATGCATTTATATATCTGTGTGTGTGTGTGTGTTTGTGTGTGCGAAGGAAGGAAAGGAAAGAGTCTCGATAAAGGAGGGAAAAATAAGGAAATCACGAGTGGAAGAAGGGAAAGGAAAAGGTGACGGATGAAAAATTCTATCGGTGGTCCCCGTGGCGTTCTCTTGAGTCTATCGCGTGCGTCTCAGAATCTCCTCGCCTCTCATGCATAATATATATATGGGACATTACTTCTCAAATCGATCAACCTCCTCAATTTTTCGTAGATTTTTTATCCCTCGTGATTAAAAGTTATGACAATTCGAAATGTGAGCCATTTTTGATTCGTTAATTTGACATTTTCGTCAATGACGAGCAAACCAATTTTTTGAAATATCTAAAAGTTGGTGCAGAGGTTTCTCTCGTATTCCCCTATAACATACTGAACGGACAAAAAAATTAAAAATAATTTACGAAATCGTTATCATCGAATATCATTGAATTAACATTTTCGTGAATAACGACCAAACCAATCTTCTAAAAAATCTCCAAATTGGTATACAATGTTTTTTCGTATCCTCTTACAACATACTGAATGGAGAAAAAGATAAAAAATAATTTACCAAATCGTTATCATCGAGCATCATTGATTCAACATTTTCGTGAATAACGACGAAACCAATATTCCAAAAACTCTGCAAATTGGTATACAATGTTTTTTCGTAGCCTCCTAGAACATACTGAACGGAGAAAAAAATTAAAAATAATTTACCAAATCGTTATCATCGAGCATCATTGATTCAACATTTTCGTGAATAACGATGAAACCAATATTCCAAAAAATCTAAAAATTGGTATACAATGTTTTTTCGTAGCCTCCTACAACATACTGAACGGAGAAAAATATAAAAAATAATTTACCAAATCGTTATCATCGAGCATCATTGATTCAACATTTTCGTGAATAACGATAAAACCAATATTCCAAAAAATCTAAAAATTGGTATACAATGTTATTCCGTATCCTCCTACAAGATATTGATCGTAGAAGAAGATTGAAAATAATTTGCCAAATCGTTATCATCGATCATCATTGATTCAGCATTTTCGTGAATAACGACGAAACGGGTATTCTAAAAGAACTGAAAATTGGTATACCATGTTTTTTCGTATCCCCCTACGACATATTGAACGGAAAATAAAAATGCTGAAAATCACATTATCGTCGATTCGTCTTAAAACACCCCGCACATACGGTGTATATAATGTCCACACGTGCAATTGCATACCGCATGTGATTGAACATGTCTGTGTGTACGGAGTGTGTACCTACGGGGCACACCGAGGCCATGTGGAAGCACGCCGCGTTAAAGTATCGTTAAAGCGTCGTTAAACGTAGTGGCAGGCGATTAATGCCTCGGGGCGCCGCGAATCGAAACTCTCGCCTGATCTCGAACGATTCAACGATATATATACACATATGCGGATGGAGTCGCAGCTATACGAGCACTACGAACACATCAGTGGATAGAAATGGAAAAGAGAAAAAATACGATGGGAGAGAGAGAGGGAGAGATAAATAGAGAGATGAAAAAGATTCTCGGACAGTACTATAGAGGAAGAGAGACGGAGAGAAAGAGAGAGAGAGATCTTGAAACGATCTTGGGAATATAATCGTTGCACACGTTGGAAATACACCCTTTCGCGAGCCACGCGAATCTTTTTGAAACGACGGAATTCTCATTCTGTAAATATATTTACATGCACATTTACACGTGGAGCTTTTTATCTGCAAATTAATCCGATATATATATATATATATATATATATATATATATATTCCAGAGCGATTTCGCTATTCCGTATGTTGGTCCAGTCTTGACTCAAGCGAGCATGACTATTTATCTTGTTTACTTGGATATGAGCGTAGGAACAGGTACAAACATAGTTAATGGGGCCGTTTGAGAAATGGTAGATATCACTCAGTCCTGGTAATTCGAGTGATTTCGAAATTAGCACATTTGCATACAAATTCGATAACTTCTGATTATTTTGTAGAATTGCGTTGATTACACCATTTTGAAACGTGGAATTTCCACTTAAAAGTAAAAATTAGCGATCTCACAAACACCCAGGTACAAGATTATAATAAATTTCGATAATTTTTTCGTTCTTTACGCGTCAGCCATTTTAACTTATAATTTAATTATCATAAATATCAGTTTAACATAAAAATCAGTGATTTCAAAAACTCTCAGTCTCGAATTTGAAATGATAATCGAAGCACTTTGTGTTTTTTACTTCAACATCAACTCTGCCATCATGATCTTCATGATTTTTACGCTTTAATCAAAATCAGTAAATTCGCAAACATTCGAATATCAATTTTCACAAAAAAATCCGATAATTTCTCTTTTTCCAATCACCCAAGTCGATCTATAACCTGAAAAAAAAGTTGATCTTCGTTCTCTTTTGTTATTCAATTTTCCAAACGTACCCCCGGAAGTTGCGTGACGTTCCGCGAATCTTCGCTCATACCCCGGGCATCTTCTTCTCTCATCTTATTTTTACCTTGTCCTCGTTGGTCGTGCGGCTTTTCTAACGATATGCGCGCGATTACGTGGAACGAGAAGCGTGTTTGTTGCAGCCTCCACACCCCTCATTTCTCGTAATAGTCAGCCGGTAGCTCTCAGAGTCTCAACTCTCTACCACCTTGTGCCTCTCTCTCCCGGAGAACACTCACGACCGCAGAGACAACGAGAATTTTGTGGCGAGGAGGGCTAACGAGAAATTAGACAAAAAATGGAAAACTTTTCGACGCTTATAAAAACTACAAATAAAAAATGGATAATTTCCAATTCTGAATTTGAGTTCTTAATGCGAAGAAAATTTTTCGACAAAAACGAGTCATCTGGGCGACTCGAGCTTTGCCATTTTTTTTTTAAGTGTCCAACAATTTCAATGAAGCCTTGCAATGGAAACTTCGACTCGACCCCCTTTAAACTGTCCTACATTAAGTTTTCACCGCTATTTTATACATCGATTACAATTCTACTTTATATTAGATTATCTTAGATACGCTATATTGGCAGGTTATAGTGAAAAAGCGTAGGATACTGTCGTCGTGCGTGCGCCGGTACATCAGCTGTCTCTCTCCGGTACTCGAAGATCTTGAGAGAGCGAGCGAGGGGCGTGGAGGGAGGGGAGAGACACATCTCGTAGAGACTCCGTTCCGCACTATCGATTTCTAGGATCCGCTGCGCGCGCGATCTTGCACACACGCCGAGAGAGTATTTGCGTGGTCGGCTTAGCTGTTCCGTTCCGTTTGCCACGGCCCGGAGAAGGCCGTGTAATGGCCCCGGAGCAGTACACACAGGACTCGCACACGTGTATGTACAGTTTCACGCGCCTCTCGATTTTGCACCGCGTCCACGAACGGAATATTGCGGACGCGTTTGTATTTAGGACGAAAGATCGATCGTCAGTTTTCTCTCATTATTTTGTCTACAATTCATTCGGTTTTATTTTATTTTTTTAACTATTCACGCGGGGAAACCGCGGTTATTCGAGATTTAATTGAATAGGAATTGTACGAATGGGAATGTAGGAGTATACAATGACATTCGGAGAACTCGAATTATCGGAATTATTCAAGGTATTCGAAGTGCTCGAAGTATTCGAAATTCCCAAAGTATTCGAAATACTCAAAGTATTCAAAGTACTGAAAATACATGAAGCATTCAAGATACATAACGAAACCAAAAGTACAGGAAAATGTTCGAAGTATTCAAAGTACCTGAAGTTTTCAAAGTATTCAAAGTGTTCAATGTACTCTGAGTATTGAAAATACTCGAATAAATTCGAAGTACTCCAAAATCTTAAAATGAACAAATATTCAAATTGAATTTTTAGTGCGATGTAAAGATTTCATTGAAACGCGGTATTCAAATACACATTGAACGATAGGTCTTCGTTTGTGCGAATACATTGAATACTTCGAGTACACGGAAAACGTGCAATACTCACGAATATATTTAATGCCTTGAATCCTTAGAGTACTTGGTATACGTAGAATAATTAGAGTATTTGCGATACTTAGAATACTTCGAATACTTGGAGTACTTGGAATACTTGAAATACTCCGAATACTCAGAGTACTTGGAGTACATGGAATTGTTGGGATATTTGGAGTACTTAAAGTACTTCCAGTATTCAGAGTACTTGTAATACTGAGAATACATAGAGTACTTGGAAAACTTTGAAATAAAATTAGTAAAAATATGCTGAGCAAATATAGGGATGTTTTAGCCCTGTAGAATACTTAGAGTACTTAGAATACTTGGAATACTGAGAATACTTGGAATACTTAGAATATTCAGAATACTTTGAGTACTTGGAATACTTGGAACACTTAGAATGCTTAAAGTACTTAGAGTACTCAGAGTACTTGTATTAATCGGAATACACACAGTAGTGGAATACTTTGATATAAAATTAGTGAAAATATGCCGTACAAATCTAAAGACGATTTGGCGCACGTTGTCGTTCTTATATCGTTACGAAGTGGTCGAAAGTCTTTGGGCCGACGAGAAATTTCGCTTTTTCTTCATCGTCTGTCGTCGCACGTTTCAACACGCATATGTCTACTCAACTGGTGATTACATATATATGTATAACGAATACGTGAACTCACGCATTTCAGTGAAAGTAGTCGAGGAGAGTTGCAAACTGCACGAGAGGGAATGCATGCCCGATTGAAGTATGTATATAGTACATACTCGTATATATATATATATATATATGAGAGAGTAGGAGGTTATACCTGCCTACCTGTATGCGCAAAAGTATCACCGTTAAAAGAGCAAAGAACGTCCGCAAGTTTGCTCCGCGTTACTATATATTACATTCTTTCTTCATGAATATATATATATATATATATATAGGTAAAGAACGCACTTAATTCTCGTTCGAGTATAAAGAAAGAGGGAGGCAAGGGAGTTTGTTCACATTTTGCTCTCTTCCTTCACGACTTCTGAAGTCGTAAGGCCGAACGAACGAATGTGCAAGTGCATTGTCTCCGATCGACCGTAAATAAACTTACCGAGAGATTCGCGTTCTTGTTATAAAAAAAATAAAATAAAAATAAAAAAAAACGAGAGAAGACTCCCTCGTAAGAACAAAGACCGCGCGCCCTCTCTCTCCCTCCCTCTCACTCTCTCTCTATGCACTTTTCGTTCGAGTTTCACATGTTCACGTGTCAGCCACGACGTTTAAGCCGAGCCCGTTGGTAAAGAAGCCCACTGAATCTGTCACTCCGTGGATTCTGCGATATTTCCGCGAGGGAACGACCAAAACGTCAAGGCGGTTACGCGGAATTTGTTGGACTTCAGGCGAAGTCGTTAAAGGTCGAAGCCGAGCGAAAGCGGTGAAGTTTTTATCTTCCAAATATGGTAGACCGCTTCAGTATGTAGTTAAGTAAGCTCGTCGTGAATGTCGCATGTCGTGATCCCGATGTAATGAATTGTTGAGCACCAACGTCGAAGATATTTTTCCCGATTGTTACACCCGTTAAAACTTGGAGAATGTTGAAATTTTAGAAGCAAGATTCTATTTGCAGCTTTTTTTTTTTGCAATACGTATTCAATTCTATGTTTAAGAAACCGGGTAAGCATAAACCACAATTCATGTGCCGATGCTTCCGTAAGATTTCTTTAAATGAAGCCGTTTACGTATGCAATTTTATGTATCACAAAAATCAATGACATTTTTCATATCGCTGTAATTGTCCTCCAAACTTTTCGTATGCCTTCATATATCAGAATCAATAGGACCAAAATCGTAAAAAACGAACATCTTCATTGATAGTGATGAACATAATCATAAAAAAAAAATATTAACAGATATTGCTTTAATCCTTCAAGTGAGACCTTTGAACCCCATTCGCTAGAAATGAGGAAATGTCTTTTTTAAGTCGAGTTCACACATTTAGGTCTTTCTAAATTGTCGAAAGAATATTTGTTAAAAAATGGCTTCAAGACCGTCTTCGCTAGATCTCACTCAAGCTGCATGCCAAATTTCAAGTTGATAGGTTAAACCGTTTACGAGTTACAGGCATGTGACAGACAGACGGACAGACGGACAAACGCTAAAAAGGTCCGATAACAATGATTCTTATGGCCAATGGATTCCGAATGAACTTGGCAGACAAAACGAAACGAAATAGAGGACATATCGGATGACCTTTGGAAAATCTGTCAAATCATACTTTCATCGTCGAGCCAGAAATTTTTTTTCGTCAATCTTATTCCCCTATCAATTAAAAATTCCCTTTTTCACCCCCATCAAACCCGAGACGGTCGTAGTTGAATAATAATTTTAAAAAATACGTAAATTTATACGCTGAAGGCTTCTCGATGTGATTTCAATCATTGTAGCATTTTTTTTTTCATCTTCCTGAGAGGAGAGGAATGATCTCGAGTAGCGAAGACTCTTCGTGAGATCGAAACAAGATCGATAAGCTTTCATCTCGATCGTCAAGGTTACACAAGGTTATGAGGGATTCAACAACAGGATCGACAACATCTATATAGATATATACACGTATTAGTTACAATGTAGTGTTTTGAGAAACGAAGAGTTGCGGACGTGGCACAAAAAAAAACAAAAACAATTGCGACAAAACAAAAGAGAAGACGTTGAGGATGGAGAAGACGAAAGAGAGAACACGTTGGAGTGTCGCGAGGGTCGCACATTCATGTTGTGATGACATGACGTACATGGGCTTATATATACACATATATGTATTCAACTCCGAGCGGACTGGTCATCGCGATTGTGTCAGGGACATCATTGATGCTGAAGATCGGAACGGACATTCCGAAAGAGCGAAAGAAAGAGAAGAAAAACTGATTTTTTCTCGTAATACACAAAAGTTGATAATATCGCAAATTTGCCACGATTAATATTTTGGGATTGTAGACATCAAAATTTCAATCATAAACATCGAAAAAAATTGTACTTTGTATTCCACTTTCGAGTATGGATTGTTGAATTATTCAGATTGCATTGGATTACAGTTTTGTTGTTTTTCAATACTTTACTCAATTTTACGTAGACAAAATTCCTATCACAGTAGATCTCACGATTGCTAGTTCCGGAGATAAGATTTTTTTTAAGGTAGTAGTCTGGTAACTTGAGCCGATGTTCATGTCTTTTTTGGAGGGCGTTTTTTTGTAGGAAAATAAAAATGAATCGTTTTGGATATTTAGGATGTTTTTATTTACATATTAAAGATAGAGAAGAAATTTTTTTGAACAAATTTCATAGTTTATTATTATTATCATTATTGATCGAAGTTGGCACCTCGAAAAAAAAGCGCGTGGGTGGCCCCGGTGATTTTGGCTCTTGATGTTATCTGAAATCAAAAATTCTTGATAATTCTTAATCTATAGACATGTCATTCTGGTCGGAACTACTGAAGTTAAATTTCATGGATAAATAACAAAATGGAAAAGGACATTTTTTTCCAAAGTCCGCCATTTTGTTATTTATCCATGAAATTTAACTTCAGTAGTTCCGACCAGAATGACATGTCTATAGATTAAGAATTATCAAGAATTTTTGATTTCAGATAACATCAAGAGCCAAAATCACCGGGGCCACCCACGCGCTTTTTTTTCGAGGTGCCAACTTCGATCAATAATAATAATAATAATAAACTATTAAATTTTTTCAAAAACATTTCTTCTGTATCTTTAATATGTAAATAAAAACATCCTAAATATCCAAAACGATTCATTTTTATTTTCCTATAAAAAAACGCCCTCCAAAAAAGACATGAAAATCGGCTTAAGTTACCAGACTACTACCTTAAATCTACGATATGATCAATTATTGAAATTAATATCTCGGATTCTATTGGTTTTGGAGAAACTTTGCTCAAGATTGTTTTTCGCATAGGACTGGCTAAAGATTCTTAAAAAAAATTGCTACTACCTCAAAGTTACTAAGATTGCCTTATGAAAAATCGTTGCCAATTGTTTTTCCGTGATATTATTATCGAATAGCTGCCCACGACTGTTGATGGCTGTTTAAAGTGACGGTGAGAGTGACAAGTTAACGCAATGACAGTTGAAAGTGATGATGGAAGTGAATAGTGGACAAAATGGTGGCTGGAGGTAGAGATGAGAGTGAGAAGTACACGAAATGGCGTCCAAATTAGTGATCGAATTGAGAAGCGTGTAAAATGGCTGTTCCAAGTGGTGGCGGCAGTGAGAAATGCATAAAATGGCGTTCAAAGTCCCTACTTTGAACGCCATTTTATGCAGAACTTTTTTTTAATCTACGATATGATCAATTATTGAAATTAATATCTCGGATTCTATTGGTTTTGGAGAAACTTTGCTCAAGATTTTTTTTCGCATAGGACTGGCTAAAGATTCTTAAAAAAAATTGCTACTACCTCAAAGTTACTAACATTGCCTTATGAAAAATCGTTGCCAATTGTTTTTCCGTGATATTATTATCGAGTAGCTGCCCACGACTGTTGATGGCTGTTTAAAGTGACGGTGAGAGTGACAAGTTAACGCAATGACAGTTGAAAGTGATGATGGAAGTGAATAGTGGACAAAATGGTGGCTGGAGGTAGAGATGAGAGTGAGAAGTACACGAAATGGCGTCCAAATTAGTGATCGAATTGAGAAGCGTGTAAAATGGCTGTTCCAAGTGGTGGCGGCAGTGAGAAATGCATAAAATGGCGTTCAAAGTCCCTACTTTGAACGCCATTTTATGCAGAACTTTTTTTTAATCTACGATATGATCAATTATTGAAATTAATATCTCGGATTCTATTGGTTTTGGAGAAACTTTGCTCAAGATTTTTTTCGCATAGGATTGGCTAAAGATTCTTAAAAAATATTACTACTACCTCAAAGTTACTAATATTGCCTTATGAAAAATCGTTGCCAATTGTTTTTCCGTGATATTATTAGCGAGTAGCTGCCCACGACTGTTGATGGCTGTTTAAAGTGACGGTGAGAGTGACAAGTTAACGCAATGACAGTTGAAAGTGATGATGGAAGTGAATAGTGGACAAAATGGTGGCTGGAGGTAGAGATGAGAGTAAGAAGTACACGAAATGGCGTCCAAATTAGTGATCGAATTGAGAAGCGTGTAAAATGGCTGTTCCAAGTGGTGGCGGCAGTGAGAAATGCATAAAATGGCGTTCAAAGTCGAGACGATGATGCTTCGTTGCAATAGTTGCTTCAACCAACAGAATAAAGTTCGTCAATTCGATAATTGAACTTCAGCAACATCGTCCAGCCCATTGTCAATAACTACTTCCATTATTCAACAAAAAAAAAAACTGACGACTGAAAGATTGCTGGAGGGGTAAATAGCAGCGTTCCATAACTCGTGATTTTTTTTGTCCCTTCATCATTGACTCCCAGGCTTCATACTCTTTCATTCATCACTGCCTCACTCTCCCTCAATTTCAACTTGTATAAATGTCTTCGAGCCAATATATATTACGCGATGAGAAGTGCCGAAAGTCACAGAAGACGTGGAGAGTCGCAAGAAACATCGAAGGACGAAGAACGATCGATGAAGCAAACCGGGGCCTCTGTTGGCGTCCCATGAAACCCGTAATTATCGAGCCGGGAATAATAATAATGCTTGAGCATCCTAGATTCCGACTAGAGTGAATAGACTCGAGGAACGATCCCTGGTCTCCGTTTAAGAATAACTTTCCCCGCACTGTAGAAATCGGAATTTTTCCAGAACTCTCTGGATCATCGATCTTCCAACGGGGTAGTCGAAGAGAAGGAACGAGGCTGGTACTTTGGAACCGAGGCTTCGCGTTCCTTTTTTTAACCATCTTCGCAGACAAAAAATTCTCCTTCCACGTTCGCCGCCGGATGCGGAGGGGCGGCGGATGGACTCTGCGGGAGATGTTGAGCGTGTTATTCGGGTTAACGGAATGGGGGCTTCTTTGGGGGAACTATACACACGGGCTACGATGTTGGGGTTGTCTGAAAAGATTGCCAAGTGTTTTGGAGACCCGTGAGCACAACAACACAGCATCCTCCTTCTCTTCCCTCCAGCACTGTTCGCCGTGTGCTCTTCTTCCAAAGGAGTTAGGGGAAGGCCCTCACCTCATTCTCACTTCCATCAGAGCTCCCATACCTCACCAATCATCAAGGCGTACACTCGCGATCAGAAGTTCCGTCGTACAACGTCCAGGAGCATTATTTCTCTTCCCCGGACTCTTCACGAGCAAAAGGAGGCTGCTCGATTTCGTCTTTTTCTTCCTGGCGAACTATGGACATGTGGCTTTTTGTTTTTTGTATTCAGATGCGGTCGTGCGTGGCCCCGCAGGAAGATAAAAAAGGGTGTCTTTGCTTTTGAAGACAAAATGTATTCTCGAACCATCGTCAACCACCGCCATCACCCATCATCAGCGATGCGTGGTCCGAATCATTTCACAAAAAAACGTCTTTGTACCAACTATTATATTCGAAATCCTCCTCCTCCTCATCTTCTTCATCTCCTTCTTCTGCCACGACCGGGCAAAAGAACAGGAATAAGAAGAATTTCTTCGAGAATCAGCGCGGGGCAGATGGTCCAGCCAACGAAAAAGTTCCTCAAGGCACGCCCAACACGGGACGACTGTCGTGAGCGTGTTTGGCCAGCTCCAAGATCGAGGCGTCTGTTGTGTCCTATATATAACGGACGAAACGAGTTTTAAATTGGTCTTCCATCGCGAAAATAAGAAAGGGCGAACTTGGCGGGGGGATTCACGCGCGCTTTTTGTTCATTTGAATACAGGACCCCGTCGAACCGCGCGCGCGAGGAACGGTGGAAGGAGAATTCCAGCCGGGATTTATATTGTGCTCCAGGTGCCTGTGTGCGGATATGGAACGGAGAATACCCCGTTTTAATGCTTGACGGTCAGGACCTGATATCCTTTTCGGTAGGGACGAAAATTTTATGAAAAAGTTTTAACTAACAGCTGAATGTGATATTGTGAAACGAGCGAGGAAGGTGTCTTAGGCCAGGTGATTTGAGACAGTTTATCACGCTCTTGAAATAGTTTTTATACTTTTGACTGGATTGAGCTTGGAACCCTTCCGGTGTTCAGTAGATATCCTCTGATCACACTGAAGTTGATGCAGGTCCGGAAAATTAGTAACAATGATACTGAACGTTGGAGTTAAAATCGAGAGTCTCGACAAATGGCCTAACTTTGACGATTTATTTTGGGAGTATTAAAAAAGGAATAGGATTTCTTTTCAGAGGGTTTATTTAACACATATTGAAGTATGAAAAGTTTTTTTTTATTTACTGCTTTTTTTGCAGAAAATCGATTAATTTTTTCAAAAGTGCACCATTTCTACAAAATTTAATTACAAAAAAAACCCCACGTAGTCACATAGCCAACAATACACAGATAATACGATTTGTTGGTTTTTTGTTCCAGGTCTTATACTTTACGAGAAAACCGTCCTCCCGTGAAGGTGTTTTAAGAAAAGATTTTCAAGATCGGCTTTGTCGTCGTCATTTTGTATCAAAACGATAATAGACATTTTTTTTTCATACTTCAATATGTGTTAAATAAACCCTCTGAAAAGAAATCCTATTCCTTTTTTCGTACTCCCGAAATAAATCGTCAAAGTTACGCCTTGTTTCCTGTCGCTAGAGTGGTGTTACCCTTTAAATATGCCACTATTAAAAGTTTGGGTGTTGCGGATCGGCGGGGTGCCATTGAAATACCTCGTTAACGATGAAAAAAGTTGGAGGGTTGTTAATTTTTATACGCCCATCGAATTAACACCAAATTAAGATGCCGGGTGTGCCGGTTAATAACGCGAATTTTGTAATCAAAGAAAACACGATAGTTCCAAGAGAAACGTCAAAAAGTGCTTTATTCAAAAGTACCCGTGCCCCGCGGTTTCACTCGAGTTAAATTTGCGTCCCCCGATTAAACACGCCGCTCCTTAAGGTCATAGCATAAAGTTATATGGCGTAAAGCCTTCCTGAATAAAAGCACCATCTAATGCAAGAAGAATTTTTCAAATCGGATAAGTATTTCGTGAGATTAGCGCGTTCAAACAAACACTCTCCAACTTTATTATAGTTTAATAAATATATAGTAGTATAGTAGTAAGATTACAAGGGTTATAGCATAAAGTTATATGACCTAGAGCCTTCCTGAACAAATGGGCTATCTAATGAAAAAAGAGTTTTTCAAAACGGTTTAGTATTTCCTCAGATTAGCGCGTTCAAACAAACAAACTCTCCAGTTTTATTATAGTTTAGTAAATATATAGTAGTAAGAAAGTAAGGTTAGGGTCATCGCATGAAGTTATATGACCCAGAGCCTTCCTGAACAAATGGGCTATCTAATGAAAAAATAGTTTTTGAAATCAGATAAGTATTTCCTGAGATTAGCGCGTTATAACAAACAAAACTCTCGAGCTTTATTATAGTTTAGTAAATATATAGTAGTAAGAAAGTAAGGTTAGGCTCATCGCATAAAGTTATATGACCCAGAGCCTTCCTGAACAAATGGGCTATCTAATGAAAAAATAGTTTTTGAAATCAGATAAGTATTTCCTGAGATTAGCGCGTTCAAACAAGCAAACTCTCGAGCTTTATTATAGTTTAGTACATATATAGTAGTATAGTAGTAACATAGTAAAGTTAGGGTCATAGCATGAAGTTATATGGCCTAGAGCCTTCCTGAACAAATGGGCTAGCTAATGAAAAAATAGTTTTTGAAAACGGATTAGTATTTCCTGAGATTAGCGGGTTCGAAGAAACAGACGAACAAACAAACAAATTACCCATCTTTATTATAGTAGTAAGATAATGTCCATTGCCAGCCCCACATTTTTCCCATCTTTTCGGTAACTAATAGAATCGGTGTACGCGCTTCGCGTGCTGTTTTTTTAGATTAGGTACATCGTGCGACTTGAATTATGCGCATGAACGAACTCTAAGACAGCCAATCATAATGACGATTGATTTTTGTTTTGCTCGTACCGTACACTAGTATTGTTTCAAATAAATTCTCAAAATTCGACGAATCGCAAATTTAAAAAAATTCATACCTCCGAAACTATTGATCGTAGGTGCTATTGTGACAGAAGCTTTTATACATAAAATCGAATTAAGTTTTATGAAAAAAATAAGACTATTCTTCAATAGAATCGCAAAAATTCAACAATCTTAAAAGTGTAATAACAACGACGGTTTTCCGTACTCGTGACTGAAATTCCGATCGCTTACACATTTTACTATCCTGAAAAAATCAGTGGTCGCGGATTTCACGATACTCGCAATATTGGTAAATAAACAAGAAATTTGCATCCCCTTAATATTATTTCTTATCATGGTCCGTGCGCCATTTTGTTTGAGGGTTTATTTGACGTTGAAATAAAATCAAATTTCTAATCGTCCGTATAAACTAAATTGAGGTTCGAGAATGGTTAAAAAAAAACCGGCTGGCTTCGCGCTTCAACGCTGATTTACAAAATCGATGAAATAAATCCTTTGACCCAAATCATTGTAATCATTTGAATAATCCTAATGATTCGTATTCAATTAATCACGCAATTGTCCGAAATTTCAAATGTTCACTCACGCCCACAAATAAAAACTTGTTTCACCTTGCCCTCCCCTTTCACTCTCTCGCTCCCTTTCTCTCACTCTCTAAATTAAATCGGCAACCTTGTCGGCCACCGGAGGCAGATTCTCGTCTCAGGTCCAGGACCAACAGAGAGAGAGAGAGAGAGAGAGAGAGAGAGAGAGATAGAGAGAGAGAGAGAGAGAGAGAGAGAGAGAGCTACGAAGTCCTTGGGGATAATTTTCATCGCGTGCGTTGCCTCTCGTCATTTGGATCTTTCGCGTCGTCCAAGAAACCGACGAGTCTCGCAATCTGTCGCTATAAGCCTCTTCTACCCAAAAACTAAAGCCAGAGTTGGACAGAGAATTATGGGAGACAGGTGTGTTCAGCGGAGAATTAGAAGATTAAAAATCCCTGCCATGATTGAGGGGATTGAAGGAAGAACGAAGAAAAATGACGTAGAATAAAACGTAGTAACCAGAGGAGAAGTAAGAGTCCTGACAGTGGCTCCCGAATTTTATTCTTCTTACTCGTTCATTTTTTTGTTATTTATGTTTTTTATTGACTTCTAGTTCATCCGAAACCGTTCTGAATAACGATAACTCCAGGATAAAGACGAGGAAACACCAGCGAGATATTTATACACATGTATTCTAACTATAAATGTTATTATGTATTATATATGGATGTAATCGAAACTATATGGAAAGCACGAAGCCTGTTTACCCCCTTGTAACAGTGGGACGTCGTGTATACAGAGTACAGTAAACCATACGAGCATATGTGTCCGAGGATAGTGGTGTAAGAACGAATTTTATGAAGCATCGTAAGTATAGAAGGCGTAAAATAATATATAATAATATAAGTAAGTATTGTAAGCATGTGTGTTTGTGTATCTATGTTTGTGTGTATATGCATATAATGGTGGCCGGTTAACTCGTCGTGCTTCACTCGCCACGTGCTCCCGTTAATTATTCAACGAACGAATATACGGGATTAGCAGGTTCCACAGGGTGTGCACTAAGCTTGTTTTATATAGAGAGAATCGAGGAGAGCTCCGAGCTAAAATAACACTTCCTGGATAAGCCGGTGGACGGTTGCCTTGATTTTTCATGCTGGCCTTTAAGTGACCAGTCGCATTAAACATCGTGTTGCCGGATGCAACGAAAAACAAATATTTATCGGGTGTTATCATTGTGAATTCAACGGCACCTGACGATGAGGGAGTGCGAAGTGCACACAAAATATCGGTTTCAAGTTACGGTAGAGGTGAGACGAGAGAGAGAATGAGGAAAAATCGTTTGAAGAAGTGACAGGATTGAAAAATACACGAAATGGCGGCCTGAAGTAGTATCGCACAAAATGGCAGCTTGTAATCGCGGTAGGAATGAGATGTACGAAAAAATGGTTGCTGAAGTTAGGTGGTGAGAGCTACAAGTACACGAAAGGACATTTGATATAGTGGTGCACAGAAGTGCACAAAATGGCTATTGAAGTAGCCACGGGAGCTAGTGGTACACGAAATGGCGCCTAAAGTAGTACTCGAACTGAGAAGTATATAAAACGACTGTTCAATGTGTTGGCGGGTGTGGAAAGTTAACGAAACGGCAGTTGAAAGTTACGATGGACGTGAGTAGGATAGAAAATGGTGGCTGTAAACAGCAGCAAGAGTAAGGAGAGTTCACGAAATGGCGTCCAAACTAGTGAACGTACTGAGAATCATACAAAATGTCTGCTCAAAATGTTGGTGGGAGTGAGGAATGCATAAAATGCCATTGAAAGTAGTGGTGAAAAGACTGGCGTGCACAAAATGGCGTGTAGAGTGATCATGAGAGTAGAAAGTACACGAAATGGCAGTTTAATGTTATCTTGGGAGTAAGTATCACACAAAATGTTAGTGGAAAGTAATGATGGTAAGAAGAAGTATACAAAATGGTTGTACGAACTTTTCAGTATCGCACAAAATGGCAGCTTGTAATCGCGGTAGGAATGAGATGAACGAAAAAATGGTTGCTGAAGTTAGGTGGTGAGAGCTACAAGTACACGAAAGGACATTTGATATAGTGGTGCACAGAAGTGCACAAAATGGCTATTGAAGTAGCCACGGGAGCTAGTGGTACACGAAATGGCGCCTAAAGTAGTACTCGAACTGAGAAGTATATAAAACGACTGTTCAATGTGTTGGCGGGTGTGGAAAGTTAACGAAACGGCAGTTGAAAGTTACGATGGACGTGAGTAGGATAGAAAATGGTGGCTGTAAACAGCAGCAAGAGTAAGGAGAGTTCACGAAATGGCGTCCAAACTAGTGAACGTACCGAGAATCATACAAAATGTCTGCTCAAAATGTTGGTGGGAGTGAGGAATGCATAAAATGCCATTGAAAGTAGTGGTGAAAAAGACTGGCGTGCACGAAATGGCGTGTAGAGTGATAATGAGAGTAGGAAGTACACGAAATGGCAGTTTAATGTTATCTTGGGAGTAAGTATCACACAAAATGTTAGTGGAAAGTAATGATGGTAAGAAGAAGTATACAAAATGGTTGTACCAACTCTTCAAGTCATTCCTGACATCCTAAAACCCTAGATCCTCCTGCTAGAACGTTAATTAACCACTAAAGCCATTTTACGAACGCGAAGCCCTGATTACGATTTGTGAATGAAGAAAATATGAATCAGGTTTCTCTCTCTCTCTCTTCCGAGGCTTCTTCAAAGTGTCTCGGAGATTGATCAAACCGCCCACCTCGTTAAGAGGTTTTTCGATTAGCATATACGTCAATTGGCTCGGGTTAATGGCGTTATGCACTAAGGACACGAGAGGACGGGTCTCGAAGAGTAAAAAAAATATATATATCCATATAATATATTTAATGGCGGCTGTTCGATGGATCGAATCGTATTGAACGACCGGAGAGATAACGCGTTGGAAAATCAAGAGTGAGAAACCGGGGGGAGACGGAGTTAGTTTCGTACCTCGATGAGAGCCACCATAATGGACGCTACGTTGCATTTCGAATTTCGAATCGAAGAGCCGGCTGCCGAGACTCCCTGGTGTCAATTCAACGCCAAGGGGAATAAGAAATTCAATTTACCGACCTGTCCGAGATGACTGAGAACTGACAAGGACTCGGAGCGAAGAACGAAGTAACGTTCCACATTGAATGAATGAACATCTATGACTTCTAATCAGATAAAAACTGCCCACGTGAAAAATAAAGCCCTAAAATATTGCTCGAACGATGGGTGGCCGTTTTGTTTATTTTTTTCTTTAAGCAAAGGATTGCACTTGGAATAATAACAAAGCGAGAACGTTCCTCGTGTTTAGAAGATAAGAAAACTTGAACGATAGACGGTGCGAGATCTCGTTGTGGCCTCGACCATTGGACTCGTTCCACCTTTAACGATCCATCCTCCGGCAAATATTTCGCGCATCCATTCCATTGTGCGAATGATTGGTGGCCACTGGTCCAGCTCGATCCATCTTGGTCTCGAACGACAGTGATCCTCCGACGCATCGGGCAATAGTCAAATGTTGCACGTTTCGTTCCGCAAAATTCGAAATTGTCTTGGGGTTTGGGAGGAACAGGATTCTACGAAGAGACGTCCGACGAGAAACGAATATGAGAATAAACGAGCGGAGATAGCGGCAAAAAGAAGGAGAAAACAAAAACAAAAACACAATGGCAGAGTGTGATGAAGAGCCTGGAACGTCGTTCGTCTTTCTTCCACTTCGTGGAATAATAAAAGGCAACAACAACAACAACAACAACGAAAAGAGGTGGACAAACGCGCAAAGTTATACGTGTTTGGAAAGAATAAATAATATAAAAAAAAAGCAAAAAATGAAGGAGAAGAAGCTGGCGAGATGTGATAAAAGAAACATCGAGAAGATACTCTTGGGCGTTGATCTTCGCCATTCGAGTCACGTCTCCACGATGTTGATATCCTCGGCATCCTGAGAAAAATCACACAGACTGTAATCCTAGAATAGATAGCGAGTTAGGACGAGGGAGAGTAGGGAGGGGTGAAGACGAAAAGTGTTAACGCGTCCTGCATGGCCTCTCTGGACGAGATGTTTTTTTTTTTCTTTTTAAGAATTAATCCCCCACGATCGTCCTGCGAATCCTGTCACAATGCTGCCCAGGTTGAGGCAGCAAAAGACGATACAAAAAATAAAAAAGAACGAGATGAGCCTGTCGATTTTTTTTTCTTCTTATTTCCAACGTCTCTTCGCTACTTTTTTCATCATGTCCTCGTGGCTGATGACGTTCACCGGGAAGAACGGAATTTGATACCGTCCAGGTTTTCATAGGTCTCGTTATTTGTCGAAAATTACATAACAATTACATTCTCTAACGGAGTACGTAGCCGTTTTTTGATTCAATGTAAGCTTTTTTTTACAAACAATTTATTGCTTCTTTTTTTGGCAAAAAATCGATTGATTTTTTCAAAAGTGCATCATTTTTACAAAATTTGATTACAAAAAAAACTCCTGCGTAGTCCCATAGCCAATAGTATATAGATTATAAAAATTTTTGGTCTTTTGTTCCAGGTCTTATATTTTACGAGAAAACCGTCCTCCCGTGAAGGTGGTTGAAAAAAAGACGATTTTCAAGATGGGCTCTGTCGTCGCCATTTTGTATAAAAATGATAATAACATTTTTTTTTCATACTTCAATATGCGTTAAATAAACCCTCTAAAAAGAAATCCTATTCCTTTTTTCATACTCCCAAAATAAATCGTCAAAGTTAGACCTTTTTTTCTGTAACATAAATTCTTCAACAATCAAATACGCAAATAGTTCATGTCACCGGATATATTGGTCGATTTTACGAAATGTTCATCTAGAGAATATAGTGACAAACAAATTTTGTTATTCGACGTTTCCGCAATTGGATTTGCCGTTTTACATAATCCCCTCCATAAAAAATACATGTCACGAAATGCGATTGATTTCTGAAGCCAACTAACTCGCCATTTATGATTGGCTGTCAATGTCGTGCTTACAGTTCGCTCATGTGCACAATTCAGACCACACGATGAACCTAACCTACAAAAGTAGCGCGCGAAGCGCGTACATCGATTCTAGTTACTTGAAATATGGGGAAAATGGTGTAGGGAAACGGTGGAAAATGGGGAAAATGGTGTAGCCTGGGGCCTGGTGGGGTGGGGAAAATGGTGTAGCCTGGGGCCTGGTGGTATGGGGAAAATGGGTCTTTGTATCTTTGAGTATTTTTTAGTAGCGCGCGAAGCGTGTACATCGATTCTAGTTACTTGAAAGATGGGGAACATGGTGTAGGGTAACGGTGGAAAATGGGGAAAATGGTGATGGGGAAAATGGTGTAGCCTGGGGCCTGATGGCGTGGGGAAAATGGTGTAGCCTGGGGCCTGGTGGGGTGGGGGAAATGGTGTAGCCTAGGGCCTGGTGGGGTGGGGAAAATGGTGTAGCCTGGGGCCTGATGGCGTGGGGAAAATGGTGTAGCCTGGGGCCTGGTGGGGTGGGGAAAATGGTGTAGCCTAGGGCCTGGTGGGGTGGGGAAAATGGTGTAGCCTGGGGCCTGGTGGGATGGGGAAAATAGGTCTTTGTATTTTTGAGCATTTTTTAGTAGCGCGCGAAGCGTGTACATCGATTCTAGTTACTTGAAAGATGGGGAAAATGGTGTAGGGAAACGGTGGAAAATGGGGAAAATGGTGTAGGGAAACGGTGGAAAATGGGGAAAATGGTGTAGGGAAACGATGGAAAATGGGGAAAATGGTGTAGCCTGGGGCCTGATAGCGTGGGGAAAATGGTGGTGGGGAAAATAGTGTAGCCTGGGGCCTGATGGCGTGGGGAAAATGGTGGTGGGGAAAATGGTGTAGCCTAGGGCCTGGTGGGGTGGGGAAAATGGTGACAGTGGAAATGGTGTAGTCTTTGTATTTTCGAGTACATCGAAAATTTTGAGTATGTCGAAAAATATATTACACCTCGTATATATATATTTTTCTTAATTCATTGGGGGATTTCCTCACGGAAAAACACTATTAGGTTACGTACACATATATATAACGAGTTCTCGTACTGTTTGCCGGCACGTCGGCGTCTTCCTCGCCATGCGGACAGTCGCACGTGACGTGTATCCGCACCAAAGACAGTACGAAGGGAAAGGGGTCCTTCTTTTGCCCACTGGACACCAGGAAGAGAACGAATGAATGGTCGTAACCGAGGCTGGACGGAGCGAGAAAAACGGCATTCAGAAAGAGAGAGAGAGAGTGAGAGAGAGGGAGGGAGAAGGGAAGAGGTTGAAGAAATCGAAGAAGCTTGAGAAGAAGAACGAGAAAAAGGAAGAATATGAGTCTAGAAAGGGGGGGGGGGGAATAAGGAAGAGGAGAATGTGGTATTCGAACCTCGCGAAACCACTCTTCCGGGTGTCATGTGTGGAGGTAATCGATCCTCGCGCGGCTTTGAATACCTTTTTTTTCTCATCCTCCCTTCGCCCTTTCCTCTCAGCTACGACCAATCGATACAATTGTTCTTTCGAGTTTTTTTTTTCGCTACCGTTTGATATTGAGTTATTAAGGGAATCGAGTCAGCTAATTTTAGCGAATTTTCAATGTTGCATAAGTTTAGACTACTGTGCACTCTACTTGTAAATTTGATTAATAATCTACAAATTAAAGTATTGAGTGACAAATTTTTTACACGGTTCCAAAGCCCAATCTGTTCAGCCGGCTACGACCTACATCAGAATTGATCTTGTTCATTCTCCGCATAATTCCGAAGAAAGTGCTGAATGGATTGCTCTGTATGACGTCCCATTGTCTTTGTAACATCATTGTACACCATGTGAACGCGGCTCATTAATATTTTTTTGTTCCTAAATCACAGCAACTACACTTTTCCGATATAAGCGACTGAAATTTCGATCGCAGATTTTCGATATTCTCAAATCATATAAAGATGATAATAAACATTTTTTTTTCATACTTTAATATGTGTTAAATAAACCCTCTGAAAAGAAATCCTATTCCTTTTTTCATACGCCCAAAATAAATCGTCAAAGTTGGGCCTTTCTTTCTGCCGCTAGAATTGTGTGAACCCTTAAAATTCTGTCTATTGAATGCAATGGTTCATTCAATGTCGGTGAAAATTTACAGTCGTTTATTATAGGGCCAACGACCTGATCGAGCCGAAGCCTATTCTCGCTGTTCTCTCGTTGAACATTCTCGCTTCTCTAATTGCATCTAATTAGATCATGGTCATTTGCATTTACGTGTATATCGCCAACATCGCGTCTCCCAATATGGCATCTGCCGCGTTATACGGGCGTGCAGGAAAACACGCTTCGGCAGTTATACAGAAAGCTATTCACATTGCCGTTTATTCTCATCGCACTGGCTCAACTTCCCGTTGACGATTAAAGGGGGAAAAAAAACTGTGAAACGACAGAATGTAACATTGTCAAGATTTGTTAAGATGGATTCTTGTCGATGGCATGCCGAGCTATTAAAATACAAATGAAATGCCAGAGTTACACCTAACTCTGGTGTACCACCATAATTGGTTATAGGAATGAAGATTTTGTGAAAATATGGAAGTACAACATGTAACATTCTTCATTAGGAGATTGAAAGAAATCGGGTTATTATCCGGGACAATGTCAGCGCACAATCTGCTCAGGCTCTGAACAACGTTACAAACAAAGAAAGACTTCGGAGGGCCGGAAAACTGAGGCCTAATACATCCAACATCAAAATGACCGTCTTCGTGACGGTCAAAGAGCAATCTTTCCATCCATTCGTCCGGTAGTGGTTTGAGGGAAGTTAAGTGGCTTAACATTAGCAAAGTGGAGTTGATCAGTGATATAGACAAGTTCATGGACCAGCATCTTGTACCTGATCCGGATTTCACATTGGCAATGTGGTTAGCGAGACAAGTTAGAGCTAGGTAAAGTCGACATTCCAAATGTCTATCGCTACTGTACGGACGCTGGAATTCTGGGAGAATCTGCGCAAAATCCCAGCAACATTACGAGCAAAGCAAGACTTTAAAAAGCCAGAAAACTGAGGCCTAAAATACAACAACAAAATGACCGCCGGGGCAACATCAAAATGACCGTCTTCATGACAGTCAAAGAGCAATCTTTCCAACCATTCGTCCTGTAGTGGTTTAAGGTAAATTAAGTGGTTTACACCACGTTAGCAAAGTGGTGTTCATCAGTCATATAGACAGGTTCATGGACCAGCACCTTGTTCCTCATCAGGATTCCACATTGGTAATATGGTCAGCGAGACAAGCTAGAACTGGGTACAGTAGAGAATCCAAATACCTATCACTACTATACGGCCGCTGGAACTCTGGGAGAATCTGCGCAAAGTCCGAGCAACGTTACGAGCAAAGCAAGACTTTAAAAAGCCAGGAAACTAAGGCCTAAATGATCCAACATCAAAATGACTGTCTTTATGACAGTCAAAGAGCAATCTTTCCATCTATTCGTCCTGTAGTGGTTTAAGGTAAATTAAGTGGTTTACACCACGTTAGCAAAGTGGTGTTCATCAGTCATATAGACAGGTTCATGGACCAGCACCTTGTTCCTCATCAGGATGCCACATTGGTAATATGGTTAGCGAGACAAGCTAGAACTGGGTACAGTAGAGAATCCAAATACCTATCACTACTATACGGCCGCTGGAACTCTGGGAGAATCTGCGCAAAGTCCGAGCAACGTTACGAGCAAAGCAAACTTTAAAAAGCCAGGAAACTGAGGCCTAAAAGATCCAACATCAAAATGACCGTCTTTATGACAGTCAAAGAGCAATCTTTCCATCCATTCGTCCTGTAGTGGTTTAAGATAAGTTAAGTGGTTTACACCACGTTAGCAAAGTGGTGTTCATCAGTCATTGAGACAGGTTCATGGACCAGCACCTTGTTCCTCATCAGGATTCCACATTGGTAATATGGTTAGCGAGACAAGCTAGAAGTGGGTACAGTAGAGAATCCAAATACCTATCACTACTATACGGCCGCTGGAATTCTGGGAGAATCTGCGCAAAGTCCGAGCAACGTTACGAGCAAAGTAAGACTTTCAAAATCCAGAGAAATGAGACCAAAGACTCCCCAGGTCGATATGTCAGCCTTGACGACACTGAAACAGCAATGTTTCCATCACTTTGCCCTGACGTGGTTTGTGGAGTTCATCAAAATATCTAGTTGCCGATAATAACATTAGCAAAGTATCGTCAATTTTCTTACGAGACCAGTGAAATTGCCAGACAAGAGGCCGATGTCATGTGCCCAGGCAAGAGACTGATGTCGTGTAACCAGACAAAAGGCTGGTATCATAGAGCCAAGGAAGAGACCGATGTACTCAGGCAAAACGCTGATGACATGTAGTCCGACAAGAGGCTAATGAAACGGTTAAGTGTTTCACATGTGTCTTGTCCCTCATCTAGAGTCCACATTGGCAATGTGGTTAGCGAGACAAGCTAAGCCTGGGCAAAGTATACAGTGGACACAAGATGTTTACCGTAATATATCATAGGCAATCGCACATATCACCCAAATGTTACAGAAGCCGGGCAGTAAAGCACGAGAGAGTAGAGCAGTAGCCAAGGGTCCATTAAACCCAACTGGTTTCCGTGGCCGCGCGACGTTGAACCTGTTCAACTCTGCAATCAGAATCACGCGACCAGCGGTGCTTGTATCCGTGGCCTCACTGACGGTGTATCTCCAGCTTTGTCTATCTATTACGAGACACAGCACGTTCGTTCTCTAAACTGGAAGAGCGTGAAGAGACCTCGTCGTTCCGTCTGTTTAATGATCCTAGTACCTTTAGTCCCGCGTGCTCTGTTTATTCTCCCATTCGTTCTGTGGTCTCTTTCGCGTTCGTGAACTTTACGATATTCCCTCCCGCCCCGGACTAAAACGAGGTAGCAAAGGGAGTCCTTAAACCCGCTCCAATCACGGTAGCGCGAACAGTTAGCCACCTGGAACACCGGGAAAGTCACCTTGTGTGCTGGCACGCTCCACCGGACTAGTCTACGGGACTAAAGCTATTCCCCAAGCTTTTATTGTACGGTTTAACGCAGTCAATGGTGAGGAAATAACTAAGGAGCCAATTTTCAACGATTAAGGACGACGAATGTTACCATTAGGATTTGAAGCTTCAGCAAGGTCTATTTTAATGACAATGTGTTTTCGGGGCCCATTGTAGCGGTCTCGTTGTTGGAACATTGATGTGGATTATGTGTCGGTTCCTGAAATCGATTACTGCCCTCGATTCCCACGATTCATGTTATCAACACGATTGTGGCCATGCGCGAGTACGCATTGAAACGTACTTTAATAAGATGAATTGTGATCGAAAAATGCCTTTCGGACGTTTTGTTGGGTGTCTTGTTTCAACCGCGAGGCCTGGATAATCAGAAGATCCAAAATCCAACAAACGTGATTCAAAATCTTTCGAATCCGAACACTTGTGATCCTCTAGCGTGGATTTTACGAATGAACAGTCCAAAAAATGTCTTTGAATCCAGGAAGGAAATCAACTAATCCGAAGAGTCCAAGAACTCGAAACCCTTATTCAACAGCACCATCCAAAAAAGAAATCCCATAACTTTGAATTCCATATACAGAGAGTCATGTGGAGCAAAAAATTGTTTGGCATGCCCGGATTAAGAGTGTGATAACCATACGGAATATTTAAGCATCTCGGGCTGGAAGGTTAGGAGGGGGAAAGGCTTTTATTCTATTATTTACAGTATCTCCAGAAGACGGGTAGCGAGAGAAGTAGCCCGAGCGATGAAGATAGCTCGGAATGGAAAAACCGGGAAGGCCTCCGCGATCCTTCTATCCACATCTCTCTTTCTCTACCTCCACGTTCCATAAGCAACGAAGATCGCGCATTCCTACGTTTAGGATCCGAGAAGCGGTTCTACGTGAGGAGGAATGGGGCGAGAGGAGGATTGGAGAAAACCGGCGCAAACAGCTGAGAGTGGAAGAGCCCCCCCCCTAGAAGGCAACAGGAAATGCGATCCGGGAATTAGATGAAGCATTTTACAAGGGATTCGAGCTTGGTTAGGCCATATGTTTCGCACATATACCCGTTTGATCCTTTCTCCCCGTGGTGTTACACAGATGTTTCAGTTCATTTTTATTTCTCCCACTCACATGCAGATTCAGAGCCCGTTTAAGTGTGAATAATCTTGTTGAGGTAAGGGGGTATAAAATATTGAAAGTTTTTGCTGGCTTAAGAGAGCCAAGACACCTGCCACGTGCGCGCATGATCTTCCAAGCCCCAGGTGTGTGTGTGTGTGTATGTTTGCGAGGTTGAGGTGGAGGGACGAAGCGAAAATTTAAATTAAGTGGTGGCACGTGGCTCTTGGAATACTATAGGCGTTGATTCAACCTCGTGATATACTTGCATAGCGAGAGTTTGCTTGAAGGAGAAGATCTGGTCCCGAGAAGGAGCAAGAGAGAGAGAGAGAGAGAGAAGAGTGTAAGTGAGAGTACGTGTCTCTTGGAGCGGAGTGGGGGGGATCGCACCTGGACGCACCTGATTACTCTACCAAGTGTGTAAACCAAGAAAACGAACAACGCGGCATTCCACCTTTAGGATTCACGTCCGACCGAACGCTTACCATTGGGGGCATTTCGTTCGGCTCGTGCCACCCAATTCGTCATTGTCATGACAGATTACCAAGGATCGTCGGATTTATTGATAATGCGATTCGAGGGTAGACCGGGGCTAATGGGGATCATTGGCGGGCGGGAATGAGAGTCATTTTATTTACCGGCATTGAATTTCAGTTTACGTTGCTTCAATCGGGTTGAACTTCAATTTAGGTTACTTGAGCTTTGTTAAGGAGGGAAATAGGGTTAGGACAGCGTTTTCTCAATGACATTCATGAATTTTTTATAGTATAAAAAATGAATATAATTTATTGAAACTTTGAGAATATTTTATACGTATATTTAAGTATTTACTATAAAATTTTTGAAGAATTTCCTTGAAAAACATCGAAGAAAATTTATGACTGCCTTGACTTTGTTTTTCTTGGTACTATTTTTTCAAACGCGTTTTTCTGAAAACGACTTTTTTTGAACTTGCGTACACGCTAGTTTGAAAAGTTTTCAACCAATCGTTTTGAAAATTGGCAGTTACTTTCTTCATAGTATTGCGCTCTATATGAACCTAAAATCGGAATATTATGATTAATTAGAATAATTTTTTTTTGCAAATAAAGTTGTGAAAAATGGCAAAAAATCATGCTTTTGTGTTTTGACCCCTGTATAAAATTCAATTTTCTATTTTTTTGATAGCATTTAGGTTCGTATAGAAGAGAGACATATAATAAAAGTAAATTCCAACCTCGTTTGATTTCAGATGAAAATTGCGGCTTCCAGAATGTACGCAAAATGCTGAGTCTGATTGTGGCCTGCAATATGGGGTCGCTAATTTTTTCGATGTTTTTCAAGGAAATTCTTCACAAATTTTTTAGTATATACTTAAATATATGTATAAAATATTCGCAAAGTTTCAATAAATTATATTCATTTTTTATACTATAAAAAAATTCATGAAAATCATTGAGAAAACGCTGTCCTATTTCACCCCTTGAACTTCAAATTTTTAAGTTCCTTCGTGGCAGAAATATATGAATTGTTGGTTAGACGATCCCAATTAATTATCTCTGTCTTAACTTGAAAAAAAAAAAAAACACAGTTCTAACATCCTTTTAGCGATGAATATCCACATTTTTTTGTTTGTAAATTAACACCAAAATGCAAAAACAATTTTAACGACAAAACCATTATCAAATAGTTCAATCTTACGACGACAGGGTAGTAGGCTCGAGACCGGTATCTTACAAATCTTTGATTTGTATTTTTCTCTTTTCCTAAAATTTTTTCTCACAAGTTCGCAAATCCCGCGATTGGCAAAATGGCTTCGGGCAATTTTATAATATAGCGTTATTGGTTATTAGTCTTTCGCTATTAGCGAACGCGACGCGGCGTTGGGTTAATATCTGCGCTCGTTTCTCACCGCTCTCGTCGATCCTCGATGTGGTTCTTTCCCTCGTTTCCCCGACCCTCCGTCCAACGCACTCCCTTACGATGCCCTTCTCCTCTATCCTCCATACTTTGCATCGTTCTCATTCGCATTTTAATCTCTTTCGCGCTCCTCGGCGAGATTTATGAGCTACGCAACTTCGTGCGGTTGCCCCGAAGACGGCACTCGCCGAGGACATATAGACGGTGGAGAGAAGTCAGCGCAAGGCGAATCGTGTTAAATCGTTTATGCTAATGCCCATCTTCTCGTATACATATATGTATATATATTTTTGTTATTATTTAAACCCGCTGTTTATCGTACAACCGAGCTATTTATTTATTTATTTAGTTGGGTTATTTATTAATAGAGCCTGTGAACAACGGTGAGCTCGATGGAATGAAGAATGTACAGAACAACTTCTTGGGGGTACGGAAATGAAAAATAATAATAATAATAATAAATGTGAAAAAAAAAGATTAAGCACGCGATCGGATCTTTCACATATCGAAAACATAATCCTCCCCGTGGCGAGTCTTTCGATCGTTTACTCGCTCGTTCACTCTCGTTTATCCATTCATGCTACATTCTATATAAGACATTCCGACTAAAATCGATCTTAGAATTGAAATTATTTGCTGAATGTTTTCGGCGGTAGGCGATGTACGAGTATTGATTAAGGGTTAGCGCCACTCTAGCGGCAGAAAAAAAGGCCTCACTTTGACGATTTATATTGGGAGTATGAAAGATGGAATAGGATTTCTTTTCAGAGGCTTTATTTAACACATATTGAAGTATGAAATTTTTGTTTTTTATTATCACTCTGATACAAAATGGCGGCGACAGAGATCATCTTGAAAATTGCATTTTTCAAACTTCGAGGACGTATTACTTGAACACCGTTGCATAGAGCGATTTGAAATTTTTATATTAACTTCACAATTACATTGTCTATCAGCGTACATAGCCGTTTTTTTATTTAACGTAAACTTTTTTTTTAATAAACAATTTACTGCTTTTTTGGCAAAAAATCGATTCATCTTTTCAAAAGCGCACCATTTCTACAAAATTTGGTTTAAAAAAAAACCCCTACGTAGTCCCATTGTCAATAGCATATAGATTATAAAATTCTTTGGTTTTTTCTTCCAGGTCTTATACTTTACTTGAAAACCGTCCTCCCGTTAAAGTGTTTTAAAAAAAGACGATCTTCAAGATGGACTCTGTTGCCGCCATTTTGGATCGATATGTTGATAAAAAATTTTTTTTTCATGCTTCAATATGTGTTAAATAAACCCTCTCAAAAGAAATCCCATTCCTTTTTTCATACTCCCAAAATAAATCGTCAAAGTTAGGCCTTTCTTTCGGCCGCTAGAGTGGTGTTACCTCTTAGGGGGGGAAGTAAGGTTGACGGTTCAAAAAATCGATTTTTTTAAATTTCATAAATTGTTAGTAAAACTATTAAAAAATATGTTCCCAAAATTTTAAATGAAAATTCCGACTCGTTCTATTGTTATAAGCCATTAAGGGAGGAAATAGGGTTGAGATCGCGTTTTCTTAATGATTTTCATGAATTTTTTTATAGTATAAAAAATGAATATAATTTATTGAAACTTTGAGAATATTTTATACATATATTTAAGGATATACTATAAAATTTTTGAAGGATTTCCTCGAAAAACACCGAAGAAAATTTATGACTGCCTTAACTTTGTTTTTCTTGGTACTATTTTTTCAAACGCGTTTTTCTGAAAACGACTCTTTTTTTGAACTTGCGTACACGCTAGTTTGAAAAGTGTTCAACCAATCGTTTTGAAAATTGGCAGTTACTTTCTTCATAGTATTGCGCTCTATATGAACCTATAACCGGAATATTATCATTATTTAAAATAATTTTTTTTTTGCAAATAAAGTTGTAAAAAATGGCAAAAAATGATGCTTTTTTGTTTTGACCCCTGTAAAAAATTCAATTTTCGATTTTTTTGATAGCATTTAGGTTCATATAGAAGAGAAACATATAATAAAAGTAAATTCCAACCTCGTTTGATTTCAGATGAAAATTGCGGCTTCCAGAATGTACGCAAAATGCTGAGTCTGATTGTGACCTGCAATATGGGGTCGCTAATATTTTATAGTATATACTTAAATATATGTATACAAATTTTATAGTATATACTTAAATGTATGTATAAAATATTCTCAAAGTTTCAATAAATTATATTCATTTTTTATACTATAAAAAAATTCGTGAAAATCATTGAGAAAACGCTGTTCTAACCTTATTTACCCCCTCAAACGAACAATAGAAAATAGCGAAAATTCGAATTTTGACATTGCGAACGTTTGGAATTTCATCAGCTTCGCAAATGTTCTACTCTGCGAGCAAATTTAGTTTTTTCGATTTTTTTCTTTTTTCGACAATTACCAGTGCAGCGGTTTGTCAAAAAAAAAACTATTACAAATTCCATACATCTACATCGGTTGTCTTCACACATGGTACTTTTCGTCAAAAACATTTTTTTTTTGCGATAAAGGAATATGAAAATTTGTAAAAATCACAGTGAGTCGAGCTGGAATGACTTATACATGTGTGAATTTACTTTTAAACGCATTTTTATTGACGTTACGAAACTTACAAACTCGACATCGTTCCTGTCTCGATAATACCTCGTACGCTTATACATTTATTCGTTACACCGTTTTTGTAATTCCTCACAGGGTGTGTGTGTGTGAGTGTATGTCAACTTAGTGACTATCACGGTTGAACTATCTCTCGTGTATCGTAATACGACACGAAATCAATGATGAAACCTCACGTGAGTGTGTATAAATGGATTTGTCGAAACTATTTAACTGGGATTTTCAATATGCTTCCCCTCCCTGCCCCTCAATCCGTCTCTTGGGATTCGCGAGAGAAAATCCAATTAATTATTTTGTATCAAGTTACTCGAAAGTTACCAGCGTGCGTTCCATCATTTCTTTCATTTTAGAGTGAATTTTGGAAAAAAATTCTATCCGCAAGTTCTCCTTAATAAAATTTATTTTGACAGCCATTTTTGTTTTTCGCTTTTTCTGTCAATAATTTGTGAACAATAATAACTTACGTGCTCGTCCACCGAGTAAGTGAGCTCCCCGTCGTCGTAAAGCACGAACCATCGTCTTTGCCATCTCTGAAACGAGATAAAAGAGGAAAATAAAAGATTATTGTCGGTATGGGATTTGTTTTTCATTGAAATTCACATAATCGTTAAAAAAGAGCAAGTCGAAATAAGAATTTTGAGTATAATGTCGTTTTTCCGAAATTCAAAATGGCGGAGCCAAGATGGTCGGCGTAAAAACAAAATTGTCTGGATATTGATGAAAATTAACTGGGGACATTTGAGGTCGTATATTTCGATTTCAATACGGAATTGCGAAATGAAAGATGTCCGTTTCAATATGCCATATGGTAAAGAAACGAGAAATTGTCGAATTCAAAATGGCATAGTCAACATGACTGTTCCAAAAAAATGCAAAAATCACCGGATTTCAATGAAAATTTTTGTGCAACTATTTTCGAGTCTGCTGATCTAGCTCCACATCAAATTTTTGAAATTAAAAATGGCGGAGACAACATGAAAAATCGAAAAATAAGTAAAAAATCATGCAATTGCAATAAAAATTGTTATCCGAATATTTTTCAGTCTGATTTCGATCCAAATTACATTTTCGCTGTTCGAAAATGGTGACTTTCAATATATTCGACGAACCGAAGTCATAAAATTATCGAATTTCACTGAAAAATTCTATCCGATACTTTTTGACGTCGTATCACATTTGCGAGTGACAAAAATCGTGTTTCTGTCTGTCGCAAGTTGTTCAAAAGTAAAGCCGCCCGATGTCAGATTTAAAAAAAAAAAAAAAAAAAAAAACCCCGCCAACACCAGTGATCGTTCATATTAAGTCAGGCATATATATACTTCAGATCATCAATATGCGCATACCATACCTCGATCTCGGTGTATACATATATATATATATATATATATATATATATATATATATATATATATACGGTATACCAGGTCGAGGGAAGAGATCTCTTTTCTCGACGAGAACGACACGACGATAACATACAGATATATATATGCATAAATGATGAAATGGAGGGCTTCGGGGGCGAGAACCCCGTATCGGGACACAACGAGAGACTAAGCCACACGGTTACGATTGAATATTTATTTAAAGCGGCGTGTTGCGTCGAACAGCGTGTACTTCCATGATACGTACTGTCGTACATATATACGGGGCATTCCACATCGACTCGAACCGACTGTGTCACCCGAAAATTTTTTTTATAGCTTCTCCTTTAAGGGAGAACACCACTGTGACCCCCTGTTTTTTTTCACATTTTTCAAGAATTTTTTTTTGTGGGAAAAAAAAGAGATAGTCAAACATTTTTTTTGGGTTTCGTTTCTTGTTTATTAATGTATCAAATAACATTTTTTTCACATTTTTCACGCCTCATGGTGGCGCTGGGGAAGCTCTTGCGTCAGGTGCTGTCATCTCCGCGGCACGCAGCAGAACTCTCTTCAACGTCGATCTGAAAAAAAATACCGAGTGTTTTCGTTAATAATATGATATTTTGAAGAGAAGTACATAGGGATTTGGAAAAATATTGTTTAAAAAAAAATAGGCACGCCTTTGAAACTAAAGTTAATTTCAAAGGCGTGCCTATTTTTTAAAACAATATTTTTCCAAATCCCTATGTACTTCTCTTCAAAATATCATATTATTAACAAAAACACTCGGTATTTTTTTTCAAATCGACGTTGAAGAGAGTTCTGCTGCGTGCCGCGGAGATGACAGCACCTAACGCGAGAGCTTCCCCAGCGCCAACATGCGGCGTGAAAAATATGAAAAAAATGTTTTTTGATACATTAATAAACAAGGAACAAATCCCAAACATTTTTTTCGAATATCTCTTTTTTTTCCCACAAAAAAAAATTCTTGAAAAATGTGAAAAAAACAGGGGGTCACAGTGGTGTTCTCCCTTAAGTACACTGTAAATAAACGGTTGGTAAATGTGGAGCAAAGGGGACCCACTTCCGATTGACTTGCCTTTAATATATGTTGTGTAGGGACCCTTCCTGAACAACTTTTTCCTCTGACACAATTGGGGGTCGTTATTTATTAAAAAGTTATTAAAAAATAAAGTTAATAATTCATATAGCTATTTTCCTTATACCAGCCGGTCTTAATAATCGTGTCCTTCACATTTGTTGTTACGAATACACCCCTGAGTAACATACAAAAAGTTTTATCCATCGCCCATTGTTTGTTAAAAATTTATTAACAAAAAAAGTTTCATAAATGTCGGCTTGTTTGTTGGGTTGGATTGTTTAGTTGGGTTGTTTAGGTTGTTTAGGATTTTTGTTTTTGATTTGTTGTTTATTGGGTTTGGGTTTTTGGTTTAGGTTTTTGGTTTGGGTTTTTGGTTAGGGTTTATTTTGGATTTGTTGGGTTTGTTCGTTTAGGTTATTAGGTTAGGTTGTTTAATTGGGTTGTTTGTTTGTATTAATTAGGTTGTTTTTGGTTTGTTTAGGTTATTTGGGTTTTTTGTTTCATTTGGATTTGTTTGTTTATTGGGTTTGGGTTTTTGGTTTGGGTTTGTTTTGGGTTTCTTTGTTTGTTGGGTTTGTCTGTTTGTTTCTTCAGGTTACTGAGGTTGTTTTGGGTTGTTTTTGGTTTGTCTATGGGCTAGTATGCGGTGGGAGCAGGGGGGCCGCAGCCCATCCGGTCATACGTGTACTGGCCACCATGCAAGTATTTCATATTCTATTTATGAATTTTCTTTTGTTAATAACTTTTTAACACACAATGAAGACGGATAAAACTTTTGGTATGTTTCAGGGGTGTATTCTTAACAACACATGTGAAGGACAAGATGATTGGGACTGGCTGCTATAAGGAAAATAGCTATATGAATTATTAACTTTATTTGTTAATAACTTTTTAATAAATAACGACCCCCAATTGTGTCAAAGGAAAAAGTTGTTCAGAAAGGGTACCTAGACAACATATATTAAAGGCAAGTCTATCGGAAGTGGGTCCCCTTTGCTCCATATTTACCTAAACGGTTTAGATCACTACACCACACCAATTTTCGGAAAAATCTGAAAATTTCCTTTGGTCATTTTTTCGTGTTACTCTACAACATACTCGAAGGAGAAAAAAAATGCGAGAGTTATGGCCAAGCCTAGTTGCCGTGGAATGCCCCAAGCAATTGTCCGCAGATTGTATTAAATGAGATATTTGGGTTAGCAATGTATGAATGTCGTTCCTAGATAGCAAATAGCGTTCTCGGAGTTTGTACAAATTTGTTGTGACAGTGATTGGCACATTAAGTTACATAACTCTTTTTTCCATGTATATATGGCTTATTTGTTCTTAATTTTATTTTTGTATTTGCGTGTTGTCATTAAGGGAAAATACATCGACATATGATCCTGAGAATTTAAAAAATTAACTTTTTTTTCACCCTTATAGTAGACGAACTGTGTTCTGCGATTTCAACCGCGTGAAATTTCCGTCGTCCGATTTAACGCGTCGCCGCCGCTGTTTAAGGCCATAGCATAAAGTTATATGGTATAAAGCCTTCCTGAATAAACGGGCTATCTAATGCAAGAAGATTTTTTCAATTCAGATAAGTATTTTCTGAGATTAGCGCGTTTAAACAAACAAACTCTCCAGCTTCATTATAGTATAGTATAGATTCAGTTGTATAGTAGTAAGATAGTAAGATTAGGGTCATAGTATGAAGTTATATGGTCTAGAGCCTTCCTGAATAAACGGGCTATCTAATGCAAAAAGAATTTTCTAAATCGGATTAGTATTTCCTGAGATTAGCGCGTTCGAACAAACAGATAAACAAACAAAAAAACTCGCCAGCTTTATTATAGTAGTAAGATAAGGGAATTGGTGCACTAAAATCGCTGTTACTTTGCTTCTACACAGACTATCGACTCCACTCTCTACTCATTCTCTTCATAAACGTTCAAGGTATAAAATGCTGATTCGATCATTGAGCTACGAATTTTTTTAACATTTTTTGCAAATTTTTAAAGTCTAATCATCAATTTTTACTTAACCCTCTGAACTTTGAACAATTTTCAAAGTAATTCCTGTGGTATAAAAAATTGAGATATCGCCATATAGTTCAAACGCCATTCTCTAAGTCTGCTCGTGGGCTTTTCAAAAAGCCCCTTATAAAACTGAATCGGTCAAACGGCCGGAGAGTTATGGTCATTTGAAATGTCCATCTTTGTAAATTTCGGAAAAAGTGAGTAGAGCGCGGAAATGTTTTTTTCCCAGACTTTATTACGATTTGAAGTCTCTACGGGCATTCGGAAATTGTTCACTGACTACTAGACAGAATGCAAATAATAATTCAAATTGCCCAGGAATTTTTTTATATTTTTTTATAAGTAACTGTAACGATATAGGAAATTTAATTTTCTAGCCAAATACGTCAACGTTAATCTAAAAAAATTAAATAAAAATATTCTATGAAAAATTCGTTAATTCCCTGCACGCTGAATGTTTATTAATAACAGGAAATAACAAAAATTGTCTGTATGGTGTATTCCAAAATACCTGTATAGCGGTTTTGTAAATGTTAACGAATAATTTACTCCAATAGTGTAATGCGAGATTTGAAATACTGGAAAACGTTTTAATGCATTAAAGAGAAGTTTTGAAACGGTTATTGGCATACTTGGCTCTCACTGACCAATCTCTTATTCCGTATATATAGCGTCTCGATGTTCTGCAATGGAAGCAGGCACGCCCGATCGGATATCCCGATAACCCCGAGGCTCCCCCGTCTGATTCCATCATGCACTGGAGCTCCTTCCTCATATTATGCCTCCCCGGTCCCTCCTCCCCGTCGTCCCAAACCGCCAACCCTCTTACGTGAAACCCTGGTGGACGACGATTCAACGAGGACCGGTCGACAACGAAATCGAGCAATATCGATCGCATTCGACGTGGTTACTTCATCCATACCCCTCCCCTGCTGCCAAGACTTTTTCTACTAGTCAGACGAGTATTAAAATTTTTTTTTCGCCCTCGTTCAGGTTCTCCAGCTCGTTGCCGACCGATGAACGATGACTTTTAAATGATGATGGAAAAAATTATTTTAGGTGAGATATATAAATTTGGACAATTTACATTAAGGAGTTATACGCAGTCAGGGGACCGAAAAGAAAGTTTTTATAAGGTATTATCTAGTATTTCATTGAAGGAATAATCAAAATATTAATTTTTAACAAATTGGCGGCTTCTCGAAAAAAAATTTCGATTTTCGATAAAAATTTTGGCCTTAAATTGTTGATAAAATGGAAAATATTTAACGGCGAGAAAAAACCTTCGATTAATCACTAAAAAATATATTTATAATGGTTGTGTAAAAATTTGAAACTCATCGGTTTAGCCGTTTTCGAGGAACCTCACCGACTTTAAAAACACAGTTTTGAGAAAAAACACATTCGAACTTTTTTCAAAATAACTTTCAAACGCTCCGAGACGTCTCAACAATAATGCGTGTAACTCCGAGAATATTTGACGGATTGACATGACATTTTCTGTGTACATACTTAAATATATGTATATTATGAAAATGAAATTAAATTTTTTTTTTTTAATCTTGACTGCGTATAACACCTTACGTTTTTTTTTGTTTCGAGATTGACAACAAAAACGAGATTGAAGTAGTAATGGATTTTTTTAATGGATTCAAATTAAGTAAAAAGTAATGCGGAAAAAATTGAATTTAGGGGATGACCGAACGAATGGCAATTAAATTCAATAATAACGCGATTGTTGGACGTTAATTTTATTTAACCCAAATATTATTGCATTGAAATAATTTTTTTTCTTTCCAAAATAAAAACATTCATTTTTATTAAATAAATTGAGTAAAATTAATCTGATTTAAATCGAACAAATCAATTTTGCTCAATTTACAGTTTGATCGTTTAATATTTAGGCAGTGACGTCATTACAACAATCGTCGGATCTTGAGGACACACTTGGGAGGTGCGCAGCTGTATGAGCCTTCTGCGTTTCACGATTCATTGTATGCTAATCGTATTTATTCTATATGTACTCTCTGTATTATGTTCGTGCGTGAATGCCGGTGCGTATATGTGACTCCTATATATGCCCGGGGCTCAAGTTCATGGCTTTATGCTGCGAAAGATGTTACGTCTCGTTGTTCCGCGAGAAAATCTTTGCACGCCCGCCAGCCAAGGCGGGAGACGATGAATTATATAGATTATAACCATATGTATCTAAACGTGGTGCTCGAATACCGCTTCTTCACTTCGAGACACCTAGTGGATTTCTTTTTGCGTCACAGGAATGATTGAATTTCATTTTTAAATTAAATAAAAAATCTGTATTTAATTATTGTGAAATATAATAATATCGAGTACAGGTATTTAAGTATCGAGTACTCGAGTATTTAGGTAAGTAAGTGTAAGTTTAGGTATCATAAAAGTATTTCAATACCGCAATATTTAAAATACCACGAGTGCAAGTTTTGAGTACTGCACGTTTCAAATACTCACGGTATTCAAGTAATTTGTTTTTTGTACTTCAAATATTTCTTTGTTCTATTATTTTGGACAATATACAATAATCATTGTACGATATATAAATTTCGCATTAGGTATTCAAGTATTGAGTACTTTCGCTGTTAGTATTGGGGTTAGCTAGTATTTAACTATCTAAAAGTATGATTAGAATTGGCAGTTTAACGTTATGACTTTAGCGCATTGCCAAGTATCCGAGATACTCAATTATTTCGATATTCGAGTACTCAGAGTACCACGTTTTGTTGTTGCTGTTATTAAATAACAAATGGCATTACCCCGCATCGTCATCGTCAATACTGCTCAAGTGCATACAAATATTAGGTTCTCAAGTACTCGGTACTCAGATACGTCATAATAGCTCGTGTTAGGGCAGTTAGATCTATTCGCATTATCGGTAGTGCAAGTTTCACGTATTTGTGGTATTCAAGTATTTCAGGCACTTAATCTGACCTTCAAGTACTTTGAGCACCCATTTTTTTTGCTGTTAGGGAGTAACAAAATGCAATACAATCCATCGTCATTATTATTGCAGCACAAATACATAAAAATGTCAAGTACTCGATACTTAGATACTTTATAACATTTGGATAGAGATTAGCTGGTATTCAAGTAGTTAGATCGACACGTAGTACTGGTAGTAGAAGCTTCCAAGTACTTGTGCTATCCAAGGATTTTTTTCTTCTCTACTCCAAGAAACCAACTATCGTTCATTCTTATAAAAAAAAAATTCTATACGCTACATTGTTATCGTTGTTACTACTATTCAATACACATATTGGCACTCAGAAAAGATAGTCGAACGCCGAGATGTGGCTACCGCGCGAAAACTGCCCCTTATCACTGATATCCTCTAAAGCTTTCTCTTTCTCTCTCTCTCTGTATCCTTTGCTTCTAGATACTAACGGCATAGTGCAAACATTGCACCGGTCTTCTTCGTTCGACTTTTCTTATCGTCGTAGCCACAGCGTCGTTTCGTCCCGGATAGAAAAAAAAAAGAAGAAAATCTACCGAGAGGGCGTTTCTCGGTGTAATGTTAAGTAGCAACGTGTGTAAGGAGAATCAGTACAGAGGCTCGAACTATCGACGATGCGGAGTATTTCAAGTCTCGTATAATATATATATATATATATATATATATATATATATATATATATAATCTTTCAGACGCGAAATAAGTATTATTTATTATTTGCATTTTCAAATAGGAAAAGAAATGAGAGGCGAGTCGTTTTTTGTTAATTTGATTTTTACTCTTCTGCCATGCACGGGCGTTTATTTGAGTTCGAGGCGGGGACGAGAAGTATATTATACGAAAGAATCTCTTGGAATGTTCGTCACTGACGAACGGACCATGAAATTGCCATAGCAATTTAGTTATACACGAATAGAATGGCAAAATATATATATATTACGTTTTATTCAAACTATAAATACAGTATATATATATGGATAGAGAGAGAAAAAAGTATGAGAAATTAGCATGAGGCGCATAAAGTCTCGTATCATCATCTTCCCATTCTCTCCTCATTCTTCCTTACTAGGTATTCTTCGTATTTTCAACTTTGTTCTTAACTCTTCTGTCAGCAGCATAGGCCCACTTTTGTATACATAAGATCTTTCGGTCTGTCTCACTTTTTTTTCTGTCTGTCTCGCTCTTTCTCTTTCTCATTCACTCTGTGTGTATTATCATTCGTGATAATCCATCGAAGAGTCAAGGGGGTGTAGTAAAGTTGCGTTAGAGAAAAATGTAATTTTAAGAAAAAAATTTTTTATTAAAATTCATTCGACTACTCCAATTTACATTCAATTTCAATTCCCAACACGCTCATTTTTAATTATTGAAAAGAAGCAATTGATTTCTTTGTCAATTAAAAAATTTTAAACCGACTTGTTTTTTTTCGGTTCAATTTCACGAAGATTGAATTTTATTCGAGAATAAGAAAATAACAAGAGAGCCTTGGTCCAGTTAAAATTTCAAACGGAAACGATCCGAGATTGTCGAGATATTTCGTCCCTATTCGTAAACTTTGCGTGTGATTTTCCACGGACGTGAGTAAAGAGAAGAAAAAATAATCACATTTTTTTTTTCATCTTCCTCTCCCGGCGTCACAGAGGAAACGAGAAAGAGAAAGAGAGAGAAAAAAAATACGAAGATCGAGAATTAAGATGGACCGAAAAATACGAGTTAAAAAAGATTTTAAAAAAGTATAAAAAAAAAAGAAAATGGACGTACGAGAGTGCGGCAGGTTGTGACATGTGCGGTTCGGTCTGCTCAGTTTGTCGCGTGTTCAATAAATTAAACGACGCCATAACAGATAACGCACGCCCACAGTCCGTTCTATATTTTATTTAAATAAATAAATAAATATATATATATATATATATACATATACAGGGTGTCTCATAACTAGCAAAGTGACACGAGTGTTAGATTGGCTCTGGACCTATCAAAATAAACAAATATGACTTCAATAAAAGTCTAATGGTTTGCGAGAAAAATCGTCTGTTTTGATTTTTCGTAAAATCGCTACCTAGTACTTGTTACTCCGTTGACATTACTACGAATTACTTTGGGTTTGAACAAAAGGCACTAAAGCGGACGAAATAGGTACCTAAGGCGGTAAGCAAACTGATGCTAAGAAAACGAGAGGACCAAAGTAAGAGGTGCATTGCTGATTGGCTCCGGGTCTATAAAAATAAACAAATATGACCTTAGTAAGAGTCAAATGGTTTTCGAGAAAAATCGTCTGTTTTGATTTTTCCCAAAATCGCTACCTAGTACTTGTTATTCCGTTGACATTGCTATGAATGACTTTGGGTTTGAACAAAAGGCACTAAAGCGGACGAAATAGGTACCTAAGGCGGTAAGCAAACTGATGCTAAGAAAACGAGAGGACCAAAGTAAGAGGTGCATTGCTGATTGGCTCCGGGTCTATCAAAATAAACAAATATGACCTTAGTAAAAGTCTAATGGTTTTCGAGAAAAATCGTTTGTTTTGATTTTTCGTAAAATCACTACCTAGTACATGTTATTCCGTTGACATTGCTATGAATGACTTTGGGTTTGAACAAAAGGCACTAAAGCGGACGAAATAGGTACCTAAGGCGGTAAGCAAACTGATGCTAAGAAAACGAGAGGGTCAAAGTAAGAGGTGCATTGCTGATTGGCTCCGGGCCTATCAAAATAAACAAATATGACCTTAGTAAAAGTCTAATGGTTTTCGAGAAAAATCGTCTGTTTTGATTTTTCGTAAAATCGCTACCTAGTACTTGTTATTCCGTTGTCATTGCTATGAATTACTTTGGGTTTGAACAAAAGGCACTAAAGCGGACGAAATAGGTACCTAAGGCGGTAGGCAAACTGATGCTAAGAAAACGAGAGGGTCAAAGTAAGAGGTGCATTGCTGATTGGCTCCGGGTCTATCAAAATAAACAAATATGACCTCAGTAAAAGTCTAATGGTTTTCGAGAAAAATCGTTTGTTTTGATTTTTCGTAAAATCACTACCTAGTACTTGTTATTCCGTTGACATTGCTATGAATTACTTTGGGTTTGAACAAAAGGCACTAAAGCGGACGAAATAGGTGTCACTCCCGTGTCACTGTGACTTGCTAGTTTTGGGACACGCTGTATAAATTCCCAAGACGATTGACAAGTTGAGAAAAAAATAACAGTACATTTCAACTTACGAGAGGGACACCTGTGACACTGGACCACATCCCAAAAGACTTAATTATTTTTTAGCTGTGGTTAACACCACGCGTCGTGACAATAAAAAAAAACAAAAAAAAACAATGGCCAACCAACGACGAAAAAAAATTATTTTCGCGGACGCAACGCGTACATATGTGCCGTGACATGCGAATTGAATATTTTTTATCGCGAGAATTTGAAGAAAAAATAAATCATCCAATTTACCATCGGCGCATCTTTGTATTTTGCATTTATGCTTTTTACTTTTTCAAATTGAAAAAAAAATTCGAAACAAGTTTAAAGTAACACAAAAAATTAATTAAAATAATCGAAAATTCACTTAAATCCGACCTTATTACTGTTCCACTCAAAATTAATTTTTTTTTTTTGCTAATTCGATTATCGAAGGTTCGAGGTTAAGAATTGTCGAAAAGAAAAAAAAATACCAACACTGGAAAATCGTAGAATTTAAGAAAAACGGGATTCCCAATTTTTTTTTTAAATCACCCTTTTTAATAAATTTTTTCCACAAAATATACAATTCACAAAAAAAATTCTCACGCTCATAAAACATCGTGAAAAAAAATGTCCTTCCCCGGGAAGAATTAACGACCGAGTAAAAGTCTGTCAGATTTTTTTTTAGCTAACCTATTGTTATTATTTATATTTTTTTTTCATTTTTTCGCAAAATATTGACTTTTTAAAGAATTTTCATGATAAAAATTAATTTAATTTTATCTTGAATAACCCATATACCTGATATATGATATATATATATATATATATATATATATATATATAACGTTTACGAAGAGATAAGACACTGCTGACACACTCTCGGCTTTCGCGAACGTCCTCCTCAGTCGTGCTGAGACGATTGGCTTCGAAATATATATATATATATATATATATATATATATATATATATATATACAGGTTGTCCCAAAACTAACACATCAGAAAGATAGATTGGGGGTTAGATTGGTTCCGGACCTATCAGAATAAGCAAATATGACCTCAGTAAAGATCTAATGATTTTCGAGAAAATTGATTTTTAGAATGCATTTCTTTTTACTAATTTTTGTCAAAAAATCAACAAACAATCAGAAATACTTCGCAATTTAACAAAGTATTTTTGATTTATTTCATTCCACGTAGTATTTTTTATTTATTTATTTCCAAAAAAACTTGTCTTCACGTTTCTTTTCTCACATAAAAGTATCAAAATTTCAAACGGTCATAACTCTCTTCCTGATTGACGGATTGAGATTCATAACGAGAGTTTTGAAACGCCCACGAGCAGACTTGGGGTCTGACATTCAATTCAATGCGATATTAATTTTTTTTTTACCGCACGAGAGCACTTTGAAAATAATCGTCTGTTTTGATTTTTCGGAAAATCCATTGTTTGTTATGAATTACTTTGGGTTCGAACAAAAGGCACTAAAGTGGACGAAGTAGGAACATAAGGCGGTAAGCAAACTGGTTCTAAGAAAAGAAAAAAAAATTGTACCTTTGTGGGAGTATTAGGAAACAAAAAATAATAATATTTAATGATTCATTTAATTTTTCCAACATGTATTCCAAATTGTCTACCTCCAACTCTAATACACAAACGGCACATATTTTAGGAACGAAATATGAATAAATCCAAATTAATTCATAGCAATGGTGGCGGAATAACAAGTACTCGATAACGATTTTCCGAAAAATCGAAAATAGGCGATTTTTCACGAAAACCATTAGACTCTTACTGAGATCATATTTGTATCTGTTCTGATAGGTCCGGAGCCAATCTAATTACCGTGTCACTCTGACGTGCTAGTTTTGGGACACCCTGTACGTATATATTGTATATATATATATAAACACATGGATATTCAGTATTTTCCATCGTAAATCCGAGAAGGAATGAAAGTTTATAGACAGGAGCATATCTTAAGGAGTCTTACGTAAAATCGTTGTTTTTTTTTTATGGAAAATAACCATTGAGAGAGGCAAGTTTTGCTGAAGAAGAGGTCAAAGGACTCTTCGAGCTCGTCCTCCTCAAAGCCACTCGCGAATCTCTCGTCTACATTTTTCTTTTAATCCCCAGAGGATTATGTAAAATGGTCTAATGAATTTATTTTTTTTGTTAATTTATTTTGTTTAAAAAAATCTCGAAAGGTGTCGACCCTGAAAACCCTTAATTTTTAAATTCTCGAGAATTTTTTTCTTCATATGGGATTCTTTAATAATTTAATTGTTCCATTTACGTGTTAGAAAAATACGTAGTCTTGAAAAAAAAAAAACAGTACGTGTTTTTTTATGAATTTTGACGATCAAAAATTTGTTGCCGCACTAAAATCGCTGCAACTTTCCTTCCCGTAAGAGTTGACACTCCATTCTAATGATCATTCTCTTCGCAATCATTTAAGCTACAAAATACCATTTGATTCATTCAGATACATCGTATTTTAGATTTTTTAATTTTATTTTCAAATGTGTACTATCGATTTTCGATGATTTTCGTAAACCATCCCGTTGAACGAAATCTCGATTATTTTCAAAGTGCTCTCGTGCGGTATAAAAATTGATACCGCAATGAATCGTATGTCATACCCTAAGTCTACTCGTGGGCGTTTCAAAACTCTCGTTATGAATCTCAATCCGCCAATCAGGAAGAGAGTTATGACCGTTTGAAATTTTAATACTTTTAAGTGAGAAAAAGAACGTGAAGACAAGTTTTTTTTGGAAACAATAAATAAACAATACTACGTGGAAAAAAATAAGTCAAGAATACTTCGTTAAATTGCGAAGTATTTTTGATTGTTTGTTGATTTTTTAACAAAAATGAGTAACAAGAAATGCATTCTAAAAATCAATCTCATCCCATAGAGCAAAAAGAAGGGATGGCACGCATCCATGATAATTTTCGCAAAGCAATGAATTCTGATTACATCGAGAATGTTATATATATATATATATATATATATATATATATATATATACACGGCGGCGCCTTGAGCGCGACGATATGGTAATGAGGTGCGAGAAGCTCTCGGGGGCTTGCTGGGGATATCCGGTCGACACGAGCGTGCAAGCACCTACATATGGGGAATTCCATGTCAATTGCCACAATATCTTTATTGTTTCGCAAAAAAAAACAAATAATAACAGAAATGGACATATGTATTGAGGGAAAAATTGTGACGAAAAAAAAATGATTACTGGCCATTGGTATTTTTTTTAAATAAATTTGTAAAAAAACTAACATAACGAAAAAAGCCGATATGAAAAGAGAAAAAATTAATTACGAGAAATTTCCTCAAATTAAAAGTGTATTATAAATTCTAATATTCATTTGGAAATTCATCACAAAATCATAACATTTTTTATTAATTAGTAATTATGTTCTGATTATCTTAAAACATTGTAATTAGTGAATTGCAATATTTCGTTTTATTATTTCCATATTGTATCATGATATTGCAATATTAAATAAAATAATAATCTTATTATTAATATAAAATGATTATTATTAATAATTAATAAATAATTTTACTGCTATAATAAAGCTGGAAGAGTTTGTTTGTTTATTTATTTGTCTGTTTTTTCGAACGCGCTTATCTCAGGAAATACTAATCCGATTTGGAAAATTCTTTTTGCATTAAATAGCCCGTTTATTCGGAAAGGCTCAAAGCTTAATAACGTCATGCTATGACCCTAATCTTACTATCTCACTACAATACTACTATATCTGTACTAGAGTATAATAAAGCTGGAGAGTTTGTTTGATTGAACGCGGTAATCTCAGAAAATACTTATCCGATTTGGAAAATTCTTTTTGCAGTAGATAGCCCGTTTATTCGGGAAGGCTCAAGGCTATATAACTTCATGCTATGACCCTAATCTTAATATCTTACTACTATTTTTATACTATACTAGAATAAAGCTGAAGAGTTTGTTTGTTTGAACGCGCTAATCTCAGGAAATACTTATCCGATTTGAAAAATTCTTTTTGCATTAAATAGCTCGTTTATTCGGGAAGGCTCAAGGCTATATAACTTCATGCTATGACCCTATCTTACTATCTTACTACTATGTCTATACTGTACTATAATAAAGATGGAGAGTTTGTTTGATTGAACGCGCTAATCTCAGGAAATACTCATCCGATTTGAAAAATTCTTTTTGCATTAAATAGCCCGTTTATTCGGGAAGGTTCAAGGCTATATAACTTCATGCTATGACCCTAATCTTACTATCTTACTACTATACTACTATATCTGTACTATACTATAATAAAGCTGGAGAGTTTGTTTGTTTGTACGCGCTAATCTCAGAAAATACTTATCCGATTTGGATAATTCTTTTTGCAGTAGATAGCCCGTTTATTCGGGAAGGCTCTAGGCTATATAACTTCATGCTATGGCCCTAATCTTACTATCTTACTACTATACTAATATATTTATACTATACTATAATAAAGATGGAGAGTTTGTTTCTTTGAACGCGTTAATCTCAGAAAAAACTTATCCGATTTGAAAAATTCCTTTTGCAGTAGATAGCCCGTTCATTCGGGAAGGCTTTAGGCTAGATAACTTCATGATATGACCCTAGTTTTACTATCTTACTACTATACTATACTATACTATAATAAAGCTGGAGAGTTTGTTTGTTTTAACGCGTTAATCTCAGAAAAAACTTATCCGATTTGAAAAATTCCTTTTGCAGTAGATAGCCCGTTCATTCGGGAAGGCTTTAGGCTAGATAACTTCATGATATGACCCTAGTTTTACTATCTTACTACTATACTATACTATACTATAATAAAGCTGGAGAGTTTGTTTGTTTTAACGCGTTAATCTCAGGAAATACTTATCCGAATTGAAAAATTCTTTTTGCGTTAGTTAGCCCGTTTATTCCGGAAGGCTTTACGTAATATAATTTTATGCTATGACCTTAAGGAGCGGCTCGAGCGGCGCGTTGATTCGGGGGACAGAAATTTAACACGGATGAAATCGCGGGGCACGGCTCGTTTTTAATATTTTAATTATTAATTCGAAATATTTAGATTATCAAATTTATCGTTAAAATCATAAATCGCAGTTGATTAAAAATTGCCCAACTCTCGGATACAAATCTCTTACATTTCCCCACTTTCGCAGCGATCTGAAGGTAAGAGAGGTTCGAGGGAAGGGATAAACGATCGATTCTCGAGACACGAAATGTAGTTAGGGAAATATCGACACGCTATAACCAGACAAGCTACACAAGACCATCGGAGAAATAATAAATAGAATATTCGATGAAAATTTTTTTTTTCATCGAAAAAAAAAATTTAGCACAGAATGGCGTGAGAAAGGACCGGGTGCCTTTGGGGTCCATTTATATTGCAAAATCGCGACTCGGTTTGTTCGCTCTCGTCAGCCGTTCAACGAGAAACGTAAGAGAGACGTATCGCTGTCCCATATTTTTACCACATGTATATGGGCCGTTTCACGTAATGTGGTTCTGCGTATGGGCCGATCTAAGTAAAATCATCAATATCTCAGCTATTAATGAACGAAAGACGAAAGTTAACCAGTGCACTCTAACCGCAAAAATGTCTTCTTTCCAAATATATAATATACAGATTTTTCGAAAATTTTTTAAACACCCAAAAGTAAAAAAAAACTGAAAAAAAACATTGTTTTATTTTTTTTCAACGCGAAGTAATCGTTTTATTTTCGTCAAATTTTCAGTGAAGGTACTTTAATGCAAAACGAAAGTGTGGTAAATTTTTCAAACTGCCTCTGTTTTTTGTTTTCACGAAATTAATTCTGAAACTTTGTTTTTCTTCACAAATACAAAATAACCGCGTAATCGAGTTCTAACGTTCATTGAGTTTGAGTTTTTCATCATTAAAAAATAAATAATGATGAAATTTAGACCTCAAAATTGTAGTACTTTGTATTTATGTAAAAAAAAAAAAAAAAGATTCCAGAATTAATTGCGAGGACACAACGTAGAGGAATTTGATGAAAATTTTATCACATTTTTGTTTTACGTTGAACTACTCACAGTAAAAATTTCAAATACGTGAAACAACCCCTTCGTGTTAAAATGATGAAATAAAATTATGTTCCAGTTTTTCAGCTTTTTGGGTCGTTAGAATTTTTTTGATAAATCTGCGCGATACTTCTTCGAAAAGACTACATTATTGTGATTAAAATACAGTAGTGAAACTTTTTAAATTTCATAAAATTAGTTAAAATTAGCCCTGGTAAAAAAAAATCGTTTATATTCGCATGAAATGTCCCATATAAGGAAAGTAATATGTATTTATATTAGATACACGATGATCGTTTATAGAAACCAGCAGGTTTGAAGTTTAGACGTTATGGTTACACTATCCATCGTATTATTACCCGAGGGCAATCCACGACCAATGTAAAAGGGCGAGAGAAAGAGAGAGGAAAAGCGTGGAATATAGTGTTAATCCCCCGAGGACTTTTTGGTGTGAAGAAACGACGATGAAAAAAAAATCAACATGACGAAATTCTAATTTTTATTCATAGTCAACAGGAACTTGTCAATACATTAATTTGTGAACCGTAAAAGAAAGAAAAGAAATTGTTTTTTCACCCTTGAAGAATGTAAAAAAAAATGAAAATTTCAAATCGCCATAACGGTGTATCTACCGGACCGACTTAAATCGATTAGGTAGAGTTTTGAAAACGCCACGAACTAACTTAACAAATGGCACTTCATATATTCCGTTATTTCTATTTTTTTTATCCGTGAGAGCACTTTGAAAATCCTCAGAAAATCGAACGAGAGAGTGTCGCGAACGATCGATGGGTTCAACTTCGAAAATTCGTAGCAGATTCAAAAAAAAATCGTGGATCAATGAACCACGTGGCAATTCGAAGCTTGAACAATTACGAAGAGAATGAGCACAAAGTGAACTTGCAACTCCAGCGGGAAGCACAATTACAGCCAGTTTAGTAAATTCAAATGTCTGCTAGAGTAAAAAATAAATAAAAATTTTCAACTCTTGCAAAAAATGCTAACAGTAAGGAAGAAATAGTTTAGTTTCCAAAATTTTTTTATCACACCCCAATTTGTTCAAGAAATATTTTATTGATGAAACAATGCGAGAATTTTAACCACAAGCCAAATCTAAAAAAAAACCCTTTTTCACCCGTCATAATAAATAAATAAATAAATAAATATAAATAAACAAATAAAATATATATTTGTTTATATATATATATATATAAATGCCGTATGGTTGGTGCTCCTGGTGGTGGCTCGGTGCTTCGTCTCGGTTCGTCGACCGAGGATGGAATGCAAGGCATAACCTACCGTAACACACCGCGCGCCACGCCAACACCGCGTCGTAGCAGAGGCAGCACCACCACCAGAGACCTGGAGTCTCCTCGGCTCTCGCGGAACGCGCGACGAACGGCGAGTAATAGAGAGAGCGAGAGAGAGAGAGAGAGATAAGGAGAGATTTTCGTACGTTACATAGGGCCCAAAAAAAGTAATCAATCTCATCCCACAAGATTTTCAGCAGAACCCTAATTGGGACTGACATAACGCGAGAACCAAAAATAGCGTTACATAAGTCCCAAAAGGCCCCCTCAGGGCCCTACCAGAATCCTACTTGGACCCAATGTCACGTTCAAAATTGGTAGAGAAAGTACGTCGTTTAATCGGATTCTAATGAGGCCCCACTAGAAGACGACGTAAGGCCCAAATACAATTCTTAGGGGATCCCTTTTTGGGACTCACATAACCCTCGGATTGAATCCAAGATTTGAAGTTTTGAGTGAAATAAACCAGGGTTGCATAAGGCCCCAAACAAGGGTTGCATAAGGCCCCAAACAAGGGTTGCATAAGGCCCCAAACAAGGGTTACATAAGGCCCCAAACAAGGGTTGCATAAGGCCCCAAACAAGGGTTGCATAAGGCCCCAAACAAGGGTTGCATAAGGCCCCGTAAGAAACCTCTCAGAACTCCATTGGGACCTGACGTAACGCTCGAAATTGGCGGACAGGTCGATGCGTTGAATCTGATTCCAATAAGGCCCAATCGGGATACTAAGGCAGGCCCAAATAGGATTCTTATAGCGAAGTTATTTTTGGGACTCTTGTAATGTTCAACATGATTAGAATAATTGAAACGTTGCATCAGAGCCCGAATGAGGCCCAATCAGGACTTACTTTGGGCTCAAATGGGACTCTTAAGGGGACCCAGCTTGGAGCTAATGTAAGGCTAGAGAGATAAATGGAAGAATTCAAAGTTCTAAATAAGAACACGTGAAGAGTTCTCATTGTGGGCCTTATTATCCTAAATCTTTAAATAAGTTGAAATGAAGTTGATTGGTCAATTATTTATTAATTTTTTTATCGCAAGAAAACGTTATTTCCTGTTTAGGCAATTGACACAAATGTTTGAAGTCGAATGAAGAGAAATATTATTTTTGCGTAATAACGTTTTATTTTCCTTAGTGCACTGTTGTCGCTCGTTGAATTGACTTCCTCATGAACGAGGAAGCATGCACGCCACGAGATGCAACCGAAGAAAACCACGCGCGGCACCTGCAATGCCTCCGGACTCTCTCTCTTTTTCTCTGTTTTATTCTCGCTAAAAGGAGCGAGAGAGAGAGAGAGAAAGAGAGAAGAACAAAATCGCGTTTGACATTTGGACGATGTGTAAATATGATTTAAAAAATTTTACAAAATAATAATAATAATAATAACAATAATAATTATATTTTTTCTCCAATATATATACGGTGACTGATGGTGAAACATTTTTTTATTGATGCAAGATGTTCCTGAATTTATTCATATTTTTTGGTTAAGTTGTTATTTGATCGATTGGAAAAAATATATAATTGAACAGTTAATGTAAAAAGTCTTTTAAAAATTCAGGACGTTCTGTGGGGTTGAAAGTATTGCAGAATAAAACGTGAAGCGAATCCGAGAAGTTTGAAAGGCAGAGATTGGGCGTTCACGTTTTCTGTCAATTTTCTCAAATGTTTTGTTAGTAAATTCGTTTTTCCTTCGAGATTAAAGAATTATAATTAAACAACGGTTAATGGAAAGTATGTTTCAAAATTTCAGGATGTTCTCTGGAGCTGAAAGAATGGTGAAAAAAATCACGGTTCAATATTAACAGGAACCAGAGTTGAATATCGGCCGTTGAAGTTCATGTGAACTTTTGCACGTGTCAAATAAAATAGTTTTCTGTTTTTTGGAGTTTAAAAAATATATAATTGAATAACTGTTTTTTGAAAAATTCTGAAAAAAATTCAAAGTACTTTTTGGAGTTGGTTGGATGGTAGAAAAAATCAAGAACCAAGCACAACACTAGTCAAGGTTAGATATTGGCCGTTAAAGTTTTTCTAACTCAAATTTCAAATAAATTTGTTTGTCAAGTTAAAAAAAATTATAACTCAACAATGGTTAGTACAAAAAATCTGTAAAAAATTCACAGTATTGTTAAAAGTTGGAAGAATGATGAAAAAAATCACGGACCATTTTAGACAAGTATCCGAGTCCGATATCAGTTCATCAAACATCGAGTGCCTCATGTACCCCGTGCTATGTCGATATGCAGTTGCACACGGCGATATGCAGTTGCACACGACGAGTGCAACGGGCAGTACGTCACGTCAAGTGTCACGTCATCGTTGGCGATCGACACGGGTCTCGGTTTTCTACCTCAATGGACCGACGATTAATCAAACCTTGCCCTGGCTTATGGTTCACCCCCGAGAGACACAGAGAGAGAGAGAGAGGGAGAGAGCAAGATTCCCCGATGGCACGCTCAACGTGATACTCGCGAATACCAAAACGTCGCTCGAGTAATATATTTCCAAGGGAATTAATGATCCTTCCTGTCACGCAAGCAAGATTCATATACAACCAGAGTGTTATTATTTATTTTATTCTACATCGATTTATTCGAATCAAGCAAATATTATTGTAAGAAAGGAAAAATGCAATTCAATGGAAATTATTTTAATTAAATAATATTCAATTATTTATTCATTTCATTAGATTTATTATCATTTCAAAAGAGAATCTCAATAAAGATAAAGTTAATTCAAAATAATTTTTTATTAGATCAAAATTCACAACAAATTTGCTAAAAAAAAACAGTGACATTTATCAATTTTATGAAAAATTCCCAAAAGAAATCAATTGATATTTCCTGCACTCGCAACAGAAAAACTAAAAAAAAACAATTGTATATAGTTTGTGTACGAAAGTGTGGGGCGTTCCGAAAAAAATCGACCTGCCTCGAGACTTTTACGATAAACATTTTTTTTTTTTGACAATTCCTCGACTCAAGAAAATTCCCGCAATAATTCCAACAATTATATTTTCCCTTCTGACACTCACCGCCAATTATTTCCTCTCCACCATTTGTCTACGTGCCGAGGGTAACAAAAAAAGTAAAAAAAGAATTGTAAATACGAAACCTTGGAATGTGAGCTCTATAATTAAAAGATATAGAAATATAATTGTTACAAGCATTTGCACAGCTCCATCATATTCATTTAAACAAAAACACGCAAATTGCGGAAAAACATAAAATATACATATATTTATAGAGGAAGGAAAAGGGGTAAAAGAATTCGACGAAGGAATTGAGCACTGTGAACCTTTAAGCGATTTTTTTTAGAGATTTTTTTTCTTTATACTTTTAAGAACAAAAAAAAAAAACTTTTAAGAAAATTCCACTCCGTTACAAAGTTATAGCAATAAATGTGACCGAACATCGGGTTGGGACGTTGTACTTACCAGAAACTTTAAGGGAGGAAATAGGGTTAGACGGTTCAAAAAATCGATTCTTTTTTTATTTCATAAAGTGTTAGTAAAACTATTGAAAAATATGTTCCCAAAATTTTAAATGAAAATTCCGACTTGTTCTATTGTTATAAGCCATTAAAGTGAGTAGCTCTCCTTCAGGCCCCGAGCGCGCCACGTGTATAACCGAGCGGCCACTATTTTTTTAAACGCGTTTTTCTGAAAACGACTTTTTTTTAACTTGCGTACACGCTAGTTTGAAAAGTTTTCAACCAATCGTTTTGAAAATTGGCAGTTACTTTCTTCATAGTATTGCGCTCTATATGAACCTAAAATCGGAATATTATCGTCATTTAAAATAAATTTTTTTTGCAAATAAAGTTGTAAAAAATGGCAATAAATCATGCTTTTTTGTTTTGACCCATGTAAAAAATTCAATTTTCTATTTTTTTGATAGCATTTAGGTTCATATAGAAGAGAGACATATAATAAAAGTAAATTCCAACCTCGTTTGATTTCAGATAAAAATTACGGCTTCCCGAATGTACGCAAAATGCTGAGTCTGATTGTGACCTGCAATATGGGGTCGCTAATATCTTCGCTGTTTTTCAAGGAAATTCTTCAAAAATTTTATAGTATATACTTAAATATATGTATAAAATATTCTTAAAGTTTCAATAAATTATATTTATTTTTTATACTATAAAAAAATTCATGAAAATCATTGAGAAAACGCTGTCCTAACCCTATTTCCTCCCTTAAACGCGTTTTTCTCGAAAGTATGTTTTTAGACAGTATCAGTACGATAACTCGGTAAATTTTTAATATTTTTTAACGTTTTTCTTTTCTAAATCTTGATAATCATTTTCTCTATAGTGTGACGAGAGGTTTTTTTAATTTTTTGGTTGGATAATTTTTTATAAATTATTAAACACTCATTTTTTTTTTAAATTGCATACTAAAGTTTGAAATACTGTAACTTCTTTATTTAAAAAAAAAAAAAAAACAATTCCCTTCCTCAGACTATTACTACTACATTATTTTACTAAATTCTTTTTTATTTTTGCAGATTAGATCATTTTTGGTGAAGTTATGATGTCGACAAGGAGGCGCCATGGTTTTCATCAGTAGTCCATTTATACCCGTAAAAAAATAATGTTAATATTGAAAAAATTTATTTTCAATTTTTTTTCTCATAGTTGAAAAGTTGATAAAAAATGTGAAATCAAGAATTAAATTTTTTTTCACCATATAAGCTTTATAATAATTTTTCAAATTCACTCGGTTTCAGTGTCAGCACGATAACTCGGTCAATTTTTAATATTTTTCAACTTTTTTTTTTCTCGAAATCTTGATAATTATTTTCTCTATAGTCTGACGGGAAGTTTTTTTTTAATTTTTTCGTTGGATAATTTTTTATCAATTATTAAACACTAATTTTTTTTTTAAATTGCATATTAAAGTTTAAAATACTGTAACTTCTTTATTTTTGAAAAAAAATGAAAAATTCCCTTCCTCAGACTATTACTACTACATTATTTTACTAGATTCTTTTCTATTTTTGCAGATTGGATAATTTTCAGTGCAGTTATGACGTCGACAAGGAGGCACCATGGTTTTCATCAGTAGACCCCATTTATACCCATAAAAAAAATCATGTTAATATTGAAAAAAAAAAATTTTTAATTTTTTTTTTTATAGTTGAAAAGTTAATAAAAAATGTGAAATCAACAATTCAATTTTTTTTTCATCATATAAGCTTTATAATAATTTTCCAAATTTACTCGGTTTTCAGCGCGGGTATGCGAGCCCTTAGATGTAGCCTCGGGGATGCATTTTACCCCTTTCCCCGACTCCCTCCCCCATTCAAGTCTCTCATTGTGCATATATCGACTTGTAGATATAGGCAAACGACTAATACCATCTATAGGCACTTTTTCGCTATTTTTCCCCTCGCTTCTCGGCTAGGTATACCCCCAAGAAGTTTCCAGGAAATGCTGCAACGTCGTTTCCGGGTCGATCGAGACTCGCCGATAGTTAAGAAAATATTTCCTCCCGGGCGCCTGGCCTACCTCGGCTCACCTTCCTTCCAGCTCAATAGTTACCTCCTATATATAGTCTGTGTACGAGGGTATGGGCCGTTCCGACCAAAATCGACCTACCTCGTGACTTTAACGATACATTTTTTTTTTTTTCGTACATTCTATGGGATCGCGAAAAAAATTACCTGAGTCGATTTTTGGATTTTCCGGAAAAATGAATTTCCTTAGTTATCGACGAAAAAATGACAAATTGTAACATTTGACCAGTATTTTCAAGTAAAAAAATATTCGGATGATTGTCTATTTATGGGGAACAGTTTGAAACAATTTGTCATAATAAATAAAAATAATAATTATTATTATCCATTTTTTTAGATTTTTTTTAAAGAAAACATAACTTATGCAAATTTATTTCGAAAATAAATTTTCTAGAAACTCAATTTTTTTTCATCCTTAAAACAAATGAGTATGGTTATTTAACACGCTGGAATAGCATCGAAAATTGTTTGACTTGTAGAAAAAAAATCGGCGAAATGATCTCAATTTTTTTTTTCATAAATCAAAAACAAACGAAAATTTTCAAACTCGCGTGAAAAATCTGAACTCTGACACGGGATACTCTTATTGAATGCCCAACAACGTACGAAGTGGGAAAAATATATTTTTTTTTTCTGTTGAGTCGAGAGCAGGTCAATTTGACGTGGAACGCCCTATATATAGCGCTTCTTCGTTCCTTTTCCTTTCCTTCGCGCAGCTTCCTCGTCTCTCGCCGCCCGTTCCTTCGTCCCTCTAATCTCACGGCGGTAATCTCGGTCCATGAGTGAGAGAGAGACAGACAGAGAGAAAATGAGTATAGACGAGAAGGAAGAGATAACGATAGAAAATACACGCGCTGAAAAGATCGAGAGAGGAAGAGAGACGAAGATGAGATAGATAGAAGAATGAAAAAAAAAAGGAGAGAGATGAAAAATATTCGTTGGAGGGTTTGTCTGAAGAACCTAGATCTCTCTCTCACTCTCTTTCCCTGTCTATCCTATATATATATATATATATATATATATATATATACATATTTACTTGTGCTTGAGGAGAGAGTGCGTGCAATGAAGATTATTACGAGCTGAGCTATTCTGTTTCTAACTTTATAATGAGCGCCAAAGGGTGTGCATTCTTTTAAAGCTCACATGACTCGGCATTATAGTGTACTGGCCACTTTTACGAGACCAGAAGAGGACAGAGACACGGGGAGTGAGGAGAAGATCGAACAGAATTTTTTTTTTCTAATGAATTAAACAGAACAAATGATTTATTGATTCTTCAATTATATGCAGGGAAAAGTAGCGGCACATTCGATAAGAGTTTGATTTTAGAAAATTTCATAACATCTTTTTTTTTAACGCCAACATTTTTGTATAACAACTCGTGAATATGCACTCGTTGTTGTGGATATCTCGAAAAAAATTTTGAGTACTTATAAGTAGAAATCAGAAATCAGGAAATTGTGAGGGCCCGAGACGCATCTAAGGCGCTCCCACCTTATAGGACCGGGAGCGAGATTTCTCTCGCGGGACGCTCGAGCGCTTGTGGCCACCTAGCGGCCATTTGGCCTACCACGTACATCTCGCCCGGGCGTTCTACTAGGAATAACGAAAATTCGAACATTTTCCAAATGTTTTTCATATTATTTCCCACTCTGTTAACAAAATATTCACCACTCGTGAATATTTTACAATGCGAACACACTATTGTCGTATTAGCAGGTTCATACAGTACCGGAAAATAGAGAGTTACGTGTAATATAAAAAATATACATCTAGAATATGTGTGTGCGCTGCTGGTTTATGTTCGAGGCCATATACATTTCTCTCTTATTCCATCTTTCTCCCTTTCAGACTCGCGAGAGAGAAAAAGAGAAAGACAGAGAAAGAGATCAAGTGTGTTTCACTTGCTTCTTTCTCGCTGTTGCTCCGCTGCTTCTCCGCGTATATTTATCGTAACGGTAGAATTGCTAATAGTACGGTATGCGCCGCGGGAGGACTGCTGGGCGCGCGCGACGACGACGACAACGACGACGACGACGACGACGACGACGACGAATCTTCGCGAGAGTGAGAAAGAAAAGATAAGCGTTGCATGTGTCGAGTACAGAAAAGAAGAGAAAGAGAAAGACCGCGAGGAGGGAAAGGAGTAAAACGAGAGAAGAGCATGATTGTGGTGGTGGCTTCACGAGAAGAGAGCGCGGCTCGCGGACAGGTACAGTTATATACCGCCTCGCCGATAAGACCGCCGTGGTGGATCACGATTACGTTATTTCTACTATACGTATATATACATTCATAATATAAATACATATATATGAATATTTGTATATGTACATAAATACGAAAAGATTTGATAGCGAGAATGCAATGTGTGTTTTATTTTGTTTTGCGAAAGTTGACACGTACATTATATGTCTGTTTACCTCGATTAATGACATCAGCGGCCCGAATTTTCAGATTTTTTGGTAGTAATCTGCTAGGCGCTAATCTCGCTGGTCAGGGGAACGAAAAATGAAGATATTTTATTGCTTAGCCGAAGGATTTTAAATATTGGAATTATCAGAATTGTCAGTATTCTCAGAATTAGCGGATTTATCAGAATTATCGGAATTATTGGAGTTATCAGAATTATTGGAATTATTGGAATTATTGGAATCATTGGAATTATCAGAATTATCAGAATTATCAGAATTATCAGAATTATCAGAATTATCAGAATTATCAGAATTATCAGAATTATCAGAATTATCAGAATTATCAGAATTATCAGAATTATCAGAATTATCAGAATTATCAGAATTATCAGAATTATCAGAATTATCAGAATTATCAGAATTATCAGAATTATCAGAATTATCAGAATTATCAGAATTATCAGAATTATCAGAATTATCAGAATTATCAGAATTATCAGAATTATCAGAATTATCAGAATTATCAGAATTATCAGAATTATCAGAATTATCAGAATTATCAGAATTATCGGAATTATCAGAATTATCAGAATTATCAGAATTATCAGAATTATCAGTCGATTCAAATATCAGTGTGAATACCAATATTCAATACAATTCGATTAAAACGTTATTTACACGTCTGGAAGTGGACAAAAAAAATATTGAAGAAATCGTAATCTCATAACTGTATAGGTACACGCGTTTATTAAACACACTTTGCGGATATGAAAAGTGTATTATTACATCAATTAACGTTGACCAGCCGTGTTTCATGGACGCGCTAAAACAATCGATGTTTATTCTCCCTCGATATTTCACTTTATCACGATGTACCGTTTGGCATATAAAAATGTCCACTCACATAAAACGATCATCATTAAACATTAGCTAATAAAGCAATTAATGAGAAATATTCGTGTTAGGGGGAAGTAACGTGGAGTGCCTATAACGGAGGTTTCATCGACGAATTTGGCATTATAACGCTGTACATAATCGTGTAAGCAAAGAAAAAACTGATAAACGATAGCCAACCGAGTAAAATCGTAATATAGCTCCAGGCCGGTTCTCTTCTGACCGAACTCACGAGATCCGCCCTGTCATCAGCGTCATTCTCGATGCTCACCGAGGCTTTTGGATCTAGCACGCTTAGCAACAAAATTTTTCCGATTTTACTTCGAAGTATAACAATTGCCGACGCGGAAATCCATTTTGGTGGAGACTTTTCTATATTCTCAATCTTACGCAGTAAGAATGTCATGAGTAGCGCAATTGTCGCCATTACGAAGGAACCGATGTAAAAAATTACTGGAAAAAAAAATAAAATTCATCGTAGAAAAGACGAGAACGAAAACGAAATTAGAGCAATGAAACTTCTTCCAATTGTTTGAATTATTCGTTTCGACATGAGCTTTGGATTTGAAATTAATTTCTTTTTTCAGTCTTAACAGGAAAATAGTTATCGGTGGGAACTGCCGATGTATAATCGATTGATGGGCATTTCATCGAATACTCACGTATGTGAGGAACTGTGGCACCATTGTGTGGAAGTGCCCAGTGAATATTTTGAATGCAGATAAGATGAATCACTGGATTTAAGCAAGCTACAGAAAGACGTTCGATGGATCGAGGATCTAGCCAGACGGTTGTCATCGTCATAACTATCAATACTGCAAAGAGTTACTAATAATAATAAATAATAAGAGTAATCGTATTAATAGTAGTAATAGTAGTAATAGTAGTAATAGTGGTAATAGTAGTAAGAGTAGTAATAGTAGTAATGTAGTAATGTCCGCTGCTGTTCTTATTATTTCCACTATTACTATTATTAACATTATTCCTGTTGTTGTTGTATCGATATTAGATTCATAGTCGTTGTTCACGATTGAAAAAAAAACGTACTTATTCCCGGTGTTACGTATATTCCGCTCATTCGATCATGAACTCTGTCCAGTATAAAATCAATTGATAATACTGGTGTCGTCATATTCTGAAAATAATGAGATTCTGTCCTGTCGTACGACACTCTTGAAATCATCGCAATCCATTCGCCGTTCGGCGTAAAGAACTCCATATGTATCTGCAGAATTGATCGTGATTCTGTCACGTAAATTTGACACACGTAGATACAAAAATTTTGTCCAGTTTTTCCGTTCATATGACAAGTTTTTGAAAAATTAAATAATCTAAGAACAATATATACCAGCTTGGAAATTATGATTTCCTGGAAGGTGATCTCGTTACCCGTGTAACTCCAAGATCCGATTAAGAGGGTGCAATTTTGACGATCGAACGGCCAAAGCGTAAAGTCCGTTTGACATCTCGTTGTGAAGATCATCTTAGATATGCAAACCACCCTTCCATCGTCGAAATCGATCATGCAATGTTTCTGATTGTCGTGGCCTGTCATCTCACCGCCCCCACTGCGCATTGTGCAATAGTAGTGACTTTTTTTGTTCGTATTGGTTTTGTTCGAAACGATATTTTTGTTTTATCATTAAAAAATCACGTGCGATAAAAAAAAACGAAAAATGATTGTATTTTTTTTATGAAAATTAGCACCCAGGGATTTTGAAATAGCTTATTCTGGATTGATAATAAAAATTCCGAAATTCAAAATGACTGGTCGAGTTATAGAAACCGTGAAAAACCTAAAATCATCGTATTTTTATAAAAAAATGGTACCTGAGGATTTTTATAGTAGCCGATTTCGAATTTGACATTCAAAGTGGCGGATCGAATGTGGCCAACCGGAAAAAAAACGAGAAATGATCGAATATCGATAAACACTAGTATCTAGGGGTTATTGAGATCGCTATGTTTGAGTTTAAAATAAATATTTCGAAATTCAAAATGGCGAAACCAATAGAAAGGACGAAAAACGAAAAAATGATGCGATTTTCAGGGGTATGGCGATATTGGCGGATATTGGCGGATATTGGCGGATATAAAATCATGTGCATATTTAACAATTTTTTTTCTATGAAAAACTGATTTATTTTTAAAACTAATTACACATCTATTTAGTATAAATATCAAGCTAATGAAAAAAAAAATTTTTATTTTTTTTGTTATACAAAACGGCCGACTACTGCTATTTGGTATCTTTTTCTAATTGGCGCGATAAATAACTTCGGCAATTTTTACTCGATTGAGACTTTAAATGTAAGAATTATGATTCTAATTGCATTTCGCAGAGAAGCACGTACGGAATTTCTGATTAATTAAAAACTTTCCATTTTATGAGCAGTTTTGTACGAAAATTTTCACCAGAAATTCACCTTTTAAGTTCAAACGCCTACAATATTCGAATAAAACAATATTTTTCAAATTCCGTACGTACTTCTCCAGGTAATCGACTGTAGATAAACGAGAATTTTTCTTTTTCGTTCTACGTCAAAAATTGTCGAAGTTATTTATCACGCGAAAAACAAAAACAAATATTTTTCTATTAGCTTCATATTTATACTATTATTACTATTGGACAGCCAAAAAAAATTCGAAACAATTGGTGGCATTACTCGATGAAGATCCGAGTCAAACACAAGAGGAGCTTGCAGAATCATTGGGAGTGACTCAACAAGCAGTTTCCGTACGATTGAAATCCACGGGAATGATTCCAAAGTATAAATGCATATTTGACCACAAAAAAACGGACCGAACTAATTTGTACTCCTAATAAATAGATGTGTAATTAATTTTATAAATAAATCACTTTTTCATAGAAAGAAAAATTGTTAAATGTGCACATGATTTTATAGCGGCCAACTGTGGCCATAACACTTAAGGGCGAGGTAAGGTATTTGTTCTTTTCGTTTGCATTTTTTTAATTTTTTAAAATCAAGGTATAATTTCTCAAGAATATTGTGTCAAAATTTTAAGACGATCGGAGCAAAATTAACGGAATTATGAGCATTTGAGCGTCCGTCGCTCCAAATCGGTGTAAAGTGTTTGTCTGAAACTTGTCAAAATTTTAAAGCTCAAAATCTAATGCACCGATTCTATTGAAATTGTGTATACTATTTCTACACATAAATCACCGGGTAACGCTGCCGTGTTTTTTTTCCTATAATTATTTTCTATTTTTCAATAACAAATTTGCCGATTTTTCAGCGAAAATCGCGTTTTGACTTCCAAGTGCTACCAATTATGAAATAATCGATAAATAAAAAAATCACGACAGCGTTACCTCGAGAAACATCTCACCTAATAAACGCATTTTTATTTTTTTGTTTCGGATTATCCAGTGGCGAGTTATAGCGTACACCGCAAAACAACTTTCTTTCGAGGCGCCCAAGGAGATTTGCCGCCAACCGCTTATTTATCAATATATTGCAATGAAAATTTAGGAAAATATAGTTCAGATGTTGTATTATTATATGGAAAGTAGATAAATAAACCAGCATTACCTGTATCGTCTAAAAAAAATTCTTGAAAATATGCTTTTTTTCACCGAATTAACCACTAACGCTCCCGCCGTTAATGAAAATTAAGGGGGGAAATAGGGTTAGACGGTTCAAAAAATCGATTCCTTTTTATTTCATAAATTGTTAGTAAAACTAGTGAAAAATATGTTCCCCAAATTTTCAATGAAAATTCCGACTCGTTCTATTGTTATAAGCCATATAAGGGGCGAAATAGGGTTAGGACAGCGTTTTCTCAATGATTTTCATGAATTTTTTTATAGTACAAAAAATGAATATAATTTATTGAAACTTTGAGAATATTTTATACATATATTTAAGTATATACTATAAAATTTTTGAAGAATTTCCTTGAAAAACACCGAAGAAAATTTATGACTGCCTTGACTTTGTTTTTCTTGGTACTATTTTTTCAAACGCGTTTTTCTGAATACGACTTTTTTTTAACTTGCGTACACGCTAGTTTGAAAAGTTTTCAACCAATCGTTTTGAAAATTAGCAGTTACTTTCTTCATTGTATTGCGCTCTATATGAACCTAAAATCGGAATATTATCATTATTTACAATAATTTTTTTTTGCAAATAAAGTTGTAAATAATGGCAAAAAATCATGCTTTTTTGTTTTGACCCCTGTAAAATATTCAATTTTCTATTTTTTTGATAGCATTTAGGTTCATATAGAAGAGAGACATGTAATAAAAGTAAATTCCAACCTCGTTTGATTTCGGATGAAAATTGCGGCTTCCAGAATGTACGCAAAATGCTGAGTCTGATTGTGACCTGCAATATGGGGTCGCTAATATCTTCGGTGTTTTTTAAGGAAATTCTTCAAAAATGTTATAATATATACTTAAATATATGTATAAAATATTCTCAAAGTTTCAATAAATTATATTCATTTTTTATACTATAAAAAAATTCATGAAAATCATTGAGAAAACGCTGTCCGAACCCTATTTCCCTCCTTAATGTTTGAGGGCTTTTGAGGCCGTTCTTTTCCAATTCGACGTAAACGTTTCGTTCGTTGAAATTGATTTTAATCAGTTAGTATATGTCACCAATTGCCTCTCTTGAATATACCGTAAAATTATGAATTTCGTAGCTCGAGAAGAAAGAATAAACTCACTGACTATGAACCGCTATATCTGGACCCCAGAGTCTCCAGTTTGGTATGGGAATTCTCGTCGTATTATCGAACAACGTCATGTTCCAAGTTAAACGCTCATCGGTCCAAGACTTACAGGAACCAAGAACGATTAATTTACGCGATAATTCATCATTAATTTATTAATAGTAGTAATAATAATAATAATAATAATAATAATAATAATAATAATAATAATAATAATAACAATAAATAAATGTTATAATTATCAATTGACGTTCAAGTAATTAATAATTAATTTAACAAAATTACTTTACGTATACAAAATTATGAATAAAGCAAAAATTTGAAAAATCATTCACTTACAAGGTAAGCCAACGTGTGAATTTCAACATTATCGGTCACTTCTTCCTATAAAAAATGTGAAATTTCGGAAAAATATAACGATTTTCGAAAAAAAATTCTGTCAATACTTGTTACGTACGAAATTAACCCTTGTTTGTATTAAACCAAACGCGACGATCGTAGCATTTCGATGCTCGTTCATCGGCGGCTCGTCACCGTCGTAATTACAAAGAAGATACTCTTTAATACGCATCTCTGGCGATTTCGAACGTATTTCCTTGCAATCTTCCGAAAAAACGTAATTAACGAAAAAAATTAAAACTAACGACGTTAAATTTTTCATCGTAGAAAAAGAAGCGAGGTAATGAAGGAAAAAAAAAAGACGTCACGACTCGTCACTGGCTAAAACTACACTGGATCGTATTTGTCACTGAACCTAATGTTTTCACGAAAACGCCCGCCCGGGTTATATATTTGATAAGAAAACGAAAAAAAAAAAAAACTCATTTATCTCGTCGACGCCCCCTCTTCGAGCTTACAGGCAATTTGTTATATTGTACGATTTAATCGTCGAGTACCTAAAATTCCACGGTTTCAATTGATTTATCGATTTTTATTAATTGCTTTTTCCTTCAAATTCGTACATTTTAAGGGGGGCGGGGTGCTCCGCGGCTCTTAAGGTAGTAGTCTAGTAACTTAAACCGATTTTCATGTCTTTTTTGGAGGGCGTTTTTTGTAGGAAAATAGAAATGAATCGTTTTGGATATTTAGGTCGTTTTTTCTTACATATTGAAGATACGAAAACAAATTTTTTTGAAAAAATGTAATAGTTTATTATTATTATTATTATTGATCGAAGTTGGCACCTCGAAAAAAAAGCGCGTGGGTGAACCCGGTGATTTTGGCTCTTGATGTTATCTGAAATCAAAAATTCTTGATAATTCCTCATCTATAGACATGTCATTCTGGTCGGAACTACTGAAGTTAAATTTCATGAATAAATAACAAAATGGCGGACTTTGGAAAAAAGTTTTTTTTCCAAAGTCCGCCATTTTGTTATAGTTAAGTTAAATTAAACATTGAGTTAAATATTTAACTTAACATTTAAGTTAAACATTAAGTTAAATTTCATGGATAAATAACGAAATGACAAACTTTGGAAAAAAAGTTTTTTTTTCCAAAGTCCGCCATTTTGTTGTTTATCCATGAAATTTAACATCAGTAGTTCCGACCAGAATGACATGTCTATAGATTAAGAATTATCAAGAATTTTTGATTTCAGATAACATCAAGAGCCAAAATCACCGGGGCCACCCACGCGCTTTTTTTTCGAGGTGCCAACTCCGATCAATGATAATAATAATAAACTATTAAATTTTTTTTTTTGTATCTTTAATATGTAAATAAAAACATCCTAAATATCCAAAACGATTCATTTTTATTTTCCGACAAAAAAACGCCCTCCAAAAAAGACATGAAAATCGGCTTAAGTTACCAGACTACTACCTTAAGTAATTTCTACATTTTCCATAAATTTGGAGTTTTTTTTTAAACCAAAAAGAAAAGGTCGTATAATGTGGAAGCGGAGCATTGGACGAATAAAATTTGAATAAACATAAAAAAAAGAGCATTTTTCATAAAATCTTAACGACATTGAATTGAAAAAAATACCAAAATAACAACCATAATTTTTGAGAAATTTTACAACATACTAAAAACATTTGATATTTCACTTTATTTCGATTTACCATTTGGCATAAATAAATGTCCACTTACATAAGGCGGTGATCATTAAAAATTAGCTAATTGAACAATTGAATATTTGCGTTAGTGACGAGTGGCTATGACAGCCGATAACGGAGGTCTCATCGACGAGTTTGGCATTAGAACATTGTACATAATCGTGTAAGCGAAGAAGAAACTGATAAACGATAGCCAACCGAGTAAAATCGTAATATAACCCCAGGTCGGTTCTCTTCTGGCCGAACTCACGAGATCCGCCCTGTCGTCGGCGTCATTCTCGATGCCCGCCGACGCTTTTGGATCTAGCACGCTTAGCAACAAAATTTGTCCGATTTTACTCCGTAGTATGACAATTGCCGACGCGGAAATCCATTTTGGCGGAGATTCTTCTATATTCCCAATTTTGCGCAGTAAGAAAGTCATGAGTAGCGCGATTGTCGCCATTACGAAGGAACCGATGTAAAAAATTACTGGAAACAAAAGATAAAATTCATCGTAGAATAAAAGAGAATGAAAACGAATTGCGAGCAATGAAATTTTTTTCAATTTTTTCGAATTATTCGTTTCGTTTTGAGCTTTGGATTTGCACTTAATTTCATTTTTTGTTTTAACGGGGAAAATAGTTATCGATGGAAGGGGCCGTTGTATAATCTATTGATGAGTATTTCATCGTGTACTCACGTATGTAAGGAACTGTGGCACCATTGTGCGGTAGTGCCCAGTGAAGATTTTGAATACAGATCAGATGAATCATTGGATTTAAGCAAGCTACAGAGAGACGTTCAATGGAACGGGGATCTAGCCAGACTGTCGTCAACGTCATAATTATCAATACTGCAAAGAGGTACTAATGATAATAAATAACACCAGTAATAATAGTAGTGTTAGTGATCGTAGTAATAGTAGGAGTGGTAGTAATAGTAAGAGCGGTACCAACAGTGGTAATAATCGCAATAGTAGTAATAGGTGTAATAGTAGCAACAGTGGTAATAGTTGTAATAGTAGCAATAGTAGTGATAGGTGTAATAGTAGTAACAGTGGTAATAGTTGTAATAGTTGTAATAGTTGTAATAGTTGTAATAGTTGTAATAGTAGCAACAGTAGTGATCGTTGTGATGGTGGCGGTAGGTGTAATAGCTGTAATAGTGGCAAAAGTTGTAATAGTTGTAATAGTAGTATTAGTGACCATAGGCGTAATAGTAGCAATAGTATTGACCCTTTGCACTCGAGAGATGACTCTTAGTGAAGCTAAATGATGACTGAGAGTCACCTCTCGAGTGCAAAGGGTTAATAGTTGTAATAGTCCTAATACTGATAATGGTGATAGCAGTGGAATAGTGGTAATCGTAGTAATAGTGGAAATAGTAGTATCAGTAGCAATAATAGCAACAGTGGAAATAGTTGTAATAGTCGTAATAATGGCAGTAGTAGCAGTAGCAACAGTAGTAAGAATAGTAACAGTAGTGACAGTAGTAATGACCGCTATTCTTATTATTTCTACAATGACTATTATTGACATTATTACTATTGTCGTTGTTGTTGACATTAGTTTCATAGTCATTGTTCACAATTGAAGAATAGGTGTAATAGTTGCAACAGTGGTAATAGTTGCAATAGTTGTAATAGTAGCCATAGTCGTGATAGGTGTAATAGTAGTAACAGTGGTAATAGTTGTAATAGTTGTAATAGTAGCAACAGTAGTGATAGTTGTAATAGTGGCAGTAGGTGTAATAGCTGTAGTAGTGCCAAAAGTTGTAACAGTTGTAATAGTAGTATAAGTGACCATAGGCGTAATAGTAGCAATAGTATTGACCCTTTGCCCTCGAGAGATAACTCTTAGTCAAGCTAAATGATGACTGAGAGTCACCTCTCGAGTGCAAAGGGTTAATAGTTGTAATAGTCCTAATAGTGATAATAGTGATAGCAGTGGAGTAGTGGTAATCATAGTAATAGTGGAAATAGTAGTATCAGTAGCAATAATAGCAACAGTGGAAATAGTTGTAATAGTCGTAATAATGGCAGTAGTAGCAGTAGCAACAGTAGTAAGAATAGTAACAGTAGTAACAGTAGTAATGACCGCTATTCTTATTATTTCTACAATTACTATTATTGACATTATTACTATTGTTGTTGTTGTTGATATTAGTTTCATAGTCATTGTTCACAATTGAAAAAGAATAATCGTACTTATTCCCGGTGTTACGTATATTGCGCTAATTCGGTCATGAACTCTGTCGAGTATGAAATCAATTGAAAATACTGGTGTCGTCATATTCTGAAAATAATGAGATTGTATCCTGTCGTACGATGTTCTTGTAACCACCGTATTCCATTCGCCGTTCGACGTAAAGTAGTCCATATGTATCTGCAGAATTAATTATGATTTTTGTCACGGAAATTTGACACACGTAAATACGAAAAATCTCGTCCAATTTTTTCCGTTCATATAATGAAGTTTTGAAAAATTAAAAAATTTGAAAACAATATATACCGCCGGGAGAAACATCTGTTCATTGAAGGTGATCTCGTTACCCGTGTAACTCCAAGATCCGACTAAGAGGGTGCAATTTTGACGATCGTACGGCCAAAGCGTAAAATCCGTTTGGCATCTGGTCGTGAAGGTTACCGATGGTATGCAATGTATCTTTCCATCGTCGTGGCCGATCATGCAATGTTTCCGATGAGAGTGGCCTTTCATCTTACCGCCCCCACTGTGCATTATCAAATAACAGTGATTTTTTATGTGTAATATCTTTCCGCTCGGTTTCTGTGGCACTGATTTCGTGAAAAGGGACGGAAGTGTGTAAACAGGAAGCCCGAGAAGCGCGCGCTATTTGATTTGACCAATGAGCGCGCGCGGTGGTAGCGTTGGCCGTCAGATGGTACCAACCCATTTTCCGCGAGGTTGGTACTGTCAGCCAACAGTGTGTGCGTGTGTGACGAGAAAGAGAAAGGTAAATAGAGGAGAACGCATCAGCTGTGCGCTTAACATCAGTGTTGTGTATAAAGTGTGCTGTTATATAAACTAATTTATATGTGTAAACTATATTAATAAATGTATTTACTATTAATAATGTGTCTGAAAAAAGTGCAGATCACGGATAAAAAATGCAAGTGAGTAATAATGAATAATTATTCGACAAATATTTGAATATTTAGCTTTTTTAAATTTTGAGGTTGATTTCTGTCGCTGCTCAATTGATATTTTTAATTTTTATTTAAAAAAAAAAACACATGGCTTTTTTAACTTTTGAGGTTAATTTCTGTCGCTGCTCATTTGATATTTTTTATTTTGATAAAAAAAAACAAATTAATTAATTACACGGATAATTTCTTTGATATTAATAATTTCTTAAATATTTATAATTCTAATTTAATTCTAATGATTTCGTTAGTTGCAGAGATGGGTAAATCCAGAGCGGAATATATGCGAGATTACCGGCAGAAAAAAACATGAGGAAAAATGAAAAACTGGAAAGGTAGACCCAAAAAAAATGCGCATAATTCGACTCAGCGTGGCAGGGATTTTCGGGCACGTGCAGCGAACTTAATTCTCTCACAGCCATCAACGGCCTATCCAACTACTGCTTTACCAAATCTGGTTGTCAATCGTGCAACTTTACGATTGCCATCGTTGCCATTTTCTCCTACCTCGTCTACATCAACAGCGACTGCATGTGATACTTCGATGAAATGTCTCTGCTCTCCCCCAAATTGTACAAAAATAACTGTCTCCAATAACAAATTACATTACTCCGTTAATAAAATAAAATACAATTTTCATTGAGAAGAATTATTCTTCGTTACGAAAAATCATTTCAAATAATACCCGAATCATTTTTTTCGGGATATAATGTTTAGTGTTGCTTATTACCAAGGTGAGATGTCAGATGTTACACATCATATGCGACTACTGTAAGGGTTGCTTATTTTATTTTATTTTTTCGTTTTGGTTTTGTTCGAAATGATATTTTTTTAATAAAAAATATACAAGTCTAACGATGATTCGAAGATCCAATATGGATTTAAAATGGTCGATCAAAAAAAAAACGAAAAATGATTGTATTTTTATGAAAATTCGCACCTAGGTGTTATTGACAACGCTACGTTTGGAAATAAAGGTAAAAATGTCGAAATTCAAGTTGGCGAAACCAATATGGAGAAGGGAAAAAAAATGGAAAAAAATGCTTCGATTTTAATGAACATTAATGTTTGGAGGCTTTTGAGGCCGTTGTTTTCGAGTTCACCGTAAAAATTTCGTTCATTGTAATTGATTTTAATCAACTAGTGTATGTCACTGTCGTAGCTCGAGAAAAAAATAGACTCACGAACTATGAACTGCTATATCGGGACCCCAGAGTTTCCAGATGGGTACGGAAATTCTCGTCGTATTATCGTACGACATCATGTCCCAGCTTAGACGCTCATCGATCCAAGACTTAACGGAACAACGAACGATAAATTAACGAAATAATTTATCATTAAATTATAAAGAATAATTAAAATAATAATAATAGACGAATTTTATAATGATCAATAAACGTTAATAATTAATTTAGCCAAATTACTTTAAACATGAAAAATTATGAACAAGGATAAAAATTTGAAAAATCTTCACTCACAATGTAAACCAGCGATTGAATTTCAAGATTGTCCGTCTCTTCGTCCTACGAAAAATGGAAAAATTTCGAAAAACACAAAAAAACAAAAACAAAATTATTATGAACAAGATTTGCGTCGATAATTGTTACTCACGAAATTAGCTATTCTCGGTATTAAACCAAACGTGAGCTTCGTAGCATTTCCATGCCTGTTGATCGGCGGCTCGTCATCGTCGTAATTACAAAAAAGATATTTTTTAATACGCATTACTGGCGACTTCGAACGTATCTCCTTGCAATCCTCCGTCAAAACGAAACCAACGAAATAAACGAAAAAAATTAAAATCAGCGTCGTTAAATTTTTCATGGTGGAACAGAGAAACGAGAAATAACAACAGAAAAAAATACGTCACGACTCGTCAGCGGAAAAACCTACATTGATTCGTATTTCTCGTTGAACTAATGTCTCAAACAAAACACCCCCCTACCGCGTGATATATTCGATAAGAAGAAAAAAATATTATTTATCTCGTCGACGCCCCCTCGACGAGTTTACGGTGCCCACTTGTTATTACGACGATTTGATCCCTCGAGCGTTATTTTATTATGTAAATTTTCGTGCTACTCGACTCTTGAGCAAGCAATTCCCCACATTTTTCTCCAATTTGGAGTTTTTCTTTTGTGTTCTTTTAAACCAAAAAAAAAGTGAAAAAACGTGGAAGCATCGGTTTCGTTCGATTTTTTCCACTGTTATGACACTTTGTTTTTTTTCAACTTTCCGATCGGATCGATCGCGAGGACGATCGAAGAGAAACCGTAAAGAACCGGAAGATCTTTTTCCTCTCTCGCACGCTCTTTTACTGAGTTCACGAGACGCAGAGGGAGAAAGAAAGAGAGAAATGACTTTTACGAGTCACGCCTGATTTACGAAGTGGATTTTTGCGATCGAATATTATATACTTATTATTTCTAGGACTACCGCAAGAGAGAGAGAGAGAAATAAAAAAGAAACCGACCTGCTGATGTATTTTTACGATTTTTTTTTCAAACATTTATATGGGAGGATTCGGTGGCCGGCCTAAATCTTCCTGGACAAAATCTCCCCGGGCAAAATCTCCCCGTTCCGGACTAAATTTTCCCGAACAAAATCTCCTCAGCATGTAGAATTTCTTGAAGTGTCGTAAACGTTGTTATATGCTTGATTTATTTTCATTCGTGTACGTGGATGTCTGCGTGAGTTTGCACGACTGCGGAGTTCACGTATTTGTTTCTTGATCGGAATATTATAAATGGTGAGGTACGCTTTTTGGAGAGTTTCAATGACGTGTGTGGATGTGTACGAGATCTGTATCGAACGTTGCTTCCCACGTAGAAAAATTGTAACGGCCGAGCGTTGGGCCAATAATGGTTGCCGTAGTGCCGGTACTGGCTGCCAGTATTGAGCCAGTACAGATTCGGTACAGGAGTGTAATAACCGGCCGTTATACTGGCACCAACGGTCGGGCCAGTACCAGTTATTTAATTGGCCCGAACTTTGGCTCTGACTTTGGCTCTGACTTTGGACCAGAGTTTGGCCCAGATCTGGCAAACTTCTGGCTTACTACTGGCACCAACGGTCGTACCAATACTGGTTATTTCATTGGGCCGGATCTTGGTAGACGATTTTGCCGACGGTGCAAATTACATCTCAGCGAGAAATGGCAAATTAAATGGATATCTAATCGACGTCTTTTAGACACTTTTGGCGTCTAGGGGACGCCGATCCAATGTCTATTTAAATTCTATTTCTCTCTGGGAGTAATTTATATTTCTTTTTACCACGTTACCAGATGTTTCCCAAGCAGCACACGTACGTCCAAAGGATGTACTTTGGACGTGAGGACATTCTTCGGATGTTTTTAGGACGTCCTTTGGATGTCTGTGTTGTCTGGGTTGTTTATGCATAAATGTTTGATAATTAAATGCGCTTGATATATACTAAATACTCGGAGTAGTTTTTATTAATAACAGACTAAGTACATATACAGGTCTAAAATACGTACTTAAATGTTTATAGAATAGTGTTTATAAAATATAGGCTATATGAAGCAAATATTACACTCAAAAATATTGTATTAATCGTGCAATTTCAAGTTCGGGGCAAATTATAATTCAACAATTTGGTTGTTTGCACAATAATGGACTTTTGATCGGAATAACCTAATCTACAATAACATTACAGAACGCAACATGTTAAAGTGAAATACTCTCAGTATTGGCATTTTCTATAGCCCAGTACTAAGCCTGTATCGAAGCCAGAGCTTGGCCGTATTTTGTAGCTTATTTTGGCCCAGATCTGGTTATTATACCGGCCCGTAGTGCGGCCAGATTGACAACCAGTACTGGCACAAGACGATATTCTATACTGACCCAAAGCTTGGCCAAATTGTCAGCCAGTATTTTATACTGGCCCGTAGTATGGCCCGTAGTATGGCCCGCAGTATGGCCCATAGTATGGCCAGATAGTCAGCCAGTACGGGGCCATTACTGGCGGCCAAAGTTTGGCCGCCAATATTGGCCCAAAGCTTGGCCAGTAGAATTATACTGGCAATTTCTACGTGGGTTGTTGTATCATTACTAATCAATTCCATCTTCATGCCCGTTTCGTGTTCGTCGTACGAGAATTATTATGCCGTTGAAGTTTTTGTCCAGTCAGCAAAAGGGTCGAAAGATACGAGGTCTGTTCAAAAAGTATCGGGAATTTTGAACTTCCACGGGCTACGTATATTCGATTTTCGATTTTTTTGTGGCGTTAGTTTGTTACTCATGTCCCTCACTTATGCTGAAAAAATCGGCGATTTTGAATGTTTAGTTAATTGTTGACAGCTGTTTTGGTTAGACGTGTTTTGGCTTGTCTTCGATTTTTGCCCATTGCAAAAAATGAATCAAAGAATCTGTATGAAATTTTGTGTGAAAAACGAAATTAAGTGCGCGGACGCATTCCGAATGTTGTGGCGTATGGTGAAGCTACCTTGGAGCAAAGCAACGTTTATCGGTGGTACAAAATGTACCACCGATAAATTATTATCATTATTATCATATTATTGATAATATGATAATAATAATAGTAATAATACCATTTATTGTGGAGTGTTTTGTGCGCGACTCATTATTGTTCCGGGCGAGATTTAATCCGGGAACCGAGGATTCATGCTGAATGGACCGTGGTAACTAAAAAGCAGCTGCGGATAGGAATTTAGCTTAGCCATGGGGGCAGGAAGGGAAATTGGGAAAGGTCATACGTAAGAACCCACAATGGTATACATTGGAACACCCAATAATAAATAAAACAAGAGCGCGAAAGTAAGAGGTGCATTGCTGGTCGCTCGCTGCGCTCGCTCCCATGAGTGGGTGCGTTGTAAAGGGTGGCTTGAAGTGGATGTGGCTCTTAGCGGGTCGAGCCAATAACTTCCCGATCATCACTCGTGTTTTACGCCATTTTGATCTTGCAAGCTAAGCCACCATGAGGGTCATGAAAAACGTATGAAAATTCGATCATTTATTTTTAATTGCCCCTATTTGTTAGTTTTTTTTTTTGCATGCAATATATAAATTATCTATTGGTGAAAAAATGGTCTCGAAAAAATCAAAATACATAGTTGTTGCAGAAAAAGAAAGAATTGGATTTGGGGAAAAATGTTTCTTGGCGTATTCACAAGTTTTATTGTAATAACTCTGCAATCGCTGAGACGATTTCCCCAATAGTTCACTCAAGTCCGAGTTCCATGGAGACGGATCCATTGCAAAAGAAAAATTTGAAATCCCACCGTTTCCCAAGGAGAAATCGTCGATTTTATGTAAAGTGATCTTTGTTTTTAATAGTTTTAGCCGAATATCTACGAAATCGCTGAGGCGATCAAGCTCACACTCCTTTCCGTTCTAAGTTAGATCAAGAGCCTTAGTTTGAAAAAAAAAAAAAATCGAATCGCTACATTCATTCGTGAAATAACGTTCGACAAAATTTTACTCACGTGCGTAAATACACACACACACACACGCAGGCAGACGTGTTTTTGAAAACGTGTTCATTCTAGGGGTCGTGAAACGTGGAGATATCTTGAAATGTCCACTTTTTTATCCACCAAAATTATGAATGAAGCAAAAATTTGAAAAGTTATTCACTTACAAGGTGAGTCAACGCGTGAACTTCAACATTATCGGTCACTAGGTCTTATGAAAAATGTAAAATTTCGAAAAAAATAACGATTTTCGAAAAAAAATATCTGTAAATACTTGTTACTTACGAAATTAGCCATTCTCGGTATTAAATGAAACGTGAGGATCGTAGCATTTCAATGCTCGTTCATCGGCGACTCGTCATCGTTGTAATTACAAAGAAGATACCTTTTAATACGCATCTCTGGCGATTTCAAACGTATTTCCTTGCAATCTTACGAAAAAACGTGATTAACGAAAAAAATTAAAACTAACAACGTTAATTTTTTCATCGTAGACAAAGAAGCGAGGTGAAGAAGGAAAGAAAAAAAACGTCACGACTCGTCACTGGCTAAAACTACACTGGTTCGTATTTGTCACTGAACCTAATATTTCACGAAAACGCCCGCCCGGATTATACTTTTGATAAGAAAACGAAAAAAAAAAAAAAAAACATCTATCTCGTTGACGCCCCCTCTTCGAGCTTATGGACAATTGGTTATATTGTACGATTTAATCGTCGAGTACCGAAGATTTTACGATTTCAATTGATTTATCGATTTTTATTAACTGTTTTTTTCTTCAAATTCGTGAAATTTTAAGGGAGGGAATGCTCGGCGGCTCTTAAGTAACTCTTACATTTTCCTTCAATTTGGAATTTTGGAAACGTGGAAGCGGAGCATTGGACGAATAAAATTTGAATAAATATTTAAAAAAAATAGCATTTTTCATAAAATCTTAAGGATATTGAATTTAAAAAAAATACCAAAATATCAACCATAATTTTTAAGAAATTTTACAACATACTAAAAAAATTTGATATTTCACTTTATTCCGATTTACCATTTGGCAGAAATAAATGTCCACTTACATGAGGCGGTAATCATAAAAAAAAATAGCTAAGTAAACAATTAAATATTCGCGTTAGTGACGAGTGGTTCGGACAATCGATAACGGAGGTCTCATCGACGAATTTGGCATTAGAACGTTGTACATAATCGTGTAAGCGAAGAAGAAACCGATAAACGATAGCCAACCGAGTAAAATCGTAATATAACCCCAGGTCGGTTCTCTTCTGGGCGAACTCACGAGATCCGCCCTGTCATCGGCGTTATTCTCGATGCCCGCCGACGCTTCTGGATCTAGCACGCTTAGCAACAAAATTTGTCCGATTTTACTGCGTAGTATGATAATTGCCGTCGCGGAAATCCATTTTGGCGGAGATTTTTCTATATTCCCAATCTTACGCAGTAAAAAAGTCATGAGTAGCGCGATTGTTGCCATTGAGAAAGAACCGATGTAAAAAATTACTGGAAACAAAAAATTAAATTCATCGTAGAACAAAAGAGAACGAAAAAGAATTTCGAGCAATGAAATTTTTATCAATTTGTTCGAATTCTTCGTTTCGAATTGAGCTTTGGATTTGAAATTAATTTCTTTTTTTGTTTTAACGCGGAAAATAGTTATTGATGGAAAGGGCCGTTGTATAATCGTTCGATGAGTATTTCATTGAGTACTCACGTATGTGAGGAACTGTGGCACCATTGTGAGGTAGTGCCCAGTGAAGATTTTGCATACAGATCAGATGAATCATTGGATTTAAGCAAGCTACGGAGGGACGTTCGATGGAACGGGGATCTAGCCAGACTGTCGTCAACGTCATAATTATCAATACTGCAAAGAGGTACAATGATGAGCAACAGTAGTAATAGTGGCACTAGGTGTAATAGTGGTCAGGGTTGTAATAGTTGTAATAGTAGTGTTAGTGATCATAGGTGTAATAGTAGGAACAGTAGTCATAGTTGTGATAGTAGCAACAGTAGTAATAGTTGTAATAGTGGCACTAGGTGTAATAGCGGTGAGAGTTGTAATAGTTGTAATAGTAGTGTTAGTGACCATAGTTGTAATAGTAGGAACAGTAGTCATAGTTGTGATAGTAGCAACAGTGGTAATAGTTGTAATAGTGGCACTATGTGATAGTGGTAAGAGTTGTAATAGTTGTAATAGTAGTTTTAGCGATCATAGGTGTAATAGTAGGAACAGTAGTCATAGTTGTGACAGTAGCAACAGTAGTAATAGTTGTAATAGTGGCACTAGGTGTAATAGTGGTGAGAGTTGTAATAGTTGTAATAGTAGTATTAGTGACCATAGGTGTAATAGTAGCAAGAGTATTAACCCTTTGCACTCGAGAGATGACTCCTAGTCAAGCTAAATGGTGACTGAGAGTGCAAAGGCGGGTGAGTTGTAATAGTGCTAATAGTGATAGTAGTGGTAATAGTAGTTATAGTGGAAATAGTAGTATCAGTAGTCGGACACGAGACGGCAGGACGCGGCAACAACAGAAAGACAAACGACGATACAGACATGGCAACAACGCTGGACAGAAGAAACTACAGGCAACTGGACGAGACGACTGATAAAGGACCTGAGACCGTGGCTTGAGAGGGATTTTGGGGACGTAAACTTTTACCTCACCCAGTTTCTGACGGGACACGGCTACTTTAGACGGTACCTTCACAACATGAACAGAGTACAGACACCGGACTGCAAATACTGCGGACACGAACGGGACGAGGCGGAACATACGTTCTTTGTATGTGACGGCTGCACAACACTTAGACGGAAACTGGAGACGGACGTTGGTACCATCACCCCAGACAATATTGTCGAGGTGATGCTCCACACAACAGAGTGGTGGCAACTAGTTGCCACCTACACAGAGACTATTCTCAGACGAAAAAAACGCAGACGGCTGCCTCACATGACAGAGCAAACGAACTGACGCGAGAGACAACGGATAAACGGAACGAACGGACGTACACAGACAGTTCCCCCAATCAGAAGTAATATTAACATTGTTCCTGGTTGGGGGAGAACGAAAAGGAGACGGCGGTTTAGTGGGTAGGCTTCGGGAGTCCCACATACCCACCAGCAGGGCTGGTGTAATCCGTAACTTGGATTCCGCAACTTCTGTTTCTTCTCATCGCGGAACCCGTATGGATTCCGTAAGGAGAAAAAAAAAAAGTAGTATCAGTAGCAATAATAGTGGTAACAATAGTAATGGTAGTAACATTATTAACAGTCATAATGGCCGCTATTCTTATTATTTCTACAATTACTATTATTGGCATTAATACTATTGTTGTTGTTATTCATATTAGTTTCATAGTCATGTCATAGTCAAGGGGTTAATAGTTGTAATAGCGCTAATAGTGATAGCAGTGGTAACAGCAGTAATAGTGGAAATAGTAGTATCAGTAGCAATAATAGTATTAACAATAGTAACAGGATTTACAGCAGTAACAGTGCTAACAGTAGTAATAATAGAAACAGTTGAGCAGTAATAACAGTAGTAACAGTAGTAACACTAATAACGGTAGTAACAGTACTAACAGTACTAACAGTTGTAACAGTAGTAACAGTAGTAACAATAGTAACAGTAGTAACAATAGTAACAGTAGTAACAGTAGTAACAGCAGGAACAGTGGTAACAGTAGTAACAGTAGTAATGGCCGCTATTCTTATTATTTGTACAATTACTCTTATTGGCATTATTACTATTGTTGTTGTTATTGATATTAGTTTCATAGTCATGTCATAGTCAAGGGGTTAATAGTTGTAATAGCGCTAATAGTGATAGCAGTGGTAATAGCAGTAATAGTGGAAATAGTAGTATCAGTAGCAATAATAGTTTTAACAATAGTAACAGGATTTACAGCAGTAACAGTGCTAACAGTAGTAATAATAGAAACAGTTGAGCAGTAATAACAGTAGTAACAGTAGTAACACTAATAACGGTAGTAACATTACTAACAGTACTAACAGTTGTAACAGTAGTAACAGTAGTAACAATAGTAACAGTAGTAACAGTAGTAACAATAGTAACAGTAGTAACAGTGGTAACAGTAGTAACAGTAGTAATGGCCGCTATTCTTATTATTTCTACAATTACTCTTATTGGCATTATTACTATTGTTGTTGTTATTGATATTAGTTTCATAGTCATTGTTCACAATTGAAAAAGAACAATCGTACTTATTCCCGGTGTTACGTATATTCCGCTAATTCGGTCATGAACTCTGTCCAGTATGAAATCAAATGCAAGTACTGCTGTCGTCATATTCTGAAAATAATGAGATTGTATCCTGTCGTACGATGTTCTTGAAACCACCGTATTCCATTCGCCGTTCGACGTGAAGCGTTCCATATGAATCTGCAGAATTAATCATGAGTTCGGTCACGTAAATTTTACACACGTAGATACGGCAAACTCGTCTAATTTTTTCCGTTCATATAATAAGATTTTGAAGAATAAAAAAATTTCAGAGCAATATATACCGTCGGGAGATATCGGCTTTTATAGAAGCCGATCTCGTTACCCGTGTAACTCCAAGATCCGATTAAGAGGGTGCAATTTTGACGATCGAACGGCCAAAGCGTAAAATCCGTTTGACATCTGGTCGTGAGTGTAATCGAAGGTGTGCAATATATGTGTCCATTTTCGTAGCTGATCACGCAATGTTTCTGATCATCGTAGCCTACCATCTCACCGCCCCCACTGTGCATTGTCAAATAATAGTGATTTTTCTAGTTCGTTTTGGTTTTGTTCGAAAGGATATTTTTTAATTATAAATATTCAAGTCTAACGACGATTCGGAGGTCCAATACGGATTTAAAACGGCCGACCAAAAAAAAAACGAAAAATGATTGTATTTTTATGAAAATTCGTACCTAGGGTTTTTTGAAATAGCCAATTTTGAATTGAAAATAACAATTTCGCAATTCAAAATGGCGGATTGAATTATGTAGAACGAAAAAATCCCAAAATCATCCTATTTTGATCTAAAATGCTACCTAAGGATTTTTATAGTCGCTAATCTCGAATTCAACATTGAAAATGACAGATCCAATGTGGCGTACCGAAAAAAAAAAATGAAAAATGATCGGATATCGATCAAAATTCGTACCGAGGTGTTATTGACATCGGTACGTTTGAATTTAAGGTAAAAATGTCGAAATTCAAATTGGCGAAACCAATATGGAGGGAGGAAAAAAGAAAAAAAATGAAAAAATGCTTCGATTTTAATGAAGATTAATTTTCGAAGGCTATTAAGGCCCTTGTTTTCGAATTCAACGTAAAAATTTCGTTCATTGAAATTGATTTTAATCAATGATTTTAATGAACCGATGTCACTGTCGTAGCTCGTGAAAAAATAGACTTACGAACTGAGAACTGCTATATCGGGTCTCCAGACTTTCGAGCTGGGTATGAAAATTTCCCTCGTATTATTGAACGACATCATGTCCCAGGATAGACGCTCATCGAGAAAAGACTTAACGTAACAAGAACGATTAATTAACGTAATAATTCATGATTAAGTTATAAACAAAAATAATAATAATAGACAAATTTTATAATTATCAATTAACATTTAAATAATTAATAATTAATTTAGCAAAATTATTAAAAAATGTAAAATTGTAAATAAAGAAAAAATTTGAAAAACTCTTCACTCACAACGTAAGACTCCGTTTGAATTTCAAGACTATCGGTCTCTTCGTCCTATGAAAAATGGGGAAACTTTAAAAAAAAAAAAAAAACTAATTATCAAGAAAATTTGGGTCAATAATTGTTACTCACGAAATTAATTATTCTCGGTAGTAAACCAAACGTGAGCTCCGTAATATTTCCATGCCCGTGGGTCGGCGGCTCGTCATTGTCGTAATTACAAAGAAGATACTCTTTAATACGCATCTCTGGCGATTTCGAACGTATTTCCTTGCAATCTTCCGAAGAAACGTAATTAACGAAAAAAATTAAAACTAACGACGTTAATTTTTTCATCGTAGACAGAAAAGCTAACTGAAGAAAAAAAAAACGTCACGACTCGTCACTGGCTGAAACTACACTGGTTCGTATCTGTTACTGAACCTAATGTTTTCACGAAAACACCCGCCCGGGTTACATATTTGATGAGAAAACAAAAAAAAAACATTTATCTCTCCGACGCCCCCTTTTCGAGCTTACAGGCAATTTGTTATATTGTACGATTTAATCGTCGAGTATCTAAATTTTCACGATTTCAATTGATTTATCGATTTTTATTAATTGTTTTTTTCTTCAAATTCGTGAATTGTAAGGGGGGGGGGGGGGGAGTGCTTCGCAGCTCTTAAGTAATTCCTACATTTTCCTTCAATTTGGAGTTTTTGGAAACGTGGAAACGGAGCATTGGACGAATAAAATTTGAATAAATATTTTTAAAAAGAGCATATTTTATAACGTCTTAACGATATTGAATTTAAAAAAAAGTACCAAAATAACAGACATAATTGTAAAAAAATTTTACAACATACTAAAAACATTTGATATTTTACTTTATTCCGATTTAACATTTGGCATAAATAGATGTCCACTTACATAAGGCGGTAATCATTAAAAAATAGCTGAATAAACAATTAAATATTCGCGTTAGTGACGAGCGGTTCCCTCAGCCGATAACGGAGGTCTCATCGACGAATTTGGCATTAAAACGTTGTACATAATAATGCAAGCGAAGAAGAAACCGATAAACGATAGCCAACCGAGTAAAATCGTAATATAACCCCAGGTCGGTTCTCTTCTGGGCGAACTCAAGAGATCCGCCCTGTCATCGGCGTTATTCTCGATGCCCGCCGACACTTTTGGATCTAGCACGCTTAGCAACAAAATTCGTCCGATTTTACTCCGAAGTATAACAATTGCCGTCGCGGAAATCCATTTCGGCGGAGATTTTTCTATATTCCCAATCTTACGCAGTAAGAAAGTCATGAGTAGCGCGATTGTCGCCATTGAGAAAGAACCGATGTAAAAAATTACTGGAAACAAAAAATAAAATACATCGTAGAAAAAAAGAGAAGGAAAACGAATTTTGAGCAATGAAATTTTTATCAATTTGTTCGAATTATTCGTTTCGACTTGAGCTTTGGATTTGAAATTAATTTTTTTTTTTGTTTTAACGGGGAAAATAATTATCGATGGAAAGGGCCGTTGTATAATCGATCGATGAGTATTTCATCGAGTACTCACGTATGTGAGGAACTGTGGCACCATTGTGCGGTAGTGCCCAGTGAAGATTTTGCATACAGATCAGATGAATCATTGGATTTAAGCAAGCTACGGAGAGACGTTCGATGGAACGGGGATCTAGCCAGACTGTCGTCAACGTCATAATTATCAATACTGCAAAGAGGTACAATGATAATAAATAACACCGGTAATAATAGCAATGGTAGTAATCGTAGTAATAGTAGCATTAGTAGTAATAGTTGTAGGAGTGGCACTAGGTGTAATAGTGGTAAGAGTTGTAATAGTTGTAATAGTAGTATTAGTGACCATAGGTGTAATAGTAGCAAGAGTATTAACCGTTTGCACTCGAGGGATGACTCAAACTAAATGGTGATTGAGAGTCACCTCTCGAGTGCAAAGGGTGAATAGTTGTAATAGTGCTAATAGTAGCAATAATAGAAATTATTGCTATCAGTAGCAATAATAGAAATAATAGTAGTAACAATAGTAACAGTAATAACAGTTGTAACAATAGTAACAGTAATAACAGTAGTAACAGTATTAACAGTCGTAATGGCCGCTAGTCTTATTATTTCTACAATTACTATTAATGGCATTATTACTATTGTTGTTGTTATTGATATTAGTTTCATAGACATTGTTTACAATTGAAAAAGAACAATCCTACTTATTCCCGGTGTTACGTATATTCCGCTAATTCGGTCGTGAACTCTGTCCAGTATAATATCAATTGAAAGTACTGCTGTCGTCATATTCTGAAAATAATGAGATTGTATCCTGTCGTACGATGTTCTTGAAACCACCGTATCCCATTCGGCGTTCGACGAAAAGGACGTAAAGTGGTCCATATATGGCTGCAGAATTAATCATGGATTTTGTCACGTAAATTTTACACACGTAAATACGAAAATCTCGTCTAATTTTTCTCCGTTCATATAATAAGATTTTGAAAAATTAAAAAATTTCTTTGCAATATATACCGCAAGGAGATCTGTGTTTTCATTGAAGACGAACTCGTTACTCGTGTAACTCCAAGATCCGATTAAGAGGGTGCAATTTTGACGATCGAACGGCCAAAGCGTAAAATCCGTTTGACATCTGGTCGTGAGGGTTATCGAAGGTGTGCAATATATGTGTCCATTTGTGTCGCCGATCAGGCAAAGTTTCTGATGATCGTAGCTTACCATCTCACCGCCCCCACTGTGCATTGTCAAATAATAGTGATTTTTTTTGTTCGCTTTGTTTTTGTTCGAAAGGATATTTTTTTTATCACAAATATTCAAGTCTAACGACGATTCGAAGATCCAATATGGATTTAAAACGGCCGACCAAAAAAAAAACGAAAAATCATTGTATCTTTATGAAAATTCGTACCTAGGGTTTTTTGAAATTGCCGATTCTGAATTGAAAATTACAATTTCGCAATTCAAAATGACGGATTGAATTATGTAAAACGAAAAAAACCCTAAAATCATCGTATTTTCATCTAAAATTCTACCTAAGGATTTTTATAGTCGCCGATCTCGACTTCGACATTCAAAATGACGGATCCAATGTGGCCTAACGAAAAAAAAAAATGAAAAATGATCGAATATCGATCAAAACGCGTACCGAAGTGTTATTGACATCGCTACGTTCGAATTTAAGGTAAAAATTTCGAAATTCGAATTAGCGAAACCAATATGGAGGGAGGAAAAAAGAAAAAAATGAAAAAAATGCCTAGATTTGAATGAAGATTAATGTTTGAAGACTTTTGAGGCTCTTGTTTTCGAATTCAACGTAAAAATTTCGTTCATTGAAATTGATTCTAATCAATTAGTATATGTCACTGTCGTAGCTCGAGAAAAAATAGACTTACGGACTAAGAACCGCTATATCGGGACTCCAGAATTTGGAGTTGGGTATGAAAATTCCCCTCGTATTATTGAACGACATCATGTCCCAGGTTAGACGCTCATCGACCCAAACCTTAACGGACCAAGAACGATTAATTAACGCAATAATTCAACATTAAGTTATAAACAATAATAATAATAATAATAATGGACGAATTTTATAATTATCAATTAACGTTTAAATATTTGATAATTAATTTAGCAAAATCATTTTACACATGAAAAATTGTAAATAAAGAAAAAATTTGAAAAATCTTCACTCACAATGTAAGAGTCCGTTTGAATTTCAAGATTATCGGTCTCTTCGTCCTATGAAAAATAGAGAAATTTTGAAAAAAAAAAAAAAATTATCATCAAGAAAAGGTGCGTTAATAATTGTTACTCACGAAATTTGCTATTCTCGGTAGTAAACCAAAGGAGAACCGCGTAGAATTTCCATGCCAGTTGATCGGCGGCTCGTCATCATCGTAATTACAAAAAAGATATTTTTTAATACGCATCTCTGGCGATTTCGAACGTATTTCCTTGCAATCTTCCGAAAAAACGTAATTAACGAAAAAAATTAAAACCAACGACGTTAAATTTTTCATCGTGGACAAAGAAACGAAATGAAGAAGGGAAAAAAAACGCCACGACTGGTCACTGGCTAAAACTACACTGGTTCGTATTTGTCACTGAACCTAATGTTTTCACGAAAACGCCCGCCCCTGTTATATATTTGATAAGAAAACGAAAAAAAAAAAAACATTTATCTCGTCGACACCCCCTCTTCGAGCTTACAGGCAATTTGTCATATTGTACGATTTAATCGTCGAGTACCTAAAATTTTACGATTTCAATTGATTTATCGATTTTTATTAACTGTTTTTTTTTTCAAATTCGTAAATTTTAAGGGGGGCGCGCTCCGCGGCTCTCAAGTAATTCATACATTTTCCTTCAATTTGGAGTTTTTGGAAACGTGGAAGCGCAGCATTGGACGAATAAAATTTGAATAAATATTTAAAAAAAAGAAATTCTCATAAAATCTTAACGATATTGAATTTAAAAAAAATACCAAAATATCAACCATAGTTTTGAAGAAATTTGACAAAATACTAAAAACATTTGATGTTTCACTTTATTTCGATTTACCATTTGGCATAAATGGATGTCCACTTACGTAAGGCGGTAGTCATTAAAAAATAGCTAAATAAACAATTAAATATTCGCGTTAGTGACGAATGGTTCGGATAGCCGATATAGGAGGTCTCATCGACGAATTTGGCATTAGGACGTTGTACATAATCGTGTAAGCGAAGAAGAAACTGATAAACGATAGCCAACCGAGTAAAATCGTAATATAACACCAGGTCGATTCTCTTCTGGCCGAACTGACGAGACCCGCCCTGTCATCGGCGTCATTCTCGATGCCCGCCGAAGCTTTTGTATCTAGCACGCTTAGCAACAAAATTTGTCCGATTTTACTTCGTAGTATGACAGTTGCCGACGCGGAAATCCATTTTGGCGGAGATTTTTCTATATTCCCAATCTTACGCAGTAGGAAAGTCATGAGTAGGGCGATTGTCGCCATTGAGAAAGAACCGATGTAAAAAATTACTGGAAACAAAAAATAAAATTCATCGTAGAAAAAAAGGAGAACGAAAACGAATTTTGAGCAATGAAATATTTATCAATTTGTACGAATTATTCGTGTCGACTTGAACTTTGGATTTGAAATTAATTTCTTTTTTTGTTTTAACGCGGAAAATAGTTATTGATGGAAAGGGCCGTTGTATAATCGATCGATGAGTATTTCATCGTGTACTCACGTATGTGAGGAACTGTGGCACCATTGTGCGGTAGTGCCCAGTGAAGATTTTGCATACAGATCAGATGAATCATTGGATTTAAGCAAGCTACGGAAAGACGTTCGATGGAACGGGGATCTAGCCAGACTGTGGTCAACGTCATAATAATCAATACTGCAAAGAGGTACTAATGATAATAAATAACACCGGTAATAATAGTAACGGTAGTAATCGTAGTAATCGTAGTAATAGTAGCAGCAGTAGTAATAGTTGTAATAGTGGCACTAGGTGTAATAGTGGTAAGAGTTGTAATAGTTGTAATAGTAGTATTAGTGACCATAGGTGTAATAGTAGAAAGAGTATTAACTCTAGAGATGATTCTTAGTCAAGCTAAATGGCGATTGAGAGTCACCTCTCGAGTGCAAAGGGTGAATAGTTGTAATAGTGCTAATAGTGATAGCAGTGGTAATATTAGTATCAGTAGCAATAATAGAAATAATAGTAGTAACAATAGTAACAGTAATAACAGTAGTAACAATAGTAACAGTAATAACAGTAGTAACAGTATAAACAGTCGTAATGGCCGCTAGTCTTATTATTTCTACAATTACTATTATTGGCATTATTACGATTGTTGTTGTTATTGATATTAGTTTCATAGTCATTGTTTACAATTGAAAAAGAAAAATCGTACTTATTCCCGGTGTTACGTATAACACCAGTAATAATAGTAATGGTTTGACAGCTGTATTTATTTGAATGAATTCATGAATTCATGAATTCAGCTGCGCATCATTTGACATTTGAATTCATTCGAATGTGTTTTAACGAGACTCGAGAAGAACAAAATTGAAAATATTGTTCAAACCCAAACAAACCGAAACAATATTGGAAATATTGTTCATTATATACTATTACTAGGGGGGCTTTGCACCCCTGCGCGCTTCGGGCGCCAACCCCGCGTTCGAAAATGATCGCTAATGCACCCCTGCATTTGCGGTCATTTACGGCCATCGTCGGTAATCTTCGGCCATCTTCGGTCCTGAACTTTTGTATACGGCGGCGGCGGCGGCGATATATTTATATAATATAGAGAGATATATACTTTATTATATTGATATCCTAAAATTTAGTTTGAGGATTTCAATATTGTAAAGTTTTCAAGGTAAGTTCGACAGATTTAAGTGACTGTGATAACAATTCCGTGTAAACAGTTCCGTGGCTGTGAAAATAATGCCAAGAAGAGGACGAGGTGACATAGGTCGTCGAAGTCAGTGAAATGCGCGGCGAGCTACACAAGAGATCACTGGAGGCACTGGACAGAACGTTGAAAGATCTTCGTGACAATCAAAACATTTTTGGTGGAGCCATGATTCTGTTGTCCGGTGATTTTCGTCGGACACTTCCAGTTATTTCACGATCAACTGTAGCTGACGAACTAAACGCGTGCTTAAAATCATCAAATCTGTGGCGGCATGTGAAGACACTCCGTTTGACGACTGACATGCGAGTGTTTTTGCAACAAGATCGAAATGCAGATGTGTTTTCGAAGCAATTGTTGGACATTGGTAATGGGAAAATCGCAGTTGACATCTCAACCGGATTCATCACATTGCCCACCGATTTCTGTCAGTTGACCGAATCGAAGGACGAGCTCATTTGGCGTGTTTTTCCGAACATAGCGCAGAACTTCAAAAACCATAATTGGCTGAGCGAACGAGCCAAATTGGCGGCGAAAAACAAAGATGTCAATGATCTCAATGCGACCATTCAAAATTTCATTCCGGCACAGTTGTTTTCCTTCAAATCGGTTGACACAGTTAACAACCAGCATGAGGTAGTCGACTATCCCACAGAATTTTTGAATTCGCTGGAATTGCCTGGATTACCGCCTCACAATTTGCAATTGAAAGTAGGCTCAGTCATCAGCATGCTGCGTAACATCAATCAACCTCGACTATGCAATGGAACGAGACTGGCTGTGAAAAAGCTTATGAACAACGTTATCGTGGCGACGATTATCAGGGGAAAGTATAAAGGAGATGATGTTTTGATTCCGCGCATCTCGATGATTCCAACGGACTTGCCATTCGATTTTAAACGGCTGCAATTCCCCGTGCGTCTAGCCTTCGCGATGATCATCAAGAAATCACAAGGCCAGTCGATGGAAGTTTGCGAAATTAACTTGGAGTTTCCGTGCTTCGCGCATGGACAACTGTATGTCGCGTGTTCGGGTATCGGAAAACCATTATCTTTGTTTATTTACGCGCCGGAAAACAAAACGAAAAACCTAGTTTACCAGAAAGCTTTGCATTGAATGTTAACTGCATTTATCTTTCATGTAAATACAAGACATTGAATTCATTTGCATTACAAACGAGTTTCATTCAATATTATCGATCTCAATGAATTGGAGTTGGAAGGTTGATTAGGATTGATAATCGCTTATGAAGAGTTACAATCAAATAAAGTTTAGGTGATACGAAGTTCACCGGGTCAGCTAATTTTTTCATAAAATCTTAACGATATTGAATTGAAAAAAAAAACCAAAATAACAACCATAATTTTTACGAAATTTCACAACATACTAAAAACATTCGATATTTCACTTTATTTCGATTCACCATTTGGCATAAATAGATGTCCACTTACATAAGGCGGTAATCATTTAAAAAAATAGCTAAATAGACAATTAAATATTCGCGTTAGTGACGAATGGGTCAGACAGCCGATAACGGAGGTCTCATCGACGAATTTGACATTAGAACGTTGTACATAATCGTGTAAGCGAAGAAGAAACTGATAAACGATAACCAATCGACTAAAATCGTAATATAAACCCAGGTCGGTTCTCTTCTGGCCGAACTGGCGAGACTCGCCCTGTTATCGGCGTCATTCTCGATGCCCGTCGACGCTCTTGGATCTAGCACGCTTAGCAACAAAATTTGTCCGATTTTACTTCGTAGTATGGCAATTGCCGACGCGAAAATCCATTTTGGCGGAGATTTTTCTATATTCCCAATCTTACGCAGTAAGAAAGTCATGAGTAGCGCGATTGTCGCCATTGAGAAAGAACCTATGTAAAAAATTACTGGAAACAAAAAATTAAATTCATCGTAGAGAAAAAGAGAACGAAAACGAATTTCGAGCAATGAAATTTTTGTCAATTCGTTCGAATTATTCGTTTCGACTTGAGCTTTGGATTTGAAATTCATTTCTTTTTTTGTTTCAACGCGGAAAATAGTTATCGATGGAAAGGGCCGTTGTATTATCGATCGATGAGTATTTCATCGAGTACTCACGTATGTGAGGAACTGTGGCACCATTGTGTGGTAGTGCCCAGTGAAGATTTTGAATACAGATCAGATGAATCGTTGGATTTAAGCAAGCTACGGAGAGACGTTCGATGGAACGGGGATCTAGCCAGACTGTCGTCAACGTCATAATTATCAATACTGCAAAAAGGTACAATGATAATAAATATCAACAGTAATAATAGTAATGGTAGTAATCGTAGTAATAGTAGCAGTAGTAGTAATAGTTGTAATAGTGGCACTAGGTGTAATAGTGGTAAGAGTTGTAATAGTTGTAATAGTAGTATTAGTGACCATAGGTGTAATAGTAGCAAGAGTATTAACCCTTTGCACTCGAGAGTTGACTCTTAGTCAAGCTAAATGGTGACTGAGGTCACCTCTCGAGTGCAAAGGGTTAATAGTTGTAATAGTGCCAATAGTGATAGCAGTGGTAATAGTAGTAATAGTGGAAATAGTAGTATCAGTAGCAATAATAGTATTGACAATAGTAACAGTAGTTGTAGCAGTAACAGTGCTAACAGTAGTAATAGTAGAAACATTTGAGCAGTAATAACAGTAATAACGGTAGTAACAGTACTAACAGTACTAACAGTACTAACAGTTGTAATAGTTGTAATAGTAGTAACAGTAGTAACAATAGTAACAGTTGTAACAGCAGTAACAGTGGTAACAGTAGTGACAGTCGTAATGGCCGCTACTCTTATTATTTCTACAATTACTATTATTGGCATTATTACTATTGTTGTAGTTATTGATATTAGTTTCATAATCATTGTTCACAATTGAAAAAGAACAATCGTACTTATTCCCGGTGTTACGTATATTCCGCTAATTCGGTCATGAACTCTGTCCAGTATGAAATCAATTGAAATTACTGCTGTCGTCATATTCTGAAAATAATGAGATTGTATCCTGTCGTACGATGTTCTTGAAACTACCATGTTCCATTCGTCGTTCGACGCAAAGCGGTCCATTTCTATCTGCAGAATTAATTATGGATTCTGTCACGTAAATTTTACACACGTAAATACGAAAATCTCGTCTAATTTTTTCCGTTCATATAATAAGATTTTGAAAAATTAAAAAATTTAAGAGCAATATATACTATCGGGAGATATCGGTTTTTATAGAAGGCGATCTCGTTACCCGTGTAACTCCAAGATCCGATTAAGAGGGTGCAACTTTGATGATCGAACGGCCAAAGCGTAAAATCCGTTTGACATCTAGTCGTGAAGGTTATCAAAGACTTGCTAGTTATCTCTCCATCGCCGGACACGATTATGCAATCTTTCTGATGATTGTGTCCTACCATCTTACCGCCTCCACTGTGCATTGTCCAATAATAGTGATTCTTTTTTGTTCGTTTTGGTTTCGTTCGAGAGGAATATTTTTGATGTGTAAACATCTTTACGGGCGCCTCCGAGCCTGGGAGTGAACTGGACAATATAAACTATATGAATCGCGAAACCGTAACACAGTAACGAAACTCACTAGTCCCGTAAGTTGATAAATTGTGTCGCTTGAGCGCTAGTGAGCTCAGTAGCTTACCGACGGTAGGTGTCAGCCGCGGAATGTGCTTTAGGTGCTCTAGTGAAAACTGCGCCCTAAGGCGCTACGCCCAAACTCACTAGTCCCATGAGTTGACAAATTTTCTCGCTTGGGCGCTAGTGAGTTCAGCAGTTTACCGACGGTACAAGTCCGCCGCGTATGTGCTTAACGCATGGACTTGTATACAGCCCTGCGATTCTGTACTTGCTACCGACAACTAACGGTGTCGTTAGCGAGCGGATAGCCTATGAGAGTTGCGTCTTCAAGAGAAAGTCGCAACTCTCATAGGCTGTCGCTTGCTAACGACACCGATAGTTGTCGGCAGACAAGTACCTCACTGCAGGGGTGCGATTCTGTACCAGAGGCAATATCCTAGCGTCCACCGATAGCCTATTAGAGTTGCGACTTTCCGTTGTATCTTCCTTGCAACAGGTTATCGGTGGATGCTATGATATTGCGGCTGATACAGAATCGCACCACAGGGATGCGATTCTATACCAGGCGCAATATCATAGCGTCCGACGCAAAACCGAAATAGCCAATTGCAAGGAAGATTTCAGCGGAAAGGCGCGACTCCCACAGGCTATTTCGGTTTTGCGCCAGACGCTATGATATTGCGTCTGGTTCAGAATCGCACCCCTCGTTTTTGTTTATAGATACTATAGCAATTATTTTATAATAAAAAAATTTTGAAATATAAATTTGTAGGTCCACCAATCACCCTGCTGTTCCTAGTCCTTTCGCATCATAATATACCGATCCATACTGTAGCACAATAGCGATTGATGTTTACACATCAACCGCGAGTACGCTCAGAGCGACTCGACACCTTTTTTTTTTAATCAAAAATATTCAAGTTTAACGACGATTCGAAGTTCCAATATGGATTTATAATGGCCGTCCAAAACAAAAACGAAAAATAATTGTATTTTTATGAAAATTCGTACTTAGGCTTTTTTTAAATTGCCGATTCAGGATTGAAAATAACAATTTCGCAATTCAAAACGGCGGATTGAATTATGTAAAACGAAAAAACCCTGAAATCATCGTATTTTTATCTAAAATGCTGCCTAAGGATTTTTATAGTCGCTGATCTCGACTTCGACATTCAAAATTACGGATCCAATGTGGCCTACCGAAAAAAAAGATGAAAAATGATCGGATATCGATGAAAATTCGTACCGAGGTGCTATTGACATCGCTACGTTTGAATTTGAGGTAAAAATTTCGAAATTAAAATTGCCGATACCAATATGGAGGGGGGAAAAAAGAAAAAAAATGAATAAAATGCTTGGATTTTAATGAAGATTAATGTTTGAAGGCTTTTGTGGCCGTTGTTTTCGAATTCAACGTAAAAATTTCGTTCATTGAAATTGATTTTAATCAATTAGTATATGTCACTGTCGCAGCTCGAGAAAAAATAGACTTACGGACTATGAACTGCTATGTCGGGACTCCAGACTTTCGAGTTGGGTACGAAAGTTTCCCTCGTATTATCGAACGATATCATGTCCCAATTTAGACGCTCATCGTTGTAAGACTTAACGGAACAAGAACGATTAATTAACACAATAATTCATCATTAAGTTATAAACAATAATAATAATCATAATAATAATAATAATAGACCAATTTTATAATTATCAATTAACGTTCAAATAATTAATAATTAATTTAGCACGATTACTTTACACATGAAAAATTGTAAATAAAGAAAAAATTTGAAAAATCTTCACTCACAACGTAAGTCTTCATTTGAATTTCAAAATTATCGGTCTCTTCGTCCTATGAAAAATGGAGAAATATCGAAAAACAAAAAGAAAAAAAAATTAATATCAAGAAAATCGTTAATAATTGTTACTCACGAAATTCACCGTTCTCGGTATCAAAACAATCACGAGCTCCGTAACATTTTCATGCATGTTGATCGGCGGCTCGTCATCGTCGTAATTACAAAAAAAGATATTTATGAAGACGCATAACTAGCGATTTTGAACGTATCTCCTTGCAATCTTCCGGCAAAACGAAACTAACGAAATTAATGAAAAACAGTAAAACCACCGTCGTTAAATTTTTCATCGTTGAACAAAGAAGCGAGAAATGACAAAAAAAAAAAAACGTCACGACTCGTCAGCGGAAAAACCTACATTGAATCGTATTTCTCGTTGAATCAATAGTTTCAAACAAAACACGCCCTCCCGCGTGATATATTCGATAAGAAGAAAAAAATATTATTCATCTCGTCGACGCCCCCTCCACGAGTTTACGGTGCCATTTGTTATTACGACAATTTGATCCCCCGAGCGTTATTTTATTATGTAAATTTTCGTGCTCCTCGACTCTTGTGAAAGCAATTTCCCATATTTTTCTCCAATTTGGAATTTTTCTTTTGTTTTTTTTTTTTAAACGAAAAAAAAAGTGAAAAAACGTGGAAGCATCGGTTTCTGTTCGCTTTTTTTTCCACTTTTATGACATTTTGTTTTTTCAACTTTCCGATCGGGTCGGTTACGAGAACGTTCAAAGAGAAACCGCAAAGAACCGGAAGATTTTTTTCCCTCTCTCGCTCGCTCCTTTACTGAATTCACGAGAGGCAGAGGGAGAAAGAGAGAGAGAGAGAGAAATGACTTTTACGAGTCACGCCTGATTTACGAAGTGGATTATTGCGATCGAATATTATACACTTATTATTTCTAGGACTACCGCAAGAGAGAGAGAGAGAGATAAATAAAAAAGAAACCGACCTGCTGATGTATTTTTACGATTTTTTTTTCAAACATTTATATGGGAGGATTCGGTGGCCGGCCTAAATCTTCCTGGACAAAATCTCCCCGGACAAAATCCCCACCGAACTAAATTCCCCCGGGCAAAATCTTCCCATCCCGGACTAAATTTTCCCGGACAGAATCTCCTCAGTGTGTAGAATTTTTTTGAAGTGTCGTAAACGGTGTGATATGCTTGATTTATTTTCATTCGTGTACGTGTACGAGGTCTGTTAACGGAGAACACCACTGTGACCCCCTGTTTTTTTTCACATTTTTCAAGAATTTTTTTTTGTAGGAAAAAAAAGAGATATTCGAAACATTTTTTTGGGTTTTGTTCCTTGTTTATTAATGTATCAAAAAACATTTTTTTCACATTTTTCACGCCGCATGGCGGCGCTGGGGAAGCTCTCGCGTCAGGTGCTGTCATTTCCGCGGCACGCAGCAGAACTCTCTTCAACGTCGATCTGAAAAAAAATACCGGGTGTTTTCGTTAATAATATGATATCTTGAAGAGAAGTACACAGGGATTTGGAAAAATATTGTTTTAAAAAAAATAGGCACGCCTTTGAAATTAAAGTTAATTTCAAAGGCGTGCCTATTTTTTTTAAAACAATATTTTTCCAAATCCCTGTGTACTTCTCTTCAAAATATCATATTATTACCGAAAACACTCGGTATTTTTTTTCAGATCGACGTTGAAGAGAGTTCTGCTGCGTGCTGCGGAAATGACAGCATCTGACACGAGAGCTTCCCCAGCGCCACCATGCTGCGTGAAAAATGTGAAAAAAATGTTTTTTGATACATTAATAAACAAGGAACAAAACCCAAAGAAGTTTTTTGAATATCTCTTTTTTTTCTCACAAAAAAAAATTCTTGAAAAATGTGAAAAAAAACAGGGGGTCACAGTGGTGTTCTCCCTTATCGCCGTAGTCTGGTCTAGAGCGAGATTTTTGACGTCATTTCTAATGTGCAACAACGTTTAAACCGTTGAAGTTGTCTTGATGAAAATTTACACGTGCATTTATTGATCCTTAGAGAATACTTGTACATTAAAAAAAAAAATTATTTTAAATATTTTCATGTAGTTTTTTGCCGTGTTGTAACATGGTGCGCCGAAATCGGCGCCCACTCTGGACGATGTTGTATGCATCTAAAAAAATATATATATATATATATTCTCAATCTGTATGAGTATTCTGAGCACTGGTAGCAGAATTGGTGATTAAAAAAAAATTTTATTGAGTCGAACAATGATTTTGCCGAGATTTTATAACTCGTCGAATAATGAAATATCATTAATGAAAGTTCAACAGGCCGCCATTTTGTCAAAATTTTTTTTTAAGTACCAATTCTGCTACCAGTGCTCAGAATACTCATACAGATTGAGAATATATATATATATTTTTTTTTCAGATTCATACAACATCGTCCAGAGTGGGCGCCGATTTTGGTGCACCATGTTGCAACAAGGCAAAAAACTACATGAAAATATTTAAAATAATTTTTTTTTTTTAATGTACAAGTATTCTCTGAGGATCAATAAATGCACGTGTAAATTTTCATCAAGACAACTTCAACGGTTTAAACGTTATTGCACATTAAAAATGACGTCAAAAATCTGGCTATAGACCAGACTACGGCCTTAAAAAAGTATCGCGAATTTTGAATTTCCGCGGGCTACGTATATTCGATTTTCGATTTTTTTTTGTCGCGTTAGATTGGTACTCGTGTCCCTCACTTATGCTGAAAAAATCGGCCATTTTGAATGTTTAGTTAATTGTTGACAGCTGTTTTGGTTAGACGTGGTTTAGCTTGTCTTCGATTTTCGCCTATTCCAAAAAATGGAACAAAGAATCCGTATCAAATTTTGTGTGAAAAACAAAATTAATTGCGCGGACGCATTCCGAATGTTGACTGCGGCATACGGAGAAGCTACCTTGGACCAAAGCAACGTTTATCGGTGGTTCCCCCCCCCCCCCCCCCCCATTTTTCTCTACAAAAGCTGACTAAAATAAATTTGGACAAAATTTTTTTTGTGTATTTCAAATGTGTATTTATTAGGTCTAACATTTTATATATCAATATTCATAATTTAAACCCATCAACAAAAATTCGTGAAAATAGCCTTTTTTGCGCGTCTAATTAGATGCCTCAATTTATTTTTTAATTTATTTGACGATGCATTTTGTATAGACACATGCCGTAGATTGTGCCATAAATCAACGATGATTCGTTCTGTTATGTTTTTTTTGGGTTTCTGGGTTTGTTGGATTTTTATTGAATTTGCTGAATTTGTTGGGTTTTTGTTTGTTTTGTTGGATCTGTTGGGGCTGCCCTTTTGTTTATCGAAATATAGAAGTATTGTTTTGCGAACGAAAGGAAAACAAATTTTTTTTTCATTAAAAAAAATTACGTATTTTTTTCAGAACGGATAGACAATTTTTTAAAGTATTTTTTTTTTATTAAAAAAAATATATGTTAAGTAATTTTATTCATTATTTTATTTATGAGATTAAAAATTTTGTCAATTTTGAATGGAATGTCCTATAGGTGTGTTTATTTACCTGTTATATATGTACATAAACTATACTGTATAACGTGAGACGTACAACTCTTTCTCTCTCTTTCTCTCTTTCTCGTGCTTCTGGTTGTTACTGCCTGGCAGGTGGAAATCTAATTAGCATAGCGTCGTCGTTGTCGTCGTTCCCCTGAGCGCTCTCTCTCTCCCTCTCGTCGCTGATCGCGATTCGATATTGTTACGAGGTCGCGAGGCTGGCGAGATTATCACGTGGACCACTGTTCGAGAGATCTCGGACACGTACCTAATCCGTATAATGATTTTTTTTTCCAGCATGCCCCTTCAAAGATCGAGATATCAAAAATTTTAAGTAGAATTGAAAAAAAAATCATTTCAAAGTCAATTTTAAATTAATTTTTTCATTTATTAATATTCTCCTATCCACAAGGTGTGTACGTTTAATTTTAAACACTGACGAATTGATATAGGACCTTATTAAAATAAAATAAAAAATGTTCAACTTTTTTTCTTGTTTTTTGGCATTTTTAATTATTCCACTAAAATCACCGTAATTTCGCTTCCAGATAGAGTTGGATCGCCAATCTTTGCTCATTATACTCGCAACCATTGAAGCTTCAAAATGCCGGTTGATTCATCGAGCTACGTGCTTTTTTGGATTTTTCACAGATTTTCAAAGTTCGACCATCCGATTTTTCGTCAATAGTACTAGTTTCACTGAATGCTCAATAATTTTTTTAATCTCAAACGATTTACGGCCGCACACTGTGAACATTTTCTTCGCAATCGTTGAATCTTCAAAATGCCGCTTGATTCACGAGGCTACGTTTTTTTTTCTCGATTTTTCCACGATTTTTTAAAACTCAAACTCATCGGACTTAGCCGCAAATTTTCACGACTCGAATAATTCATAATTCCATTACTGCTACAAAAATTGAGATAATCCGAGTCTACTCGTGTAAATATCTAAGTCTAGTCGTGACGTTTCCGAAACACTCGTTATAAGCCAAGATCGGTCGAAGGGGAACGAAGTTATAGCCATTTGAAAATTCGCGATTTCGAAGTCTCAAAAAAAAAGTCGACAGGAAAAGGAAAATTTTTCTTCTAATCTTCTGATATGTTTCGAGACCCTTTGGGATCGGAAATTTACCGCTGATCCAGAATCTCAAGGTGTTTTTGTCGATAATCGAAAAGTTTTGCTTAAATATTTAAAAAATCGTAATAATATCGAAAATTTGTTTGTACATTTTTTTTAACCTATTTCGCAGAGAATTTCACGAGTCCTGGTACAAGTTCTCTGTCCTCACGTTATAATATTATAACGTACACTATAAAAAGCAATTTTCATAATTTTTAATTATTTTTTTTTAATTACACTCTTAGCTGTACAAAACGCTCCCATACACGTAACGTACTGTGTTAATATATATATATATATATATATACATTAACACAGGATGATGTTACGACACGTTCCTCACGTAACGAGGCAGACCGCGTTCCCGGCGCCCCACGGTTAAATCCCGAAGGCACGATATTCCTTAACAAAATATATGGGACATTCCATACAAAATGAACCGAAAAAATTGTCGACATTAAATTTCTTTTTGCTTCCTCATCGAGGAATCTTTATTTTCACGAAGAAAAAAAAATCGTGTTTTGTGACAGGGGTTGAAAATTAAAAGAAAAAGAAACGAGATACGGCAGGATTGTATAAATCTTTCGAAATTCCACAAAATTATCATTGGATAATCTATCCTAAAAAAACTACGATTTAATTAATCATAGCCATAATAATAATAATTGAAATATGGATAAACAGAGAATATTCCTATTTTTCGATTTTTTTTCTTCAAATAACAAACGTAAAATCGTTAACTATTTCAATTACCATAATTATAATCAACTAATAAATTTCACAAAAAAAAAAAAGAATAATCATACGAAAATTGAAATTTACGCAAAATATTTGATTTCGAACTAAAATGAAGAATTCGTCAATAAATCATAATTTGAGGAGAAAAAAAAATGAAATAAAATTAAGATATGAGATCAGTGTGTAGAAAAAAGAAAGAAATTTATTGAACATTTTTTTGAAACATTGATATGAATTATAAAATTTGTATTTTAAGGGATATGGCCAGGGTAGAATTTTCAGAAAGTCAATGTTTCTTTTGGTTGCTTAAACGATGCTTTATCATAAAAATAAGTGATAATTCTATTTGTAGCGAGAACATTTTGTTCTCACTGACGTTGAGGGTATAACGTAAGTCTACCTCTTTCACGGCCATGGAGTACGTAAAAGTTTAAACGCGTTTTTTTTCTTCGAAAAACAGCTTTTGTCTAATTGGCGTGATAAATAATTTCGACAATTTTTACCCGATTGACTTCAAATTTTTTAATTATATTTCTAATTGCATTTCGCAGAGAACTACGTGCGGAATATCTGATTAATTAAAAACTTTCCATTTTACAAGTAGTTTTATACGAAATGTTTCATTGGAATTTCATCTTTTAAGGTAGTAGTCTGGTAACTTAAGCCGATTTTCATGTCTTTTTTGAAGGGCGTTTTTTTGTAGGAAAATAAAAATGAATCGTTTTGGATATTTAGGATGTTTTTATTTACATATTAAAGATACAAAAAAAAATTTTTGAAAAAATTTAATAGTTTATTATTATTATTATTATTGATCGAAGTTGGCACCTCAAAAAAAATAGCGCGTCGGTGGCGCCAGTGATTTTGGCTCTTGATGTTATCTGAAATAAAAAATTCTTGATAATTCTTAATCTATAGACATGTCATTCTGGTCAGAACTACTGAAGTTAAATTTCATGGATAAATAACAAAATGGTGGACTTTGGAAAAAAAATATTTTTTTTCCAAAAACTTTGGACTTTGGAAAAAAAAGTTTTTTTTTCCAAAGTCCGCCATTTTGTTATTTATCCATGAAATTTAACTTCAGTAGTTCCGACCAGAATGACATGTCTATAGATTAAGAATTATCAAGAATTTTTGATTTCAGATAACATCAAGAGCCAAAATCACCGGGGCCTCCCACGCGCTTGTTTTTCGAGGTGCCAACTTCGATCAATAATAATAATAATAATAAACTATTAAATTTTTTCAAAAAAATATTTTTTTGTATCTTTAATATGTAAATACAAACATCGTAAATATCCAAAACGATTCATTTTTATTTTCCTACAAAAAACGCCCTCCAAAAAAGACATGAAAATCGGTTTAAGTTACCAGACTACTACCTTAAGTTCAAATGCCTACGACATTCGAACAAAACAATATTTTTCAAATTCCGTAGTTACTTCTCCAGGTATTCTCATGTAGATTAACGAGAATTTTTTTTTTCTCCCAGTTAAAAAATTGTGGATGCCAAAAGTCACGCCGCGAAGCGCCTCAAAAAAAAAACGGCACCAAAAGTAAATAGCAGTAGTCGACCATTTTGTAGAACAAATAAAAAACAAAAAAAAATTTTTTTCATTAGTTTGATACCTATACTAAATAGATGTGTAATTAGTTTTATTAATATATGACTTTTTCGTACAAAGAAAAAATTGTTAAATGTGCACATAATTTTATATCCGCTACCGTCGCCGTATCCCTTAATTTCATTAAAAAAAACCTTTGGTATGGAATTTCCCATATATGCATGAATATATATTTCATATGTATCTATATGCATATATCATGCATTTACAAACAGTACTGTACCTTCCATTGTACGCCATAGCCCACTCCAACCCCAGGCACATTATTATTATTATTATTATTTCTTCTTATTATTATTATTAAAGGTACTGTTGGACTCTTGGAACGGCAACCCACGATTTAAAATAGCCGATAGACAATAGGCGTAGAGGCGAGAAAGAGTCGAGAAGGAAAGAAGAAAAAAAAAAGGGGGGAAGATAAAAATAAGAATAATAATCGTAAAATTTCTCATAGGTTAAGTCAGCTCGAGTCGAACGGTACGTAACGGAATCATACACTCGTTTCATTCAAGTTCTACGATACACACACACACACACACAGACATACATCTCTTGGTCTATAAGCCTTTCGAGAATATATTTAAACGAAGGTGGAAAAGAGAGAGAAAGCATTCATCAATTTCCCGTTAAGTTAATGTACAAGATCTGTTTTACCGACTGTGTATTATAACGAAAAAAATGCATTAAAATGTTCGTCCAAGCGGCATTTTAAAAAATCTATCCAAACGAATAGTTTTGAAATTTCGTCAAATAATTCTGGACATCTCTGTACGGTACGTGATTATCGGAAAATATTGAAATTCAAAATGGAAATAAAGATTTTGAGTTAAAAACATGCGAGGTGTAGAAGAAAAATTGATATAATTATTATTGTATACAGTAATTTTGAAAACTGTCGCCATTACACTTTATTATTATTATTATTATTATTATTATTATTATTATTATTATTATTATTATTATTATTCGGTAGTTAGTTATAGATTTTTGTTGTTGTAATTGGTCGATCGAAAGTTTGTCCAGTAAAAGAAACGTTAAAAAGAATTATTACAGATAAATTGTAGATTAATAAATTTTTATTAAATTAAATTGTCGTTAAAAAAATTCTAATCCTTTTATTGAAAAAAAAAAAATAATAATAATAATAATACGTTGGAAATTTTTATAGGCTTCCGGGAATATAAAGAATTTATATTGCGGAATGCAATTTCGCTCTATATAAATTTATTATTATTATTATTATTATTATTCAGTAGTTAGTTATAGATTTTTGTTGTTGTAATTGGTCGATCGAAAGTTTGTCCAGTAAAAGAAACGTTAAAATGAATTATTACAGAAAAATTGTAGATAAAAAAAAATTTGTATTAAATTAAATTGTCGTTAAAAAAAATTCTAATTTTTTTATTGAAAAAAAAATAATAATAATACTACGTTGAAAATTTTGATAGGCTTCCGGAAATATAAGAAATTTATATTGCGGAATGCAATTTCACTCTACGTAAATTTATTATTATTATTATTATTATTATTATTCAGTAGTTAGTTATAGATTTTTGTTGTTGTAATTGGTCGATCGAAAGTTTGTCCAGTAAAAGAAACGTTAAAAAGAATTATTGCAGAAAAATTGTAGATAAAAAAAAATTTTTATTAAATTAAATTGTCTTTAAAAAAATTCCAATTTTTTATTGAAAAAAAAATAATAATAATGCTACGTTGGAAATTTTTATAGGCTTCCGGGAATATAAGAAATTTATATTGCGGAATGCAATTTCGCTCCACGTAAATTTATTATTATTATTATTATTATTATTATTATTATTATTATACATTAGTGAATTATAATGTTGATTTCGTTTTCACCTAAGATAGTAATACCCCGAGCCGGAGGTGTCATTCGCGAGCAGATGACAACTCCGCCCTCACCGCTAGATACCGTAATTCGACCGTGATTAATAAAAAAAAATATTTTATAAAAATCACTGAAAATAGCATTTTTGGTAATATAATTTAAATTGCGATAAATTGGCACTGCAAATTTTTCCATCAAACGGATAAAAGATTATCATATTTTTATTTAATTGAATAACAACAACAAAAATGTTTACTCTAAACTGTAAGTTTGTTCAATTTAAAGAAATTTTTGCAAAAAATTTACAATATCCACGAATTATTCTCGTGTTTCACGTTTTCTACATGTTTATTCTCGGACCGTTTGTTTATTTCCTCGAAACACTTTATACTTGCCAGCGTTGCACGCACTAAAAACTCGTTGATGTCGAGGATCAGTAAAATCTAAAAATAATTTTCCGGGTGAGCGAAACGTTGGTTTGTTTACGAATTATTTGCTTAGAATTCAGAATTTTATTTATCATAATGTTGTTTAGACATTTTTTTTTTCGGGCTAAGTCCCATTTTTCGACGTTTTTATGTTACCATTTTTGGCCATTTATCGCCGGACCATTTTGACCTGAAAATTCGATCATTTTTTGAAATTTAATTTTCTACGTAAGATAACAAGACTTTTTAGGGGTAAAATATTTGTTCGGCCCGTTAAAAATCATTCTCAAGACGTGTGGGGCTGAAAAATGGTAAAAATGGCAATTGGAAGATTCAAAATAATTTTTACTTCGTCTTATTAACTATATCTCTCCGGGCACATGACCGTCGAGAATTAAATTACTAAAACCGTAGATTTTAGTTCTTAAGTACGAATTTCCGAAAGGGACCATTTTACGCCGGAAGGGCATTTTGCCTCCTGTACATATTATACATAAAATTCCTGTTATTTCGAATTTAAAAAAAATCTCTAACGCGATATCGAGGGTATTAAAAAAAAAGTACTATTCCACAAGTAACAATAATAAAAATAATAAATGGGTTAGTGCGTGCGATGGACGTGAGTCCATGGGAAAAATACTTCACAGTAGACTTTACAGCATACTCTCCAGTTTACTGCACGAAAGCAAAGTACCAAGGGGATCAGAGCTCTATTTTTTTTTTTTTTTTTTTTTTTTTTCTGCAGGCAAAGAATGCCCTACGAGCACAAAGTTTCTCTCTCGTGTACCACAGTCTTTACTGCCTGATTTTTGCAGCAAGCGGTAGCAAAACTCTTTCTGTTTTTCTTTCTTTAGTACCGAAGGCGATTTTACGTGTGCGATGCTCAAAACTTTGTGAGTAACCAGGAAAGAAAAATAGAGAGAGAGAGAGAGAGAGAGAGAGAGAGAGAAAGAAGAATCCTTATTCTCTCGCTGAGTTAAAACTCTCTCGAGGTTCGATTCCTTCCTCCCCCCGTTACAATTCCTCTCTCTGCTCTGTTATAGATATATATACTTGGTGGATATAACATGTATACGTACGGTAAGTACAACACAGAAATGAAGACCAGGGGGGGGAGGTTTACGACTTTAGGTCTTGAGCGTACGTATATAACCGGCTAATATTGCCCCTGTTCTGTTGCAAAGTGGACGATTTCTCTGTTTTGCTCTTTTCCATTGTTTCCACGTATTACATTTTTTTTGTTGCTGTTGTTTAAACCTATGTAATAGATAGATGTAAAACTCAACTGTTCTTAGCATTATTATCATTATCTCCCAGTAATAACAATTATAATAATAACAATAGTAATAACAGTAACAGTAATAATGATAATAATTATTTATTATTTTTACCTCTACTATTACAATTGCCATCACTATTAAAACAAACTCTAGAATTCGTAAGAGTAAAATAATCCGAAAACAAAGCCCGCATTTATATGCCCTTCGTCAGGCCTGCTTCAGACGTGAGAAGTCCGAAGCCATGCGAAGCGTAGCGGCGAACGCGCGAACTACTTGACTCGGCGGGCCGGCGGGAAATTCAAATGCCTCAGGGTCCGTTCACGAGAGTTCGCGGATTATTATTTTTTCGCTAATAATATTGGTTAATGATATATCACGGATATGTGTATAGACAAAATACTGGTGGCTTTGCTTCAGAGATACGGGTTACGGTTTTCTTTCGAATTAATTTGATAATGATATGGTTTTTTGCCTTATTTCGATGTGAAAAGGAACCGACAATAATTAAGTGTACCGGCTAGTGAGAGTTGCTCAAAAACAACTATCATTATTACTGTAACTATTCCTATTACTATTACTATCACTACTAGGATCACTGTTACGATCACTATTACTATTACCAACCTATCACCATTACTATGCTTATTACTATCACTGTTCCCATTTCTATTGCTATTGCTTTACTGATACCGATTACAATTTTCTTTTCTATTGATTTGATAATGATATGGTTTTTTGCCTTATTTCGATGTGAAGAGGAACCGACACTAATTAAGTGTACCGGCTAGTGAGAGTTGCTCAAAAATAACTATCATTATTACTGTAACTATTCCTATTACTATTACTATCACTACTAGGAGCACTGTTACGATCACTATTACTATTACTAACCTATCACCATTACTATCCCTATTACTATCACTATTCCCATTTCTATTGCTATTGCTGTACTGATACGGATTACGGTTTTCTTTTGGATTAATTTGATAACGATATGGTTTTTTGCCTTATTTCGATGTGAAAAGGAACCGACAATAATTAAGTGTACCGGCTAGTGAGAGTTGCTCAAAAACAACTATCATTATTACTGTAACTATTCCTATTACTATTACTATCACTACTGGGATCACTGTTACAATCACAATTACTATCACTATTGCTATCGCTATTGCCATTACTATTATTATTACTGTTACTATTACTATTGTTAGGATTATTATTATTATTTAAAATTGTTAAGGCAAATTTTCGTTGAGAGATTATGGTATTCTGACAAAAAAATAAATAAAGAATTCTCGATAAAAGCGGCAAGAAAAAGGGAGAAACGATGAATTCAGAGGTTGTTGAGAATTCTTCTCACCTCCGATGCTGCTGGGAGATATCTCACGATCCGTGAGATCGAGCGGTGTACAAGAGCTTTCATCATCTCTATCTCACTCGATTTTCTCTGTCTCTCGTATCGGAGAGTTTGAGAGAGCGATACGAGTTGATCTCCATCTCTCTCTCTCTCTCTCTCTCTCTCTCTCTCTCAATCTGGCAATGGTCGAGAGAATCCTCTCCTTCGATTCGTCTGCCCCAAGGCATTTTCTGTATCTATTTCTTCTCGCTGGACGTATCTTCTATCGAAGTAATCGAACTAGCTCTGTGGCATCTCTATCCTGTTACGAGACGACACAAGAATTGTTTTGACTTGTGATTTCGATCACTATGATTCTTAGCTTCTCGTTCTATTGGGGCATTTTTTTTTTTTCAATCATATTTTTACTACTTTGATTTTGTGGATGAAAAACATTTTTCAGCGAACGAAGAAATGAACGGAATATTTCATTGGCTAATTTAAAATGGCGGATGGGATGTGAAGATTATGGAAAAAAAAAGAAGAATATTGCATAAAATTTCAACAAAATTCATTCCGGCCTTTTGGATTCATGACTGACGATTATAATTTCGATATCGATACATTTTTCTTACGAATATTCATCCTTTCGAAAGTCAATTAACAATTATCATAATTTCACGCTTTCCCCATCGCTGGTGCATAAATTCACATATCTATATTTTTCTTATTCATATTATTATTATTATTATTATTATTATTATTATTATACAGCATCGTCATTATCTGGATACCGATAAAATTCCATCGTAAGGATCCCATTGTTATTTTCTAGGGTGGGGACATTACAAACTGCGGAGCGAGAGAAAAAGAGAAAGAGAGAGAGGGAGATTCGTTTCTCTCGGTGGGCACCCAATTAACGGGTCGGGTAATACGGCATTGTAATTGCAATCACGCGCGCGAGAGCCACAGCACTTGCTGCACTCACTTTGGCTCTCCCTCTCTCTCAGTCATTCTTGCATGGGCAAGTTCACGATTTCCATATAAACGGCAATTCACGAGCGCCAAATCGTTCGATCTCATTGCTGATTTTTTTCACCATTACCAACGATCCAACGAGTGTTGAGTATTTTTTTCATATTTTTCCCTCGAATACTTTTGGAGATACGAATTTTTTAACATCGAGTCAGATCGGTAATCGGTATTTTTTAAATTGTCAGATTGACTCGAAAATATTTTCACGCAATGTTCGCGCGATATTAGAACTTTTTTGTGGTTGAATCATTTTTCGTCAAGCCTATAGAATTGGAGAAAAAAAATGTTGAAAATATCAAAATTCAATTGAAAATTAAATAATGAGTCGTGCGAATTGCGCCAAGGCTCGAAATGTTTGGTTTTATGGTGAGAATTTTTCGGAATTTTTTTACGAAAAATACATCGAGATGTTCTTTATGAAAATTCAACTTTAACGGGAAAAATGGAATTTCATTGGTCACAGATGAGTCACGAATTTTTTTGAAATTTTTTTTCTGACGCTTCATTTCAAAACGACGAAGTTTGATAAAAACAATTTTTATCGTTGGTCTTATCTTTAAAAAGTTACAGCCGATTTTAAAATTCTTTGATCAACGAAATATTAATGGATATTAAAAAAATGTATAATACACAAATTATTTGAGATAAAATTCTGAAAAAAATATCGAACAATCGTTTTATCGTGAGGAATGAAATAAAAAATCAGCGACTAAATCTAAAAAATCTAAGGGGTAGAAATCTCCCGATTTAGCGTAAAATTCCCTATATGCATTTTATGTATATAAAAGATATATATGTAGAAAAATGCCGAGAGCCCTGCAGTGTCCCCGCCTCGGCCCACCGCCAATGCGGCCTTCTAATTATTCACTTTCACCATTGCCCGAGGCCTCCCCCCTACCTCCAGCCCTTTTCTCGCAACTGCCCCGTTCCCGAGTCTCGCGCGCGAGGCTTTTCTCCTTCGTGCTTCTCTTCATCGCGGTCATTCTCCTCTCCGCGTCGTCTGTCGTTCGTCGACTCTCGACCGAGATTTACGAACATACTTTAACGCGATAAAAAAATAAAAATAAACATTTTGTTACATTGTAATGAATTTCATTGAGGGGGGAAATAGGGTTAGACGGTTCAAAAAATCGATTTTTTTTTTACTTCATAAATTGTTAGTAAAACTATTGAAAAATATGTTCCCAAAATTTTAAATGAAAATTCCGACTCGTTCTGTTGTTATAAGCCATTAAAGTGAGTAGCTCTCCTTCAGGCCCCGAGCTCGCCACGTGTATAACCGCGTTTTTCCGAAAACGACTTTTTTTTAACTTGCGTACACGCTAGTTTGAGAAGTTTTCAATCAATCGTTTTGAAAATTGGCAATTACTTTCTTCATAGTATTGCGCTCTATATAAACCTAAAATCGGAATATTATCATTATGTAAAATAATTTTTTTTTGCAAATAAAGTTGTAAAAAATGGCAAAAAATCATGTTTTTTTGTTTTGACCCCTGTAAAAAATTCAATTTTCTATTTTTTTGATAGCATTTAGGTTCATATAGAAGAGAGACATATAATAAAAGTAAATTCCAACCTCGTTTGATTTCAGATGAAAATTGCGGCTTCCAGAATGTACGCAAAATGCTGAGTCTGATTGTGACCTGCGATATGGGGTCGCTGGTATCTTCGGTGTTTTTCAAGGAAATTCTTCAAAAATTTTATAGTATATACTTAAATATATTTATAAAATATTCTCAAAGTTTCAATAAATTATATTCATTTTTTATGCTATAAAAAAATTCATGAAAATCATTGACAAAACGCTGTTCTTACCCTATTTCCCCCCTTAAGGGCTCAGATACCCCTGAAATTTTCAAAAAATCGATTTTATTCTTACATTTTTTTATGCTTTATACTTTTAAGAATTAAAAAAAAAAACCTTTTAAGAAAATTCCACTCCGTTACGAAGTTATAGCAATAAATGTGACCGGACATCGGGTTGGGACGGCTACCTAACAGAAACTTTAAATGCGTTTTTCTGAAAACTATGTTTTTAGACAGTGTCAGCACGATAACTCAGTCAATTTTTAATATTTTTTAACGGTTTTTTTTTAAATATAGATAATTATTCCGTCTATAGTCTGACGAGAGATTTTTTTAATTTTTTGGTTGGACAATTTTTTATAAATTATTAAACACAATTTTTTTTTTCCATTACAAACTAAAGTTTGAAATACTGTAATTTTTTTATTTTTGAAAAAAAAAGAAAAATTCCCACCGTCAGACTATTACTACTACGTTATTTTACTAGATTCTTTTCTATTTTTGCAGATTGGATAATTTTTGGTGAAGTTATGATGTCGACAATGAGACGCCATGGTTTTCATCAGTAGTCCATTTATATCCGTAAAAAATAATGTTAATATTATTAAAAAAAATGTTTGAATATTTTTTCTCATAGTTGAAAAGTTAATAAAAATTGTGAAATCAACAATTTAATTTTTTTTTCACCATATAACCTTTATAATAATTTTTCAAATTCACTCGATTTTCAGGGGGCGCAGCGTTATGTGAGCCCTCAAGAGAACATATGATTAAAAAATTTTGAAATTCGCGTCAATAATCAAAGTGACGGTGTTGGCAGAGTTATTTTTTTTCAAAATATTCAATGCGCAACAATCAAAAGTCAAATAACAACAATAATTTTCGATATATTTGGCTGAAATTTCCAGCTCGTACTCAATGTTTGTTATCCCCAAAAATGAAATCGGTGGCAAATTTTCGATCTTTTCACTTTTGGGAAATTAAAAAAAATTCAACAACGCCTCAATATTTCTTTTGGTCTCTGCAATCGCTTCTTAATTTGATATTCATACGATGGCCCTCCTCAAGACGGTGGAGAAATAATTTGTATGAAGGAAAAAAATGAGATTTTGGCTTTTTGTTTGAAAACAACTTTTGAGCGATTTAAAAAATTTTGTCACAAGGGAAAAAAAAAAGTTTCTGCGTTCTTCTCGTCGCGGAGCTCGCGAAGTAGCGATAATTACCGTATCACTTTCGCCATGGCGGCGGAACCGTGGTGGAGAGCCGCGAAAGATACCGGTCGGTGCGAGAGATCGATCGGCCCGATCGAGATCGATATATATATATATAACTACAGTATATATCGACGATTGCACGTTCCTCCTTCGGAGTTTCGAAGGAAAATTTGCAGTGAGAGTAGTCGGAGAGAAGCGGCCAAGTGTAATATAAATATATGGAGAATTTCACGTAAAAGTTTTCGTCGACGTTGTTCCGTTATCGAAACTTTGAGTTTCGCAATTTTTTCTACGAAAACTATGGGACGTAGTGATAAAACGTTAGGAACAAAAAAGTATCGATTTTTCATAAACTTTCGAGAGAAATTTTTTTTCATTCTATCAACTAAAGATTTTGTCAATAAAAAGAGCCAATTGAAAATGTTGGCATTAGCGGAAATGCTCAAATATTCAAAAATTTATAAGTCAAAAAGTATGTGAGATAAAAATCTGAAAAAAATATTCAACACTCATCGAATATGGAGTAATACAATAAAAAATCAGCAGCGCAATCGATAGCCCCGGGGATAAGTTATCGATCGAGATTTCGCCTGGAACGTCTCATATGTGCTTGCGCGTATATCTATACGTATTGGTGAACGGAGGAACCGCTTTCTACTCTCTCGTTCGTTCGAAACACCACGAGAACAAGATCCACTGTCTTTGAGTGTGCAAAAGTGCAACATCTTATCCCCCCCACCCCCCGGTCCCCGCCCCTCTCTCTCGATGTAATTCTTCTTGCAAGATGCAAGATCACCAGGTGCAACGATAAATATCCACGAAACATATTATTTATCCTCGCTCACGTGTCTCTCACCGAGAACTCATATCTTTTTAGATCTCCTAAAGCCTTATCATCTATGGGCTATTCCATGCCAAATAACAAAAACTTTGGATCTCACAAATTTTGATTTTTCTGGTTTTTTTTTTCTTTTTTTAATATCGTTATTACCATCGATGAGATATCACCTATTGTCGCAATCTCCAACGACACGTTTCTTAGGATGTCTCGCGTAAATGAAATAAGTCAATAAATGTATGATTTATTGCAAATACTATTTTATTAAGGTAGTAGTCTGGTAATTTAAGCCGATTTTCATGTCTTTTTTGGAGGGCGTTTTTTTGTAGTAAAATAAAAATGAATTGTTTTGGATATTTAGGATGTTTTTATGTACATATTAAAGATACAAAAAAAAAAATTTTTTTTTAAATTTAATAGTTTATTATTATTATTGATCGAAGTTGGCACCTCGAAGTTGGCGGCCCGGATCCTAACTTTTTTTCTACCGAACCGATTGCTTTCAAATTTTAACAGGCTACTCTACACACTTATAGTTCTGGTCGGAACTACTGAAGTTAAATTTCATGGTTAAATAACAAAATGGCGGACTTTGGAAAAAAATAGTCCTTTTATTTTAGCAAAGAAGGGGTTGTAAAATAAAAAGTTAGGGGTGAAAAAGTTTCTCGGTAGTTCCGACGAGAACTATAAGTGTTTAGAGTAGCCTGTTAAAATTTGAAAGCAATCGGTTCGGTAGAAAAAAAGTTAGGTCCCGGGCTGCCAACTTCCAACTTCGATCAATAATAATAATAATAATAAACTATTAAATTTTTTCAAACAAAATTTTTTTTGTTTCTTCAATATGTAAATAAAAACATCCTAAATATCCAAAACGATTCATTTTTATTTTCCTACAAAAAAACGCCCTCCAAAAAAGACATGAAAATCGGCTTAAGTTACCAGACTATTACCTGAACAAAACGGTGAACACACGTGGTTTCACTTCGAGGTGTAGTTTTTGACTAACTCTTCCCTTCTTTCTTTATTCTCTTACTCCTTGCTTTTTATTAATGTCTGTTATTTTTTTCTTGAACCTCTTAGCTACGCTTGTTTATGTTTATTTATTTATTTTTCTGTAATACAACGACTACTCGACTAATTTGCCACACTACGATATTTTTTTTTAATCCGTTCTCATTTGACAAATTATTAAATACTTACGAGGTTAAAAATTAAAAAAAAAAACTATGCACAACAAATTATATTGAGAACAAAATTGGTTTTTTTTTCTTTTCCATCTAATTTTTTCTCGTTGGTATTTTTTTCATACTTTCCTGGGTATTTTTAATCTCGTAATTATTGGAAAAGATTATAAAACGCAAACGGAAGGTGAACAAAAGTTGGAGAAAAAAACTACCGATGGCCTCGTCGGTAATAACAACGGTATATAAAAAAAATCAGGGAAATGAACATTTTTGAGGCACTAAATTGTGTGACTCGGCACAGAATGCCCCATATATTTGTGCATATATACGCTGCGATCTATTTTATATGCTAAATCGCGTTCGTGAATTGCAATCGAGGCTTTCACACTTCTTGAGAATGATTATCGAAAAAATAGCATCTAATCTTTAATTAGGCCGTTTTGTTTGTTTTTTTTTCTTTAGTCTAATTTTTCAAAATTAATTTATTCCAATTAAATTAAATTTTTCATTAACTGCAATTAAGGAATGCTTCGCGTGTATTATTCGCCATTCAAAAGTGAAATTCGATGAAAATTTTGAGTACTTTGATACTGCGATAATAATTATAATATCATTAGAAAAAAATTATTATTTAAGGGCTTGCATAGCCCTTGAAATTTTCAAAAAATCGAATTTTTTTTACAGACTTTTATTCTTTATACTTTAAAGAAGTAAAAAAAAAAACTTTTAAAAAAATTACACGCCGTTACAAAGTTATAGCAATAAATGTGACCGGACATCGGGTCACAGATGCTCGGAGCCAGAAACTTGAAACGCGTTTATCTCGAAACTATGTTTTTAGACAGTGTCAGCACGATAACTCAGTGAATTTTTAATGTATTTTCACTTTTTTTTTTACATCTTGATAATTATTTTCTCTATAGTCTGACGAGAGGTTTTTTCGATTTTTTGGTTGGACAATTTTTTATAAATTATTAAACTCAAATTTTTTTTTTTAAATTGCATACTAAAGTTTGAAATACTGTAATTTCTTTATTTTTGAAAATAAAAAAAATTCCCTCCGTCAGACTATTACCACTATATTATTTTACCGGATTCTTTTGTATTTTTGCAGATTGGTTAAGTTTTGCTGAAGTTATGATGTCGACAATGAGGCACCATGGTTTTCATCAGTAGTCCATTTATAACCGTAAAAAATAATGTTAATATTGGAAAAAAAAAATTTTTTAAAGTTTTCCTCTTATATTTGAAAAGTTAATAAATAATGTGAAATGAACAATTTAATTTTTTTTTCACCATATAACCTTTATAATAATTTTTGCAAAGTTACTCGGTTTTCAGCGCGCGCAGCGGTATGTGAGCTCTTAATAATAATTCGATAATTATTGTTATGTAAAATCAATGTTATTAGCATCTGTGGTACGTTTTAGTTTTTTTTCTCAGATTTTCCAATATATGTGGGATATAATGTATTAACAGAAGGGTCCATGTACTGAAGTGCATCTTACGTAGCAACGGCGTTGCTAATGACGATGATATAATAAAACAATCTAAGAGAATAAACAGTTTGAGAGAAAACAGCGAAAGGATCGGAAGTGCTTGTTTAATAAATCTATTTAATCAATAAATAAAGTCCTCTTTTTTATTTATTTAAATAGAATCCTGACAAAACAGTCGACAAGAAGTGCGACATATATTTAAAAAAAAATCAAAATGTTCAGGTTCATCAAAAACCACTTTTGTTTAACGATTGCCTTTTCATTTCTTTTAACAATGCAAAAAAAAGGATTTTTGGAGTATACGAGATAATATTTGATTGAATCTTAATTTTCAGGCAAAGATCTCATTGTTTTTTTTTTTTTTTGTGAATCGAATCATTCGATACTCTTTATCCATAACGAGAGTGCCAAGCTGCTCTGACGTTCCACCATCTTGATGGATACATTTTTTTTTTCCTTTTTTTTCCAACATCCATGACTATCATCTCTCGATCTCTCTCTCTCTCTTTCTCTCTCTCTCATGGCTTGAGAGCTCTGTCAGTTGTTCGCGTTGATGGACGTGTGCTTTAAACGATCGTAAATATTCTTGAGAACCCGATAAACGCCGCGAGAGTTCTCACACCTCGCCATAGTGTTTCGCGGCTGCCGGTTGAAATTACCGAGTACCACATGTACATTTATTTATTTTTTTTAGATTAATAAAAAAAAATGTTAAAACGAGTTTATTGACCTTCAGAAAAAAATACTTTTTAGAAAATTCTCCAATTATTATTTGAGTTCTGGAGAAAAGAACTCGTGTAAGGATTCGTGTAAAAGAAATTAAAAAAAAAACCAATAACAAAAATTAATATTTTCGAGAAAAATAAAGTTGGTTTTTCGACTTCGTTCCGTGCTCATTTTATTCGTAATCGTTCGACCGTTGAATGCCCGCTCGATTCATTGATCTACGACTCGGGCAACGAATCGTAAAAATGCTTTTTCGAATTCGACGGACTTTCAAAATTCTTTCACGGCCAAAAAAATCGAGATATCGCGACGAATCGCACGGCAATTCGTAAGTCTACTCGCGACCTTTTCAAAACTCACCCTATGAGCCTACGTCGGTCAAAGAGCGACGGAGTTACGAGCATTTAAAATTTCGACGACATTTCAAGTTCCGAAAAGAAGGAGAAAAATATTGAAATTTTGTTTTCATTATTTTCTAATATCTTTCGGCACCTTTGGATCGCAAATTTACCGGCGATTACGAATCTAATGTTTGTTTTCGAAAAAATTCGAAATTTCGTCGTTAAAGTCCAAAAAACGTAAAATTTTCATGTTTTCCTGTATTAAATCTCGTTTGAAGACTCGTGCGAAGATGAGCGATGCCTCATTCTGACAGCCTGTCTGTCGAAAGGTCGGAGTTCGCAAAAAAAAAAAAAAAAACTATACGAGATATGCCCTACCAGGATATTTATGACACGTGGTGAGCGCTCGTATAATATTGGTACGAATAAAGAGATACCGCACGAGTTGGATCGTTAATTTTTTATTGAATACTTCCTTTTATCCTCTGTATTATTTTTCTTGAATTGAAAAAAAGAAAAAAAAAATCGAAAGCTATGCGGACTCGCGGACGAAATTATACACTTCGAGTTCGTCGGTAGAGCTGACCACGACAAAAAATTCAGAATAGAGGAGTAAAGACAACGAGGATGGGGAAAACTCGAACTTTCACGTTAATAAGAAAATTGCGGTGAGCTATAGAACGCGAATACTATCTATCAATCATCTACCCCTCCCCTCCCCCGCCGATATGATACTCATGACTATGAGAGAACAATTTCTCGATTCACGTTTTACTGAGGAATAACAATATTACGATCGATGGTATCGCTTGGTATTTACGGGTGTTTTTTTTTTTCAGTGAGATTAAAATTATCGAAAAAGAAGAGAATTGGTGAAATTGATGTAAGTGAATATTGATAATCGTGAAAACGTAAATTTGCATCGATTTTATCATTCAACCCCCTTAGTTACCTTTTTTTCTGTTCTATAAAATAAAAATGAACAACCCTTGCTAACGTTATTATCAATAGCTAAATATTTAACTCTTCAACACTCCTAATTACATTTTTTTTGTTCAAGCCTATAGGTCATACTATTTGGATATTATTTTGATGCCCGAATGAAATTTAACAACCCTTTGCTAACGTTATTATCAATAGCTAAATATTTAACTCTCCAGCACCCTCAATTACATTTTTCTTGTTCGAGTCTATAGATCATCCTATTTGGATATTATTTTGATGCCTAAATAAAAATTAACAACCCTTTGCTAACGTTATTATCAATAGCTAAATATTTAATCCTCCAACAATCTTAATTACATTTTTCTTGTTCGGGTCTATAGGTCATGCTATTTGGATATTATTTTGATGCCTAAATAAAAATTAACAACCCTTTGCTAACGTTATAATCAATAGCTAAATTTTTAGCCCTTCAACACTCTTAATTACATTTTTTTTGCTCGAGTCTATAGATCATACTATTTTGATATTATTTTGATGCCCAAATAAAAATTAACAACCCTTGCTAACGTTATTATCAATAGCTAAAGATTTAACCTTCCAACACTCTTAATTGCATTTTTTTTGTTCGAGTCTATAGATCATCCTATTTTGATATTATTTTGATGCCCAAATAAAAATTAACAACCCTAGATAACGTTATTATCAATAGCTAAATATTTAACCCTCCAACACTCTTAATTACATTTTTTTTGTTCGAGTCTATAGATCATCCTATTTGGATATTATTTTGATGCCTAAATAAAAATTAACAACCCTTTGCTAACGTTATTATCAATAGCTAAATATTTAACCCTCCAACACTCTTAATTACATTTTTCTTGTTCGGGTCTATAGGTCATGCTATTTGGATATTATTTTGATGCCTAAATAAAACTTAACAACGCTTTGCTAACGTTATTATCAATAGCTAAATATTTAGCCCTCCAACACTCTTAATTACATTTTTTTTGTTCGAGTCTATAGATCATCCTATTTTGATATTATTTTGATGCTCACATAAAAATTAACAACCCTTGCTAACGTTATTATCAATAATTAAATATTTTACGCTCCAGCATCCTTAATAAAATTTTTTTTGTCCGGGTCTATAGGTCATCCTATTTTGATATTATTTTGATGCCCAAATAAAAATTAACAACCCTTGCTAACGTTATTATCAATAGCCAAATATTTCACCCTCCAGCCACCTTAATTACATTTGTTTTTTTCATTCGGGCCTATAGGTTATCCTATTTGGATATTATTTTGATGCCCAAATAAAAATGAACAACCCTTTGCTAACGTTAGTATCAATAGCTAAATAATTCCAACCCCCAATCCCCTTAATTATAATTAAATACAATCTGCCGCAAAATTTTCTTCCCGTGAGTTAAAAAAAAGTACAAAATTTCGTTTGATACATCAGGTCCCATGCAGTAACTTCGAACATTTCGAATGGGCCTTATACCGATACCGGATGTAGCGTTCGAAATTTTCTATCGAGACAAAAGTGCGTTTAGCTGACTTTTTCCCACGTAGAAATTCCCTGTTTGTTTTTTCTTCGTCGCAGTCTATATGATCACAAGTGAAAGAGGTTATGCATATATATCTATATGTATATATATATACACACTTTTTTTTTCTAAAGTGCGTGTGTGCTTTATTACGTGTGCATGACTACAAAGATACCGGGTGCTTCGGGCTATACAAAGTGAAAGATATATCAGCGACAAAGCGGAGTCGCACATATTCCGAGTGAGAGTCTATACGAGGCAGGAGAATGCCACGCCTATATATGCGTCTCAAAAAAAATCCACACACAAATGCATATTTTACATTTATATGTACATTTTTGAGTTATTTAAAAATTTTATTAAATCACTTATTTATGTATGAGGGTATGTGGGTTTTTCAACTTTTTCCCCGAGGCACAAAGTACACAGGCGAACAAAAGTACCTCGTTGTCGGGCCGGTAAATGGAGCATTAAGAGAGCGAAAAAGAAGTGTTAAATTATTATTCATTTTTTTAATGTCAAATCCGTTGTATCTAAAAGGCAATTTGGTTTTTTCATCGGAATCTACACAGTTTCATGATGCGTGATGATTTTTTTCATTAAAAAATATTGAAAATTGCGGCAATGGCAGCAGGAAAACGACGAGACTCGATTGTCCGTCCGTCCGTCTGTCGACTTTTCACAGGACTCGAATTCCTAAACGGTTTAACCTATCAACTTGAAATTTGGCACGCAGCTACAGTGAAATGTTCCGAAGATGACCACCGAGTTATATATTGAAGAATATTTTTTTTTTTAATTCCGAGAGGCAAAGAAAATTTGAGATCGAAAAAAAAAATGCCTGTCCCGGCGAGTGGGGTATCGTTTGAAAGGGACGACGGATTGAAAAAATATTTCTTAATATTTTTTTCGTTCTTAACAATATCCATGAAAACGTTCGTTTTTTGTTTTTTTTCATAATTGCCCCCTTAATTTCGAAATTACTGCACAGAAAATTCTGAAATAATTCTGATATATGATGGCGTGCGGCAAGTTTCGAGGAAAATTATAGAAATATCGAAATTGTCATTGGTTTTCGATATACACGAGATTTAATGAAAACACCTAGTACCTGGCGAACGTTGCTAACGCGGTAATAAATGTTGACCTTACCTTGGTGCGATTAAGAGGATTAGAAAAGTCCCAGCCAGGCGCGACGAACAAGTATCCGCACTTCGAAATTTTTCTGGTAGCCTGGAAGCATAAATTAAAAAATCCAAATATAAATAAACATGTTTTAATTTCATTTTCATTATTCTTTTCAAATTATATTTTTCTTTTACGATAATGAAAAAAAAAAAAACAATAAAAATACTATTAAAAATCGATTTCTCAATATCATTTTACCGACAATAAAAACAAATCGAGAAAATAAATGCTTTGATCCGACTCGATAAAAATCAATGTTTAAAAAGAAAGCCTTAAAAACCCAAACAAAAAAACTAATTAAAAAAAAAATTACTTTTCCAATTACCATTCTAAAAATTCTGAAAACATTGCAACGGGAAATAAAAAAAAAATCGATTCACGAATTAAAATCTCCGTTGAATACAATAACACCATAAACGGACACAACATTTTTCGAAATAAAATTCGGAATAACACGAGAATGCTAAATATGTCTGGCGGCAAAATAAATTTTAACTGCTACCCCATGTTTATCATTAACTCGTTCTAACCCCTCTCAACATTCTTCCTCGTGTATTTAAGGGGTATGACCACGGTAGCGGTTATAGAATCGTGTGCACATTTAACAATTTTTTTTTCTATGAAGAAGTGATTAATTCATAAAACTAAGTACACATCTATTTAGTATAAATATCTAGCTATTGAAAGATTTTTTTTTTGTTTTTTTTTTTGTTACACAAAATGGTCGACTACTGCCAATTGCTTTTGGTATTTTTTTTTTTCCGCGGCGTGACATTTGGCGCCCACAATTTTTTACCAAGAACAAAAAAAAATTCTCTTTAATCTACACGAGAATACTAAGAGAAGTACGTACGGAATTTGAAAAATGTTATTTTATTCGAAAATTGTAGGCATCTGAGCTTAAAAGGTGAATTTCCCGTGGAAAATTTTCATACAAAACCGCTCATAAGATGGAAAGTTTTTAATTAATCAGAAATTCCGTAGTTAGTTCCCTGCGAGATGCAATAACAAACATAATTTTCAAATTTCAAGTCAATCGGATAAAAATTACCAAAGTTATTTATCACGCTGTGCGCTCGAGGTACTCTATGACCGTGCCAGAGTTAGGCTTGCGTTGTACGCTCAAAGTCGACGAAAAAAAAAATACTAATCACTACCTTAACTTAACTTAACTTATTTTTATGATGATAAAGCATCGTTTAAGCAGAAAAAAAAAACAATTTTTTGAAAATTATACCGTGGCCATGGTCCTTAAAAATAAAACGCTGTAAGAACGATAGAATTACAAAGAAAAAAAAAATAGGAGAGAACAAAAAATACTATGAAGACAGCGATATAAAGGTGCTAGTCGCGCCCTTTCATCATCTGAAAGGTTCATTAGCTCCCGGTCTGTACCCGAGCAGAACTTCTCAATGGATCATCATTTTATAGACACGAGGAACACGTACAGAAAAGTTTCTCAAAGTCCTCCTCCAGTGTGTGTGTCTGTGTATATATATTTTGCGATTGTATTTAACACGGTGTGGGTCTTTAATAATGCTGGCATGTGTTGACCAGCTTTATAACGTCATATTACGTGTTATTTTTTTTTTTTTTTTTACATTTTCATTCACCCATAATAACGCGTAACGAGTGTTACGAGATTCTTTAATGAGTGAGTACAATTTTTTTTTTTTTTTTTCCTATAATAATACAGGAGTGATAATGAGTGAGAAGATGAGAATAGGAGAGAGAGAGAGAAATGGTTTAATCGTAGCAGAAGTCGGTCGAGAAATTCTCCAACGAAATTAAGGAGGGAAATAGGGTTAGGACAGCGTTTTCTCAATGATTTTCACGAATTTTTTTATAGTATAAAAAATGAATATAATTTATTGAAACTTTGAGAATATTTTATACATATATTCAAGTATATACTATAAAATTTTTGAAGAATTTCATTGAAAAACACCGGAAATATTAGCGACCCCATATTGCAGGTCACAATCAGACTCAGCATTTTGCGTACATTCCGGAAGCCGCAATTTTCATCTGAAATCAAACGAGGTTGGAATTTACTTTTATTATATGTCTCTCTTCTATATGAACCTAAATGCTATGAAAAAAATATAAAATTGAATTTTTTACAGGGGTCAAAACAAAAAAGCATGATTTTTCGCCATTTTTTACAACTTTATTTGCAAAAAAAAAAATATTTTAAATAATGATAATCTTCCAATGTTAGGTTCATATAGAGCGCAATACTATGAGGAAAGTAACTGAACTTCTAGAACTAAAGAGCTACCCACGTTAATGGCTTATAACAATAGAACGAGTCGGAATTTTCATTTAAAATTTTCGGAACATATTTTTCAATAGTTTTACTAACAATTTATGAAATTGAAAAAAAAATCGATTTTTTGTACCGTCTAACCCTATTAAAAGGAATAAAAAGTTTAAAGCATATGTTTTATTTATTTTTTTATATTTTTTTTTGTTTTTTTCGTAGCTTTTTGGCAGAGTTCGTCATTTTGAACTTTGACATTTTGACATTGGCATCGAATTCAGCGAAAATTTAATATAACTCAAAAAAATTTCGAGGTATCAATTTTCATTAAAATCTTATATATTTTTCTGTTTGTTTTTTTTTTTGACAACTTGTTGAATCTGCCATTTTCGGGTGGGAGGTAATAAAAAGTTTAAAACGCTTTATTTTAGGAGAAAAAAAAATCGTATCGATAATCAAAAACGAAAAGATCCCAAGCATTTGTATGAAGATATAATTTTTTTTTTTTTTTTTTTTTTCGCAGAGGTTTTTGTCGCACATTTTGAATTTCGAAATTTTGACATTGTCATGGAATTCAGCGACCTCAAAAACTGCCCGATATCAATTTTCATTAAAATCTAAAATATTTTCGATTCAAGAACGAGTTATATCGAATCCGCCATTTTGGGGAGGGGGAGAATTAAGGGGGGAAATAGACGTTTTTATTTTTGGACATTGGATAATTTTTGGTGGAGTTATGATGTGGACGAGGAAGCGCCATGGTTTTCATCAGTAGTCCATTTATACCCGTAAAGAATAATGTTAATATTTGAAAAAGAACATTTTTTAAATTTTTTTTCTTATAGTTGGGAAGTTAATTAAAAATGTAAAATGAAAAATTTAATTTTTTTTTCACCATATAAGCTTTATAATAATTTTTTAAATTTGCTCGGTTTTCAACGCGCGTCGCGTCGAATCTTCGCCACTTCGTTACTTCTGTTAAAACAAAAGAATTGAAGAATTCAATCGGATTAGAAAAATCGACAACATCAACTTCGCGAGATAGAAGACAAAACAAAACCATGCTGTCCGAGTCACGATCAATTTTCCAAAATAACTTGTATTTATTCATAAAAACTCGAAATTACCGATTTTAGTTTGTCTGCCTTGAAATGGCCATATATGTTACATTAAGAACATATATATATATGTTATATCGTAGAAGAGCTCACAGGGTGTGGATGGGGGGAGAGGAAGAGAGAGAGAGAGAGAGAGAAGCTGATGGGTTACCGGTGCATAGGTTTTTTAAGGGCGGAGCAGTGTCGATCTACCTGAGTATCAGCGAGGAGATGGAGCCGAGAGCAAAAGATAGAAGGAGAAAAGAGCGACCGGTCAGCGGCGGGCATTCTATTAATAATCTATATAGGATCCATGGACCTCAATTTTAATAATAGAAAAATATATAAGATTTTAATGAAAATTGATACCTCGAAATTTTTTTGAGTTAAATTAAATTTTCGCTGAATTCGATGCCAATGTCAAAATGTCAAAGTTCAAAATGACGAACTCTGCCAAAAAGCTACGAAAAAACAAAAAAAAATATAAAAAAATAAATAAAACATATGCTTTAAACTTTTTATTCCTTTTAATAGGGTTAGACGGTACAAAAAATCGATTTTTTTTTCAATTTCATAAATTGTTAGTAAAACTATTGAAAAATATGTTCCGAAAATTTTAAATGAAAATTCCGACTCGTTCTATTGTTATAAGCCATTAACGTGGGTAGCTCTTTAGTTCTAGAAGTTCAGTTACTTTCCTCATAGTATTGCGCTCTATATGAACCTAAAATTGGAAGATTATCATTATTTAAAATATTTTTTTTTTTGCAAATAAAGTTGTAAAAAATGGCGAAAAATCATGCTTTTTTGTTTTGACCCCTGTAAAAAATTCAATTTTATATTTTTTTCATAGCATTTAGGTTCATATAGAAGAGAGACATATAATAAAAGTAAATTCCAACCTCGTTTGATTTCAGATGAAAATTGCGGCTTCCGGAATGTACGCAAAATGCTGAGTCTGATTGTGACCTGCAATATGGGGTCGCTAATATTTCCGGTGTTTTTCAATTAAATTCTTCAAAAATTTTATAGTATATACTTGAATATATGTATAAAATATTCTCAAAGTTTCAATAAATTATATTCATTTTTTATACTATAAAAAAATTCGTGAAAATCATTGAGAAAACGCTGTCCTAACCCTATTTCCCTCCTTAATTTGGTTAGACGGTTCAAAAAATCGATTTTTTTTTTATTTCATAAATTGTTAGTAAAACTATTGAAAAATATGTTCCGAACATTTTTAATGAAAATTCCGACTCGTTCTATCGTTATAAACCATTAAAGTGAGTAGCTCTTCTTCAGGCCCCGAGCGCGCCACGTGTTTCAAACGCGTTTTTCTGGAAACGACTTTTTTTGAACTTGCGTACACGCTAGTTTAAAAATTTTTCAACCGATCGTTTTGAAAATTGGCAGTTACTTTCTTCGCGTTTTCTCAAAAATTTTCATGAATTTTTTTATAGTATAAAAAATGAATATAATTTACTGAAACTTTGAGAATATTTTATACATATATTTAATTATATACTATAAAATTTTTATAAATATATTTAAGTATATACTATAAAATATTAGCGACCCCATATTGCTTGTTTTTCTTGGTACTATTTTTTCAAACGCGTTTTTCTGAAAACGACTTTTTTTTAACTTGCGTACACGCTAGTTTGAAAAGTTTTCAACCAATCGTTTCGAAAATTTACAGTTACTTTCTTTATAGTATTGCGCTCTGTATGAACCTAAAATCGGAATATTATCATTATTTAAAATAATTTTTTTTTTGCAAATAAAGTTGTAAAAAATGGGAAAAAATCATGCTTTTTTGTTTTGACCCCTGTAAAAAATTGAATTTTCTATTTTTTTCATAGCATTTAGGTTCATATAGAAGAGAGACATATAATAAAAGTAAATTCCAACCTCGTTTGATTTCAGATGAAAATTGCGGCTTCCAGAATGTACGCAAAATGCTGAGTCTAATTGTGACCTGCAACATGGGGTCGCTAATATCTGCGGTGTTATTCAAGAAAATTCTTCAAAAATTTTATAGTATATACATAAATGTGTGTATAAATTATTCTCAAAGTTTCAATAAATTATATTCATTTTTTATACTATAAAAAAATTCATGAAAATCATCGAGAAAACGCTGAGCTAACCCTATTTCCCCCTTTATGTTAAAAAAAAACTTTTTGTCTCTCGTTCGGCAACGAAAAATCGTATCGGAATATCCCAAACGATATATTCCTCGAAATGCTTTTCCGCTCGTATAAAAAATAATAATATTCAGATCATAAAATTCTAGCTTCCATTCTATTTTTTTTTAATATTTATATTTTAAAACACGCAATTGCCACAATTTTTTGGATATCGATGTGAATTTTTTTTTAATGATCGTAGAGAAATTTCCAACAATCGGTCGTTTGAAATTTTCACGCCAAGATTATTTGTTCAATAAATAAGAAAAATACATATTTTTTCCCGTTTATTAATCACCGGGCCCCTTTGAGAAAACCACCTGAAGAGTTCGACGTCCCTTTTTATTCTTCGTGTACTTCGATGCCTTTAATTATTTATTTTTTTATTTTTTTTAATACTTTACTAATATTTCGTAGACCCGTAAAAGTTACGTACAAGTGTGCATGTGTTCGTATGGGAGGGAAAAAAAAAAGAAATTGTGGAGTTCGTAAAGAATAGACAAAGCCTCGACGGATTACCTACTAGCAATTAGAGGCTAATTGTGTTATTAATATTATTATCAGAGTCTGTAAAAGACCGAGGGCGAGTTACGTGTATATGTATGAATTGTTGTGTGTGTCGAGAAACAAGTTAGTTTTACCACGTAACACGTGTTTAAGATTGTAAAAAAAAAACATATATGTGTGTATATATCCAGGTGGTATTAAAACGATCTTCTTGCCTTATCCTATGCTCCGCCGGGACTGGGTGATTCATCGAGTCGTGGGAAGAAAAAAAGAATATATATATATATATATATATATATATATGTGTATGTGTGTATATAGATCCGAACACGCGAGAGAGATGATGAAAAATTATAGACGCGAACCTCGAAAGTGCGTTCACCCACTGATTTTGCGGAGGGAATTTCGTTAACCTCGTTTTGCTAGTGGTTTTGTTGAAATCTTAATTTAGATGACGGATCAGTAACCTCTGAAACCTTCGCGCATTAATTTTCATGAGAATTTGAGCTTTTTGAGATTTTTTGTCATCGAAATCGAATTCAGCGACCTTAGTTACCCCCAAGTACCAATTTTCATAAAAATCAAATGTATTTTAGTTTCTGGGCAGCTATGTTGCGTGCGCCATTTTTAATTTCAAAGTTTAGTCATTGAAATCGGATTCAGCGACCTTAATAACCCCCAGGTAACAATTTTCGTAAAAATCAAATATATTTCAGTGTTTTGGGCACCTATGTTGAGTCCGCCATTTTGAATTTCAAAGTTTAGTCCTCGAAATCGAATTCAGCGACCTTAATAACCCCCAGGTACCAATTTTCATAAAAATCAAATGTATTTCAGTGTTTTGGGCAGCTATGTTGAGTCCACCATTTTGGAATTCAAAGTTTAGTCCTCGAAATCGAATCAGCGACTTTAATAACCCCCAGGTACCAATTTTCATAAAAATCAAATGTATTTTAGTGTTTTGGGCAGCTATGTTGAGTCCGCCATTTTGAATTTCAAAGTTTAGTCCTCAAAATCGAATTCAGCGACCTTAAAAACCCCCAGGTACCAATTTTTATAAAAATCAAATGTATTTTAGTTTTTAAGCAGCTATGTTGAGTCCGCCATTTTGAATTTCAAAGTTTAGTCCTTGAAATCGAATTCAGCGACCTTAATAACCCCTAGGTACCAATTTTCATAAAAATCAAGGTATTTTAGTGTTTTGGGCACCTATGTTGAGTCCGCTATTTTGAATTTCAAAGTTTAGTCATTGAAATCGGATTCAGCGACCTTAATAACCCCCAGGTACCAATCCTCATAAAAATTAAATATATTTTAGTATTTTGGGCACCTATGTTGAGTCCGCCATTTTTAAGTTCAAAGTTTAGTCCTCGAAATCGAATTCAGCGACCCCCCCAACCCCTAGGTACCAATCTTCATAAAAATCAAATATATTTCAGTTTTTTCGGCAGGTATGTTGAGTCCTCCATTTTGAATTTCAAAGTTTAGTCATTGCAATCGAATTCAGCGACTTTAATAACCCCCAGGTACCAATTTTCATAAAAATCAAATGTATTTTAGTGTTTTGGGCACCTATGTTGAGTCCGCCATTTTGAATTTCAAAGTTTAGTCCTCGAAATCGAATTCAGCCACCTTAATAACCCCCAGGTACCAATCTTCATAAAAATCAAATGTATTTCAGTTTTTTCGGTAGGTATGTTGAGTCCTCCATTTTGAATTTCAAAGTTTAGTCATTGAAATCGGATTCAGCGACCTTAGTAACCCCCAGGTACCAATTTTCATCAAAATCAAATATATTTCAGTGTTTTGGGCACCTATGTTGAGCCCGCCATTTTGAATTTCAAAGTTTAGTCATTGAAATCAGATTCAGCGACCTTAATAACCCCCAGGTACCAATTTTCATAAAAATTAAATGTATTTCAGTGTTTTGGGCAGCTATGTTGAGTCCGCCATTTTTAATTTCAAAGTTTAGTCATTGCAATCGAATTCAGCGACTTTAATAACCCCCAGGTACCAATTTTCATAAAAATCAAATGTATTTTAGTGTTTTGGGCACCTATGTTGAGTCCGCCATTTTGAATTGCAAAGTTTAGTCCTCGAAATCGAATTCAGCCACCTTAGTAACCCCCAGGTACCAATTTTTATAAAAATCAAATATATTTTAGTTTTTGGGCAGCGATGTTGAACCCGAGATTTTGAATTTCAAAGTTTAGTCATTAAAATGGAATTCAGCAACCTCGATAATCCTCAGGTATTGTTTTTCATTAGAATCAAATAAATTCAAGTTTTCAGTCAGCCATGTTGATTCCGCCATTTTGAATTTCAAAATTTCAACATTGTATTTGCAGTCAACGACTTCAAAAGCTTCATTGAACGAATTTTCATAAAAATCACGCGATTTCCCAAATTTTTTTTGTCCACACTAAGTCCGCCATTTTGAATTTCAAAGTATTGCAGCTGAAATCGAAATCAGTAAACGAAAAAATCTGTAGGTACAAATTTTCAAATACCCTTATCGCGTAAAAGACGAGCCCTTCTTTTGTTCCTCACTCAGCCATTTTGAATTGCATCCGCCATTATGAATTTCAAACCATAAATTCCCAGTCAGTGAAGATTCGATATTAAATCTTGCATCGAAAATTAACCGTTCAACCCGAAGTATGATTATCGACCCCTGTCGACCCTGAACTTCGCCGCTGGATGTCTCGAAGTGTTTGTTTTGTTTTGTTGTTCCTTTTTTGTGTACGTGATTCCGCCACAAGCCGAGGCGATGAAAGGCACGGGAGATAATCGAGTGGGAGGTAAATGATTATTAATGGGCCTTAAAGACGGTTTCGAGAAGTAATAAAAAAAAAGAGGGAACGAAGGGTAAACGAGAAGAATATGAAAAATTATCGTCAGATGTACACGTTCTAGTTATCTCTCAATCCATTCGACTACTTTTCGGACGTAAAAAAAAAACAAGAACACACCTCTCTCATATTATTACAGTGACCTTAATGCGCGAAATAACGAAATCAAAGAGTCGTTAAAACAAAAATAAAAAATAAATAGAAACGATCACACTCGATCGTCATTTCTGTGATATGGTCAACTTTTAACCACGCTCCGTTTAACGGCTTTCCGTCCGGTCAGGAACGATTTCCGGTCTCGCATCGTTGTGTGCATGACTGTAAAAGTACGACACACTTTTGTACATCAAAGTATTCCATGCATGGAGGATTCGGGGGAGGGGGTACGGGTAATGTCTGCATAGCGGGCAATCGGCGCACCGTCACACCGGCCATTAACAATTGAACTTCCGGGTCTCGTAACTCGGCCATTCGATCGTCAAATCGAAAAAAAAAAAAATGTCTTTGCTCCGTGCGCACGTTTGATGTCGTAATTGATCGAACGTGATGACTGTGCTGCTTTTACTCGTATCAGAGGAATTTTTATATTTTTTGATATACCGTCGTTGTTTTTAGGACGAAGAATGACCCAATTGTGAAATTCACGGAGGCAGAATAAAAATCATCATTGAGACATTACAAAATTCATTGTGTATCACTGAAAAATCCTACTGAAAAGTTTTTAAGCTCACAGTTCGCCAGCTCTCAACGTCAAAACTTCAATTCAAAATGGCCAATTTCCCGGAGAAATTGTAACGACAATTTTTGTAAATGTCACCGATTTCGTACTCGTTGGAAAAATTTCTAAATCAATAACACAAAAATCGCATTCGACGTTGTAAAAAAAAAAATTTCCATGAAGGAAAATTGCCTCGAGAGTCCAATCTAACGGTTTGCGATCGCGAAACGTGGACGTATTAAATAACTGTAAGGAAAAAGAAAGAAGAAAAAAAGTTTGCGCGAGAATAATGCGAAAAGTTAGTAACGTCGTTAAAAATTCTCGACGAGGCGAACGAGCGCGTATCCGTCGAGGCTGTTGAATCTTCTTCGCGGTCTCGCGCGCGTCCCTAACGAAACGAGCGGCGAGATACATTAGCGCAATTAACGCAAAACTATATAATATTGCCTGCGGAACGTGAGGGGCGCGCGGAGTGGGTGGGGGGAGAAGAGGAATGAATAGATGCGAGAGTCCTCGTTAGAAAACAATCGGAGCGTGTCTTGGGCGAGGTCGAAGGGAGGGAAGAAAAAATTGTGTCTGTTATTATAAACTGCACATATTTACGAATCTTGCGCACGCATATATATATATGTACGTATATATATATAGCGTTCGTAAAGAGAGCCAATCGGAAATTGCTCCGTTACGTATTAGGCACTTATGTACAGATACTTATTATACGCTTGTATAATGCGGCAAAGCCCGTTAGGAACCGCTGCATTAGAGCATCACGTCTGATGCGGCTTGCGGCACTTCACTGTAAACGGCACCGTGTACGTGCGTGCCCTCGCCGCGTATTATCTGTATTTTGATTTTAAAACACTAAACGGTCATTAGAACGGAAAAAAATGGGGATGGAGTATTAAGAACGTGGAGAGCACATTGACGCGTTTATTTCACGGTTTTGCGAGAATTAAAATGAACGAAATAATTTGTATGATCAAATTAATGTTAATTAATGTTAATTAATGTGAATTAATATGAATTCGTGTGAATTGATGTGAATCAATGTTAATTGGAATGATTTAGACCAAAAAATAAATAAAAATCGTTATCACTTCGAGGGAGGTGAACATTTTTTATTGACGATAAATTGCATAGCTTGGTTCAATTATCAATTGCCGGTGAATCGATGCTAAAAATAATTATGCAAATTATTAATCAAGTTATCGATGATAATAACGATATGCATCTATTGTTCACAGAAGGTTTATGCTCAAAGTTTGTTAACGACTTTTATTTCGTTAGTCGCACCGGCAGTTTAGCCATTTCTGAAGTCTTTGGCATACTGCGGGTATCTAGCGACTCCGGGATTTCAGCAGTGTCTATTATCACGGAGTGATAATAGACACTGCTGGAACTCCGGAGTAGTTCCAGCCTAAAACCTTGTCTATTATCACTCCGTGATAATAGACAAGGTTTTTGTCGGACCGGTGTTCTAGCTACAGTCTGACTGTAGACAGTCCGGGATTCTAATCGCTCCGTGGTTTTAGGGACTCCGGGATTCTAGCTTTATTTTTACTCCGGTTCTCTAGCTACTGTCTACCATATACTATAGCGACTCCGGGATTTTAGATACTCCGGCGTTTTAGCTACTCTCAGATTATAGTCGCTCCCGGCTTATCAATCACTCCGGGATTCTAGACAATCCGAAGTTCTGGAGACTCCGGAGTTTTAGATACTCCGGGATTCTATATACGTCGGAATTGTACACTCCGTGTGTCTAGCCACTCCGGAATTCAACTCACTCCGACCCTCTACAGACGCTCCGTGAGTCCGTTTGACAATATAGACACTGTCATTCAAACTACACCATGAGTATAGTCATTTCGTGCGTATAGTCATCCCGCTAGTACAGTCACTCTGCGTGTGTAGTCACTCTGCGAATATAGTCATTCCGTGGGTATGGTCATATCGTGAGTATGGCCATACCGTGAGTATAGCTAATCCGAGCGTGTAGTCACTTCATCAGTATAGTCGTTTAATAAGTATAGTAATTCCTTAAGTATAGTCATATCCTGAGTAAAATCCTTCCGTAAGTATAGTCACACCCTGAGTATAGTCATATCGTGAGTATTGCCATACCGTGAGTATAGCCACTCCGAGCGTGTAGTCACTCCACCAGTATAGTCGTTTACTAAGTATAGTCATTCCTTGAGTATAGTCATATCCTGAGTAAAATCCTTCCGTAAGTATAGTCACACCCTGAGTATAGTCATATCGTGAGTATGGCCATACCGTGAGTATAGCCACTCCGAGCGTGTAGTCACTCCACCAGTATAGTCGTTTACTAAGTATAGTAATTCCTTAAGTATAGTCATATCCTGAGTAAAATCCTTCCGTAAGTATAGTCACACCCTGAGTATAGTCATATCGTGAGTATGGCCATATCGTGAGTATAGCCACTCCGAGCGTGTAGTCACTCCACCAGTATAGTCGTTTACTAAGTATAATCATTCCTTAAGTATAGTCATATCCTGAGTAAAATCCTTCCGTGAGTATAGTCACACCCTGAGTATAGTCATCCCGTGAGGATATTTACTGCGAACGTGTAGTCACTCATTCCGCGCGTGTAGTCACTACGTATAGTCGATCCGTAAGTATAGTCATTTCGTAAGTATGGCCATTCCGTGAGTATAGTTATACCACGCGTGTAGTCAATCGGTGAGTATAGTCACTCCGTGATTTTAGTCACTATGGCTAAAATGACGGCGTAACAACACGTTCCTCCGGGACCGCAGATAACCCGGGAATTTAGCGATTATTGGCTTCCGGTGATACAAACAAAACTCGATAAATCCAGAAGTATGAATAGATAAAGAACTAGGGTCCCGTCGTGACGTAAAAAAAACTTCAGAACTCATATTGTAACGTTCTACCTGCGTAGTTGGTTGCAAACTTTTCTCGGATAATTTTCTACGGAACCTGTACTATCATACGCGTGTCGCTCTCTCTCTCTCTCTCTCTTTCTCTCCTCCCGGCTGCGAGGAAAAGCCTGAGGGCCTGAGAGAGATAACGAGAGTATATAGAAGTTGCCCTGCGCCTCTGGGCAACGAACCTGGAGCCAGGAATCCCCCGTATGTGTGTGCGTTTGTGTGTGTACGTTGCGAGAGAAGCTCATCGGGTTCTCGTGTGTGTACCTCACCGGGTCTACATATATACATTATGGCCAATGGTGGAATTGCACCGCGTGGTGAACATCGCGGACAGCGAGTCCCACGCGTCTCGTCGACTCTCATATCGTGTGCCGCTCTTTTGCCGCTGTGGGGGTTTGGCTCCCAACCGCCATCACACATAAAACCCCATATACATACTATATATCTAACCACATCCGGTTTCTGTGTGTTTGTGTGTGTGTGTGTGCGGGAGCAAAAATTCTGTACTTGCACAGAAGTGCATGTTTCCGCACGTTTATCAAGCATCGGTTACACAAACACATACACATTTGATGAGGAAAAGAGACAGCGCCCATCTATGCAGCATCCATCGAACTATATGCCTCCTCGTATAGCAACTCTGGTACAAACACGAGAAACAAGCATCGATTCTGATCTCTTACGAGAAGCTACGGGAGGGTGAGGAACTCCCTGTGTATCAGGTGGAGTACCGCGGGCGCAGTCAATGAGATGATTGAGGCGACAAAGCATTAACTGGCGATTTAAAGTTCGACATTTCCGTCAATTCTTACTTCCTCATGTGAGAAACCTTTTTTATCGTTATAAAAAATGTCAAGTTATCATTGTCAATGTTTAAACTGTGCCAAAACATCGGAAAATCACGTCTAAAAAAAAGTGGCCATGCGCGAGTGGCTGTCATAGGCTCCAAAAATACAATTTGCTGTAACTCGCGAACGACTCGACCGATTTCGTGCAAACTTTGCGAAAATTTTGGGCATGATATCACCATTGTTCGCTGCAATTTCCATTGGAATTACTCGAGATTTGGAAATTTTACGGGATTTTGCAATTTTCGAAAATCGCGTCCGATCCCGCTGGCTCCCGGTTAATGTGCAGTTATCGAATAGAAACTTTTAACATGAAAGGTTTAGGGGACAGGGATGATTGGTATTGAATGTCGCGAGAAGAGCTTGTTGTATTTGGATTTTATAAAATTTTAAATTTTTCGACAAATCCTTGAGTTTGATTTATAATATGTATTTTCCAAAGTTTTCGGGCTTATGGAAGTCATTTTCCGTTCACGGATAGAGTATTAATTGAAGAATAATTGGTATTGAATTTGGCCCGAATCTCTGAAAGGCTTAAGGTTTTATTAATAATGTTATTTCTTCGAATTTTTTACTTATTTTCGAAACTTTGTGATGGTGGATTTTTTTTCGACTTTTCCATGTCAAATCGGGCAAGATGTGCCAACTCTCTTTGTGCAAAATTCAAATGTCTATATTACGTTAACGATTTGCGCTACAACGCTGCAATTTGGCACACACTATGATTTTACTTATTGTGATTTTTCTAGAAATTTATGAAGTTTCAATTTTACGAAAGAAACGATATCTTTCACAATTTTGGCTTCCTAATATAGAAAAAGCTTTTTCTGGCAACTCGCAATTTTCAACTGGTGTTTGAATATGTTTAAATTAATGAAAGAAAGAAAAAAATCAAAATTTTATAAAATCCTTTATCCATTCCGTCGATTCTCACAAAATTTCGTTAAAATATTTTCAAACGTCAGTTTTTGATTGTGAAAAAAGACATACCGCGTTGATTATGCTTGAAGGCTTACGGGGGGAAAGAAAAAAAATAACTCGCTAATATTCGCAACTATATAAGACACGTGAGTTTTGTGCACTTACATGCGCGCGCGGGGGTATAATTGCGACGTAGGTGGAAGCGCTTCCTTTCTCGCGGAAACACCGGGCGTGAGAACGGGCTTAACGTCGACGCCCTTTTACACATATATACAACGTGTGCACACCCGAGGTTTATGATCTCGGCGCATAAATATGAAATATCACAATTTCAGATCGCGGATGACTTAAGGTAGTAGTATGGTAACTTAAGCCGATTTAGGTAGTAGTACGCTACTTTGGTTTTATTTTTTATTTTAAATAATCAAAACCGGAAATATCGGTGCTCAACGCCAGACAACTATTTTTTGGAAGACCTCCAGGAGATCGTCTACAGGAGCAGTGTAAATCAATATTTTTGAAATAAAAAATGCCGTTATAAAGTTAAAAGCTATCGCTACATTTATTAATACTTCTTGTATTTGTCAACTAAAATCCCTTTTCAGAAACAAATCGTTAAAAAACGACTTTTTTTGGCCTTGCAACTGCGTATAACCCGTTAAGGAAGGAAATAGGGTTGACGGTGCAAAAAATCGATTTTTTTTTTATTTCAAAATTGTTAATAAAACTATTGAAAAACATGTTCCCAAAATTTTAAATGAAAATTCCGACTTGTTCTATTGTTATAAGCCATTAAAGTGAGTAGCTCTCCTTCAGGCCCCGAGCGTACTATTTTTTCAAACGCGTTTTTCTGAAAACGACTTTTTTGAACTTGCGTAAACGCTAGTTTGAAAATTTTTCAATCAATCGTTTCGAAAATTGGCAGTTACTTTCTTCATAGTGTTGCGCTCTATATGAACCTAAAATCGGAATATTATCATTATTTAAAATAATTTTTTTTTTGCAAATAAAGTTGTAAAAAATGGCAAAAAATCATGCTTTTTTGTTTTGACCCCTGTAAAAAATCCAATTTTCTATTTTTTTTTATAGCATTTAGGTTCATATAGAAGAGAGACATATAATAAAAGTAAATTTCAACCTCGTTTGATTTCAGATGAAAATTGCGGCTTCCAGAATGTACGCAAAATGCTGAGTCTGATTGTGACCTGCAATATGGGGTCGCTGATATCCTCGGTGTTTTTCAAGGAAATTCTTCCAAAATTTTATAGTATATACTTAAACATATGTATAAAATATTCTGAAAGTTTCAATAAATTATATTTATTTTTTTACTATAAAAAAATTCATGAAAATCATTGAGAAAACGCTGTCCTAACCCTACTTCCCCCCTTCAACTCGCGATCGACACGTGTCGAATTAAAACCCGAGACCCCACTTCCTCGGGTCAATCAAACCCAATGACCCATTATTGCCAACGGTAAAACCGAGATAACCTCCAAATTACGGAGTAAAGATCGATTCCAGTTGTTGTCAAGTAGTGCGAGGGGCAATTAAAATGAAAAAAAAAGAACAATTGAATAAACAATACCGTCTAATTTCGAGTAATTATCATTTTATAATGAAAATAAATACTTTTACGAGTAAAAATTGATAATCATTAAATGAGAAAAAGTATTTAAAATAGTTTCTCATTGAAAAGTCAGCCCCATCCCTGTTCCCAAGATGTCGATCATTATCGATGGTCATAATGTACGAAGATCGAACAAAAGTAAATAAATAAAAACAAGAACAAAGCTCGAAGCCAACGTTGATTATCCTTGGGCGTGCATAAGGTCGACACGCAAGTACTCTAGGTCGCGATATGCAACATAAACACGATCGTGATGCGCACTGGCTTGGGTTAGTTACAAAGAGAGCGCGCGCGCGCGCGTTTTCGAATGATGACTGGGGCCGAGCCTTCTTTATAGCAAAGAAAGATCGTGACTGCGTTCATCGGGGGCACAGTTTCTGTTCCTGTATACTGGGTCTGTGCCTCCGGCAAGCGAAATATATCATACGTAGTGATGAAAAATGACCGTGATCTGCCGGTAAAATTACCGTGTCGAGACATAATTTCATTTCGTTCAAATATTTCAAGCTGTAACACCACTCTAGCGGCAGAAAAAAAGGCCTAACTTTGACGATTTATTTTGGATGTATGAAAAAAGAAATAGGTTTTCTTTTCAGAGGGTTTATTTAACACATAGTGAAGTATGAAAAAAAAAATTTTTATGATCATTTCGATACAAAATGGCGGCGGCAGAGCCCATCTTGAAAGTCGTCTTTTTTTTAAAACACTTTCACGGGAGGACGGTTTTCTCGTAAAGTATAAGACTTGGAACAAAAAACTAAATTTTTTTATAATCTATATACTATTAGCTATGAGAGTACGTAGGGTTTTTTTTTTAAATCAATTTTTGTAGAAATGGTGCACTTTTGAAAAAATGAATCGATATTTTGCCAAAAAAAAGCGGTAAATTGTTTGTAAAAAAAAAAAGCTTAAGCTAAATCAAAAAACGGCTACGTACGCCGATGGAGAATGTAATTGTGAAGCTACAATCAAAATTTCAAATCGATCAATGCAACGGTGTTCAAGTAATACGTCCTCCCAGGTTGAAAAAGATGATTTTCAAGATGGCCTCTGTCGCCGCCATTTTTAATAAAAATGATAAAAACAAATTTTTTCTTCATACTTCAATATGTGCTAAACAAACACTCTGAAAAGAAATCCCATCCCTTTTTTCATACTCTCAAAATAAATTGTCAAAGTTAGGCCTTTTTTCTGCCGCTAGAGTGGTTTTACCCTTCAACGCGAAATGACAATTATTTTTTTCGTCGGTCATTTGACCATCCCTCCTAGAGTCCAATGACGCTCAACTATATAATCGGAAAATGACGGACTTTTTATTTTTTTTTCAAATCCTAATATCCAAAACAATGAAAAGAAAATGAAAAAAAAAAATTAAAAACCCATGTTAAGATAGTAGTCTGGTAACTTAAGCCGAGTTTCATGTCTTTTTTGGAGGGCGTTTTTTTGTAGGAAAATAAAAATGAATCGTTTTGGATATTTAGGATGTTTTTATTTACATATTAAAGATACAAAAAAAAATTTGTTTGAACAAATTTAATAGTTTATTATTATTATTATTATTGATCGAAGTTGGCACCTCGAAAAAAAAGTGCGTGGGTGGCCCCGGTGATTTTGGCTCTTGATGTTATCTGAAATAAAAAATTCTTGATAATTCTTAATCCACAGACATGTCATTCTGGTCGGAATTACTGAAGTTGAATTTCATGGATAAATAACAAAATGGCAAACTTTGGAAAAATAAGTCCGTTTATTTTGCCCGCCATTTTGTTATTTATCCATGAAATTTAACTTCAGTAGTTCCGATCAGAATGACATGTCAATAGATTAAGAATTATCAAGAATTTTTGATTTCAGATAACATCAAGAGCCAAAATCACCAGGGCCACCCACGCGCTTTTTTTTTCGAGATGCCAAATTCGATCAATAATAATAATAATAATAAACTATTAAATTATTTCAAAAAAAATTTTTTTTGTATCTTTAATATGTAAATAAAAACATCCAAAACATCCAAAACGATTCATTTTTATTTTTCTACAAAAAAACGCCCTCCAAAAAAGACATGAAAATCGGCTTAAGTTACCAGACTGCTACGTAGTCTGCTACCAGTTTCTGAGGACTGGTAGCAGAATTGAGTCGAACAATAATTTTGCCGACATTTTATAACTCGTCGAATACCCGAAAATGTATGAAATATCATTAATAAAAGTTCAACAGGCCGCCATTTTGTCAAAAAATTTTTTCAAGTACCAATTCTGCTACCAGTGCTCAGAATACTCATACAGATTGAGAATATATATATATTTTTTTTCTTCACATGCATACAATATCGTCCAGAGTGGGCGCCGATTGAGGCGGCTTTCGGCGCACCATGTAACAACAAGGCCAAAAATTACATGAAAATATTGAAAATAATTTTTTTTTTTAACGTACAAGTATTCTCTAAGGATCAATAAATGCACGTGTAAATTTTCATCAAGACAACTTCAACGGTTTCAAAATTATTGCACATTAGAAATGACGTCAAAAATCTCGCTCTAGACCAGACTACCGCGTTAAGAAGTAGAATATTAGAATTTTCGCTTTTTCTTTTTGTTACCCCGATCCGATATTTTCATTTTTTCGTAAATATCAACATTTCACCGTCGCCTTAAGATTTTTACTTGTCAAGAAAATTGACAAGCCTCCCCGGTAACATAATTATTATCGGTAGCTAAATAATTCGATGAAAGAAGGGGCGGGGGTGGGGGGCACTTAACTGTAAATTGTGAATGATTAATCGCACAAATTTTTTTTTTTCGTTCGCTTGAACTTTGAACACTCGCCAACCCGATTTACCGTTGTATTTCCATATGAAGATAGATATCTTATATACATATATATATATATATATATATATATATATATACATATATATATATATATATATATATATATATATATATAAAGAGGTTTGGGTTCATTAAGACGTTGCCCCAAAGATTCCTAAGGCCCAACAACGGGGAGACGGAAGTGGCTCGGCGCGTACGACGAAGAATGTCATCAAGGCAAAGGTCTTCTTTATGCATAATGTATGTGACAAACGTTGTATAGTGCCAGTCGGGAACGTGTGTACAACGTGAGCGCGTGCGGAGAAAGAAAAAAAAACGAAAAATCCTTCTAAAACGGCGTTGTTTGAAATGATGTGGGGCTAAGGTAGCGCCAAATCGATCTATTTGGTAATCCTCACCCATCAGAGATTTGGTAAACAATTTTTTATACTTTCGTTACCAGCCTCAAAAGGAGAGCAGTATTTTTCTGGATTTTTTTCCTGAACCGCTATTTAGCAATGATGGGAAAAAAAAATTACTTTGTTATTGAAAACAAAACTGTCCCATTTTGTCCCCTTTTTTTTAATTTCTCAAACGGAATTTAATTCTGTACACGAGCAATGATCCACGTTCTATGTGCGTGACAGTATGGCTTACGGTATACACATCGTGCTTCATCATCAAACGACACACATCGACAACCACATCCACGTCCACACACACACGCATACCGGGACCTGCTTCGCAACACCTCACTCCAGCTGGGTGCCAAATTTCGTGGTGATAGGTTGAAACGTTCGGGAGTTAGAGGCCTGTGACGGACGGACAGTCGGAAGGACAAAAGGTCGAAGGAATCTTCGGGCAAACGGACGGACAGACGGACGGATAATTGAGTGTCAACATGAGGGTTCCGGTTTGGCGATAAGGAATCCTAAAAGCTGGGCATACATGACGCTTTAGCTCATGGGAATTACTAACATTGAAATGATGCTTTCCCTTGCTCTCACGTTACGATCTTGTGTTAGGTCGAATGCTCTTCCTCTAGCTCTCTCGCTCTCTATGCTGTATTTCTCTTCCTCGTCCACCCTCCACTACGCGAGCATTGAAAGACACACGTACATTACTGGCGGGCCTGGTAAGGTTGAAGGTCCCAACCTCGCTCGTTCACTGACACGGCCTCGGTCCAGGCCCGATGCTCTTTTACGGCAAGTACTGTTACTGACACAGTGGCACGCTTCTCTTCGATATCTCGCTCTCTCTCTCTCTCTCTCTCTCTCTTTCTCTTCCTGTGCCTTCGCTTACTGTTCTCTTCCTCTCTCCCTTTCTCAAGACTCAAACGAGTCTCCGACTCGTCCTCGCGTTGTTCGTTGTGGTCCGAACTTTTACCATGCGCGTACTGACTAATGGTAAACTCGAGGGTAACTTGTATTAGCCATTTTTCGTTCAGGATATCCTGTCAGAAGTCACTAGATGGTCACCGTTATAACCGAGGTGGACAAACGTTCATTGACGGAACGTAGAAACGTTATCCAATCGCCCCATCAAAAGTATCCGAACTATGTATTTTGCTGGCCAACTAGGAAAATTAGGAAGGGATCAGTGTACGACACGCGGCTAACTTATGCCAAACAGTGTTTACAGGAAGGCTTGGCTCAGATTTCAACGCTCAATTCAGGAAGCTATTGCTCATTTGGGATTTAACTCTGAAGTTAGAACGGAAAGGTTGGTTTGAGACTCGGGTCGTAATTTAGAAGGTGAGGCTCGGTTTAATGCTTGGGCATTTGATAGTACGGATTTCTAAATGCAAATTAAGTTTAAAGTCGATTGACAAAAATAACAGCAGTTAACCCGAAACGACTCAACTGGAACTAAACTTCTAGGCAATTCTAAGTCCAGTGCTAATCTACCGACGAACTCGAGTTGTCATTTCACGATCAAGTTCAAACCTTAGTGTGAACCTGAATTTGGACACAAATTCGTCAAGTTCGACGGCCAACCTAACGCCAAATCTTGCCCAAGAGCCACCAAAGTTTGCCCATCCAGTCGCGTCCAATTGGAATAACTCAAAAGCAAATACGGAAATTCGATGCATCATCACTTTCCAACCTGTCCTCCGATACAAGGCCACCAATTTGCTTCGACATATGAAACCAGCAGTTTGTACAAGCCCCGAGGACATTAAAACGCGTCAAAGCAAGAGAAAGCGTCTTCCGCTTCAACAGGCGCACCATGCAACCACCAAAGTCCTATCGTTACGTTGAAGTAAGAACCTCAATGTGAACCTGAAACGAGGACACAAATTCATTAAGTTCAACGGCCAACCTAACGCCAAATCTTGCCCAAGAGCCACCAAAGTTTGCCCATCCAGTCGCGTCCAATTGGAATAACTCAAAAGCAAATGCGGAAATTCGATGCATCATCACTTTCCAACCTGTCCTCCGACACAAGGCCACCAATTTGCTTCGACATATGAAACCAGCAGTTTGTACAAGCCCCGAGGACATTGAAACGCGTCAAAGCAAGAGAAAGCATCTTCCGCTTCAACAGGCGCACCAGCCACCACCAAAGTCCTATCGTTACGTTGATGTAAGAACCTCAATGTGAACCTGAATCCAGGACACAAATTCACAAAGTTCGACAGTCAACCTAACGCCAAATCTTGCCCAAGAGCCACCAAAGTTTGCCCAACCAGTCGCGTCCAGTTGGAATAACTCAAAAGCAAATGCGGAAATTCGATGCATCATCACTTTCCAACCTGTCCTCTGATACAAGGCCACCAATTTGCTTCGACATATAAAACCAGCAGGTTGTACAAGCCCCGAGGACATTAAAACGCGTCAAAGCAAGAGAAAGCATCTTCCGCTTCAACAGGCGCACCAGCAACCATCAAAGTCCTATCGTTACGTTGAAGTAAGAACCTCAATGTGAACCTGAATCCAGGACACAAATTCACAAAGTTCGACAGTCAACCTAACGCCAAATCTTGCCCAAGAGCCACCAAAGTTTGCCCAACCAGTCGCGTCCAGTTGGAATAACTCAAAAGCAAATGCGGAAATTCGATGCATCATCACTTTCCAACCTGTCCTCTGATACAAGGCCACCAATTTGCTTCGACATATAAAACCAGCAGGTTGTACAAGCCCCGAGGACATTAAAACGCGTCAAAGCAAGAGAAAGCATCTTCCGCTTCAACAGGCGCACCAGCAACCATCAAAGTCCTATCGTTACGTTGAAGTAAGAACCTCAATGTGAACCTGAAACGAGGACACAAATTCATCAAGTTCGACGGCCAACCTAACGCCAAATCTTGCCCAAGACCCACCAAAGTTTGCCCACCCAGTCGCGTCCAATTGGAATAACTCAAAAGCAAATGCGGAAATTCGATGCATCATCACTTTCCAACCTGTCCTCCGATACAAGGCCACCAATTTGCTTCGACATATGAAACCAGCAGTTTATACAAGCCCCGAGGACATTGAAACGCGTCAAAGCAAGAGAAAGCATCTTCCGCTTAAGCAGACGCACCAGTATCGGGCACATATTGATGTACATACATGGATTGGTGTGTGTATCTGGTGAAGGATCAAAGAAAGATTCTCCGCTAAATCTCGAGTTTACTTCGTGCCAATGTATATCTATAATAGTGGAGAAAGGGGCGGGAGAGAGGCAGGGAATAGGGAGGGAAAGAAAGCGGATAGGATAGAGAAATCTTCTTGGCTCTCTCTCTCTCTCTCTCTCTCTCTCTCACTCCCTCTCTGTCGGTGGATGATGCTGGTGGTGGAAGCTGAGGCGAGCAAAGATTATGAGGCGAGACTAGTCTTCGTCGCTATTCCTGTAACGTCTCGCGGAAAGAAGAGCCACAGCGTGAAGATGATCACTGGCAGCGGGGCAATGACACTAACTCGGGGACGTTTCTCTCCGTATTCTATGCCCGGTCGTTTGCGCGAAGCCGCTCTTGAACGAGAGAGAGAGAGAAAGCCCTGTTTGTGAGGTTGCAGGTGCGCCCGGGGGGCTGGCAGTCGCGCGCGACTCGCTTCTTATTCTTCCTCTTCTTTCACCTCTTCTTGTTCCTCTTCTGCTTGACGGGTAAGAAGACTTTCTGCCCCCTCATCACGCGGCTACGCACTCTTGCAATGCTAATTTAATGAAAATCTGGTATAAAGATCGCTGAAAGCGTGTGGTGCTCGCGGGAATCGTGAATCCGCGGTTGAGGACACCATTGGAATGAGGAAAACGACGATTTTAGGAGAATTATCGCGAGGACCGGAGCAATGCAATTGAATATGATTGTAATGGTGAAAGTTAATTCGCTATTCTGGAGGATTTTATGCAAAAATCATTTGTCGGATATTTAATTGTCCAATTTGTATTGTGCATTCGATGGAGCTCGAATTTTAGAACAAAATACACGTTTAAAGTTTAGCTTAAGCATGAAGTTAATATCGGAATTAAGCTCCAACTTGACCTCTTACTGACACTCCAGCTTAAGCACCAACTTTAGCACCAATATAAGCTCCAACTTAAGCGCCAATTTAAGCTCCAACTTTAGCACCAATTTAAGGTACGACTTAAGCACCAATTTAAGCTCCAACTTAAGCACCAACCGACTTAAGCGTCAGTTAAGCTCCGACTCGAGTTTCAAATTGAGCACCGAGTAAAGTGCCAACTTAACCGCCAATTTACCCACAAGTTAACGCTACAACTTAAGCTCCAATTTAAGCACTAACTCAAGCTCCAACTTATGCACCAACTTAACCTCCAACTTTAGGTCTAACTTAAGCACCAATTTAAGCTCGGACTACAGCACCAAATAATGCTTAAATGCCAACCTAAGCATCAATAAAGCTTCAACTTACGCACCAACTTAACCTCCAACTTTAGGTCTAACTTAAGCACCAATTTAAGCTCGGACTACAGCGCCAAATAACGCTTAAATGCCAACCTAAGCATCAATAAAGCTTCAACTTACGTACCTATTTAAGCTCTAACTCGAGCACCAATTCAAGGACCGATTTAAGCTCTAACTCGAGCACCAATTCAAGGACCGATTTAAGCTCTAACTCGAGCACGAATTCAAGGACCGATTTAAGCTCCAACTTGAGCCTCAACTTAAGCGCCAAATGAGCGAAAACTTGAGTGAAAAATGATCCACCAACTTAACCTGCAGATCAACTCAAGGGCCAATTAAGCTCCAACTCAAGCTTCAAATTAAGTACCAAGTAAAGTTCCAACTTAATCACCAATTTGAGCATCAATTTACGTTTCAACTTAAGCACCAACCTAAGCTGGAACTTTGTTCTAAAATTCGAGCCTCAGAGTACTTTTGACGGGCAGTGGCAAATGTTGATCTGCTTTTTTTCTCATACATTTGCCAGAAAGCTCATCCAAGGTTCTGAATTTACGTTGCCGCGTGTTCTAAAATTACAACGAAACGCACTTCTCAAGCACTGTTTCGTTGGTTGGGGAAAACCAACGTGTCACACGCAAACTTTGTGCGTCCGCACTCGTGTCCTCTCTGCCGATCGTCTTCTTCCTCGTCGACTGCGTTCTTAACGTTTTTCGCTGATGCTCGCCGGCAACAGCTGTGGTTCACTTGAAGCGCGTTCGAGAACGAGGTGGATGGCTGTAAAGCTGCAGTTTATACTTGGCAAACGTCATTCGGGTCAGATGAACGAGCTTAATCTAGAAAAATCTTGGACTTCGTCGCGCTTTGATTCTCGATGACACAGATCAACAAATGAGATTGTTCTATTGTTAGTTTTTTTTTTTATTGAGCGGATCTTTCTGAAGCTGACTATGGAAATCACGCGAAAATCTCGAAATTCAAGATGGCGGAGCCAATATGCCGAAGGAAAAACGATAAAACAGTCCGATTTTCCGGAAAATTTATAACTGGCCGTCTTCAAGTTAACTATTTTCGAATTTAAAGTCAAAATTTCGAAAATCAAAATGGCGAATCGCAATGAAAATGACTAAAAATATACAATAGTCGGATTTCGATACAAATCACTAATTGAGTGTTCTCGAGTTACCTTATTCACGAATATTTAGTGAAAATTTTGCAATTCAACGAAATTATACGATTTAAATGGAAATTCATACATAAAAGTGTTTTTGAGGACGCTGACTTCGGATATAAGATAAAAATTTGAAAATTCACAATGGCGGATAAAGTATGGCCGACCGAAAAACAGAGAGTGATTAGATATGAATGAAAATTGATACCCAACAATTTCTCGCGGTTCCCGAATGCGAATCCACGACGAAAATTATAAAATCCAAAATGGCGGAACGACTATCTCTCGCGCAAAACACCGAAAATCATGCAATTCCGATAAAAATCTGCCAAGTGCTCACGAGATCGTTGATTTCGTACTTAAGATTAAAATTTCGAAATTCAAAATGGCAATACCACTGCGTCTATAAAAAAATATATTCAAAAAATCAAAAAATCATTTAATTCGTAATTGATTTCATTCGTCGATCGTGCATGCCTATATTCTTTAACCCCAGTCCCAACGAAATTCACGTAAAAAAAAAACAATCTAACGTCTCTAATTCGAATAAAACGTTTCGGTAGCACGTCTAAACATCACGTTGTAATTACTTTACCGATAGTAACATCGCAGACGCGAACTGCACAGCGCATACCTACACATCCGGTTTAGTGGGTTTTGTTTGGTTTCATTGGGTTTTGGGTTTTAGGTTTTGGGTTGGGGTTTGTTGGGGTTTGTTGGGTTTTGGGTTGGGGGTTTGTTGGGTTTTGGGTTGGGGTTAGTTGAGTTTTGGGTTTGGGTTTGTTGGGTTTTAGGTTTTGGGTTGGGGTTTGTTGGATTTTGGGTTTTGGGTTGAAGTTTGTTGGGTTTTGGGTTGGGTTGTGTTGTTGGGTTTAAAACCCAACAAAACCCAAGAAAACTCATTAAACCGAATGGGTAAATATTCGCTGTGTAGTTTGCGCCTGCGATGTCATTATCCGTAAAGTAATTGCAACGTGATGTTTAGACATGGAACCATTCCAAAAAAAAACGTTTCAGCCAACAGTTTCAATCCAAGCCCCTCCAGGCCCCATCACAATTTTCCCTGAATCCTCATGTCTAACTTTATCGTCGTAATCCTTTCGTTCCTCAGAGATCACGAACGCCACAAATCAGCTACATGGAGTCTCCATACAGGATATATCACGAAAACCATCTTTTCCCTTCTTTTCTCGTTTTCTACCCTTCTACAATCCCCCCCGCCCTCTCCCAACCCCTTTCCCTGCTTTTTCATTCTCGTCTTCCGCGGTAATAATCTTTCCTCATCGACGAGACATCTAGAGATGCTAAACACACACACATACATACACACACATAGGGAATAGATCCCGGGCAAAGATGGGATAACCATAGGCCTGGCAGCTGCGAACAGCCAAGTGACATGCTTCTATATAACCAACACGAAAGACAGAGAAAGAGAGAGAGAGAGAGAGAGAGAAACTTTGAGATTGCATAGAAATTTCTCTTTCTCTCTCTCTCCCTCTCTCTTTTTCTCTTTCTCTCTTTCTCGTTGGTCGCCATATTAGCCAGAGTTTGTGCTCCTCGTAAGAATATATACACGCTCTCTCATTTCCCTCGAACCCCTCTTTGTCCCTCCCTAGCTCAATCCTGTACTGATGCACTTTCGCGAACGAGAGAGAGAGAGAGAGAGTCAAGGAGGCAAATGTATATCCACAGCAGCCGAGGCATCAGCACAGAGTCCCGTCCCTCGCGGGATTATAATCACGCAAAATGAGAGATGAGAGAAAGAGAGAGAGAGGGAGGGAGAGATGGTTCGCAAATCGAAGGAAGCACACGATCGTTTCCATGCACGCTAACCAACGATCGATCACCCATCTTCTTTCGCGCATACCAAAACTCACACACGCCCGTGCACGGGGAAATGGGAGGGGAAAAAAATAAAATCTTCACGCACCAGGAAAAAAAATGCATTCGAGGCCAGGTATGGTGGAGGAAAATTTCTTCGATCGATAACTTCCGCTTCTTATCTCTTTTTTCAATCATCCATCGCAATTTTCCACTCTCGGGCAATGTTTTCACGTGCACAACCTCGAACATTAACAATAATAACAATAATAAAATGAGAATAATCAATTTTCAAGAGAAAACATATTTTGAATTTCGATTGGACAAGAAACATTTTGCTTTTTTTATTCAAGTTTTTTACATTTTTGTATATTTAAAAAAATTTGAAGAACAAAAGAAAAGTTGAATTTAGAGTGACAAAGTTTTTCTTCAAGTTTTTACGTTTTTGTATATTTTGAAAATTTATACGAAAAAAAAAGAGGATTTTCAAGTTTTTACTTTTTTGTATATTTTGAAAATTTGTACGAAAAAGAAAAGAAGATTTTAAAGTTTTGACATTTTTGGTATATTTTGAAAATTTTTAAGAAAAAATAAATGTTGAATTTAGAATGGAAAAGTTTATCTTCAAGTTTTTACGTTTTCATATATTTTGAAAATTTGTACGAAAAAAAAAAAGAAGTTTTTCCAGTTTATGCATTTTTGTATATTTTAAAAATTTTTGAGAAAAAATAAATGTTAAATCTAGGATCAACAAAAAAAAAATTTTGAATTTTTATTGAAATAACTAAATAATTGCCACGGGATAAAGTTGAATAACTTAATTGCTGTGTGGGTGATAAGCTAAAAAAAAATAATAATTTTTGATAAGGGACATTTTTTTTTATACTGAAAATTCTACTCGTACAGATCGAAGAGGGAGAAAAGAATAGGACGAGTAATGACGAACCAAAGAGCACAAGGTGAAGCGCATATAAGTGGCGAAGGGATACAAAAGGAGATACAGAACGAATGATAAAAAGCAAGTTCAATCAGTCATCCGGCAGGGCGAGACATTGACCAGAGAGAATGAACAGGGTGGTCCTTGGAAAATATATAACTATCCACCGACAAGTACTTATTATTATTGTATTAAGGAGGTGAGGGGGGGGGGGGGGGGGGGAGTACATTAGAGGTTTGCAATTATCGTAATAATACTGGTGGAAAATTATGAAAAAATATATTTAAATAAATAAATTCTAACTAACAATTTTTATACAATTTTAATGTACAACAAACGTACAAACGTACAAAGGTACAGACGTACAGACGTACAGACATGCAGGCATGCAAACATGCAAACATGCAAACGTGCAAACGTGCAAACGTGCAACGTGCAACGTGCAACGTGCAACGTGTAAACATGCAAACACGCAAACATACAAGCATACAAACATACAAACATACGAACATACGAACATACGAACATACGAACGTACGAACGTACGAACGTACGAACGTACGAACGTACGAACGTACGAACGTACGAACGTACGAACGTACGAACGTACGAACGTACGAACGTACGAACGTACGAACGTACGAACGTACGAACGTACGAACGTACGAACGTACGAACGTACGAACGTACGAACGTACGAACGTACGAACGTACGAACGTACGAACGTACGAACGTACGAACGTACGAACGTACGAACGTACGAACGTACGAACGTACGAACGTACGAACGTACGAACGTACGAACGTACGAACGTACGATCGTACGAACGTACGAACGTACGAACGTACGAACGTACGAACGTACGAACGTACGAACGTACGAACGTACGAACGTACGAACGTACGAACGTACGAACGTACAATACAAACATACGAACAATACAAACATACGAAACGTACAATACAGACATACGAACATACAAACATACAAACACACAAACACACAAACACACAAACACACAAACACACAAACACACAAACATACAAACACACAAACATACAAACATACAAACATACAAACACACAAACACACAAACACACGAACGTACGAACGTACGAACGTACGAACGTACGAACGTACGAACGTACGAACGTACGAACGTACGAACGTACGACCACACGACCATACGACCATACGACCATACGACCATACGACCATACGACCATACGACCATACGAACATGCAAACATACAAACATACGAACATACGAACATGCAAACATACAAACTAACGAACATACGACCATGCAAACATGCAAACATGCAAACATACAAACGTACGAACGTACAAACGTACGAACGTACAAACATGCAAACATACAAACTCTCCAGCTTTCCAGCTTTATTATAGTAATAAGATCATGAGTTAAAAATAATTTAAAAAAATTAAAATATCATTTGATTAGCTCAATTGGGCAAAAAAAATATTTTTCATTGACCAAGCCGAAAGAAAATGCAAATCGATCAATATCCGATAATCTCGGTACTACGGCGCCGTGAGACTCGGGGTCGGACCCTGTTATATCGCACGCGACGGAATGGAAGAAACGCACCGAGGACAGTTAATCGGAGAAACAGAAAACGTGAAGGAGAAAAGAAAGAAGAAAAAAAGAGAATGAGGCGGGGGGGTCTTCACCTCGGACCCTCGCGTTCCTGTCTCTTGGTCCAGGCTTTATTTTTAGTGCACAGCAGGGCTGCTAATACTACAACGTATCGTACATAACCATATATACAAACGTATAGGCCGTTCCGTCACAAATCGACCAAACTCGCGTCATTAATATTGTCCCATTGGATCGCCAATTTTTCCCATCATTCCACCAACTCGCCGGAGTCTACTCAATTTTTTTCAAATTTTTCATCACGCCCAATGCGTGCTAAAAAAAATTTTCAAATTTCGCAAAGTCCAACATTTTTTCAATCTACGATAATTCGTTCATATCAAACGTTATCGAAATAAATAATGAGGTCAGATTAATCGTCGCAAAATGTAGTTTTGAGTGAAATGAATAAAAAAAATGAATTATCGTTTTTTAAGCCATTTTTTGGCTACAAACTCCGAAAAGCCGATTTTTCGAATTTATTTTTTGTTTTTTTTTCGACTTTTCAAACGGTCGTTTGAAAAAATTAATTCGGAAAAGATCCTTCAAGAGTTCGTTTGACTTTGTTGATTTTAAAAAATAATTTCTTTCAACCCATTTGGCCTACAATAATTGAATCTAACTTTTTTTCTTCTCACTTTACTCGGAAGCGCCCATACGTGCGAGTTAGTTGCGTTTCTGGGTGCATTGGATCGCGCGGGCTGAGGCAAGCCAGTGAAAGATATTCTATTTCCAGTTGTGCCTCGAGAGAGTGAACCACGAGACTGTCTCGATCGTGTACGTGCGTCGTCTTAACGCCTCGTCGACTTTCCTCTCTTGTTCTTTTTCTCTCTCTCTCTCTCTCTCTCTCTCTCTCTCGCTCTCTCTCTTTCTCTCTGTCTCTTTCGTACTGTACGAAATTCGATCTCGAAATTCCACTCGCACGTGTGTGAGTGTGATTATGTGTGTTTGCGTGTGTGTGTGTGTGTCTACTCGTCGCTTCGATAATTCGATGATACGTAATTATTACCGCGAATTATTATCGTACCGCGCGAAACGAGAGAAGAGAAAGGAAAATTGAAGATTTTTTTGCGATTTAATGATAATAACATATACGGGCCGTTTTTTGTAAACACGCCAATTTTTTTCTTTGGTTTTAAATTTAATATTTTTATTTTTAGTTTTTATTTCTTTTTCAATGAAATTTTTTATTTAAAAAGAATGAATTTACTTTTTAATCAGTCTTGAGGTTACATTTTTTTAAGTTGAAATTTGGCACTAAATTGTAATTGATATTCAATTTTTTTTTTCCACTTGCAGTACCGTCTTTTATTTTTTGATTCTTTTTCAATGAAATTTTTAAATTAAAAAAATGAATTTACTTTTTAATCAGTCTCGACGTTAAATTTTTTCATAACATTTTTTTGAGTTGAAATTCGGCACTAAATTTTAATTGATATTCAATTATTATTTTTTCCACTTGCAGTATCGTCTAAAAAAAGCCTCGCTGTGAATTATTTTTTATTTTCAAACCTAACCGTTTTGAATGAAATATTTTTACTCTTATTTTTAAATTCTTTTTCAATGAAATTTTATATTTAAAGAAAAATGAATATACTTTTTAATCAGTGTTGAGGTTCAATTTTTTCGTAAAATTTTTGTTGAGTCGAAATTTGGCCGTAAATTTTAATTGATATTCAATTATTATTTTTTCCACTTGCAGTATCGTCTAAAAAAAGCCTCGCTGTGAATTATTTTTTATTTTCAAACCTAACCGTTTTGAATGAAATATTTTTACTTTTATTTTTTAATTCTTTTTCAATTAAACTTTTAATTAAAAAAAAATGAATTTACTTTTTATCAGTCTTGAAGTTAAATTTTTTTGAGTAAAAATTTGGTACTAAAATTGAATTGATATTCAATTATTATTTTTTCCACTTGCAATATCGTCTAAAAAAAGCCTCGCTGTGAATTATTTTTTATTTTCAAACGTAACCGTTTTAAATGAAATATTTTTACATTTATTTTTTAATTCTTTTTCAATGAAATTTTTTATTTCAAAAAAATGAATTTACTTTTTAATCAGCCTTGAAGTTAAATGTTATTGTAAAATTTTTTTGAGTAAAAATTTAACGGTAAATCTGATTTGTTTTTCGATTATTATTTTTTCCACTTGCAGTACCGTGTAAAATAAACCTGTGAATTATTTTTTATTGTCAAACGCAACCCGCGTGAGATTTTTTTTTCTTTTTCAAACGAAAATATCGTAGAAAGTAAAAATCGAACGAAAAAATCCAGTACACAAAAATTCGAGTTTTTTTCCTACAACTTTCGGAAAACGATTTTTTTCCAAATTTTATCAATTCGAAAAAAATTGATTTTTTGCAAAAAACATTTTTTAATATTTTTTTTTGACCGGATGTACGATTTTGATTATTTTCGTGATTTTACCGAAACTTCGTCAATGTGTGCAGAGTTCGCAAAAAAATCATCAGCTCAATACCCACTGTCGTTCGGGCGCGATAAATATAAAAGGAATTAATTTCATTTAAATAACAAAATGACAATATTTATGGAAAGCCGGAAATTTTCCGATTAACAAAGGCGAATCTGATTCAATCTATCGGTGGTGGAAAAAAAATGAATATACGCAAACAAATAAGTTTTTTTCTTTTTTGGGAAAACTTTTTTTTTGTTATTGATGTTACGACGATGCAGATCGATATCTCGAGATATAGACGATCGCGATTAGAACGGCGCGAACGATTAACACACGATGAGGGTTTATACGATGATAAGAAATCGATATGTGTATTAATATACTACATTATAATATATATATGCACACGGGTATATATGGGGCATTTCACGACAAATCGATCAGACTAAAAAAATTGCTATATCGATTTTTGGAAAAATTCATAAATTAAAAACTCTTCCATTGTTTTTTCTTTTAATTTTATACGAAGTATCCCTTAATGGTACGCAATCGATGTACGGATTTTTTGTTCGATAACCAAAAAGTTACACAAGCTAGAGCCTTAACAAACAGTTAAATCGATTTTATGAATAATTAAAAAATTCATAAATAAAAAAATCCTCCATTGATTTTTTTTCAAATTTGATACGAAGTATCCCTTAATAGTACGCAATCGATGTACGAATTTTTTGTTCGATAACCAAAAAGTTACACAAGCTAGAGCCTTAACAAACAGTTAAATCGATTTTATGAAACATTCAAAAATTCATAAATGAAAAAATCCTCCATTGATTTTTTTTTAAATTTGATACGAAGTATCCCTCAATGGTATGCAATCGATGTACGGATTTTTTGTTCGATAACCAAAAAATTACACGAGCCTCAACAAACAGTTAAATCGATTTTATGAAAATTACACGAGTTAAAAAAAAGGGTTTTTCAATAATTTTTTAAAAATATTAATCAAAGTTCATTTCATAAAACTGATTACACAGAGTTTTAATATCATGTTTCAACTTGACTTTGGCAAAATTACAAAAAAAAAAATTAATTACTTATAAAAATATCGCTATCTTTGTGGATCCCCTTTTCCAAGTAGCGCTTCGCGGTGACCATCATAAAATTTTACTGGATCATCTTATATCAAAAAACCAAATAAAAATCATTAGTTTAATAATAAATCTAGTCCTTAATCGTAGATTTTTTTTTTTTTTTTGAAAATCAACGAAATGGCGGCTTTTGACAGAAAACTCTCGATTTTCGACCAAAAAATCACTCGTTTATTGTTTTAAATAAATAATTTAAAAAAAAAAATTAAAAACCTACGATCAAGGACTAGTTTTTAATGGTAAGCAGTAAAAATTTCATCAAAATCCATCGAGTGGTTGTTGAATTATAGTGGTCACCGAATTGAAAAACATAGTTTCGGGAAAAACGCGATTAAAGTTTTTCGATGTATATTGTCGTAAAATTTTGAGCTCGATGGATGAAGCTAAACTTTTTAAATGTATTTTGATCCACTGAATTCGAATATCACAATTATTTGCCGAACAGTCGAGCATACAATTGTTTATAGCCAATTGTTAAAACAATTTTTCAAAAAATTATAGTTTATCGGGGTGAATTAATTTTTTTTTTAATATTTTGGGCAATTTCGAAACGAAAGTATTCTCTATAAAATCTTGCTAAAGCTCATAGTTTTTGAGTTATAAATTTTTCCAATCTAGCTGATCGAAGCTTTCGTTACTGTTTTGATCGAAGCCCTGCCATGGGAACCCGAGGCCCCTCCACTAATTGTGGGATATCTCGGAAACTATTAATCCGATTAACTTGAAATTTTCGGACAATATTTTCGAAACATATTACTTTAAGAAAATGCAAAAAAATAGGAATCGATTTTTTGAACATTCTAACCGCATCTCACCCCTTAACAAACAGTTAAATCGATTTTATGAAAAATTCAAAAATTCATAAATTAAAAAATCATCCATTGATTTTTTTTTTAATTTGATACGAAGTATCCCTTAAGGCTAGTGCCTTAAGAAACAGTTAAATGGAGTTTAGGATAAATTCAAAAATTCATAAATTTCGATCGCCTCCATCGATTTTCTCCAAATTCAATAGCGCACAGTATTTGATGATGGCCCATTTGTGTAGAAAGTTTTAGCCGGATAGCTCGATAATTGCATGATTTATGGTATTAAAAAGAAATTTTTAAAAATTTTCAAAATCTTATGAAATACAAAGAAGAAAAAAATTTCCTCGATTGTAAATTTTAGCTCGAAAGCTCAAACCATTTTAGATGTTACGGCGGTTTCAATTTTGCACTCTGAATATGATTTTCCGATGTTTCCGTTGTCGAATTTTCAAAACAATAACATTAAAACACGAATTTACCAAATAAATAACAAAATTGATGTTCGTCATATTTTTGTGTCAATCTGTAACATACATTTAGGAATTTAAAAATTAATAACAAATGTTGAGGTTCAAAGGCATATCGAACTGGCTGCCCCATATGTATTCGATAAGATATTAAACGAATTTATACCTCGAGGCTCGAGGATATCGACGATTATCGTGATAATACTCACATTACGAGGCGTACCTTGTATAAAAAAAAACGAATTTTGTCGAAGGTATAGTACGAAAGGAAATGTTCTCAAAAATTGAAATTTGTCCTCAAAAAACTTTTAACACTTGATAAAACATTTTTTTGTTTGTTATATAAAATATTCAACGAAAATCCAATGAATTTCAATATTTTAGTCCGCCATCTTGGATCCGCCATATTTGATTCAAAATTTAACCTCAAATTCGTAATTCGCGACTCAAAAAACCCCGGAGGACGAATTTTTACGAAAATCCAATGAATTTCAATATTTTAGTCCGCCATCTTGGATCCGCCATATTTTATTCAAAATTTAACCTCAAATTCATAATTCGTGATTCCACAAACTCCTCAGAACAAATTTTAACGAAAATCCAATGAATTTCAACATTTTAGTCCGTCATCTTGGATCCGCCATGTTTTATTCAAAATTTAACCTCAAATTCGTAATTCGTGACTCAAAAAACCACAGAGGACGAATTTTTACGAAAATCCAATAAATTTCAATATTTTAGTCCGCCATTTTGGATCCGCCATATTTGATTCAAAATTTAACCTCAAATTCGTAATTCGTGACTCCAAAAACCCCGGAGAACAAATTTTTAAGAAAATCCAATAAATTTCAATATTTTAGTCCGCCATCTTGGATCCGCCATATTTGATTCAAAATTTAACCTCAAATTCGTAATTCGTGACTCCAAAAACCCCGGAGAACAAATTTTTAGGAGAATCCAATAAATTTCAATAATTTAGTCCGCCATCTTGGATACGCCAAATTTTATTCAAAATTAAACCTCAAATTCGTAATTCGTGACTCCAAAAACCCCCCAGAACAAATTGTAACGAGAATCCAATGAATTTCAATATTTTAGTCCGCCATCTTGGATCCGCCATCTTTTATTTCAAATGTAACCTCAAATTCAAATTGCGAAACGTTCGAAAACTCTAACCTCCAATTTGCACGCAAAACCCTTCAATTTATTAATTAATTTATTTATTTATTTGTTTGTTTATTTATTCATTCATTTATCTTTATATCAACCGAATTACGAAATTTGCAGGAAAATAAATGAAAAGATCAATTATAGATCGAAATAAATCGATAATACCAAAAGATTAAATCGATCACGAATCAATCGTTAGCGATTAACTAACGTCACGAACCAGAAATTGTTCAACTTTTAATTCGTCGTAATTAAAAAATTTACAACGATATACCGTTTGATTCGTTATAAAAATAAAATTAAAAAAAAAAATCTCCACCACGATTTCAACGATCGTTATCGCGATCTACATCAACGTTAAAATTTACATAACACACACACAAAACAGCACGGAATCGATATTATAACGTACTCGGCAAGTTTGGTTTTGTTTTTTTTTGTTTCAGTCGAGGGAAAATCGATTAGAGGCCGAACTCCCACGCGTCGATAGAATCGTAATTTAATCGATCACGAATCGATCGTTGTGGGTTCGGTATCGATGAAAAAAAAAAAAAAGAAACAACAACAACACAGTTTGCTATATATAGGCAATAAAAGCAACAGTACGAGGATCATATATAGCGAGATTCTTGCGAAACAATCTTTTATTTATATCCCAACGTCTTTGGTGCACCGAATCGATCTATAATAATGTTATAGAACGCCTCGGCTCTGTCTACTGGTCTGTATGGGATAAGAATCAATTGTGTTTCACTGTATAACACACTGCAACGATTTCATCCGTTTTCATCCCCCTCTTCTGTTACGCCGACTCGAAATGATCCGGGACACGTAGAATGAGATTTGCGGGTACACGATCAGAATGGTGGATAAAAACATTTTTTATTTTTATCTTTTATATTCGATCCTCTCGCAATTCTCGATCTCGCCCCTTCGGTTCATCAGAGCTCCATGTGAAAGGCAGAGATTTTTTTATTCCTCTCTTCCTACCATGGAAATTGAAGGGTTTCGGAAAAAGATACAGTAGAAACTTCATTACAGTTTCGTTGATACGAAAATATTGGAGACTAGTTTTAATGACAGTTCCTCGAAATAAGAGCTTGAAACACGATTTTTCGTAAAATATAAAAATTCGAATTGAAATTTTCAAAAATAATTCCAAAAATAATTCCAAAAGTAATTACAACAATAATTTAAAAATAGTTCCTAAAATTATTTTTAATTTAATAATAATTTCAAAAATAATTCGTAAAAAATAGATATATTTATCGAATTATTTTTGAAATTATTTTTTGAATTATATATATATTTTTAGAATTATTTTTGGAATTACTTTTGGAATTATTTTTGGAATTATTTTTGAAAATTGTAATTCGAATTTTAATTTTTTAGTCCGCTATCGTTTCTTCAAAAATTTAACATCAATTTCGTAATTCGTGACTCGGAAAACTTCCGTGAAGAAATTTTAATGAAAATCCAACGAATGACAATATTTTAGTCCGCCATATTGGATTCGCCATGCTCTAGTCAAAATTTAACCTCAAATTCGTAATTCGTGACTCAAACGAATCCCTGAGATGAAATATCAACGGAAATCCAATGAATATCAGTATTTTATTCCGCCATATTGATTTCGCCATCTTTCATTTGAAAATTTAACGTCAACTTCGAAATATGCATCCCTAAAAATCTTTAACCGCCATTTTCTACACAAAACCCTTCAACGTACACTAAGACCTCCATTTTAAGAACAAGCCCGGACCGGAAGTGTCCATGACGATCAATGAAATTCGTTAGAATCGAGACTTTACTGTACGTATGGTGGATTAAGAAGGGTTGCGAATGAGGGTGCCGAGAGGAGGAACGAAGAAGATACGAGGACGAGGAGCGACGAAAGATTCGATGTGGTTGTCGGTATCGTATTACCGGTTGTAGGTCTTTCGCCGTTCATTATTCGCTTTCCCAAAAGAAATATAGACGAAAAGTGAGAACAGAAGAAAAAAAAAAAAGAGGCTGAAGAAGAGGAAGAAGAGAGACAAAAGAGTATCGAAGGGTGGCTAGTGAGAATCGATCGTTGCCCAGACAGTTACAATATACATGAGACATTCCAAATTCCTTAAAAAAAAATTATTTTTATCGAAATGTCTCTTTTGTTTTTTCAATCTCAAATGTTTTCTTCCAACTTTATTTATTTTTTGCAAAAATCGAAAGAACTAACGTCAACGAATAAACGATAAAATAGAAGAAAAAAAACTTCAAGCTACTGATTTCAATTTTTTAAATTATTTTTCATTTTCAAAAAATCTTAAATAATTTTTTATAAAAAAATATTTGTTATTATTGTTGATTCCACAGGAAATTTTTTTAATATTTTTAATACATAATTTTCCTAATATTTATTGAGGAAACGAAATTTAAAAAAATCATTGTCATTTTCAAAAAAATTATAAACAAATAACGATTGTCGAATAAAATCTGAAAAAATTTCTAAACATCCGTTGAATCATCTAAAATAATTAATAAAATCATCAACCAAATCCGCCACTCACAACGGTCAATCGTTGATCAATTTGTCACGAAAGAGCCTATACATGTATATAACATTTGTATACATGTAGAATGTACACCGAGTGGTCGCGATTAGTTTTGCAAATCGATTCGTGAACCCTTTGGCTTCGACGGGTTCTCTCTCGAGCCCGTACGTATACACAACGATTGATGTAACACACTGTTAAATTACCTGCGAGAGAACGATAGAATTTTAATGTGCCTCTCTTCTCCGCGAGATCACGAACGTGACGTCAATTTCCCAACGGCATAATACGGCAATCAGATAACAATATTGTCGAATGATTATATAGAGAGTCCTAATCCAACCGACGACAATGTAATTTAAAAACGAGTTATCTAATTGTTTTGGTGAAGAAAAAAAAACGACGGCATTACCAGTAACAAAAGTATAATGAAATTTACAAATTTATTGTGATTAACAGCTGCGATGGTATTTTTAGGTAGAACGAAATTTTAATTGTTATTAACGTGATTAGAAAATAATTCGTATAGAAATACAATTTTTTCAAAAAAAATATAACCAAAAATTAATTTTTGTATGTTTAAACAAAATTATTAATAGAATTGATATGTAAAAACAAATGGATACATTATTCATTTATTTAACTGAACGATGTATATAACAGGAAAGAAAAAAACGATCGAGTTTCGGTTTTTGTTTTTTTTTTAGTATTGGGCGTTTTAGTACATTTTTTTTTATTCCATTTAGTAATCAATTTTTAAATTGCATACTAAAGTTTGAAATATTGTAATTTATTTAGTTTTGAAAAAAATAAATAAAATCCCTCCGTCAGACTACGTCAGGTTTTGTTTGGTTTGGTTTGGTTTGGCTTCTACATTATTTTACTAAATTCTTTTTTATTTTTGCAGATAATTTTTGCTGGAGTTATGACGTCGACCAGGAGGCGCCATGGTTTCATCAGTAGTCCATTTAAACCCGTAAAAAATTATGTTAATTTTTTTTTTTTATTATTTTGATTTTTTTTCTTATAGCTGAAAAGTTAATAAGAAATGTGAAATTAACAATTTGACTATTTTTACACAATATAATCTTTATAATAATTTTATAAATTTACTCGGTTTTCAATGCGAGCAGCGGTATGTGAGCCCTTGATGACAATTGGAAGTTTAATTTTCGTCACTACTCGACAGATCGTATGAAAATGTTAATGCTATTAAGAAGTTGGCGAAAATGAATTTTCAATCAAAAAAATAGAATGAAAAAAAAATGTAATTGGTATTTGTTTATGTATTTTTTTGAATTTACTTCTCGAAGTGAATAAATAATTAAACTCACTTTTAAGCTGATAAAAATAATCCTAATGGTCGATTGACCAACGGATTGACTAATACAAAAGAAAAAAAAAATCAGTCATTTGACCTCGCGTTTGAACGTTAATTACACGTGATTTCGTTATCACTCGTCTCCGACTCGTCTCCTTTCGGATTAAGTGATAATACGATCGCGAGGCCAAGGGCATCGCGGGAACACGGAACATCGTAAAATGAAATGTACTTGAGGATTTAAAAGAAAAATTCACGAACGCTCTCCGGGATTGATCAAATGACCAAAAAATTACAGTCACTTGACCATATTGATACGTCATTTTTCCAGTCATTTTTTTCTTTTCGATTCAACATTATACTATTTCAAGATCCGTCAAATGACCGTAAAATGACTGTAATGTTTCTGATTCGTCAAATGACCCTAAAAATAACGGGCACTTCATTATTTTCTCGTTATTTTTTGTTTTTCCCTAAAAATCAATTTTATTCATTCGAAATAGTGATAAACAAGACCGTCACTTTTTCGACTTCTCAAATGACGGTCATGTTTCATATTCGTCAAATGACCGGAAAAATAATGGTGTCCTTCATTATTTTCTCGTCATTTTTTGTTTTTCCTACAAAATCAATTGTATTCACTCGAAATAGTAATAAACATGACCGTCACTTTTCCGATTCCTCGAACGACGGTCATCTTTCACATTCGTCAAATGACCGGAAAAATAACCGTGCCCTTCATAATTTTTTCGTCATTCTTTGTTTTTCCTACAAAATCAATTGTATTCACTCGAAATAGTAATAAACATGACCGTCACTTTTCCGATTACTCGAACAACGGTCATTTTTCGTATTTGTCAAATGACCCCAAAAAAATAACGGTCCCTTCAGTATTTTCTCGTCATTTTTTTCAGCATCAATTTGTTCAATATAAAATGAGAATCAAGAATACCCGTCATTTTTTCCGTCAAATTACCGCAAAAATTACCATCCTCTGACATCATTTCCCAGACTCATTTGTTTTCAATTAAAAAAATGACACCTATTAAAATCAACGTTAAAGAAAATTTGCGTCATTGAGAAATTGAGATCGTATGAAACGCATCCTCGTGTGTAAACCATAAATTATTTATAAAGTCTACGATGAGAGCGGCGGAGGAGGGGGAGGAAGGGACAATTGTTTATCTTGTAGATTGAGAGAGGACACTTTGTCGCCAGGGCATGCAAGCTGGGTAAAGTGGTATCAATTCCGTTCTCGCACCCCCGAAAATTTATTAATATCAACAAGTGTGATAAAAAAAATGTTTTCACAATGGGCGGAGGGGGGAGGGGGTAGTTTTCTTTCTCAAAGAAGAATACAGAGTTAGGGGTAGATCGTAACGATCACAAATTATTCCTCCGGATAGTCTACAATCGATCTTTCGATCTTTTCTCATCGATGTATCTCACGATTCTTTCTTTCTCTCTTTCTCTCTCTCTTCCTTGCTGATTTTCTACCCCTCCTGGTGCTTCGCTTTTGCCTTTGCTTCTGCGCTTATACTTGATTTGCCAACCATCTATATATATATATATATATATATATATATATATATATATACAAGTAGTAGGAGTGTAGTAGTGCCCTCGCGGTGTGGCGACCTGTGTTTAGCCGATCGCGAAGTGGATGTCCTTGTCCGGTGGCCGTGGGCCTCTAATTGCCCGGTGCTTGGTGAACGTGGCGAACGTGAGGTTGTCCTCTCCCTCTCTCTCTCTCTTATTCTTTTTTTCTCTCTCTTACTCTTCGCATATAGATATATAGTTTGGTCAAGCGAATAACACACCCGATGCACAGAAAACACCCGACAAGTCCTCCGCTCCTGGTGTATGGTGGAGGCTGCTACGATATATAGAGAGAGAGGGTAAATCTCTTTCTCTCTCTCGCTCTCTCTGGTATTATCAAGAAAACGCGGTTGGTGAACGCTAAAGATCCTCGTGTGATATCCTCCGATTTTACTGAGATATGCGTATGCATGGTATTATGGATAGATTGGCGAAGAAAATGTATGATAGTACGAGGAAAAGCTGGATTCTCATCGAAATGACAAGTAGGGTGGAAGCTCTGCAGGTATCGAGCGTTAAGTATGTTCGGTTAAATTAGAAAGTTGAATTAATTAATATTTAGGTATTTAATACTTCAATAACCGCCAAGTGTCGATATATTGATGTAATATGCACTGTCGAACCAACGAAATAATCGCAGTATCGAACTATCGAACTATCGAAATATCGAACTATCGTTGTATCGATGTGTCGAACTATCAAAGTACCGAACTATCGTGGTATTGAACTACCGTAGTATCAAACTATCGAGGTATCGAAATATCGAACTATCGAACTATCATGGTATCGAACTATCGAAATATCGTTGTATCGAACTGTCGAAGTGTCGAACTATGAAAGTACCGAACTATCGTAGTATCGAATTATCGAACTGTCGAAACGTCGTAGTACCGAAGTATCGAGCTATCGACATATAGAACTATCGCAGTATCGAAGTTTCGTAGTATCGAAGTATCGAAATATCGTAGTATTGAACTATCGTACTATCAACCTATCGAAGTATCGAAATATCGAACTATCGAACTATCGAACTATCGAACTATCGAACTATCGTGCTTTCGAATTATCGAAGTATCGAACTATCGAAGTACCGAACTATCGTGGTATCGAAGTATCCAACTATCGAAGTATCGAAATACCGAACTATCGAAATATCGAACTATCGAAACATCGTAGTATCGAACTATCGAGCTATCGACATATAGAACTATCGCAGTATCGACGTTCTGTAGAATCGAACTATCGCAATATCGATGTTCTGTAGTATCGAACTATCGAAATATCGTAGTATTGAACTATCGAACTATGGAACTATCGAACTATCGAACTATCGAACTATCGAACTATCGAAGTACCGAACTATTGTAGTATCAAACTATCATAGTATCAAACTATCGTAGTATCAAACTATCGAAGTATCGAAACATCGTAGTACCGAACTATCGTAGTATCAAACTATCGAAGTATCGAAATATCGAACTATCGAAATATCGTAGTATCGAACTATCGAACTATCGAGCTATCGAATTATTGAAGTATCGAACTATCGAAGTATCGAAATATCGTAATATCAAACTATCAAAGTATCGAAATATCGATCTACCGAACTATCGTAGTATCGAACCATCGAAGTATCGAACTATTAGAGTATCGAACCATCGTTGTATCGAACTATCGAACTATCGGGACATGTTAAGAATTAACATTACCGAATTTCGTATTTCGATGGTTAAAAATTAGTTTGAATTAATGATCGTGAATCTGATGATTCACGATCGAAAATGAGGAATACAAAAAAAAAAGAAGAAGAAAGAAAAACACGAGTCACATTGCCAAGTCCGAGAGTCTGAAAGTCTGGGAGACTCGGCCAAAGTGCAACGACGTAAGCATCGATCGCAGGTTTACGCGGAAATTGCGTTACCGAGAATTCTCGAAGACGAGTTGTGGCGAGATATCTGACGAAGAGACGACGCGAGGAGTTTCACTGCGTGAGAGCGAGAGATCTATAAAAGTTGAAACGCGTGTCCGATCTCGCCGTTCGCTTCGAGATATAAAAACACCGTAAATGTAAACCGGGCGGACGAATCCAGAGTCATTGATGGGTAATATATATATGTATGTGGTTTCTCACGATTGAAACGAGAGAGCTTGTGTGAAGAACGATTCGTAAAGTTTGGAAATTCAAAATGGCGGACGTGACATTAAAAAAAAACATTCAATTTGAACGAAAATTGATACCCAAAGGTTTTGAGGATTGCTAATTTTCAATTTAATGTCAAATTTTTAAAATACAAAATGACGGACGTGAAATAAAAGAAAAAGTTATTCAATCCAGACGAAAATTGATACCCGAAGGTTTTTGGGATCGCTGATTTTGAATTAAATGTCAACTTTCCAAAATACAAAATGGCGGACGTGAAATAAAAAAAAGTTATTCAATTTGGACGAAAATTGATATCCGAGGGTATTTGGGATTCCTTATTTTGAATTTAATGTCAACATTTTTTAATACAAAATGGCGGACGTGAAATAAAAAAAAGTTATTAAAATTGGACGAAAATTGATATCCGAAGGTTTTTGGGTTCGCTGATTTTGAATTTAATGTCAACATTTCAAGATACAAAATGGCGGACGTGAAATAAAAAAAAGTTATTCAATTTGGACGAAAATTGATATCCGAGGGTTTTTGGGTTCGCTGATTTTGAATTTAATGTCAACATTTCAAGATACAAGATGGCGGACGTGAAATAAAAAAAAGTTATTCAATTTGAACGAAAATTGATATCCGAGGGTTTTTGGGTTCGCTGATTTTGAATTTAATGTCAACATTTCAAGATACAAAATGGCGGACGTGAAATAAAAAAAAGTTATTCAATTTGGACGAAAATTGATATCCGAGGGTTTTTGGGTTCGCTGATTTTTAATTTAATGTCAACTTTTTAAAATACAAAATGGCGGACGTGAAATAAAAAAAAATTATTCAATTTGGACGAAAATTAATATCGGAGGGTTTTGGCATAGCGTGATCTTGAATTTAATGAAAAAAATTCAAAAATTCAAAATGGCCGCTACAGCAGGCCATTTTGATTGTAATTCCTACTTTATTATTATGATTGCTCGATAATTTTTTTTCTTCTTCTTTTCACATAATTCAGCAAATCATCTCCCTCCCCATCTCGTCGAGATCGCGTTTGTATAAAATCACGCGAATAATGGCGGAAGCCTCTTTCGTTCGAGTATTGGCAATTTTACACGATAAAACGAGTCTTTCTGCCCTATACTTACAGTAAGTATACTAACTTATATATATAATATCAAAGTATGTGTGTGTGTGTGTGTGTGTGTGTGTAAAGAGGACTCAAAGTGCGTAGAGAAGGGAACGGCGCGTTTTCTCAATCATTTCCTTATAGAGCTTAAGGGACTGACTTACTATAGGCTTTTTTTTTTGGTTTTACTCCAAGTATCTTTTATCCTGTTTCCCCTCGTACGTTTGCCGCGACTATTCTACGCCGTGCTCCGAGTCAAGATACCGCGAACAAGACGGGGCACAAGGTTTGCCTTCGAGTTTCCATGGATGTTGGGGGGAAAAAAAACCACAAAAAACAACAGACGACGTTTCAACTTTCCGTGTAGATCGGAGATTGAAAAACCTCGTTTATCGTCGATTTTCAACGTTTCTCGAATCTTCATTATTTTCACAAATTTTTCACTCAATGCTCTGTGTGTTAATGGATGTTACTTTTCCTCGTTAAATTTAAGCAATCAACCGATTGCCGTTATTCAAAGATTGTCTTGTTGATGCATTTTTTTTTTTAATAGATTATGTACATTTGTTGATTTTATATTGCCATTATTGAGGTAGATGACATTGTATAACTTCAAATTCCCTAGATGAAAATTTCCTAGACATTTTTTAATAAATTAACATTTTTGTATATAGGGTTTCAATGTTCTATATAGGGATTTAATTTTAGAGTGCCATTGTTGAGCTAGAAGACACTGTATAACTTGAAATTCCCTAGATGCAAATTTTCTAGACATTTTTAGATAAATTAAGATTTTTTTATATGGGGATCTAATTTTAAATTGCCATCATTGTGCTAGAAGGCACTTTATAATTTGAATTTCCCTAGATGAAAATTTCCTAGAGATTTTTGGATAAATTAACAATTTTTTATATAGGGTTTCAACTTTCTATATAGGGATTTAATTTTATATTGACATTATTAAGCTAGGAGGAACTGTATAACTTCAAATTCCCTAGATGAAAATTTCCTAGACATTTTTTAATAAATTAACATTTTTGTATGTAGGGTTTCAATGTTCTATATAGGGATTTAATTTTAGAGTGCCATTGTTGAGCTAGAAGACACTGTATAACTTGAAATTCCCTAGATGCAAATTTACTAGACATTTTTAGATAAATTGAGATTTTTTTATACGGGGATCTAATTTTAAATTGCCATCATTGTGCTAGAAGGCACTTTATAATTTGAATTTCCCTAGATAAAAATTTCCTAGAGATTTTTGGATAAATTAACAATTTTTTATATAGGGTTTCAATTTTCTATATAGGGATTTAATTTTAGAGTGCCATTGTTGAGCTAGAAGACACTGTATAACTTGAAATTCCCTAGATGCAAATTTTCTAGACATTTTTAGATAAATTAAGATTTTTTTATATGGGGATCTAATTTTAAATTGCCATCATTGTGCTAGAAGGCACTTTATAATTTGAATTTCCCTAGATGAAAATTTCCTAGAGATTTTTGGATAAATTAACAATTTTTTATATAGGGTTTCAATTTTCTATATAGGGATTTAATTTTATATTGACATTATTAAGCTAGGAGGAACTGTATAACTTCAAATTCCCTAGATGAAAATTTCCTAGACATTTTTTAATAAATTAACATTTTTGTATGTAGGGTTTCAATGTTCTATATAGGGATTTAATTTTAGAGTGCCATTGTTGAGCTAGAAGACACTGTATAACTTGAAATTCCCTAGATGCAAATTTACTAGACATTTTTAGATAAATTAAGATTTTTTTATACGGGGATCTAATTTTAAATTGCCATTATTGTGCTAGAAGGCACTTTATAATTTGAATTTCCCTAGATGAAAATTCCTAGAGATTTTTAGATAGATTAACAATTTTTTATATAGGGTTTCAATTTTCTATATAGGGATTTAATTTTATATTGCCATTATTGAGCTAGAAGGCACTGTATAACTTTAAATTCCCTAGACGAAAATTTCCTGGATATTTTTAGATAAATTAAAAATTTTCTATATCGGAAACTACCTTTTAATTCTCATTATTGAGCTAGAAGGCACTTCATAACTTGAAATTCCCTAGATGAAAATTTTCTAGACATATTTGAGTAAATTAAGAATTTTCTATATAGGGAACGTGTTTCATTTTTATAATTCAAATAAATTATAAAAAGGGATAAATTGAAAATGGGGACATTTCAGATTGTTGAAGATAGGGATTTTCAACAAGAAATTCCTTATACGCGGCATGCCCAAAGAATTTTACACAAATCAGTGAAGTCGGGTTGCACTTTTTATTAAAAAAAAAATCCCCATAATCGATATTTCTCAAAAAAACCCTAGAAATTCCTAGATAACCTAAAATATGCTCTATATACACTTAAAAATGGAATTCGTACCGGAAATTTTCTCACTAATCATAAAACTTTAATGCCACAAAATCTCTTTAATTATATTTGTCCCTGCACGAAGACACTTCACTGTATAGGGAATTTTTTCATAATATATGAAATATCTCCATAGAGTATCAGAAATTGTATTTTTAATCAAAAATTTCGTTCTATTGGCATTTCTTTTATCTCAAGTAACATCCTTAAATGCACTAATACGCAATACTTACGAAACAAACATTTTACAGAGGCATTTCGCCATATAGAGAAACCGACTATTTTTCATTGATGAAATGTATATCTACGAGTTCAATGGAACTTTACTGATTACTGTAAATTACATCTTTGTGTGTGTGCATGTGTGTGTGTCCGCGACTTTGTAATCGTGTTCAACATTTTATGTCTAGATACTTGAATGGACAGTAAATAAGGAGAGAACATCTCCTCCCCTCGCCCCTCTCGCTCATTCTCTCTCTCTCTCTCTCTCCCTCTCTTTCTGTTCAGGTGCAAAATGCTACGGGATTTTCGTCACGATAAAAGGAAAGATGTCTGGTCAGCGACCGAAATGGTGAAAGATTCTCGTTACATCAACGTTTACCAAAAGACAGGAAAATCCGCAGATATGGCAAAGTGTATTAGCTTGTACGGCTTAACGATTTAAGAGCGGCGATGAGGGGGGGAGGGGAGGAGCGAGAGAGAAAAAAGTTTGCACAGTTAATGTTGCACTAATCGTAACGGTGAATAAGCCGATACGGCAGAGGGGCGGGGGGAATGATGTGAATGAAAAGTCAGGTGAGAGATAGGAGAGCCACTGCGAAGACTAATATGGCACACACATTCGAACGAGGATAAACATCCACGAGAGTATGTATTATCTCGTTGATTACGCGTAATGATAGCGGGATCGGAACAAAATTTTCATTGATTTTTCTTGATAAACGTGGAAGCTTTTCGAATGAAGAATATGAGAATTTATCGGATAATAATTATTGGTAATTATTTTCAAATCTAATAATTGGATTTTTTTTTCTTTTTTTGATAATTTCGGTTTTTTTGTTTTATCGTTTTTATTTGAACAAGATTGTACTTTAGAATAATAAATTTATGTGGATTTTTATGTTAAACATTTAAACTTTTGAAAATTAAGTTTAAACTCATGTTGGCACTTAAGTCTTAACTTACGTTTGGTATCGAGCACCAATTTAAGTCTGAACTTAAATATAAACTTGATTCTAAACTGTTAAAACTTCCTATGTAGGGAATTTTGAGACTGTCAGAGAATTTTTACTTGATAGGGAATTTTTTGAGTATTCAAACATTGGCAAATTTGTATTTATAATTCATTGATACTTTGCGAATACAAAAAAATTCTATTAAAAATTGGAGTTAATGTAAAAATTCCCTATATAGGCAATTATAAGACTGTTGGAAAATTTTGTTGAGTATTTAAATATTCCGGCATTGATAATTGGTAAATTTGTATTTATAATTCATTATCACTTTGAGAATACGAGGAATCCTATTAAAAATTGGAGTTCATGTAAAAAATTCCCCATATAGGGAATTACAAGAAATTTGGAAATTTGGTCCTGTTAGGAAATTCCTATGAGTATTTTAATATTACGGCATTGGTAATTGGCAAATTTGGATTTATAATACATTATTACTTTGAGAATACGAAGAATCGTATTAAGAAATGTAGTTAATGTAAAAATTCACTATATAGGGAATTATATGAAATTTGGAAATTTTTTTCTGTTAGGAAATTTCGTTGAGTATTTTAATGTTACGGCATTGATAATTGGCAAATTTGTATTTATAATTCATTATTACTTTGAGAATGCGAGGAATCGTGTTAAAAATTGTAGTTAATGTAAAAATTCCCTACATAGGGAATTATAACAAATTTGGAAATTTTTTCCTGTTACGAAATTTCTTTGAGTATTTTAATATTACGGCATTGATAATTGGCAAATTTGTATTTACAATTCATTATTACTTTGAGAATATGAGGAATCCTATTAAAAATTGTAGTTAATGTAAAAATTCCCTATATAGGGAATTATAAGAAATTTGGATATTTGTTCCTGTTAGGAAATTCCTGTGAGTATTTTAATATTACGGCATTGATAATTGGCAAATTTGTATTTATAATTCATTATTTCTTTGAGAATACGAGGAATCCTATTAAAAATTATAGTTAACGTAAAAATTCCCTACATAGGGAATTATGAGAAATTTGGAAATTTTTTCCTGTTAGGAAATTTCTTTGAGTATTTTATTATTACGGCATTGATAATTGGCAAATTTGTATTTATAATTCATTATTACTTTGCGAATACGAGGAATCCTATTAAAAATTGGAGTTAATGTAAAAATTCTCTATATAGGGAATTATAGGATTGTTAGGAATTTTTTTTGAGTATTTAAATATGACGGCATTGATAATTGGCAAATTTGTATTTATAATTCATTATCACTTTGAGAATATGAGGAATGCTATTAGAAATTGTAATTAATGTAAAAATTCCCTATATAGAGAATTATAAGAAATTTGGAAATGTTTTCCTGTTAGGAAATTTCTTTGAGTATTTTAATATTACGGCATTGATAATTGGCAAATTTGTATTTAAAATTCATTATTACTTTGAGAATGCGAGGAATCCTGTTAAAAATTGTAGTTAATGTAGAAATTCCCTATATAGGGAATTATAAGAAATTTGGAAATTTTTTCCTGTCAGGAAATTTCTTTGAGTATTTTAATATTACGGCATTGATAATTGGCAAATTTGTATTTACAATTCATTATTACTTTGAGAATATGAGGAATCCTATTAAAAATTGTAGTTAATGTAAAAATTCCCTATATAGGGAATTATAAGAAATTTGGATATTTGTTCCTGTTAGGAAATTCCTGTGAGTATTTTAATATTACGGCATTGATAATTGGCAAATTTGTATTTATAATTCATTATTACTTTGAGAATACGAGGAATCCTATTAAAAATTATAGTTAATGTAAAAATTCCCTACATAGGGAATTATGAGAAATTTGGAAATTTTTTCCTGTTAAGAAATTTCTTTGAGTATTTTAATATTACGGCATTGATAATTGGCAAATTTGTATTTATAATTCATTATTACTTTGCGAATACGAGGAATCCTATTAAAAATTGGAGTTAATGTAAAAATTCTCTATATAGGGAATTATAGGATTGTTAGGAATTTTTTTTGAGTATTTAAATATGACGGCATTGATAATTGGCAAATTTGTATTTATAATTCATTATCACTTTGAGAATTTGAGGAATGCTATTAGAAATTGTAATTAATGTAAAAATTCCCTATATAGAGAATTATAAGAAATCTGGAAATTTTTTCCTGTTAGGAAATTTCTTTGAGTATTTTAATTTTACGGCATTGATAATTGGCAAATTTGTATTCATACTTCATTATTACTTTGAGAATATGAGGAATCCTATTAAAAATTGTAGTTAATGTAAAAATTCCCTACATAGGGAATTATATGAACTTTGGAAATTTTTTCCTGTTAGGAAATTTCTTTGAGTATTTAAATATTACGGCATTGATAATTGGCAAATTTGTATATATAATTCATTATTACTTTGAGAATACGGGGAATCCTATTAAAAATTGAATGAATGTAAAAATTCTCTATATAGAGAATTATAACAGTGTCAGGGATTTTTTTTTGAGTATTTAAATATGACGGCATTGGTAATTGGCAAATTTGCATTTATAATTCATTATTACTTTGCGAATACGAGGAATTGTAGTTCATGTAAAAATTCCCTATATAGGAAATTTTGAAAACTAGACAATTTTAACATGATCTCGAGTTAAGAGCGCATATTTCAGGTAAATATGAGCAATTAAAAAATGTACTGATGACAAACTTTCCTAAATCAAAAATTTTCATTAATTTTTTCAAGTGTATAGGAATTTCTTTCTTCAAAATGCTCTATATGGGCAACTCTAACACTACCGGCTCTTGAAAATGTTATTTTTTTTTTCTTCAGATCACTGTGCATATTTATTTATGCATGTGCATATTAAATATGAATGTATACGTGAATGACAATTTCCGGTTGGGAAAAGTACCGGAAGTCGCCAAAGAGAGAGAGAGAGAACGTGATAATTCCAGGGGAAAGCAGAAAATTCTTCGGGCACAGAGAGCAATCTAATATAACGTATACGAGTGTACGGACATATACATAAAATAAATGAAAAAAAAAAAACCGCAAATATAATAATATACACGACTCTACGCGAGCCACAAATGTTCAACTCTCTATACGAGCTCTCTGCCCGCGTGTTCTCGAAACACACTTGTTCCTATGATTTATATATGGGCAATTCCATGACTATCAAAGCGAATTAAATTTTCCTAATAGGAAACTTTTTTTCAAAAATTGATAATAACGAAAATAATATATATTCGAGGCTTAACGGATCGAGGAAAGTTCAAATCACCTTTTCACTAAAATAATATTCAGTAATTATTCGTCGAAGAAAAAAAAAATTACTCAAACGTTGGAATGTTGAAATTAAGGAGTGTGTGGCCACGGTAGAATTTTAAAAAAAATCGCTGCTTTTTGCTCAAACGATGCTTTATTGTCATACAAACTAATTTAAGTTAAGTTAAGGTAGTAGTTAGTATTATTTTTCACCGAATTTGAGCGTATAACGTAAGCCTATCTCCGGCACGGGTGACATAGGGTACCCGAGGGCGCCGCGTGACAAATAGCTTCGACAATTTTTATCCGATTGACTTCAAATTTTTCAATTATGTTTCTAATTGCATTTCGCAGAGAACTAACTACAGAATTTATGATCAATTAAAAACTTTCCATTTTAGGCCCTTTTGTACGAAATTTTTTACTGTAAATTCACCATTTAAGTTCAAATGCCTACGACATTCGAAAAAAACAATATTTTTCAAATTCCGTAGGTACTTCTCTAGGCATTATGATGTAGATTGACGAGAATTTTTTTTTTCGTTCTAGGTGAAAAATTGTGGATGCCAAATGTCACACCCCAAAAAAAAGGTTCTAAAAGAAAATAGCAGTAGTCGGCCATTTTGTATAACAAAAAAAAACAAAAAAAAATATTTCTTATTAGCTTGATGTTCATACTAAATACATGTGTAATTAGTTTTATAAATAAATTACTTTTTCATACAAAAAAAAATTGTTAAATGTGCACATGATTTTATACCCGCCTCTAAGTTCAAATCTCTACAATGTTTGAATAAAACAATATTTTTCAAATTCCATATTCACTTCTCTAGGTATACTGATGTAGATTAACGTGAATTTTTTTCTTTTGTTCTGGGTCAAAAATTGTGGATGCCAAATGTCACGCCCCAAAACAATGGAACCAAAAGAAAATAGCAGTAGTCGGCCATTTTGTATAACAAAAGAAAACAAAAAAAATATTTTTTATTAGCTTGATATTTATACTAAATACATGTGTAATTAGTTTTACAAATAAATTACTTTTTCATTACAAAAAAAAATTGTTAAATGTGCACATGATTTTATACCGTAGCCAAACCTCTTAAACAAAAAGAAACCCTAATCAACAAAATGGCTGTGAAAATAAGAATAAAAAATATGACTATTTTTGCCGACATTTTGTTCATTTTTTATTTTCAGTGACAAATAAATTCACATGTCGAAGAAAAAAAAACGTAAAAATTCTATTTTTCCATATTTTATTAATTTTCCTTTATAATTCTCTCGTTTAATTGACTAAAAAAATTTGCGATAAAAAAAAATTCTGTCCCTTAATTCTCCGCAATATCTCGCGCGAAAGTTGATCTCTCAAAATCGTGAAATTGATATACGAAAAAAAAATAAAATAAAATAAAATAAAAATAATTATCTCGCCAACTCGTAAGCCCCCGTGTATGCTATAACGAACGAAACAGATCGGGGATTGTTGTAATTCATTGCGACGTTAAATTTTGGTTTTAAATTCGCGAATGTAGCATTAGGCTCGTGGGGCAACGACCGAATCGTACGAGTAGAATCGAAAAAATCGCGTGAATATTTACTTTCTCTCTCTCTCTGTCCCTCTCCCTCTCTCTGTCAAAGAGGCAACGAATCTCACGAGGCACGTGCGTCAGAGAACTGCAACACAGCGGGACGAGAATTCGAAACGAGCCAACGAGCCAAAGTTACCAATATATGGGTAGTTTCATGTAAAAAAACGACCATACTCGCCGGACAATCTCGGATATGATTGATAAATTTTTCTACCATTGTACAAACTCTAAAAATCGATATAAAATTTTTTCAAATTTTGCCCAACAATCGTTGATTATGAAAAAGAAATATATATATATTTCGAAAAAAAATCCGATAACATTTTTTTCAGTTTTAATAATCGTAACGTTTTTTTAATCTCATCTATGTGGGCGTCAAGTGATATGGTTTTTAAAAGAAAAATTCACTAGAAGAATTTTAAGGGCTCACATACCCCTGAAATTTTCAAAAAAATGAATTTTTTTTTCACAGATTTTTATTCTTTATACTTTTAAGAATTAAAAAAAAAAACTTTTAAGCAAACTCCTCTCCGTCACAAAGTTATAGGCGCGTTTTTCTCGAAACTACGTTTTCAGACAGTGTCAGCACTATAACTCAGTCAATTTTTCATATTTTTTTACTTTTTTTTTTTCTAAATCTTGATAATTATTTTCTCTATAGTCTGACGAGAGGTTTTTTTTAATTTTGTGGTTGAACAATTTTTTATAAATTATTCAATACAAATTTTTTTTTAAAAATTGCATACTAAAGTTTGAAATACTGTTTCTTTATTTTTGGAAAAAAAAAAAAAATCCCTCCGTCAGACTATTACTACTACATTGTGTTACTAGAATCTTTTTTATTTTTGCTGATTGGATAATTTTTGGTGAAGTTATGACGTCGACAAGGGGGCACCATGGTTTTCGTCGGTAGTCCATTTATACCCGTAAAAAATAATGTTAATATCTAAAAAGAAACATTAAAAAAATTTTTTTTTTATAGTTGAAAAGTTAATAAAAAATGTGAAACCAACAATTTAATTGTTTTTTCACCATATAACCTTCATAATAATTTTTCAAACTTGAGACGCGAAAAAAAAAAATGTTTCAAAATTTTTTATCTACAAAACTATTTGCGATAAATATTTGAAAAAAATCCTCAAATTTCCTGCGTTCGGATGGAATATTACAAAAAATCAACAACTTGATCAAGAGGACCCTATTAATGGACGATCGATTTTTAACGGAATGACCCATATATATGTATGTATATATTTGAGAGGCAAATGCACATGCACCCGAAGAGATCCAGGAACTTTACGAGAGGCAAAGCAATGTACCGTAAGAATCACCGGCGCCTCGCTTCTCTTTAATATATATCTATACACACATACATATATATATATATATATATATATATATATATATATATATCCATACATTTATTTTATAAATACCCTTTTTTTCCTCCATAAATATTAGCAAAAAATGAAATAAAATCTCCGTTTCTGGTTCCAGCAAAGGAACATTTCGACGAGGATATCGAGGGATAAATTATCGACGATATTATTTAATATTCGTTTACAGTGCGAAAATGACGAAGAGCTTGAAATCTCGAGGATATAAAAAAGGATGTAGGAAGAAGAATTTAAAAAAATGTATGAACATTCGAAAGGGAAGAAAAAATTAAATTTCCCCAAGAAAAAATTCGCGATGATTGAAAATTATTTATTAAAAAATTCTCAAATTTGCCACAGTCTTTAATAATTCGGAATAATCGAGGGAAAACAAAGAAACATGGTCGAAGATATGAAAAACGAAATTTTGGTGAAGAAAATTTTTTTTTACGTTAATTCTTTTTTTTTCAATAATTAATATACTAATAACAATTATTATCTCGATCGAAGAATCGAAATGTGTGAGAAAAATCTGTAGAGTTTTTGTAAATCGTTTTTTTTTTTCAGCGCACCGATTTCGACCAAGACTGAAAAAAAAAGTGTTTGTTGTCTGCCACGAGAGAAGAAGGAAAAAAAAAAAGAAACTGACAACCCGACCAAACAATCGTTCTACGCCTCGTAGAGAGCCTCGAGGTCCGAATCTCAAAAGTTCTCTCTCGATGCGTGTTAGAAAAAAAAAAATAAGAAGAAAGAAAAAAAAAAGTGGGCGTAGTCGATCCTAAACTCGAAGAAAAGTGTTGCTCGCATTCTTCCCCACCCGCTTGGGAATTCTTTTCGTCAGAATCGAAGAATAACGTCGGGGGACCGTTTCAATAACCCGGCCTCTTTCACGAGTTTGAAAGAAAATTTACGGATTTTTTTTTTTTTGTTTTTTGTTTGTAATTAAATATTTAAAGATTAATATCGTTGAAAACAATGTACATTTTAGTAATGCATTTCTACGATGTATTTATTTTAGGGCTCACATACCCCTGAAATTTTGAAAAAATCGATTTTTTCTTTACAGATTTTTATTCATTATACGTTTAAGAATTTTTCAAAATAAAACTTTAAAGAAAATTCCACTCCCTTACAAAGTTACAGCAATAAATGGGAGACTCGCCTGTAAGTTCACATTGCACCTATGAGAAACTTTAAACGCGTTTTTCTCGAAACTATGTTTTTCCACAGTGTCGGCACGATAACTCAGTCAATTTTTGATATTTTTCAACTTTTTTTTTTTGCGATATTGATAATCAATTTCTCTATAGTCTGACGAGAGGTTTTTTTTATTTTTTGGATGGATAATTTTTTTTTAAATCATTAAACATTAATTTCTTTCTTTAAATTGCTTACTAAAGTTTGAAATACTGTGATTTCTTTATTATTGAAAAAATAAATAAATTCCTCCGTCAGACTCTTACTATTACATTATTTTACTGGATTCTTTTTTATTTTTGGAGATTGAATAGTTTTCGATAAAGTTATGATGTCGACGAGGAGGCGCCATGGTTTTCATCAGTAGTCCGTTTATACCCGTAAAAAATTTTTTTTTTATTTTGTCTCTTATCGTTGAAAATTTAATAAAAAATGTGAAATCAACAATTTAATTTTTTTTTCACCATATAACCTGTATAATAATTTTTCGAATTTACTTTATTGTTAGTAAAACTATTGAAAAATATGTTCCCAAAATTTTAAATGAAAATTCCGACTCGTTCTATTGTTATAAGCCATTAAAGTGAGTAGCTCTTACTTCAGGCCCCGAGCGCGCCACGTGTATAACCGAGCGATCACTCATTTTTTCAAACGCGTTTTTCTGAAAACGACTTTTTTTAACTTGCGTACACGCTAGTTTGAAAAGTTTTCAACCAATCATTTTGAAAATTGGCGGTTACTTTCTTCATAGTATTGCGCTCTATATGAACCTAAAATCGGAATATTATTATTAGTTAAAATAATTTTTTTTTTGCAAATAAAGTTGTAAAAAATGGCAAAAAATCATGCTTTTTTGTTTTGACCCCTGTAAAAAAATTCAATTTTCTATTTTTTTTTATAGCATTTAGGTTCATATAGAAGAGAGACATATAATAAAAGTAAATTCCAACCTCGTTTGATTTCAGATGAAAATTGCGGCTTCCAGAATGTACGGAAAATGCTGAGTCTGATTGTGACCTGCAATATGGGGTCGCTAATATCTTCGGTGTTTTTCAAGGAAGTTCTTCAAAAATTTTATAGTATATACTTAAATATGTGTATAAAATATTCTCAAAGTTTCAATAAATTATATTCATTTTTTCTACTATAAAAAAATTCATGAAAATCATTGAGAAAACGCTGTCCTAACCCTATTTCCGCCCTTAAGTAAAAAAGTATTTAAAGATTAATATCGTTGAGAAAAAATGTACATTTCAATAATTCATTTTTACAATGTGTTTATTTTATTAAAAAATCGAGAATTTTTCTCAAAGAGTTTCTCGGCACAGCAAGGAGGGTTAAAAATTGAAAATGATCCCTCATCCCTGAATACTCTTCCCGGTTAAGAACTAAAGAATTCCTCGTGGCAAGGGGCTGGGGAGGGGGAAGAAAGAGAAAAGGTCACTGGCGTTTGGTACTCTCGGGGCTCTTCACCTTCGCCACTTGGTTTTCCTCTTCCTTGTCGTTTTTTTTTTTCGTTTCTGTTTTTTTTTTTAGCGCGTGCAACCATCCCAAGGGCGCGTACCGAGGGCAAGAGAGAAAGATTAAATTGCCAAGATGGCTGAGGAAGAGAGAGAGTGTGAAAAAAAAGGACGAAGAGAGAGACAGAGAGAGAAAGAGAGAAAATATTTTATTGCTTGGGATGGGAAATATACGAGAATTTGGGGCAATGGGAGTCTTATTTTTTTTTATTACAAGTGAAATACTATTAATAATAATGTTATTTTTCTCACAAAACTGAATAACGTACTTTTACAGTTTTCTTTCCGTTATGAAAATTTTTATTTTTTATAATAACGGTTCAAGCGGCGACGAGGTTGTTTTTCTAAAATTTCAAAAATTCTTGAAAATTGTACTTTGTTTTTCAATTTTTCTATGAATATTTTCGCATTATTATTATTATTATTATTATTGTTGTTGTTGTTATTATTAAAACTCAATATTTGCCATCAGATTTCAACATTAAGCATAAAAACCAATTTCCAACAGTTCAATATTTAATGAAAAATATATAAATCTTCAAAAACAAAAGTAAATACCAATTTCCAAAATATTGATTTTGAAAAGAAAAATTCTAGCAATTTTTCTAAGATTTCTAAAAAATCATTTCATCAATATTTCGGATGAATATTATTTTTTCTCGAGCATTATTCTCATTAAAACTATAATTTTGAAGTTTGCATCGTTGGAGTGCAACGAAAATATATTTTTTTAACATCCATCCTCCTCGAGGCTAAATTTTCGAAGACAAAAATCATTGAAACCTTCTTTCGGGGTCTCCTCTAAGGAAAATGAAAATTTGAAAAACCTCTTTTCGTTACGTTCCAACGATGCAAGCTTCAACATCATTTAAAACCAAATAATGATGATAAATTTTCGAAAAATTCCTACAAAAATGCCAACGGTGAACGAATTAAATTTTTGAAATAAAATGAAAATTTACAAAATTCAAATAAAAAAAAATTCTACCTAATTGAGTGACATTGTTTTTTTTTCCATGTATTGCCATTTTTTGTAGTATTATTATTATTATGAAAACTCAATAATCGGTGGTTCCCCTAGTGGCGAACGTTCGAAACACACTCGGAGACAACCAAGCCCCTTGAGAAGAGTGAGAGAAAGAGAAACAGAGAGAAAGAGAGAAAAAGACAGAAAGAGAAAAAGAGAAAAAGAGAAAAAGAGAAAGAAAGAAAGAGAAAGAGAGAGAGAGAGAAATAAGAAAAATGAAACGAAGAGTCCCATCAAATAAACTCACCCTGTTGCATTCCAATGCCTCGGCGCTGTGCTCCTCTTTCTGCTTGAAGCAGCTGCTGCACTTGCTCTTGTTGAATATGTTCGGTGCGAACTTCCTGCACTCGGCGCCACTGCCACGGGGTGTCGTTGTCGACATTTCTCATTCGTCGAAATTAAAATTAACCGAAAAAAAAAACAAACAAACAAACAAAAACCAAACAAACAAACAGTCAACAGAAAACAAAACGAACGCGCACACACGAAGAAAAAAAAACAGAAAAAAAAAAACACCGAAGCACAAAATTCACGAGCGACGATTAGAGCGCGATTTTTCGAACAATTTACGAAACAACGAGAAAATCATTTTTGTTTTTTCTTCGAGATTATTTTCGATGATTTTCAACGAATGTCGAAAGAAAAAAATTCGTCGTTTCGTAATGTAAACTTTCGTTTTTTTTAATATTTTTACATCAGTCCTTTTCGTCGTTTAACGTTAATTCCGCGTTAATTTGTTAGTTCACTTTTGTTTATTTTTAATTATTTTTCTGAGCATTTTTTTTCCTGCTTTACCACTGAACAATTTTCATGAAAATCAATGTCGTTCGGGTATCTTTAGTTTAGCTTCTTTTTTCAACGAGAATCTCGACGGTGGAAAACGGAAAAAAAAAATTTTTTGTTCTCTCGGTGGGGATAATTTATCGTGTGTTTTCTCGGCGTGTAGGAATCGATATTACCAATCGACACGAGAGCGCGCGCGCGCTCGAGAGAGAGAGAGAGAGAGAGAGCAATGTTTACGGTACTTCGACCTTGAGAGAGCGCCAAGGGAGAGGAATACGATAATTTGAAAAATTCCGATCGTCCGTTTTGTTGTTTTCGCCGCGAGAGCGCGCCCGTGGGAATTTTCGAGATTGTCGAATTTTTAAGAATTTCGATCGGAAAATCACGGGTTTTCCGTCAATTTTAATGAAAAATATTGCTTTTCCCTCATTCCACAATACCTTCGTTGCATGAACGAAGCGGATAAACGAGAAATTATCGTCGGATGCCGAATCGTTCGACCGATATTTCGATCAGTTCGAAATTCCTATTTTTTCATTTCCCGCCAAAAGTAACGGTTTTTTTTCTTTGCTTCTCGTTTCACGTCCGTTTCTTCCGTTCCTCCGTGTTCCGAGGACGTTTTAATCGACGATCTTTCTTCACCCCCAACCCCCCAACTCCAATTTGCAAAATTATTATTCGAATTTTCCGTAATTGTAGGAAAAAAAAAATTGCCGTTTATTTTTCAATTATTTTTAAATTTTACACGTTTTGCGGATAATCGGGAGAAAAAAAAAACAAACACGATCGAAAACACTTATCACTCAATATTTATTTAAAAAAAATTTTTTATTTCTTTATTCTTCTTTTTCAAATTCGTAAACACATTACACGGTAAATCCCATTGGTGCGTAACTTCACCGTGTCCCGCTCGAGGACAATGTGACCAAAAAAATCCGAGACCACGTGCTTTGTTTTTTAAGAAAAAAACAAAGAAAAAAAAAAATTCGTTCGAATTATCGCGATTCGTTGTGGTAACTGTCGTGACGATTTTCAGTTGATTTTATTTTATTTTTTCAAATCGTAAACGGTATTTTTTAACTGTCAGCGTGAATCGGTAGAGTTCAAGGTCACTCGCCACGAGGATCACCTCACACGATCATATTCAAATGTCCGCGGCTCGCAACGAAAAAGAAATGAACTTTTTTTTTTCGTTTTTTTTTCGGCCGGTTTTTTTCACGGTAGTTCAATCGTGAAAATTAGTTTGCCCGATATTTCGTGATTTTTTCAAATGAAAAAACCTTTTTTGTTTTTAGTTTGTTTGTTCGTCACGAATGTTCAAAAAAGAAAACTGTTTGCCTTTTTTTCACGATTTTCCACGATTTTTTTGCGATTTTTCACGATTTTGCGCGATTTTTCACGATTTTCCACGATTGTTTGCGATTTTTCACGATTTTTCGTCAAGTTAAAGAATATTTTTCCTTTATTTCGAAATTTTTCATAACGAGAAGACACTTTTTTGATTTTTTTCACGATTTTTCGAATAGAGCATACACTTTATTGGTTTTTGTTACTTTTTTTTTCCCACGAGGAATAGTCGAAATTCGAACATTTACGTTTTATTATTATTGCGGGGCACCAAATAAGTATTATTATCGTATTTATACCTGTATAATATGTGTGTTAGAAATCTATTACATTATACATGTATATATATATATACGTATATGTGTGTTTATATATCGCGCACCAGGTGAGTCACTTACGAGGAGGTTGAAGCACCTTTTAGTGTTTTTTTAATTTTTTTTTCGTTCCTTTTTCCGTCGTCTTGACCGGCGTTTTGTTCGTTTAATTAATGACAAACTTAACCGTCACCGTAAACCGTGTCGGATTCTTTCACCGCGCGACCAAATAACGACATATTTAGATCGCAATGGTCCATGACAGAACGACCGCCGAGGACGTCCATCCGCGATCTGCGCAACTTTTCTCGTTCTACCCGTGTGGCCAAGGCGATCTCTCGCGTACGCGTTTACCCCCACTCCTCGCGACAACACCGCTCTCGGCGCTGTCGTGCCGGACGATCGCAGCGCCGCTGCGCGGACATTCCTCGTACTATCGTCAACATGAGCCAGCGGCGGGAATTATGAAATATTTATTTTCGTATAGTATAGATATAATAGTATAGTAATAAGATAGTAAGATTAGGGTTATAGCATGAAGTTATATGGCCTAAAGCCTTTCCGAATAAACGGGCTATCTAATGCAAAAAGAATTTTTCAAATCGGATTAGTATTTCCTGAGATAAGAACACTTCACAGAACACTTCTCTCTGCTATAAGGTTACCTCTGTGTAGCCTATAAGTTGGTAGTCTCATAGGCGCGAATGTTTGAATTTGAATTTATCGCTTACACAATGAATTTTTTGATCGATAAATGCCGACCGATGCATCTATTAAATCACATTTGCCTCGCGCGAACTATCAAACGTGCGAAGGTTAAATAGTCGTTAAGTTTTCTGAAATTTCCCAATTTTCTGTGCAATTTTCTTAATTTTTCTTTTCGTACGAACCTTCTACGAAGTATTAGAAAACTTAAAAACAAAAGATGAATAAAATCGGTAAAGTCGTTCTCAAGTTATGGGGTGACCAAGGGAAATAGGGATTCATTTATATATATATATAGATTAGGGCGATTTTTTTTTTACTATTTTTTTTTTCAGTCCCCACCCGAAATTTTGTTGGATATGTCGAAAAAGAAATTCCCTGAAAGCTACAGCCCTCAATGTTAATTCTCAGTACTTTCCCGAAGCGTGAGAAGATTTTCCATCTAAAATACACGTAAATCGAATTTTTTTTTTCTTCAAATTTCTATAACTCAGCCGCATTTTATGCTATCATATTGTTCTTGGTTTCGATTTACTCAGAATAAAACAATCTAAAAAAGTGCCTTCTGCGGTCAAAGTGTAAATTGTACTGGTGAGTTGGTACGGTTCACTGAAGTTGATTTTTACCCAAAATTCTCGTATTTTTGCTGTTATCTCCGAAACAATTAACTTTACGAAAAAAATGTGAATGAAAAATTTGTTGGAAATTTATTTTCCTACAAAAAATGTCCTATCGACCCAATTGCTTAGATTAATATTTCTTGAGATATTGAACTTTAACTTATGAGTAGTATAAAATTTGTAAAATATGAAATATTAAATAATTAAAAAATAAAAAATAAAAAAAGTTCAATATCTCGAGAAATATTAATCTAAACAATTGGGTCGATAGGACCTTTTTTATAGGAAATTAAATTTCCAACAAATTTTTCATTCACATTTTTTTTGTAAAGTCAATTTTTTCGGAGATAACAGCAAAAAAACGAGAATTTTGGGTAAAAATCAACTTCAGTGACCCGTACCAACTCACCAGTACAATTTACACTTTCGCCGCAAAAGGCACTTTTTTAGATTGTTTTATTCTGAGTAAATCGAAACCAAGAACAATATGATAGCATAAAATGCGGCTGAGTTATAGAAATTTGAAAAAAAAAAAAATTCGATTTACCTGTATTTATTTTAGATGGAAAATTTTCTCACGCTTTGGGAAAGTACTTAGAATTAATATTAAGGGCTGTAACTTTCAGGGAATTTATTTTTCGACATATCCAACGAAATTTCGGGTGGGGACTGAAAAAAATAATAGTCGAAAAAAAAAATCGCCCTAATGTAGACAGATTATTATTATTATTATTATTATTTTATCGAAGCGCATTACTTACAGATTTCAATAATACGTTTACGATTGATAATTTAGGATGAATTGTTTAAACGATGGTTTCGAAAAAGGCTAGCAAGAATTATAAAGTAAAAATATTTTTTGATAAAACAATAAACAAACTGTAACAGCTTCTTCACGCAATCTTGGCAATTTTTTTTACAATTAATCGAGAAACAGCCAAAAGTCATTCGAATTTGATGAAAATTGATATCCGAATGTTTCAAAGGTCGCTGACTTCGAATTCAACGGAAGAATGACAAAATTCAAAATGGCGGAGTCAATATGACTGACCGAAAATGCACCAAATAATCCGATGGCGATCGAAATTGTCACATGGGGTTTTTAAAGTGTCTGTTTTCGAATTGAGAGTAAAATTTTCGAATTCAAAATGACGGCGTCAATGCTATTGACTAAGAAACATAAAACACTGTCGTTCTTGGATTATTATCCCTTATTTATTACTTAATTCTTTACTTTTCGTAAAACCTCAGTACGCCTAACTGACACTTTCAAAACTCCAACTGGCAAAGTCAAGCAAGTGTCTCTCAAACGATCAGCTGATTACCCGTTATTCGCTTCTCTCGCTCCACGCCGGGGCTTGCGCACACCACACGCCGGTGGCTACTTCCGGTTCGCGGAGATTACGCGTTCCAGCGTTTCGGCCGGAGACTCCCTCCCTAACTCTCGGACGAGCGCAGTCCGACACGGAAAGATGGTGGTTGATGAAGTAGGTGACAGGTTAGTAAAAAATTTATCAAATTTTCACTAAATATTACGTTACGCAAATAAAGAATTTTCGTTAATAGTTGAAATTGCAAAAAAAATCTTTAGTACATTATCATTAAATGTCAACATTTTAAAGTCAATTCTAACCTCGAAATATCCACAAATATACTCGACGCAACTTTGGATAATCGCGGATCCTCTTTTTTTTTTTTTGGTTTATGAAAAATATTAATTATTCACTATTTCTAGTGGAAAAGTAAATTTTCCGTTAATTCGTCGTTTTTTTCGAGTAATTTAATTGCAATTTTTTAATCGTTATTTAACGTTTTCACGTAATTTTCCAACTTAAACGCAAAAATATTATTGATTTCACCGTAATCGGGTTTGCTCCAATTTTCCTGACACACAAAATTTTCTCGTTAATGACCTTTTTTTTCTCCGTTTCTTTTTTTCTTTAAAGCGTGTTATTTCTAATATTAGAAACGACACGTTTGTTATCAAACAAATCGTTTAACGACTTAAATCTGCGAAATTATGTAATGTGACAGAGAAAACTGAACTCTGTACCCTCGGTGCGTTCAATATTTCATTTTTTTTCTCATATTCGCAAGAATTCATTGACGAATTTTCAAATTAAAAAGACTTTTCGCAATCGTCGAGTCGGAATTGAATTTTAAAAAAATTAAATTTATTAACGCAGAGACGATTCTGCAAATGTCGCCATCATCAGAGAAGTGTATGATAGCGAAAATGCTCATGAAACATTTGAGTACGAGCTGGAAAGAGCACTGGAGGCTGAATGTACTCTAATCGTCATTGAACCTTCGAAGCTCGGAGACGAAACATCCAGATGGATCGCGGTGGGCAATTGTCTTCACAAAACCGCTGCGCTCTCAGGATTAGCGGCTATTTTCACAGGTGGGTGTGAAAATTCAATGTTTCACGAATAAGAGCAGACGACGCTAGCGCGGTCGATTGTGAATTATTGTTTTTAGAAATTTCAAACAATGCCATTTTGTGAAAATATTTATTTTATTGTACTTCTAACAAAAGCTTGTTTTTTATTTTATCTTTTATTGTTTCATTCTACGGTATCTATTACCGTACCGCTCAATTTCCAACTAACATAGCGGTCGGCCCGGACGCAAGTACGTTTTGTTTTAAAATAAAAAATTTTATTTACTCTTAAGCGAATTGAAAAAGATTCAATTTTTATGCTCCTTTTGTTTTTACTCCTTTTGGGCTCGTTATTTAGAAATTTTATTCTCTCGGGTCGTACTTTATCGATGCAAAATGTTTCGCTCTGAATCGGAATGATATTCGCCAGAGTTTTATTATTTTTTTATTATTGTGTGTTGCAACGTTTACCCACACGGGTTTTTACGTATTTTATCCTTCCTAATTTTCCTCCTATCGCTCCTTACTTGCACCATCCCGAGCTAACGTAACTTCCGTAGCATCCACAGCTCCTTCTTGGCTACATTGTCTCGCATTCTCCGTTGGCACGCGGAAACTGCAGAAATACCGTGCCGATATACAGGGCTTTTATTTTTTTACTCAGTTTCGGTTGTCTCACCGTCAGAAACCCAGAAAAACTGCTTCCCGCTCCTCTGACTTTTCTCCAGAGCTGCGAGGCTTTGCAGTAAATTTTGTTCAATAGCAATTAGAGCGCAAGTAATGTTAATAAAAATTGAATCTAAGAAATGAATGAAATGAAGGAAATAACTGCTCTACTTTTCTGACAAACATTTTTGCGTAATCAACAGTCACTCGCATCCATTCATTTTGTTTTTTCCTCAATTTCACTTTATTTTCATTATTTTCGTAATTTCGTGGATATTTGGAACTTGCAATTTAAACTACTGCACACTGGACTTGTCAAATCAGGATTAACATTTTTTTTTCTTCAAATCGTGCTTTAAATATTATCCATGGATTCAGCGACAGTTACAAAAGAAATTAATTAAACTGTAGTATATTGACATTGAAAAATGATTTTAACGTTGAATTCATTTAAATTTTCGACTACAGTGCGCGTCAACTTTTGACGAGAAGCAATTTTCATTGAATTATTTTAATAATTAATTCACATTATTGGCACGTTCGTGAGAAATAGAGCGTTCACGCGAGAAATTAACAAAATTTCAGAATTCACGACGGTGGAATCGACGTAACTGGCTAAAAAAGACAAAATATAATTTGATTTTCATGAAAATTCGTGAGGCAAGATTTTCGAGGATCGCTGCTTTCGAATTCAGTGTCAGATTTTCAAAATTCAAGATGACTGACAAAAGAAAACGAAAAAAATGATTGGACTTTGATAAAAATTCGTAACTCATGGTTTTTAAGGTCGCCGATCTCGAATTCAACGTCGAAAATTGTCATAATTCAAGATTCAAGGGCTAACAAATTTAAAAACCCGAAAAATCGTTTGATTTTTTCGAGAAGTGTCTGTGTCCATAAAACTGGCAAATAACACGCTACCACGAATTTAACGTTATATTTCACTGAGATGTATCGTCTCAACTCGATGGATTTTATAAAAAAATGTTTATTTGGAATAATTTTCTTTTTGCAGGACTCGCTTGGGGCGATCGACCCTATATATATGGAATATTGGGCACAACGTCAATAATAACTTGCGGTCTTTATACCGTATCCTGGCAGCTTGATCCTTGCTGCCAGTATCAGGTTGAAACGGACACGAGTAAATTGCCTCACGTCGAATTATTGGCAGTTTTAGGACCCTCGTCACCGACTTTTCTCGTGCGCAAGGACGACACGAGAAGAAGGATTTTACACACAACAATCACCCTTACGGCGCTTAGTATCGGTGCCTGGAGACTTTATCAAGCATTTAAGTGAATAATCGAGGCGATAAGAGAGAAAAAAAAAAAATTAATAATGATTCTATATTCGCGCTGCGAACGAAACTCGACGACAATGACGAACGACGATCAATATTAAAATTCCAAACCCTCGCTCCGCCCCCGCTCCCCCCGAAGCGTCGATTTAACTAGAATTGCTAAATTCTTTCGAATTTCGAAAAATACAATTTCAATTCTTTTTTTTTTAACTTCGAAAAAAGATTTTTCTCGTATAATCTTGCAGCGAGCTTGAGTCGACAAAATAATTCCATTTTGACAAATGTTCAAACTCAATATTTTTTTCAAGGCTCGAATAACGGAGTTTCGAAATTTTTCCGTTTTTTTTTGTTTTTTTTTCTTCATATTTCTCCATTGAAATTCAACGGATTTCTGGCAATTTTCGTTGAATTACAATGAGGAATAAGCTCTGAGCGTGTTTTTTCGCGAAATTATTGGAAAAATTGGGGTAAAAAGGACGAAAAATATTGTTCGGCGGCAAGTCAGTGCCCTGACTTGCCGACAGACGTTTTTTTTTTCCCAAATTTTCCATTATTTCGTATTGATGGTTTTTGAAAAATTCGATGACTATATTTGTAACGTAATTTCGTTGAATTTCATTGATTCATGAAAATTTCCTCGAACACAGCATGAAAAAATTCACCCCGAACATTTCCTCTGTTGAATTTTCGTCCTCTCATTCGTTACGATTCATTCGAAAACTGAAGGAAAAAAAAAAGTAAACATTGAATACCGAATTTTTAAAAATTGCTCACTTTTTCACTTGCGACTTTCAGTCGTTTTACTCTTTTTTTTCGATCACATATTTTATATATATCTATTTTTTTTTTTTTTCGAAGCGCCCTTCGAGTCGAAACGAACAAAATGGGACGAGCTCGCAAAGGACAAAAAAATAATAATCTACCTAGTGAACGAACGAAAGATTTCCTAGAACTGTGTATTTCCTAGGCTGTAAATAAAGTACGTAGAATAGGCAGATTAAAAAAAACGAAAAAAAAAAAAAAACGGGAAATTGCATCACGAACGATGAAAATTTGTCTCTCCCCCTAATTCTACTTAATTAAAATGACGAGCGCGGGAGAAGTGAAGTTTGTGATCGCGAAAATGAAATAAAACACACATTGTACACAATTCTATCAAGATGTAAAAAATTATACAATTGTGTGGGTCGGTCAAAAAAAAAAAAAAATTGTTGAGCTGCAATAACGCCAGAACCGAATCGAGAGAGAGAGAGATGATTAACTTTTATCAAAAATTGTATTTTTCGTAATTCTTAGTGATATAGAACGAGAGAAAGACAACAAAACTGTGTTATTGATGGAGAGAAACAGAGAATTGTGAACGATTAGTCATGTTTTTTTTTTAACATAATAGCAAGACAATGTCATGTTTTTTTTTTTCTTATGAATTCTTGCGAGTTTGCGACGAGACGAAATAAAACTTCAGTTTAATGTTAGACGTCATTTTTTTTCCCAGCCTAATCCGTTTTTCTTTCGAATTTTCAGAACAATTAAGGTTTTTAAAGAAAAATGTAGTTAACAAATGTTAATTTACGATAATTTAACGCAATTTGTCAACGAAATACACTGAGAATATAAAATCGCGAGGTTAGAGCGCCCGGAACACTGAGTCTTTGAAACAACCAATCGGTAACCTCTCTCGAGTTACAACCAATCAGAAAAGTTTATAACTGTTCTCCAACCGTCTCGAACCATCGAAACAGCCAATGGAAAGCCATGAGCGTGTTACAACCAATCAGGAGAGTTTTATTCTGTTCACTCATTGGCTGGTGCGACCGACGAGTCATCTACAACTTTACGGTTTTTCTATTTTAAATTTAATCGAATTTTAACGTACGACTCGTTTCGTTCGTTATAACGCTATTCGTGGAATAATCACCTAAAAATTTGCCTCCCAGCCTATAGTTTTTTCTTAAGGGAGAACATCACTGTGACCCCCTGTTTTTTTTCACATTTTTCAAGAATTTTTTTTTGTGCGAAAAAAAAGGGATATTCGAAAAATTTTTTTCGGGTTTTGTTCCTTGTTTATTAATGTATCAAAAAAAAAAATTTTCACATTTTTCACGCCGCATGGTGGCGCTGGGGAAGCTCTCGCGTCAGGTGCTGTCATTTCCGCGGCACGCAGCAGAACTCTCTCCAACGTCGATCTGAAAAAAAATACCGAGTGTTTTCGTTAATAATATGATATTTTGAAGAGAAGTACATAGGGATTTGCAAAAATAATGTTTCAAAAAAAATAGGCACGCCTTTGAAATTAAAGTTAATTTCAAAGGCGTGCCTATTTTTTTTAAAACAATATTTTGAAGAGAAGTACATAGGGATTTGGAAAAATATTGTTTTAAAAAAAATAGGCACGCCTTTCAAATTAACTTTAATTTCAAAGGCGTGCCTATTTTTTTTAAAACAATATTTTTCCAAATCCCTATGTACTTCTCTTCAAAATATCATATTATTAACGAAAACACTCGGTATTTTTTTCAGATCGACGTTGAAGAGAGTTCTGCTGCGTGCCGTGGAAATGACAACACCTGACGCGAGAGCTTCCCCAGCGCCACCATGCGGCGTGAAAAATGTGAAAATTTTTTTTTTTATACATTAATAAACAAGGAACAAAACCCAAAAAAAATTTTCGAATATCTCTTTTTTTTCCCACAAAAAAAAATTCTTGAAAAATGTGAAAAAAAACAGGGGGTCGCAGTGGTGTTCTCCCTTAAAAGAGTACAATTTTCTAAATTATTAGTGAATCTTAGTGCTCGAATTACGTTCGAGTTACCTTTTTTTTTTACACATGAGATTAACAGAACGAAGAAAACTGTCGACCGAGGCCTTTTAGCCCCCTGGTGGTGAAAGTCGGAGAAGCTGAAAAATCGACCAATGAAAAGCGATTGAAGGATTAAATTTTTGTTTACACTCAAAATTTCATTATCGGGAGGTCGCGTAATCGGAAATTTTACGCTCGTTACGTTTTTATCGTTATTTTAACCCTAAAATTACGAGAAAAATTTAAGAATATGAAAAAATGTTACAAAAATGAGTTGTTTCAGTTTCTTGTTATTTCTCGGTCGGTATTCCAAGCTGATTGGTATTTTTGAAAAAAAAATGTATACAGTACGAATTCGTTAAGTTTGCTTTGTGTCACAAAACTTTTCTCGATCGTAATAAATCATTTGGTAAATCTAATAATTATAGCCAAATATTATTACAAAATCGATGTGTTCTCGTGAAACTCGTCTCACCGCTCGTAAATATTAATTATTTATTAACAAATAATCCAAATTCGCTCCCTAATAAAATTCTTTTTTTTAACACTATCGAACAAATTTTTTTCTCTTTTTCTATTCACACTTTTTTTTGGCTCGTCTCGCCATTATTTTAAAGTACAAAGACGGGACGATGTAACGTAAAAACGTCGCGGCTTTTGGGGCAATTGGCGAAATCATTAATTCCTTCTCTTCCTTTAGTACGGCCGTTAAAACTCTCTTGGCCACGTACTCGGGAGTGTAGCCTTGCTGAATTGTCTTATCCATTACTGTAACAAAAATTAATTCCCTTTTTTGTTATTTATTGCTTTTTTTTTTGTAAAAAAAAATCATCAACTCTCAAAGTTAATGAAAGGAATTTTACGAACTTTTTGAACACTTTGACATTGCTAATGAATATTCATTTTAGAAATTCGCGAGTTTCTTTTTTAGAAATTTGCCCGAATTTTTTTATTCGTATTTTTTTTTTATGGAATGCTACGGGCTTTCGTTTTTTGCTTTCATTTTGAACGCACAATTTTTATAATTTAATTTCAAAATTTTTATATAAAAAAAAAACTTTTTTTCGGAAACTGGTTGGTCTCGACAATTGAAAATTTGCAGGGCCAATTTAGAGTCTAATTACAAAAATATTTCTAACGTATAAAACTTAAAATTTTCTTCGAATCCAAATTGTAAAAAAAAGGGGTGGTTATTTTTTTCTTTTTTTTTTTTAACGTACCTCCGTAATTTTGACCATCTCCAGTTAACGCGTTTAACGAGAGCGAAGTTTTTATGTAACCAGGATTAACGACCGTTATCTTAATATTTTTATCGGCTAATTCGGCTCTTGCCGAGTCGCACCAAGCCTGCAAAGCGTGTTTCGATGCCCCGTACGCCGATCTAAAATATAAAATTGTACAAAATCGATGAAAATTCATTAAATTACTAATTCCGAAATAGAATTAATAATTTATATTGATAAATAAGCGATTTGGAAATTTTGTTTTTTTTGTTTTCCCTTTTCAATTCTAAGAATTACCTGTAGGGAATGGCAATTTTCCCCTGAACACTGCTGATGCACACTATGTGACCACTCTGACGATTTATCATCGACGGAAGAACGGCTTTTTGGATAAACAAAAAAAAAAATTAATATTTGGTTGAAGGTTTTGTTATTTTCGAGCATGCACCGGTCTTTAAAAAAAAATATATATTAAATAAAAAATTGATAATTTTTAATTGTATAACAAGTCAATGTAGGAAGAAAAAGTGTTTTTTTTTGTTGGTTTTTTAGACTTTAGGATTTATTAAATTTCTGTTAGACAATTCTTCTAAAAAATAAAAGAAATCTTTTAGATTTTTGGTAGCCTATCGACTGAAATCTATTTTTAAAATGGAAAAATTCTTTGATTCTCAATATTTACCTTTGGAAAGTGCAATTTGGGCGAAATAATTAACGAGCATTACTTTTATGTCGACATTGACATTAGTGTCGACAGCTTCGCCTCTGTACGATATACCCGCATTGTTAATTAAAATATCAATTTTTCCATGAATAGTCAAAACTTTTTCGACCTTGACCTGCAGTGAATTTATCTCCGCAATATCCAACGACAGAACAATCGGTGGATGCGTAGGTACAGTCTGAAACAATTGTGACAGTTGTGGCGGAGCTGTAGTAACCAGATTAAAAAAAATAGTTTCTACAACTATGCGAGAAATGACGTTGAAGTTTGCATCATTGGAATGCAACGAAAATAGATTTTTAAATAACATTCCTCCCCCTTAGGGATAAATTTTCGAAGAAAAAAACGTTAAAACCTTTTCTTTGGGGTGTTCTTTAAGGAGCTGGGCCTAAATGGGCAAAAGAAGCGAGGGCGGTACTGAAAATAAAAATTTGAAAAAGCTCTTTTCGTTGCGTTCCAATGATGCAAACTTCAACATCATCGCGAGAAGGTTTATTCAATAACTCACGTGATGGGTTTTCATCAGCAAATTTTTTACTCTCTCCAATTCGTCCTTGCGCCTTGCGACAAGAATAACGCGACAGCCGCAACTGTAGAACGAATGAGCCAGAGCTTCGCCCAAGCCAGAACTAGCACCGGTGATCAAAACAACCTGATTTTTGGGCAATTAAGTTTGTACCAACGTTAATGCTTGTTAACAGTGTTTTAGAAATATTTTTCATTTTGAAGATTACGTTTAAATGCGACAATATTTGAGTGGATTTTTATACGATATACAAAAATTCAATAATATGAATTTTTGTAATTCAAACCAAACCAAACCAAACCAAGCAATTGTTTTGAATATAAATACTGTCAATTGAGGGAGATTAATTTTAGAATAAAATTGGGAAATTTATATGTGGCAATACTCGAAGTCACGAGTTGATCTATCCTTGGAACATTTGTTTCCACAAAAAACAGTCATTATCGTGGGAGAAGGAAAATCTTACTACCAAAGTGAAAACGATACGGGATTGTGCGATACAAATTTTAGAAATTCGACGATTCGTTTTGATAAAAATGTATAATCTTGAAAAAAATTACCAACACCAAGTGCATCTTTAAATTATATCTATATATATAAAATTGAATTCCTATTTCCCATGGTCACGCCATAACTCCAGAACTACTGTACCGATTTTATTCGTCTTTTTTTTTGTAAATTTTCAAATACCGTGTAGAAGATTCTTACGGGACAAAAAATTAAGAAAATTGCGCGGAAAATTGGAAAATTTCAGAAAAACTTATCGACTATTTAACCTTCGCGCGTTTCACAGTTCCCGCGAAGCAAATGTGGTTTAATAGATGCATCGGTCGGCATCTATCGATCAAAAAATTAATTTATTCATTTCTTAGCCCACAGTCCATTCGATCCGAACGTTTATCCAGTTTTGAGTTTGTCGAGTGAGTTTTTTGAGGAGTGCTTGTTCTTCGCAGTGAGTTTACCGCAATCACGGCTTATATTAAAAGTTTAATTTAATATCAATTTTTGGTAAGTTTTGATAGACTAACGCGTGGTATACATGCTTATACGAAAACACTAAGGGCGTCAATTTTTTATTTTCAGTTACAATAAACACTATGTTATTGAAATAATTTTGTTTTAAATTATTTATTCCAGTTCGAATTGAATATTCATAGCTCAGACAGGACAACGTCTGTCGGGTCGGCTAGTCTTTTATAAAATTGTGTACTTAAAAAGAGTAACAGATAAAAAGGTTGTCATAAAAAAATCTCGTGAAATTGTTATATTTAGAACAAAAGTAGAAACTTGTACATATTGATTAGGTAGTTTCATATTTTCTTCAAATCATAAGATGTGATATCTTAATTGACTAAAAAAAAGACAAATTTATAAATCCGCCGATTTTATCAAACAATATATCAAAGTTTTACAATAATTTTTAAAATTCATGTAATTGAGATATTTTTGGAAAATATATAAAAGTTTCGAAATCAATTTGTTTACCTTTCCATGAAGGGCGGCTCGACGACGTTTATTTCTCACTATATCAATAATATGATACAACAACCATGGAAATGTAACGGGTATACCGAACAACGTGAATAACCACCAAATGAATGGCCATCCTTTCAAATTTTCGTGTTGCTTCATTTTAAATCCAAACTAACAAACAAAATCACCGTCCCGATAAAACTACAAACAAAATAACAACTTGTTTTCGAGGTTATTTTTTCAACTGTACACCATAACCTCAAAGAGCAATGAAAAAAAACACTATAGTTCACGTTTCTCAGTGAAATTGAAATGGCAATTGTGCAGTAAACACGTTATAAACTTTGAATCCTCCCGTATTCCACGATAACAATGACATAACCGCAATAAGACGATTGCAAAGAGTATATCCAAAGTCGAAAAGGTCGAAAGTCAACTTTTGTTTCCCGGGATGATTCGTCACAAGACTGGAATAATCGTATTTCGGGAGTTTAAACGATTTAATTGAATAACACCCGACGCGATAAGTGTTCGGATCTTAATCTAATTAAATATATGTTCAATTAAGCTTAATTAAGAATCTATTATTAATATCTGAAGTAACTTACCTTAGGAAAGGCGAGAAATAAGATTATTGATACCGTCGCTGTTTGAATTTCCCGCCATTTTGGTTCACCAGGGACGCTACGAGCGGCGCAAACAAAATTCATATCTTATGCATCTATAATGCGGCAAATTCGTTAACGATCATAAAAAATTCGTCAAAAGACTTGAATACATTTTATTCTGTACAGTTTTTACAATGATTTATAATAATACTATAGATTTAATAAGAGTAATTTTATCTCAACATCCACAAGAAATGAAAAAGCCGCCATGACGCTTTCGCGCATGCTCCTAGTGATTTTTCATCCAGTTACTTTTTTAAGTCATGTTGGTTTTCCGTTAAAAACCTAAAAACCTCGATCTCTGCTGTTGTTGTAAACTTCAAGGGTAATACGAGTCACTGATTTTCCTACTTGAATAACCTTGTTGAATGGTTTTCGTCTTTTTTTTTTATCTAAAAGATATAAGTCTGTAGTATTCGCCACAGTTGCGTTTTTACTCGAGATTAACCGCGTTCTGTGCAAATTTTATGCGTATGGGAAATTCATCGACACTGTCGTAGACGATTTTCGCGATTATTTCAGTGACGATAAGAGAGCGGTTTTTCGACGAAAAACAATTCGAGACAAAAACGTAGCCGAACGTTTCTTTACGAAGGAATTGAATTCACATTATTCGGGTAATAAGTCGATTTTTTTGTAATAGTATTAAATTTGTCACGTGTATGACAATTAATTGTTGTTTATTGCTTGTAATTGCACGAAATTTTAGATGTGGTTTGTCGTTGCTGACAGTACCTAGCTTAACTTAAGAATATGAAGTCGGGTCATAATGTTGAAATGAAAGTTTCGAGGTCTTCTCTCTTGAGATTCTTTGCCAGCGATGCATTTTTTTTTTTTCATTTGTGGGTGTCAGATATCCTAATATTTAGAAAGAATTAGTTTTTTGTTCTTCTCACTTAGGGCCCTTCCTATTTTTGGAAAATAACATTATTTTTTAAAATGTTTCCCAGGAATTTTTGACTTTTTGATAAAAACTCTGTGTGATTCATAATCAGCGGGAAATTTGCAATACCAAAGGGTCTTGAAACATAATGGAAAAACCAATGAAAAATGTTTAATTTTTCTTTGAAACGAAGATGTTGAAATTTCAACTGACCGTAACTCTCTGACCGTTTCGTTCATTCACACTTATGAGTAGAGTTTTAAAAACGATACAAGTCCGCTTAGAGAATGAAATTTTGACCGTAATTTCCTGGCCGTGAGAGCACTTCGAAGATCAGTGGAATTACGAGACCAAAAATTTGCAACTTTCGATGGTTCCATCTGAAAAATCTGTGATGAATTGAAAATAAATTTTTGACTAACGTATCAAACTGCGTTTCAATGCTGGAACGATTATGGAGAAAATAAGCGCGAAATGTCGTCGCAGATCCATCCGACAACAAAATTACAGCCATTTGAGTAACTACGTATGATTTAACAAGATATTGAAGGAAAATCTTTTTTTTTTAATTTCATTAAGGACGAATTTTTTTCCCACTGATTACGATTCAACGAGCTGGACCAAAGTGCTTGTCAGCACAGGGATTTACGAATTCGAATTTTTTCTCAAAATTCTGAAAAATAAAATGATTGCTAAAAAACATTTTTAGTGACGTACACGATAAATGAAAGTTTTTTTTATCGGAAATAAAGAATTTTGATTTAACGTAAGATTATGCTTGCTCCACAAATTAAAATTTCATTTTTTAACTACGCAATTAGATTTCTTACACCCAAATTTTTATTTCGAAATCTGAAATTTGCGTTTACTTCAAATAAGTATATGAAATTTTAAATTTACCATCAAATCACGTTGATTAAAATAGAAATAGCGTTTTCAAATCTAAAATTGTAATAAATATAACAATGTTAATTCTATAAATTCAAAATTTTTGTACTAAATTTTTGAGCTGAATATTTTTCGCGATATATCGAAACACTATTATACTCCCGGTTGGTACCAAATTTGTCGAAAATTATTCGCAGCGCTTTGACATTATACATTTTTTGAAAAATCACCGGCGATCGCTCCAACATCCACAAATTTTGAGATATCAGGCTAAAAAATTTTATTTCCCACCAATACCACTATCATCGAACAATATCCGATCATGAATGTGGCAGAGAATCGGTGGAACGCTGAAAAAAGGGATAAAACTTCAAATTAATTTTATGAACTTATTCCATATCCAAAGTCTGCGTTCGTTCCATCGCAATTTTTCAGATATCGGTCCAAATTTCAGTTTACACGAATGGAGCATCGTCGGATGAATTTTGCTATTGAATTTATGGGCAACGGTTGGAAGACTGGATTTTCGAAAACCAGAATTTGTATGAATATTTGAAGAAAAAAAATCGAATTTATAAAATCGTGTCTAAATAAAAACGCATGAAAATTGGAAACTTGCAAATTGGCTCCTCGCTGTTCTTATCTCATCTCGCGAAAATAAAATTGCACAGCGGCGAGATTTCAAAATCGAGATAAAACGATGACGAAGTAAATTTTTTAAATCGCACGATTTTTATTTTAAAAAATTACGAAAAATCTAAAAACACAAATTTTTTTTGCAGATCTACGACAAAAAACGCGCGAAAAATCAACGATGTTACCATCATTTCTCAATCCAACAACAAACAATATCGTTCTTTTATAATCGTCCTTAAAACAATTTCCTACGTCCTTGCTCCTTTGCTGTGCCCCCTCCCCCCAAAATATGGATAATCACGATTACGTTGAATTTCCATTAACGACGATAAACGAAACACTACAGGATGAGATATCGCACGAGGAGATATGCGAGCCAACGAAAGATCCTTTGACAACGGAAGAAAATAATCTTACCGACGCTATAGTCGATAACGTCGATTCGATGATAAAAGATTCCGGTGTAACGTTGAAAATAGCTAATGTAAATTCGGACGAGGATGAAAAATCGTCGATATATCCGATATACATAAAAGAAGAGGAGCATCACAATTACACATCGGGCGACGATGAATCAATGGCGGTCGAGGCGTTGCGTCAATTGGGCGGTATGTATCCCTGTTTCGAGGAGAAAAAACGTTCCTGCGAGCGATGCAAGCTCCAGATAACACAATCGGAGATATCGAAGCACGAGGAGGCGTGCCGTTCGAGCGTAAAATTTTCGTGCACAACGTGCGGCGAAAATTTTCCAAGAAAGCAAGATCTGAGCAATCACGTTGTTTGCCATCAGGTCAACAGACCTCATGCCTGTCGTAAATGCGGAAATTTATTTCGTTCAAAGGCCCATTTACAGAATCACATGACGCAAGTACATCGCGCGGAAAAACCTCACAAATGTACGATATGCGGTTCGGACTTTAATCGCCCGTCGTCATTGTCAAATCACATGAAGATTCATACGTACGTGGCCGGTAGAGCGTTATTGCAGAATCAAACGTCGGACGGGAGCGGTGATTGCGAGAAAAAGTGGCCGGAAGACGAGACTAGCGTGACAACGACGAATTACGATGTACAATGGTCGATACCGTACAATTTTGATACAAACGTCACCGGGATAATCGATAATACCGAGAAAGTCAATAATCTCCAAGAATTTACGGTCATGCCAAACGGCGAAGTGGCGCAATTTGAATATTCGTCGCAGGATCCATTGAATCCATCATTGACGCAGTACAACATTGGTTTGAATAATTTTTCAAACGCGGAAACCCTGGAAAAATTGGAAAGTCTCGAATTCCCGACGGATGTACCGAAAGTATGTACGAGCCTCGATGAAAACACGTTAAACCGTAAGATTCACGCGTGTCGTCATTGCGGGGCAAATTTTAATCGTCCGAGCGCGCTGGCGTCGCACGAAAAAATTCACGTCAGTAAGATATGGTCGATGCCCGTCGAGTGCGAATATTGCGACAAGCAATTTCAGGACTCGTCCCATTTGTCGGCGCATCAGCGTACGTGCGCGAAAAAAATGATGCAAACGAGCGTGGAGAACGGGACGGGCAAGTGGGGCAAACACTCGTGCGGACAGTGCGGCAAAAAATTTACGACAAAACAAAAGATGTTTCGTCATCAGTGGATACATCGAAAGAAGACGCATTCCTGTGAGATTTGTGGCTCGCAATACGAGAAGCAATGTCAATTGGACGAGCATCGTTTGTCGGCGCATCCCGGTGATTCGCCGTTCACGTGCACCGAGTGCGGCAAATGTTTCGTCTCGAGGCAGGGTCTTTGGGAACACGGTAGAACGCACGCCGGTAGTCCGGCGCACTTTCATTGCGACACATGCTCGAAAACCTTTTCATCGAGACAGGGCTATCTCATACATCATCGTACGCACACGGGCGAGAGACCGTACGGTTGTAAATTTTGTTGGAAGGCATTTCGCGACGGTGGTACATTGAGAAAGCACGAGCGTATACACACGGGCGAACGTCCCCACGTCTGTCCATTGTGTTCCCGAGCTTTCAATCAAAAGGTCGTATTGCGCGAGCACGTTAGGTGGGTTCACGCTGCCGGTAAGAATGAGACCGAGACTAACGGTCCGCCGTATCCGTGTCCATTGTGCGGTGCTCTTAATCAGGACAGGGACGAGCTTTGCGCTCATATCGTAAAGCACAGCGATCAAATGATCGCCGAGGCAAAGGCAAAGAGCAACGACAACGCGTCGAAGTCGAAGGAAACGAGGAAAAAAGGAAAATCCGGTGTTACGAGCTTCAGGAGAATCGAGCCGAGGATCGATGGTACGAGCGTAAAAACGGACGAGACCGAGACGGCTTTGCTCGCGATTGCCGACGACAGTACGGTCGATGATACGTCGTTGAAGTGCGAAATCGTCGACGAACGTTTAACGTTGAACGACGAGAAAAATATTATCGGAGGGATTAAGGCCGAGGTGGGCATTGTTAATGAACGATCCAACGATCAGACACTCGTTATTTCCGGGCAAACTGCCATTATAACGAAAATACGACAGAGCGACGTTTTGCAAATTATACAAAATGCTAAATGCACCGACACGCTCCGTCTCGTTGCCACTGGCGGAGCTAACAATACCCTTCATTTGATAACGAAGCAGAATCAATCGTTGCCCGTTTTAACGATCAAAAATCCGCAGAGCCACGAGCATTTTTCCAGTCAGAGTGTCGGCGATAATGCCACGAGGGATCACGAGGATATGGAGGATTGCGGCGCGCAAGATGGCCGTGTCATCGATGAGGATACGGACCGTAGCAACATTCAGCGGGTTGAACAATATCTTCGCGAAGACCAGAGCGACGATGATGATGTCGATGACGAAATGGTTTGCGGCATATGTGGCGATGATTTTGATGACAAAAATGTTCTTATGGAACACGTTAAGATACATATATAAGTCGTTAGCTTTTTTTCTTCCTTCAATACATAGTTTTTCGTTTTTTCCAAAATTATCGCTCGTTCAAGGGGAAATTTTATGAGGCGACAGATGCACAAAAGGTTCGGATAACCTTGATAATGTTATGACGACTATTTAACTCTCGTGCGCTTAATGGAATTTAAGGAATTTCAACGTTAAGAATCGAGAATTATTGGTATACTACGTTTTTAATCGGGAATTATTGCGCAACGGGGAAATGTGTTAATAGGTACACCGGTTGTCTTGTCGACTAAAAGGTTTTTAGCAAATTGCTAATTTATTTCGAACTATTTCGGACATATTTTGGGCCGTTCGATCGGTGCCATTACGATACATTGACTGTGCAAATTTCGTTGATTATTGTGCAGAAATCATCGAGAAACGCAATTTTAACGCCTCGAGGTGAACAATTTAATGGCTGCCTAATCGGCAAACTTGGCGGATAGCGCTTCGATCGAGGCCAACCAATGAGAGAGCTTCGAGAGATGTGATTGGTTGAGGATTTTCGTTAAAGACTTATCATTGGTTGTTTCAATCGGCGTCATGCGCAACGCTTTCAAACACGGTGTAGACATCTTTATAGAAATCTTCGATTTATTAGCTATTAAGGAAAAAGAAAAAACTTTATAAAATATATGCACCGTCGATGTGATAGAGAAGAACAAATGTATACATATATATTGTACACGATATATGTAATCTTTTAATCGATCATGGCATTACCATGCACGCTTTATTGCACACGTTTTTTTTTTAACGTCTTTTGATGTAAACACTTGTGTATGAATTCAATATATATGTATAATATAGTTATAATGAACATTCTTATACGTGTTTAAAGAGTATAATAAAGCAAGATTTATATGTTGTACCGATTATCGAATTTATTACTGCACCTAGAGATTCAAGAACATTAAACAACGGTAAGATTTTATTACATCCACAAAATTGTGTTGTTAATGAGATTTATTATGCTTAAGATTTTTATAATCTTACTAATAATAAAATATTTATTATGTTAGTAATAATAATATTAACGAATAAACAAACTCAAACATTTTACAACTAATGTTAAACAATTTTTTTGTCAGTTCAAGGAGGATCGTGCGTTTAAAAAAAAAGTCGCGAGGTGAGTTCATTTAGACAATATACATTTTTCTGATTTTTCGAGAAACTGAATAAAAATTTCATTAAAAAAAAGGAATCAACGAAAATTCTTGATATATTTTGTATCATATGCAAAGATGTCTGTAAAATTATGAAATTCGAAAAAAATTTAGAGTTCCTATCTTTTGGTGAATTATTCAATTTAAAAAAATTATATCACCATTTTGTTTTCTTGATAATTTTGAGTTTTTTCTTCTTTTTTTATTCATTACAAATTCGAGCTACGCTCTAAATTTTTTATTCCACTATCGGAGTTTATTCGTTGACGTATTAATTAATTTATATTAACGGATCATTTAAACACTACAATGTAGTATTTTATGTAAAAATATCGAAATATAACATTTTGTCAAATTTTCAAATTCAAATTTTCCCGCCTCCGAGTGTTTACCGCCGAAAACTTCCGAGAACCGCCGAAAGGTCTCGGATACTCGGATTCATAAAACGTAAACACTGTACGTAAAACACGTGCTCTTCCCGTCACTGTTTCTCGTAAATATCATTAACGAACAATTGGTCAAAAAGTTGTCAAGTGTTAGTGTCAATTGTCATGATCAACATCATCGTTCCATAAAATTAAGCAACGTCATTGATAACGGTGAGTATACGAAAATGTCTAATAAACATTGTTATGAGCGATTTTTCAGGTTATGTTACTATAAGTTCCGTTCGCAACATAAAAAATCTTGGTTAATCGTTAAATACGGTATAAATAGGGAAAAAACAAATCGAACATATCCAGTAATCAATTAATCTAGAAATAAAACGAAATTCAATCTACAAAATCGATATTCACCTAAATTTTACGAAAAATCAAAAAATTGTGTTCCCAAGAAACTTTGAACAAGCAAATCAACCGAACACATTTCTAATTGCCACATTCTCTAACTTTTTATATACGCTTTGCTCAGAAATCAAATTGCATCACCGATTCTTTTATAAATTCAATATTCGTAGTTTTTTTTAACTGAAACATATGCAGACAAAAAAGCTTTTATATATGGGACTTTCCTAATTATCTGACGTTTCTACTTAAAAAAAAAAAAAAGCAAACGAATCCCCAAAATTTCTTTAACTACAATTTCCAACATTTTTCGACGCGAATTAACGCGAAATAACCTTCGAAATGCTTAAAAGTCGAAAGATTGTCGCGAGAAACAAAAAATGTTCGTTCAAACAAAGAACTCGTTTGCCGCTATCGTTATTTCCGCGTTTTCCCGTCGGACAACAATGGCGCTGACGTCGGTTCGCCGCTCGGCCGTCAAAACCATCGTTTTGTTTCTTCGTTGAGGTTAAACACGCTCGCTTGCTTGTCGAACCGGTAATCAACGTCAAAGTATCAACAAAGAACAAAAACAAAACATAAAAACCGCGAAAAGAGAGGCAAACAAGCGTGAAATTCGATAAAGTACGTAAGGTTGTCAGTGAAAATTTCGATAAACTCGGAATATCACGAGAAACGATAAAAAAAATGCCCACGTGGACGCAGATACAGACGCAACTGAGAAATCCAAACAATCCCGTTGTATTTTTCGACGTTTCGGTCGGTACAACGGAAATAGGACGAATGATATTTGAATTGTTCGAAGACGTTTGTCCGAAGACGTCGGAAAATTTTCGTCAATTTTGCACCGGCGAGTACAGAAAGGACGGTGTTTCATTGGGCTTTAAGGGCGCTATATTTCATCGCGTTATAAAGGATTTTATGATACAAGGCGGTGATTTTGTTAACGGCGATGGCACCGGCGTATTGAGTATTTACGGCGGTGGAACGTTTGGCGATGAAAATTTCGTACTCAAGCACGATTCGCCTGGACTATTGTCAATGGCTAACAGCGGCAAGGACACTAACGGCTGTCAATTCTTCATAACTTGCGCTAAGTGCAATTTTCTGGACGGCAAACATGTTGTTTTTGGACGCGTAATCGACGGACTGTTGGTCATGAGAAAAGTCGAGAACGTACCAACGGGACCGAACAACAAACCAAAAATACCAGTTACCATATCGCAATGCGGACAAATGTAGAAATGATTTTGGTAAAATAATTGTAAACGAAAAGAAGATAAACCAAGGAGAATGGAAAATAAAAATTTTATATTTTGTACCGCGTTTGTTTGAATTTCTTGAAAAACCATTTTACTTATTTATTTTGTTTTTTTTTCATACTGAGGAATTTTTGTTGAATTTTATTGAGACGCTAAAAATGTTTTCTTTGTAGTGGATTTGGAAATTGTATTTGGAATTTTTGTTATTTCAAATGTTATATTTTGTCGTGTTGAAATTTGCTGCGGAAAACGCTCGAAAATGACGAATGAAAGTTTGTAAAATTTTATTAGTTTTATTAAATAATTTCTTACTCTTCTACTTGTAGCGTCGTGCTGAAAGAAATTTGATTTTTAGCCATGGAAAAGAATGGAGTGAAATCAATTATTTTATTCTAGTAATTCTCTTAATATAAACCAAGGATTATGGAAAATAAAGATTTTATATTTTGTACCGCGTTTGTTTGAATTTCTTGGAAAACCATTTTACTTATTTATTTTGTTTTTTTTTTTTCATTTTGAGGAATTTTTGTTGAATTTTATTGAGACGCTAAAAATGTTTTCTTTGTAGTGGATTTGGAAATTGTATTTGGAATTTCTGTTATTTCCAATATTATATTTTATCGTGTTGAAATTTGCTGCGGAAAACGCTTGAAAATGACGAATGAAAGTTTGTATGATTTTATTATTTTTGCTAAATAATTTCTTACTCTTCTACTTGTAGCGTCGTGCTGAAAGAAATTTGATTTTTAGCCATGGAAACGAATCGAGTGAAATCAATTATTTTATTCTAGTAATTCTCTTTATTCCCCCTGAATTAGAACAGCATCAATGCGATTACTGATTTTTTATTGTCCATTGAATTATGAATTATTTGTATTTTATGATATTCGACTCGCAAGAGCTTGAAATTTCCCCGTTTGGAGCTAAAAAAAACTTCTTACGAAGGAAATAAGAACACGCGCAGCCAATTTGTATTTATGCGGCTTGAAGCTTGCGAGAAGTTGAATATGTAAAGTTAAGCACCGACAAGGGAGGCAAAAAACATTAGTACGATCATGTTTCATTATTTTTTTTTTTTTTTTTACAAAGTTCCAAGATGCAACTACAACACAGTTTTACTTTCGTGATTTTTAAATGACTCGACCACCATCATTAAAATATCAAAAATTGATGGAAATAAAAAATTCCATGCTATTGTCGCGGTTCACACAAGGGGTAACTTAATTTTTTCGGGAATTGTATATCCCAAAATAACAAAAAAAGGGCACTAAATATTGATACTTTAAAAATTCACTCGATACCATTTTTCAAATTATCTCAAATTACGATAAAAATTCAAAGAAAATTGATGAAGTCTCTGTTGACAAATAAAATGAAATGTCGCCGTTTACAATCAAAAAAATATTCCACATTTGTCTTTTAAAGTAGTAACTTCTGGTAAAGGTCTGGTAACTTAAGCCGATTTTCATGTCTTTTTTGGAGGGCGTTTTTTTGTAGGAAAATAAAAATGAATCCTTTTGGATATTTAGGATGTTTTTATTTACATATTAATAATACAAAAAATAATTTTTTTGGAAAAATTTAAGGGTTTATTAGTATTATTAGTATTGATCGAAGTTGGCACCTCGAAAAAAAAAGCGCGTGGGTGGCCCCGGTGATTTTGGCTCTTGATGTTATCTGAAATAAAAAATTCTTGATAATTCTTAATCTATAGACATGTCATTCTGGTCGGAACTACTGAAGTTAAATTTCATGGATAAATAACAAAATGGCGGACTTTGGAAAAAAAAACTTTTTTTTTCAAAGTCCGCCCACGCGCTTTTTCTTCGAGGTGCCAACTTCGATCAATAATAATAATAATAATAAACAAATAAATTTTTTCAAAAAAACTTTTTTTTGTATCTTTAATATGTAAATGAAAACATCCTAAATATCCAAAACGATTCATTTTTATTTTCCTACAAAAAAACGCCCTCCAAAAATGACATGAAAATCGGCTTAAGTTACCAGACTACTACCTTAAAAGGTGCTGCAAAAGTATTTTCAAGTAATCGCTTAAATATGAAATTATTTTCCTGTAAATTGTCCTGTTTCCTGTAAATGTCACGTGCACATTTAAAAATTTCACAACTGACCTCTATACACTCTAATGTCCGGTTTAAAAAGCATACAAACAACTTTTCAATGCTCAATCAATTTTATTCGACTATCAAGTGGCGGTGGCCATTTTGAAAATTTTATTCGTTATATTATAATGGCGAAATGAGCCCTTCTATACGGACGAAAAAAAAATTTACTATATTCTAATATTCTAATCTAGGCGTTCATTGTTTGGTTTTTACTTTTTCTCGTTAACAATCTATTACATCATTTTGTTTAACGACTATATAATCCGTGCCTAGACCTTGACGAGTCAACAGCGAACAATTATCCAATACATTTTCTACATTTACACCTTTTACACACGATGATTATAATAATTCTATCACGAAGATTATTTTTTTCCCCACTGAGTACACACAATGAACTCACTGAATTTAAAAATTCACAATCTACCCTGTTTACATTTCTGTACTGCTCGAAATTTTTTCTTTACACCGTAAAATGCATGAAAAATACATACAAATTTTCCCAGTACAGCTTTAAACCTCTAAAACTGCAAAAAAAAAAACATAACAATCTCGCAGTTTCACTGCAAAGATCAAGTCTTTTGACATCGAAAAATTTGATAACTTCCAAAATCTTCACTAATCCTTCAGGATATCCTGTAAAATCGTTTTCATTCACAGCAATGTGAGCACCGTTAAAACTAAACCACCGGATCAGTCTCTCACCATTGGCGATGGCCTCAAAGTCCATTAATTATATATTTCATAAGCAGAAGTCCCGACGACGATTTGACAGCCACGGTTCATCCCAATTTCGTGCGACGTCGCCGTCTCTTTCTTATCACGCATATGTCTCTCGCGACAAGCGAGAAAGGGCGCCAATTTTCAAACACGAATTATTCCGCGCTCGGCCTCCTAGCGGTACGAGTTTGTACGAAGCAAGATGGCGTCGTTAGCCCGGGCTTTTTGAATGGTCATTAACGCATACACTCACAAATCCGTTGTAAACTTCAATTATTTAACGTTTTCAAAGCGCTACGATCGTAAATTCGTGTTTTATCTCGTCGATTATCTATATAAGTGTCTCATGGCATACGGGAATTCCCTCGTCGTCGGGCTCTCTGGCTCAGGTCAACGAGGACAAATTTCTTCGCAATCTCGTTGGTACCTCGAGTTTAACCGCGGTCTACCGATCATTAAAAACCGTATCGTCGTCAATATGAGCGATATTATCCTCAACAACCATAATCGGTGTAGCGCCATCGTGGAGTCCCTGCTTTGATTTAGCCTTTTTGTAAGCGTCTCTGGTGACGCTTCTTGTGAAACTGAATTTTCGCACGAGTTTTTTGTCCAATGATATCGGACTTTTCGGGCTTTTAGCCATAAATTCAGCCTCCGGACCATCATAATGAGCGAGTAAAACTTCATTGGCGTGTTCCTCGATAACGCTCATCGCGTACTCGACATCCTCGATCGTGGCATTTTCGCGCACCAAACAAAATCTAATGATATACATTCCCTTCATTCTCGATGGTATCATGTGAAGCTTACCGGACGCATTTATATTCGCCAGTAACTCCTGATTGATCTCGTCGCTCTCTTTCAGCCGAAAACTCACGAGACCCATTCTCACCTCGTTCATAACTTCGAAACGTTTGTTCTTTCTCATCATTCCGGCAAAACGTGTCGCGAGTCTAATGTGACTACGTATATTGTTCTGAAGACCGCTTATGCCGTAGCTGCGCATTACGAACCACAATTTGAGAGCGCGAAAGCGTCGACTCAGGGGAATGCCCCAATGACGATAGTCGATCGACTCGTTGGAATTGGCGTGCTGAAGATAAAGCGGATCGACGACCAGTGCCGATGTCAGCTTGACCCGGTCTCTCACCCAGAGGCAGGAACAGTCGTAAGCAACGAGTAGCCACTTGTTAGGATTTGTGTTGAAGGAATCGGCATGCTCGATACCGGCCATAAGTGGTCTCAGCTCGGGACATATGAAACAGTTGCCGGCGTAAGCGGCGTCAACGTGCAACCAGACGCCACGAAATTTCTTACATATCGGACCAATCTCGACGAGATTGTCGAACGAACAACAGCCGGTAGAGCCGAGGGTTGTCGAGACGAAAAATGGCACGAGACCATTGGCGATGTCCTCCTTGATGGCTGACTCCAGGGTACCACCGCGAAGAGAACACTTCTCATCGGGTTCGAGAATTCTAAGCTTCACGAGACATATCATCGCGGCTTTTTCCACGCACGAGTGAGACTCCGTCGAGCAATAAGCCACCAATTTTGGTAGAAAGCTCGAGTCTTCCATATTTGACTTTTGCTTCTTCAGTATTCTTATCGCGTAATTTCTCGCTGCCAACATCGTCACGAGGATACACTCGGACGCCGAACCTTGTATAACACCGCCACCCTTCGAACCTGGCGCTTCGGTTAAAAATTCACGCGGTAGATTTATCGCTTTTGCGAACCAATCGAGAACTATCGCCTCGAGCTCGGTACAGGCTGGACTCGCTGCCCATGAAAAACCTATGCAGCCTATTGTGTCCGATAGCATGTCGCCCAGTATCGAGGGAAATGAATTGCCCGATGGGAAGTAAGCGTGAAACTTCGGATGCTGCCAGTGCGTTATCTGGAAGAACAGAAATAAATCAGACGTTAGTTAGTTAAAAGTTAAATCGAAAATTGGACAATATAAGTTAAGGCTTAATTGAGTCTATTTAAGGGATAACACCACTGTGACCCCCTGTTTTTTTTCACATTTTTCAAGAATTCTTTTTTGTGGGAAAAAAAAAAGATATTCGAAAATTTTTTTTGGGTTTTGTTCCTTGTTTATTGATGTATCAAAAAACATTTTTTTCACATTTTTCACGCCGCATGGTGGCGCTGGGGAAGCTCTCGCGTCAGGTGCTGTCATCTTCGCGGCACGCAGCGGAACTCTCTTCAACGTTGATCTGAAAAAAAAATACCGAGTGTTTTCGTTAATAATATGATATTTTGAAGAGAAGTACATAGGGATTTGGAAAAATATTGTTTTAAAAAAAATAGGTACGCCTTTGAAATTAATGTTAGTTTCAAAGGCGTGCCTATTTTTTTTAAAACAATATTTTTCCAAATCCCTATGTACTTCTCTTCAAAATATCATATTATTAACGAAAACATTCGGTATTTTTTTTCAGATCGACGTTGAAGAGAGTTCTGCTGCGTGCCGCGGAGATGACAGCACCTAACGCAAGAGCTTCCCCAGCGCCGCCATGCGGCGTGAAAAATGTGAAAAAATGTTTTTTGATACATTAATAAACAAAGAACAAAAGCCAAAAAAATTTTTCGAATATCTCTTTTTTTTCCCACAAAAAAAAATTCTTGAAAAATGTGAACAAAAACAGGGGGTCACAGTGGTGTTACACCTTAATGATTTATGACGATTAGTTGAGGACTAATTAAATTTAGTTTCGAATAAATTTACGATTGCTAGGGATTTGTTAGATGCATTACATTGTTATGGGAATTTATTACATTTAGTTAACGATTACTTAAGGACCCAGTGTGAACGGGATCAAAAATGGTTCTTTTTCACGAATTTTCGTTTGCTCCTTAATGAATTATTTTAGGATTTAGTGGATGGTGTGTTTTTAAGGATACTTTGAAGTTGTTTTATAAAATTCTTTATTATATTTTAATGAAAATTTTTATAAAACAACTTTAAAGTGTCCTTAAAAACATAGCATTCTTCCAATCCTCAAATAATTCATGAGCTAGCAACCAAAAATTTGTGAAAAAGGACCTTTTTTGAGCCATTTCACAGTGGGGTTTGCCCTTAAACATAGGTAACGACTAGTTAATTTTAGTTAACGGTTGATTAACTTTAGTTATTATTATTTGTGTACGTGTCGTAGGTTAAAAACTATTTGAGAAAAATAAAATCCTTCAGATAAATTGTAGCCGAATTTTTTAAAATAAAAAAAAACCAATTGTTTCGAACCCTTCCAGAAGTTGGACCAATATCAAAATATATTTATGGAACTATTTGTTTTCCATATAATCTGATTTCAATGGTCATTGCTTCACGCAACATTGTGCCTCAACAAAAATTACAAAATTAAATCTACGATTAGCGGTGCCCAGTAATTCTAGCCTAACGTGGAATTATAAAAATTAAATAGGATTATTACAGTGCTATATATGTAGTTTCGAGATTATATATAATTGTACAGCTCAAGTCTAAAAATGACGGTTAAAGAAGTCTCAAGCCGATATGTGTGTGTGTGTGTGTGTGAGATTGACAAATTCAAACTTCTGTAACTTTTGAACGGCTAAACCAATCTGCTTCTGCTTTTGCATACAATCAGACCTACCAATCCCCTATCTTCTGTAAAAATTTCATTAAGATTGTACTATTTGTTCAGATGTTAAAGGGGTTCTCATTTTTTAGACAATTGTCTTTTATGAGTCTAGCTCTCCTAATTTTCAATCTATTGGATTGAAACTTTTTGCACATACGATGTATTATTAAATACTATTTGACGATGAGTTTGAATAAAATCGGCCGAGGGGTGTAGATTATACGAATTATTGAAATTATTTGAAAAATAATTGTAAACGTCTTTCAAAACGCTCCGGAGCTCGCGGTACCCGATCGATCGGCCTCACACTTCTGGACAAATGGATCATTATTTAATACTATTTTCTACTGACGTTGAAGCAAGCCAATCGAGGTACTTAAGATTTATGAATTTTTAAATTTTTCGGAAAAATTTGTTCACAAAAAAAAACTCTGATTTTCACTGTTTTTTATTATTGACTCATGTTAATGTTATTGATACATGGAAATTAATCTTTTTATTCTCAAAAACAATTTTTATTGTCACTCACCCCCGGCATTATTTTACTCTCCACGTCGAGCATTATATTTTCCCAAGTTTCCGGTTTGCTGGGCGCTTCCTTCGGCAATAACGGTCTGAGATATCCGGGCTCGACGTTCGCCGTGACTCTGCGACTCTCAAGAGTGCTCATGTAATTGCACATGTACTCGATCATCTCTTTGCCATGTACGCGAAATGCCTCGATGTCCATTTTATTTTTTTTTCACGCGACAATAACGAGGATCGTAAAAACTCACGAAATCGATGATTTTTAAATAAATCAATTCTTTTTAATTTAATTTAAAAAAACCAAGTTTTTCAATTTGCCACTTATCGTTTATTGAGGGGGAAAGAAATTACATAAAAGCTTGTGCAAGATTTTCGAGCGTGATGAAATTGTTAAAAAATGCACAAAGGAGAAAAAGCTGTTTTTTTTTTTCTCTTTCACGTTGTGGCACTGAACGAACTCGCACAAAGATAAAAATATATTAAACGACACGGAGAGAGGAAATAGGGAAGAAAAAAAATCATCACTCGTGAAACATAATATTTTTTTAAATTATTTTTATTATTATTATTAATATCGGTTTAATAACGGATCGATTGGTTAATGTAGGCTCGACTATTTCGCTACGAGCTCCCACGACAGACTGCCACAACGTCGCACTCGGTTCGCCACTTTATAAAGACCCCTCCAACACAGCCCTCGAGTCTTGCTATTTTAATGGACGAAAAGAGAAAAAAACGAAACAACTAAAAAAAAACCAACGAGTAACTGAACGTTATTAATTGCAACGTTAATCAATCGAGGCACCTTAATCGATTAATCAATGTTCTCGTAAATCAAATCGGATTGATGAGATTGGCAATTTGATTTTTTTTTCCGAGAAAGATAAGGGTTGAAAAAAAAAAAACGTTTAGCGAAATAAAATTTAAGGAAATGGTTGAAGAATTTATTTGTAAAATTGATTTTTTTTGACACTATCAAATCAGAATACATTAATTAATTTGTTTAATTAAAAAACAATCATTGCTTCCTATGATGATTGGATTGAATTGTTCAAATCAATCGATTTGATTAAGGGTGGAAATAGGGTTAGACGATTCAAAAAATCGATTTTTTTTAATTTCATAAATTGTTAGTAAAACTATTGAAAAATATGTTTCCAAAATTTTTTATGAAAATTCCGACTCGTTCTATTGTTATAAACCATTAAAGTGAGTAGCTCTCCTTCAGGCCCCGGGCGCGCCACGTGTATAACCGAGCGGGCACTATTTTTTCAAACGCGTTTTTCTGAACACGATTTTTTTTTTAACTTGCGTACACGCTAGTTTAAAAAGTTTTCAACCAATCGTTTTGAAAATTGGCAGTTACTTTCTTCATAGTATTGCGATCTATATGAACCTCAAATCGGAATATTATCATCATTTAAAATAATTTTGTTTTCCAAATAAAGTTGTAAAAAATGGCAAAAAATCATGCTTTTTTGTTTTGACCCCTGTAAAAAATTCAATTTTCTATTTTTTTGATAGCATTTAGGTTCATATAGAAGAGAGACATATAATAAAAGTAAATTCCAACCTCGTTTGATTTAAGATGAAAATTGCGGCTTCCGGAATGTACGCAAAATGCTGAGTCTGATTGTGACCTGCAATATGGGGTCGCTAATATCCCCGGTGTTTTTCAAGAAAATTCTTCAAAAATTTTATAGTATATACTTAAATATATGTATAAAATATTCTCAAAGTTTCAATAAATTACATTCATTTTTTATACTATAAAAAAATTCATCAAAATCATTGAGAAAACGCTGTCCTAACCCTATTTCCCCCCTTAATGGGTATGACCACGGTAGCGGGTATAAAATCATGTACGCATTTGACAATTTTTTTTGTATAAAAAAGTGATTTATTCATTAAACTAATTACACATCTATTTAGTATAAATATCAAGCTAATAAAAAATGTTGTTTTTTCAATTTTTGTTATACAAAATGGCCGACTACTGCTATTTGCTTTTGGTATCTATTTTTTTTTGAGGCGTGACATTTGGCATCCACAATTTTTGACCCAGAACAATAAAGAAAATGTTTGCTAATCTACATCAGAATACCAGAATATTTTATACATATATTTAAGTATATACTATAAAATATTAGCCACCCCATATTGCAGGTCACAATCGGACTCAACATTTTGCGTACATTCTGGAAGCCGCAATTTTCATCTGAAATCAAACGAGGTTGGAATTTACTTTTATTATATGTCTCTCTTCTATATGAACCTAAATGCTATCAAAAAATAGAAAATTGAATTTTTTACAGGGGTCAAAACAAAAAAGCATGATTTTTTGCCATGTTTCACAACTTTGTTTGCAAAAAAAAAATTATTTTCAATAATGATAATATTTTAGGTTCATATAGAGCGCAATACTATGAAGAAAGTAACTGCCAATTTTCAAAACGATTGGTTGAAAACTTTTCAAACTAGCGTGTACGAAAGTTTAAAAAAAGTCGTTTTCAGAAAAACGCGTTTGAAAAAATAGTACCAAGAAAAACAAGCAACATGGGGTCGCTAATATTTTATAGTATATACTTAAATATATGTATAAAAATTTTATAGTATATACTTAAATATATGTATAATATATTCTCAAAGTTTCAATAAATTATATTCATTTTTGATACTATAAAAAAATTCATGAAAATCATTGAGAAAACGCTGTCCCAACCCTATTTCCCTCCTTAATGGCTTATAAAAATAGAACGAGTCGGAATTTTCATTTAAAATTTTGAGAACATATTTTTCAATAGTTTTACTAACAATTTATGAAATTAAAAAAAAATTGATTTTTTGAACCGTCTAACCGTATTTCCTCCCTTAATTGAGAATCAAGAATTACGTCTCATGATAATTAACGAATTGATTTGATAAATTGAACATCAATCAATGCTTCTCATTTTAATTAATTAAACTAATTGCGTCAATTAATTGAAAATCGAACATTATATTCCATGATAATTAAGCAAACAAGTGAGCTTAATTAATTAAAGAATCAGCAAATCCTTCTTATCGTAGTCAAATTAATTAATTTAATTAATTGAAAATAAATCGTTACATCCCGATGTACTTGAGCAAAGAAACTCAGTGGATTAATGAAAAAAATTGGTCTTTATTGTAAAATATTAATTCAAGAAAATCAATTAATTCGATGGAAGTATAAAAATTAATAGTTACTTCATTTTCCACACGTTTTTTTTTGCGCAAGTGTCGAAAACGACTGCTGCCTGTATATATGGGTTTTCGGATTTTTATGGAAAGGCCGTTACTGTACGAAACGTTGTTGGTCACGAGCCTTGGAAGCGACAATTTTGCCTTCTATAAAACACGTTGATGGGGTAAAATAAACTCCCTTAACGTTTATAAATAGCCACTTACTCTTCACCTACATTGACAAGTCTCCGTTGAAGCGACCAGCGACAGGTCACCGCTCAATCTACGTAATAAACTCCTATACCCCGTTCTCTCACATCCCCCCTATCAACCAATACCCCATTGGCTATTTCACGTAAAATGTGAGGAAGAAAAAAAAAACACATTTCCAATTAATTTGAAATTTTATTAATTTTTTTTTTAATTAAACAAACAAGATTTTGAATTTATTTTAACGAGCTAAAAACCATCGAAATGTCGATAATTTTTGTTACATTTTTTTTTATGTCTCGACATTCACTGCAAAATAGTTCGAGCGAATTTCCTATTTTTCTATATAATTAAATTTGGCGAAAAAAAAATTCCGCTGAGTCAAAAATGAAAAATGAAATTTTTCACCCTGCCTCAAGGATGCGTTGTACTTTTTCTAATTTTCCCAAACAACGCTCGAGGTCAATGAAAGACGTTATAAAATTTTTCGAGTTATCATTGTTTTTTGTTTCCGTTGTAATCAATTATTTAACTTATTGAAGAAAAAAAAAAGAAAAAGAAATCCAATTTCACATGGAAGACCCTATAGGTTAGGAAAATATTTTATGAAATAAAAAAACAATTTTTTCGTCACCCATCGTTTCCCGCGGTAAATGCTTTTCGAGCCCTTTACGAATCGATTCTCATTCATTCACAGAACTAATTAAATTATCGAATTTTCGTTTGTTTGTCAGTACGACCAGGATATCGGTATTGAAACAAGGCTAAAAAAATGTCTTCATTTTTTTTTTATTATTCATTTTTGAAACGTACATTTTTCTTTTCGCGGAAATATCTCGTGGATTAGTCGGATTTAACGAGTGAACGATTTAAACGGAAAAAAAAATCGAAGCGATCAAAGATGCTTTTTTTTTTGCCATAATTAATTGATTGATTTTTATTAATAAATAATGAGTAATTAATGAGTGATTAATTATGATTGATCATTGGTTATTTATTTATTTATTATTAGAGATATAGAGAGTGAAAGAAGTTTTTTGAAAGAGAACTTTTTTTTTTTATTATTGAATAAACTTTCAATTATTGTTATTATTATTTTTTTTTGACGTCACAATTTCATTTAATCTTTTTTTACGTTCCATCTCCGTCCTCGATATCTCTCGTTTTTGTTGCCTCGTAATTTTCTTTTTTTTTTCATCGTCGTAGATATGCAAGGTTCGTCGAAGGTCTAAGTTTTTTTGTTTTTTTTTGTTCTTTTTTTTTTACATTACGTCCGACCGTTTGGCGATCGGCCACGCGATGGCGAGGGCGCGGGCGATGGCTCGGGGCTGCAACCGTTGCTGCTACCACGACGACTTCCGGTACCGCCGGTCTTCAAACGTACCATCGTGTCCAAATGGCGAAATCTGAAAAAAAAAAATTAGTTTACAGTATAATACTGATAATAATAATAATGTCCATTATTGAAGGAGATTTACGTTAATTCATCAAGAGCAATATGTGCTTGTCCGCATATACATATATATATATATATATATATATATATATATATATATATATATATATGCGTATCAGTCAACCCAGTAACGGCGTTGCTAAACGCGTTGCCATAAATAATAAATAAAATATAAAAAGAGACATTTTAAAAAGTAGACTCGAGAAAGATAGACGTGTTCGCGTAACGATAAGATTCGTTTAATAAAGATTTCGTTTCTTATAACCGTGTTGAATTTATTTAAGAAGAAGAAAAAGACATTCGCGAAGAGCACGAATCGTCAAGGATTGCGACATTATTATTATTATTATTATTATTATTTTTAAAGAATTATTATTTTTTAATAACAACATTTTATAATAATAAATTATTGTTGTTAAATTTTTCGAAATTTTCTCTTTTTATAAAAAAAAAAAGTTGTTTATTATTATCATCTAATAGGGAATTTTTATTTTTATAATTTTCTAAAAACATTTAACATAATTTTTTTTCTTCTTCAATCCAAATCTCGTAATTTTATCGTGATATTTTTTTTTCGGTTTTGCTTTTCTGTACGAATATGACAAAAAAAAGTTAACAATATAATACTAATAATAATAATGTTTATTATTATTATTGTTAAACAATTATGATTTCTTAATAACAATATTTTTTTATGAAAATTTGTCAAAAATTATTCGCATTGAAAAAACGCTGTTCATTGTGATTGTTATTATAAAAAAATAATAATAAACAACGTCATTCTACTGCGAACAATTTTTGAAACATTTTTCCACTGCGAACAATTTTGAATAAAAATTAAATAAAATTATTTGCATTAAAAGAACGCTGTTCATTGTGTTTGTTATTATAAAAAAAAAAAATAAAGAACGTTTTTCTACTGTTATAATAATAAATTATTATTGTTAAATTTTTCGAAATTTTCTCTTTTTATTAAAAAAAAATTGTTTATTATTATTATCTAATAGGGAATTTTTATTTTTATAATTTTCTAAAAAAAATTAACATAATTTTTTTCATTTTCAATCCAAATATCGTAATTTTATCTTAATATTTTTTTTTCGTTTTTGTTTTTCTGTACGAAAATGACAAAAAAGTTAACAATATAATAATAATAATAATAATAATAATGTTCATAATAATAATAATAATAATGTTCATTATTATTGTGTTCTTTTTTTATTTAAAAAACAAGTTGTTTATTATTATTATCTAATAGGGAACTTTCATTTTTATAATTTTCTGACAAATTTAACACAACTTTCTTTTTTTTTCCGTTCAATCCAAATATCGTAATTTTATGAAAATATTTTTTTTTTGCTTTTGTTTCTCGTATAAATTTTATAAATTTTTCCCTATTGTTTCCCGCATGTCTGGTTGCAACCCTCCACAAACGGGAATGGTCGATCCCCCCCCGTGAGCTTCTCCCTCGAAATTTCGGAATTACGAGAGATCAAAGTAAGAAATAGCCGGATCACGATTGTATATAAAAAAATAAAGCACCTATATGCGAAGAAATCTCACCAATTTCTCATATTCATCCCCCCTACAATTACTCACTTTGTTTCTAGCCTATAAAAAATTGTTTGGGGTGTCTCAAAATGGTGATGTCGTGACGCAATAAAAAATTCGATATTTTTATTAATTGACAATAAAAAAAAAATTTTATTGCTCAACGTACCTGAGAGACAATTCGCTGGTTTCACCGTCCTCACGGGAATGCATGAAATAAGCCAGTGGCCATGAGATCCAGGAACGGCTGAAAAAAATTAACAATTGAAAATTGAAAAGAATTATTAGGCCGATTTTCGAAAAATCGAATCCATACATTTACGGTAAATCCCATATTTTTGGAATAAAAAATTAAAAACACATTGCACGAGCTAGAGTCTGGACAAACGCGTGTATAATTTTTTTTTGATAAATCCAAAATTCTGAATTCATAACGCCTCGAGTGATTTTGTTCAAATGTTATACGAAGTATTCTTAAGGCATCACACACTCTTGCGCGCGCTGGAAACTAAGTGAATTTGAAAAATTATTATAAAAGTTTCATGGTGAAAAAAAAATTAAAAAACTAACAGAAAAATATTAACATTATTTTTTACGGGTATAAATGGACTACTGATGAAAACCATGGTCCCTACTTGTCGACATCATAACTTCACCAAAAATTATCGAATCTGCAAAAATAAAAAAGCATCTAGTAAAATAATGTAGTAGTAATGGTCTGACGAAGGTCTGGAATTTTTGTTGTTTTCAAAAAGAAAGAATTTACAGTATTTCAAACTTTAGTGTGCAATTTAAAAAAAAAAAATAGTGTTTAATAATTTATAAAAAATTGTCCAACCAAAAAATTAAAAAAACCTCCCGTCAGACTATAGAGAAAACAATTATCAAGATTTTAAAAAATATAAAGTTAAAAAATATAAAAAATTGACTGAGTTATCGTGCTGACACTGTCTAAGAACATAGTTTCGAGAAAAACGCGGTTAAAGTTTCTGGTAGGTACAACGTGAATTTCCGGCTAGTCTCCCATTTTCGCTATAACTTTGTAACGGAGTGAAATATTCTTAAAAGTTTTTTTTTTAATTCTTAAACGTATAAAGAAGAAAAATCTGTAGAAAAACGATTTTTTGAAAATTCCAGGGGTATGTGAGCCCTTAAATAGTAGCAAATCGATGTGCGAAGTTTTCGCTCGTTAACCCAAATAATGACATGATCTATAATAATCTATAATATTGAAAAAACACCTATATCGATTTTTTGAATAATAAAAAAATTCATACATCTGAAATGCCTCAATTGATTTTTTTTCAATTTTCATACGAAATATCCTTTAATAGTTCCCAATCGATGTACGAAAATTTGGCTCGATAGCCCAAAAATTACACTAGCTGGAGCCTTAAAAAACGGCTCTATCGATTTTTCGACAAAATTCGAAATCCGATAAATTTCGAACGCCTGGATCGATTTTCTTCTTATTCAATAACAAACAGTATTCGACGATAGTCTATTTGTGTAGAAAGTCTTAGCACCATTACTCGAAAATTGTATAAGTTATGTTCTAAACACACTTTTTGAAAATTTTCAAAATCTTATAAAAACGCAAAAAATGTGTCTATCATCACAAAAATTGTATCGAAGACAGTATCTTTACCGATTTACTTGCGTACCAAATTTCAGATCGAAATCTCAAACCACTTCGAAGTGGCAGCGGTTTCAATTTTCCACCCCTATAACACACATGTACACGACCATCCGGACATTTTTTATGACGTGTCATTTTTCGATGTATTGGAATATTTTAAACACAATGACATTGAAAACACGACCGTTTTCATAAAAACAAAACTTCCCCGATGAGCGAACAGAAGAGACTTTGTTTTTTAATGATTACTCACGTCGGATGTGAATTGGATCCAATTCCACCGATCGTCGCTTGTGTCTCCAATTTTGATTCCGTTCTGTTTGGTGTTTTCGTGAAACCGGGCTGAATAGCCGGATCGGAGACCATTCGAACGAAAAACGATCGTCTCTGTTCGAGGGTTGCTTTTCTCTTCTTTTCGCGTATATCAGCGAGCTCGTCCATCACGTCCTTTGACTCGAGAATCTCCGACAGGAAATCGGTTATTACGTTCCATGCTATATCTGTGAATTTTTTTTTTTTTTTTTTTTTGACACTCATAATATAATTACTCTAAAAAATTGAACACAAAATTATTTTCAATTAACATATTCTTTTCTACGTTATTTAAAACAAAAGTATTATTAATGAAGCCTTAAATTGACTGAAGAATGTCTGATTTGACGAAACAAAAATCAATAGTAATCGATATACAAAAATTTAGCCCATTTTTTGTCAATCAAACCGACGAGGTTTTTTTTCGTTGTCCAGTTTTTTAAATGTATATTCCGTAAATTTGATTCGATTTTCAGGATTCAATGCTCATTTTGTTCGTTTGATGATACTCTACGATTTCACTGGACAAACTTTTTCGTTTAGCACTTCGTTCGAAAGAAAATGTTAGTTAAATCCGTGATTTTCGATCACACTTTATAAACAAATGACTGTAATTCGTGAATGATCGATGTTTCGGTAAATTTTTCCAAGTGAATTCGTAAAGTATCTTTCGACGAAGAAAAAAATCGGTCGCCCATCAAAATCGAAGCAATATTGAAGATGTGACATTGAAAAAACCGTGGGAAAACATGACTCGGGGGAATTACTGCCGAAAAATTAATTATTTTCTCGTTAATTTATCAATATAATTTTTCTTCACTTTGTATGAACATTCTTTGGATCAATTTAAAAAATAAAACAGTTTTTGAGAATTTAAACGAATTTAAGAAAATATATAAGTAAATGAACGGAACTTATTTGATTTGTGACAGAAACGCACCAACGTCTTCGGGCGATGCATGCGGCGAAGCAAGAGCAAAACGTATCGTGTAACGTTGATTAACTCTCGCTGGTACCATGTGAATTTTTCCAGAATCATTAATTGCGCTCAAGAGCTTTTGATTCAATTTATCGGAGCCTTTCGCTCGGAAACAGACCAAACCCAACTGGGAAGAAAACAATTTTCAACGTCACTCTTTGTTTATTTTATCAATTTGTGAAAATAAAAAAAAAAAGAAAATATATCACTAACAAAAAATATTTTGAATTGGATGCTAGTACTTTTTTTTTCAAAACTTTACTCAATTTCACGTACACAAACCATTGTCACATAAAAATAGAAGTATCGAAAATTTACGACCAATCAAAAAATTTTAGAAAATAATGTCTAAAAATTCCCAAGAAATTTACGTGTAGTTGAGAAAAAAAAATCAGCAAATTAACATTATGAGCAAATAAAAAAAACCTAACAATTTATTAAACAACTCTATTAACAAACTTTTTGTCATTATTATTACACAATAATAATATTTGTAGGATTTTCAATATGCCAGATATTTGTCCACAGTGCAATCTTTTTTAAAATTGTAATTTAGTGCTGAAATAAAAATTTACTTGAAAATGTACTTTAAAAAAAATCAGCAAATTAACATTATGGGAAAATAAAAAAAACCTAACAATTTATTAAACAACTCTATTAACAAACTTTTTCTCTTTATTATTACACAATAATAATATTCCTAGGATTTTCAATATGTCAGATTTTTGTCCACAGTGAAATCTTTTTAAAAATATTAATTTAGTGCTGAAATAAAAATTTACTTGAAATTGTACTTAAAAAAAAAATCAGCAAATTGACATTTTGTGAAAATAAAGAAAACCTAACAATTTATTAGACAACTCTATTAACAAACTTTTTGTCTTTATTATTACACAATAATAATATTTCTAGGATTTTCAATATGCCAGATTTTTGTCCACAGTGAAATCTTTTTTAAAATTGTAATTTAGTGCTGAAATAAAAATTTACTTGAAAATGTCCTTAAAAAAAAAAAATCAGCAAATTAACGTTACGAGAAAACAAAAAAAGTTAACAATTTGTTAAACAATTCTATTAAAAAACTTTTTGGTATTAATATTATGCAATAATAATATTTCAAGGATTTTCAAGACCCCAGATTTTTGTCCACAGTGAAATCTCTTTTTAAATATTAATTCGGTGCTGAAATAAAAATTTACTAACTAAACTATTAATATTTAACAATATAAAATAATAATGATAATAAAAGCCACTATTTGAAAGAGATTTACGTTCAATCATTCAAGTGCAATATGTATTTGCCCGCATATATATATATGCGTGTCAATCAATCTAGTAACGGCGTTGATAAGCGCATTGCCATCAATAATAAATGAGATATAAAAAGAGATAGTTTAAAAAGTAGCCTCGAGAAAGACTGACGTGTTCGCCTAACGATAAGATTCGTTCAATAAACATTTCGTTTCTTATTACCGTGTTGAATTTATTCGAGAAGAAGAAAAAGACATTCGCGAAGAGCACGAATCGTCAAGGATTGCGACATATTTATTAATGTTATTATTATTATTAAGCTGCTTTTATTTTTTAACGTGAAGAGTCATCGAAAGAATCTATTATAATTTTTTTTTTCTGTCAACCCAAATGAAATTTTACGGAAATATTTTTTTTCGTTATTATATTTTTGGTCTATATCGTGATCTTTTTTTATATATTAATTTTGTGCTGAAGTATAAAAAAATTGATGACGAAAAATTCATCAGCACCTTAAAGTTTAATCTCGCAATTACGTGTGAATTTTTTGCTTTTTATTTTCTAATTTAAATAAATTTTTGCATACTGACCAAAACTTCGTTGCACAATTCAAATCTCGTGTCTCTCTTGACGAGCGATTCAAATTTTTTCGCGAGTCTCAAATGATTACGTATATATGACTGTAGTCCGGTAATTCCGTAACTCCTTATGACGAACCAAAGTTTCAGCGATCTGAAACGTCTGCTCAATGGAATGCTCCAGTGTCTGTAATCGATCGCTGTGTCGGCGTGTGTATGCTGTAGATAGAGCGGATCAACGACCAGTGCGCTCGTTAGCTTGAAACGATCGCGCACCCATAAGCAAGAACAGTCGAAATTCGTCAGCAAGAATTTATTGGTATTCGTGTTGAAGGAATCGGCATATTCGATTCCCGCCATTAGATACTTGAGCTCCGGACAGATAAATGCATTTCCGGCATACGCGGCGTCCACGTGAAGCCAAACCTTAACATCAACGAGAACAGGAAGGAAATTTAAAAAAAAAAAGTTTATTTCTTCGATTAAGCAATTTTTTTTTGCTCTAACAAATTTAGGTACATTTTGATTTTTTTCTAAATCGTCGAGATCGATTGTTTAATTGTTATAAAAAAAATCGCTAAAATGACACTTACCCCTAATGTCCGGCTACTGATTTTCGATACTTTCGGACCTTTTACTTTTTTTTTTAATAAAAAAAAGCGTCCGTGATTGTTGAAATTGAAGTCGGCAAAAAAAAACTCGTGCAAATTCGACAATTGGTCATTGTTTCATTATTATTTTATCTCGCTCACAAAGTTTTTTTCATGTTGGAGGCAAAAGTTGAAAAACTCAATCGCTCATAGACGAGGATTTGCGAGCGAATTTGTAAACAGTTATTTTCAAAAATCGTAAAATTGAAAAATAACCAAAATTCAGTCAGTAATTTATTAATTGAATTATCGTTTTTTTTTCTCTTCAAAATCTCCGAGTACCTCACGCATTATAATAATTCTATCAGGAAAATTAGAAAAATTAAACAATATTGTAAAGAAAAAGTTTAATATTTGTTTATTTTTGTTTTTCGTATTTCGTGCTTTACTTACGCCTGGATATTTTTTGCAAACTGGTCCAATTTCCTTGAGATTGTCGAAGGAGCAACAGGCGGTAGTGCCGAGGGTTGTGGAGACGAAGAAGGGCACATAGCCCTCGGCAACGTCAGCCTCCATTGCCTGGAATATTCGAATAATTATATTTCACTGATCGATCGAAGAAAATTTAATTTTTTTTTAAGCCCTGGAAATTATCGAACCTGATTAATCGTTTCTCCACGCATAACGCTCCTCTCGTCGGGTTCGAGAATACGGAGTTTCACGAAGCATATCATTGCGTCTTTTTCCACGCAACTGTGACTCTCACGACCGCAATAAGCCATTAATTTTCCAAGCAGGGCTGTCTCGTCGAGATGCGAATATTCCGGTGATTCTTTGAGTCTCGCGATCGCCTGGGCTCGCGCGGCTAGCATACACACGAGAACGCACTCGGAGGCCGAACCCTTATGATATGTCGTGAGAAGAAAAAAAATTACAATTAAAAAAATGTTTTATCTAATTTATTACGGAAATTTGTCAATTCATCGAAATTTCATAATTTCATAATTTCATAATTTCATAATTTCATAATTTCATAATTTTATAATTTCATAATTTCATAATTTCATAATTTCATAATTTTATAATTTCATAATTTCATAATTTCATAATTTCATAATTTTATAATTTCATAATTTCATAATTTCATAATTTCATAATTTCATAATTTCATAATTTCATAATTTCATAATTTCATAATTTCATAATTTCATAATTTCATAATTTCATAATTTCATAATTTCATAATTTCATAATTTCATAATTTCATAATTTCATAATTTCATAATTTCATAATTTCATAATTTCATAATTTCATAATTTCATAATTTCATAATTTCATAATTTCATAATTTCATAATTTCATAATTTCATAATTTCATAATTTCATAATTTCATAATTTCATAATTTCATAATTTCATAATTTCATAATTTCATAATTTCATAATTTCATAATTTCATAATTTCATAATTTCACAATTTCACAATTTCATAATTTCATAATTTCATAATTTCATAATTTCATAATTTCATAATCTCATAATTTCATAATTTCATAATTTCATAATTTCATAATTTCATAATTTCATAATTTCATAATATCATAATTTTATAATTTCATAATTTCGTAATTTCATAATACGCCAAAAAGAACTTTCAAATCAGCTCTTTGAACGACCCTTTATCGATGTATTATCTCCGACTGATCCCAATTATGAAATTCGAATTAAGAAAAATTCGTAATTTTTCAAAATTTCATAAACGTCCTATATCTTCATAAATTGCAATAAAAAATTAAAATAACACATAAATAAACGCACCTGTATAACTCCGCCCCCTTTGCTACCCTGACTGAAGTATAAAAAGTCATTTGGTAAACCAATTGCCTTGCCTGAAACACCCAATCAATGTTACAATAAAAAATGAAAATATTTTTTCAATTGTCGAAAGTGAAAAGAAAAAAATATCCGAGAATTTACCAAACCAATCGCAGACTATAGTCTCCAGTTCCGTGCACGCTGGACTGGCAGCCTGCAGAAGGGAAAAAAAATATTTAAAAAGAAAAATCCACCCCTCGGCAAACGAGTGCAAACAGAATTTAGTGATTCGTCACAATTTGACACTTTATGGGGATCGCGATTACACGGGAAATGGCAAATATTTGATATCAGTAATTTATTTTCGGCTGATGTGAAATCATCAAGAAATGAACGGCTTTTAAATTCCCTTCAATATTGATCGATCTTTTTTTTTTCCTTTAATTTTCTTCTGCCAACTCACCCATGAGAATCCAATGCATCCAATTGCGTCACCGAGCATGTCACCCAGAATCGAGGGAAATGAATTACCGGCTGGGAAATAGGCGTGAAATCGTGGATGTTGCCAGTGAGTTATCTGAAAGTTCGAATCACGAATTAATTATACCGCGTTTCGGGATTGAAATAGTTCTCGTGAAAGAAACAAAAAAATCACGCGAACTTGGAGTGAAAAGAGAAAAATAAAAATAAAATTGTTAACGTACAGTTTTGAAGATATATGAGCGTAAATTTTGACGATTTTCGGTGGCTGATAAAGGGGAAGAAGGTTCAAGAATGTTCAAACTAAAGACAAGTCGAAGAAGTCAACATAACCTCAAAAAATTGCCGATTTAAATGTTTCTATGATTTTCAAAGGATATGCAATGAAATTTTCACAGTACGTGCAAAATTACGTTAGGAAGAATGTTCTACTACGTTTTGATCCACAGGAAACGAGAAATAATGAGAAAATTAGGAAAAAAAGGTTTGTAGATAAGCGCCGGTAAGCGACAATGCCTCATCGCAGAAAAGGTTTTTTCGAAATTTCTCGTTAATAATAATTAATCTAGACAATAATATAGGGGTGTTGCATTCGTGCCATAGTGGAGTATTGACTGTGCAAATTTCATACAATTCCGTTCAGCCATCAGCGAGAAAATTGAATTTAATGTTTTGAGGTGGTGAACAATTTCGTTTAAAAAATTGCAACCATGGCCGTTGATGGACGGATCAAAAAGTGTTTAGGAGATGCGATACACGATTTTAAACTATTTTAACCCAAAAATAGACTCTTTTTTCGTAGCATTTCATATAAAAAAGCATAAATTAAGATAAACCAAGAAAAAACGAACGCATAACGTCAAAAAAATAAAAGGGAGCAACTAAAATTTCGATATTTTCGTTATTTACAAATCTTCCGAACGTTCGGACGATAAAAAAGGTTATAAAAATCATTGTTTTAAGGATTCCTGTAACTTTTTCACGAAGAATAGTCAACTTTCCAAAAATTCATTTATTCTAATGGTTTTTGTTGACAATTTTTTAAATTAGAATAAAACCTTTTAACGCAAGGACGAAACACTTACTCCTGGCATTATCTTAGTCTCCACGTCGTTCATTATTTTGTCCCAACTTTCGGGTTCCTGTGGCGGTTCAGAGGGTAGCAACGGTCGAAGATATCCAGGACCAACGTCCGGTGTGACACGACGATTATGAATATTGCTCATAAAATCGCATATGTACTCTACCATCTCTTTTCCCCTAACGCGAAATTCGCTAACGTCCATTATTTTACCCGAAAAAAAATATCTTTTAAAACAAACAATTATTTGAAATATTTAAATTTTACTAAATTGCCAAAACACTTTTGTAGAAATAACAACAATTTTTTTTTCTATTTTCTCCCGTCGTTGTGAATTATTAAACAGCGACTTGTTTGCCAAAGGAATAATATTTAATCGATGCAATAAATATTATTTGATATTTACTACTTTTTTGCGAATATTGTTAAAAAATATTGATATATTTAATTTTTTAGCAACACTTTTTTTTATTACGAAATTTTTTATGTATTTGATTTTTTTCAAAATCTCTCCTTTAGGGGATGAATTTTTTAATAACGATCTCTCGCCGATAAAGTAATATCTGAGTCGAGAAATTTCAATCAAATTTTTACGAAACACTTTTTTTACGCAAAAATTGTTTAACAAATAATTTTTTCCATTTAATTTGAATTTCGAATATAAATTTTTTTTTAAATAACGATCTTTTGACAAATAAAATAATATTTAACCGAGCGGAGAACGTAGACAGATACGATCCGTTATGATCGAAAGCTCGAACAAGACTTGAACGGGACTCGGTTCAGGAAACGTAGTAGGATCATCGAGGACGAAGAGGAGAAACGACGCGGCGAGAATATACCGGAAGGAATTCTTCAGGGGCGCGGAGTTGGGGGAAGGTTTACGTGCGCGCAAGCGTCTTCTCGGTTTGGTATCACCCTTGGATAGAAAGCAATGAAGAGGGAACATTTTTCAACCCCCGTTTTTTTTTCGACCCCGAAATAAGACTCCTTCGTGTCTGTCATTAAATCGTGACATTCATATGAAACACATCGGGAGAACTGTGACGTGCAGAGCATTATTGCCCGAAGGGTGAAGTTAAGGGGGGAAATAGGGTTAGCCGGTTCAAAAAATCGATTTTTTTTAAATTTCATAAATTGTTAGTAAAACTATTGAAAAATATGTTCCCAAAATTTTTAATGAAAATTCCGACTCGTTCTATTGTTATAAGCCATTAAGGGGGGAAATAGGGTTAGGACAGCGTTTCTCAAAAATGTTCATGAATTTTTTTATAGTATAAAAAATGAATATAATTTATTGAAACTTTGAGAATATTTTATACATATATTTAAGTATATACTATAAAATATTAGCGACCCCATATTGCTTGTTTTTCTTGGTACTATTTTTTCAAACGCGTTTTTCTGAAAACGACTTTTTTTTAACTTGCGTACACGCTAGTTTGAAAAGTTTTCAACCAATCGTTTCGAAAATTGGCAGTTACTTTCTTCATAGTATTGCGCTCTATATGAACCTAAAATCGGAATATTATCATTATTTAAAATAATTTTTTTTTTGCAAATAAAGTTGTAAAAAATGGCAAAAAATCATGCTTTTTTGTTTTGACCCCTGTAAAAAATTCAATTTTCTATTTTTTTGATAGCATTTAGGTTCATATAGAAGAGAGACATTTAATAAAAGTAAATTCCAACCTCGTTTGATTTCAGATGAAAATTGCGGCTTTCAGAATGTACGCAAAATGCTGAGTCTGATTGTGACCTGCAATATGGGGTCGCTAATATTTTATAGTATATACTTAAATATGTGTATAAAATATTCTCAAAGTTTCAATAAATTATATTCATTTTTTATACTATAAAAAAATTCATGAAAATCATTGAGAAAACGCTGTCCTAACCGTATTTCCCCCCTTAAGGGTGTCATCCCGTGTGAAGGCTCTTTTTTACGTTTTTTTTCGAATTTTTTTTTTGGTGAACTAACTAAAGATACAACCGCGAAATTTTTACCACATATTCATTCACATTTTGAGCAGACTTTACAATTTTTTCAGCTCAAAATCGTCGCTCGATGCTGAGGTACACGGCAACTTAGCCACTCATTTAAAAAAAATGATTACCACGATTGCGACCATTCTGCTTATCTGAAGCAAAAAAATTAAACGGCATTTTAATCTGTGAAGTTTTAACTAATCTTAGAACTAGGCTTATCAAAAAATATTGAAAGTTTTTTTTTGTCATGCTGAGGAAGTCGTGAAAAAAACCAAAATTGACGATAAGAGTTCAACAAGTTGCTAAAAATTAACTTTTCAATATTTTTTGATAATCCTAGTTCCAAGACTGGTTAAAACTTCACAGATTAATATGCCGTTCGATTTTTTTGTTTCAGATAAGCAGAACGCCCGCAATCGTGGCACCCGAAAAATAACGTTTTTTAAAAATGAGTGGCTAAGTTGCCTTGTTCCTCAGCAACGAGCGACGATTTCGGGCCGAAAAAATTTTAAAGCGTGCTCAAAATGTGAATAAATATGTGGTAAAAATTTCGCAGTTGTATCTTTATTTAGTTCGTCAAAAAAAATTCTCAAAAAAAGCGTAAAACAAGAGCCTTCTGGTTTTCTGGTGTGCAAAACTTTAAAGCGTTTTTCTGAAACTTGTCATTTTTTAAGACCGTGCACGCCATAACACAAAATCTACCGGACCAATCGTTTTGAAATTTTGCACAGTACTTCTTCACATAATTCGCTAGGTATGGTCAAGAGCTTTTTTGTTTTTTTTTTTATAATTATTAATTTTACAACAACAAATTAGCCGATTTTTCTAGCGAAAATCGGTTTTTTGACTTCCAAGTGCTACGAAAAATTGAAAAATCGAAAAAAAAAAAAATCCTCCTGTGGCTACCCCGAGAAACATCTCCTTTAACAAATGCATTTTGATTTTTTTGTTTCACATGATTCTGTTGCGAGTTATGATGTGCACCGTAAAACAACTTTTTTTCTAGACGCCTCAGGAGATTTGCTGCCAACGGCTTATTTATCAAAATTTTGCAATGTAAATTTAGGAAAATATAGTTCAGATGTTGTATTATTATATGAAAAGTAAATAAATAAACCAGCATTACCTGTATCGTCTAAAAAAAATCTTGAAAATACGCTTTTTTTCACCGAATTAACTTTACCCTCCCGTTAATCCTTCGCGTAAAACGCGAAGGTTTATATTTATTTTTCTTTAGTGTAAGTAGTAACTGCCATCCTATACAGGCGCCCAGTCTCACCAACAGTGTTTTAAACGCCCGCGATAACGCTAAGATAAAATTTTCGCACGAGTCAACTAAATTTTTATAGAAAAACATCAAATAAAATAAATAAATTAAATGAACCCGAATCGTACGTCAATTATATCGCACCGAGCGATATACCGAAGGTTTCCTGGTGCTGTACTCGAGTAAATTGGATGTTTAGTCGTTTGTCACCGTCGTCGTGAAATGTCAACGAGATGCATTATTAAGAAGTTGTCAGGAGCAGTCGGCTGGTCGAAGATTCGCTAGATAAGCGTTCGTCGAGAAAATCATATTCTTAAAGTGGGCGTACTTGATTTCTCAAGCACTTATTGTGAACGTTAAATTGTTCATTATCTTCGATCGATATCTAATTATCAGCGAATTGTCTGATGTAATGCTTCTGTGATATGGAGGGCGCTATTGCGCGTCGAACAAAGTTAAGTCCTTTCCGTAAATTTGCGAAGGTTCATATTTATTTTTGTTTAGGGTAAGTTCCAACCGCCGTTCTATACAGGTCCGATCTCCTAGATTTGTAAGATAAAGATTTCTGGATAAAGGGCTTTTGAATAAAAGTCCTTAAGTTTACTTAGAACCCTCAAAGTATCCTGTTACACATTCTGAAATGTAGTTTATCAAAAAAGATATATTTTATCATAAATTCAAATGTCAAGGATCCGGCAGGCTAAGGTGCACAATTCCGAACGCTAAGCTTAGGTGTTAAAGGGGTAACACACCTATAGCGGCAGAAAAAAAGGCCTAATTTTGACGATTTATTTTGGGAGTATGAAAAAAGAAACAGGATTTCATTTCAGAGGGTTTATTTAACAGATTTTGAAGTAAATGAATAATTCTGCAAGCTCCTCTTGCGTTTCACTCGGATCTTCATCCAGTAATGCCGCCAATTCTTTGTCGTCGGAATTTGTTTTGCTGTCGAGAACGAGACTTGTCTTCAACGCTGAAATCTCCGTTCTCGAAACGTCGAAACTAATTGAAGCAGAAACCAATTGAAGACAAGGAATTTCTTCGAATTAAAGCAGAATACTAAAATCTCCCGCAAATGCTGCTTAGTTAACACAAAATTTGACATATTCAACACGGTAAAAGACAAGGTTTTTTTTTATGAAACTCAATGCGATATAAACTGAATATTATTGACGGATGTCTTACCTCTCTGAAACCATCGAAATCAGCTGTAACTATGAAACATTCATAACAGCCAGCGCCATCTTTTGAAAACGGACCGAACTAATTTGTACACCCATATTTATATTTATGTATACGGTCTCACGCGTAAACTTACTCGTTCTGCACAACTCAGCTAGCGGAGGGCAGCGACTCTCTTTCTTTTACTCTTCTCTTTCTCTCTCTGCAAAATATTATACAAATATTTAAAAAATGTCAACGGGAAGTCGCTGTTTTTTGCAGGTGAGAAGCCAAAATGATTTATTGTTAATTATGTCAATATCATTAATATTTTTTTACATATGTATTGAATTTTCATCATTGTACTATGCGTACCTCGTTTTTATTAACCTTGCACCCAGTAGCGCAACATTGAACGCGTTATAACTTTGAGAATATTAACTTTAGACAAAAGAGTTTTTAATAAAAGTTGTAGGAAATTTATGGATTTAAAAGATAAGTTATTAGCATTTTATTGTTTGAACAATTATTAGGAGAGATAGAGGTCAAAAAGTGAATAAATACATTTTAACAGTCGTATAAGTCGTAAACGGTAAGTGATACAAAAAAAATTATTTTGAAAAAAAGATAGGAAATTCAATTATCTACAAAAAAGGTTATTACCATTTTTGGCCAAAAGTGCACGGTAACGGAGATATTGGCCAATACGGTTTTCCTTAAAATGGAGGGACTTGGGCTCGCTTAATTTGTAAGGACTTTGTTTATTTACATTCAGTACGTGATACTGAACCTAATTTAAAAAAAAATTATTGTTTTTTTTTTAGTGAGCAACAATATTACCTATTGATTGTACTATAGCTCGCCTCGATGTAAACCATTCACGCTTGGCCACAGTTTGGCTTTCTCAGTCATCTTGAGGGGCATGGCCAACGGTAGCGGGTATAAAATCGTGTGAACATTTAATATTTTTTTTTCCATGAAAAAGTGATTTATTTATAAAACTAATTACACATCTATTTAGTATAAATATAAAGCTGATAAAAAATTTGTTTTTTTGTTTTTTTTTTTCTTATACAAAATGACCGAGTACTGCTATTTGCTTTTGGTATCTTTTTTTTTGACGCGCTCCGCGACGTGACATTTGGTATTCACAATTTTTGACCTAGAACAGAAAAAAAAATTCTCGTTAATCTGCATGAGAATAGCTAGAGAAGTACGTACGGAATTTGAAAAATATTGTTTTATCCGAATATTGTAGGCGTTTGAACTTGAAAGGTGAATTTCCAATGAAAAATTTCGTATAAAACTGCTCATAAAATAGGAAGATTAAAATTAAACAAAAATTTTGTACGTACCTCTCTAGGTATTCCAATGTAGATTAACCAGAATTTATTTTTATTTTTTTTCGTTCTAGGTCAAAAATTGTGGATGCCAAATGTCACGACGCGGATCGCCTCAAAAAAAAAAAAAAATTACCAAAAGCAAATAGCAGTAGTCGGCCATTTTGTATAACAAAAAAAAACAAAAAAAAAATTTTTTTATTAGCTTGATATTTATACTAAATAGATGTGTAATTAGTTTTATAAATGAATTACTTTTTCATAGAAAAAAAAATTGTTAAATGTGCACATGGTTTTAAGCCCGCTACCATATCCTTTATGGTAGTAGTCTGGTAACTTAAGCCGATTTTCATGTCTTTTTTGGAGGGCGTTTTTTTGTAGGAAAATGAAAATGAATCGTTTTGGATATTTACGATGTTTTTATTTACATATTAAAGATACAAAAAAAAAATTTGTTGAAAAAATTTAATAGTTTATTATTGTTATTATTATTGATCGAAGTTGGCACCTCGAAAAAAAGAGCGTGGTTGGCCCCGGTAATTTTGGCTCTTGATGTTATCTGAAATCAAAAATTCTTGATAATTCTTAATCTATAGACATGTCATTCTGGACTTTGGAAATAAAAAGTTTTTTTTCCAAAGTCCGCGATTTTGTTATTTATCCATGAAATTTAACTTCAGTAGTTCCGACCAGAAAGACATGTCTATAGATTAAGAATTATCAAGAATTTTTCATTTCACATAACATCAAGAGCCAAAATCACCGGGGCCACCCACGCGCTTTTTTTTCGAGGTGCCAACTTCGATCAATAATAATAATACTAATAATAAACTATTAAATTTTTTCAAACAAATTTTTTTTTGTATCTTTAATATGTAAATAAAAACATCCTAAATATCCAAAACGATTCATTTTTATTTTCCTACAAAAAAACGCCCTCCAAAAAATACATGAAAATCGGCTTAAGTTACCAGACTACTACCTTATGACTACGCAGATAGATTGTTCGTGGCGAAAGTTGATTATAATAACTATCAACTTACGCAGAACGACTAACAACAAAATGCGCGCAACTTCGGATAGCCGATACGATTATTAACGACTTACGAACGGCCCCTTTATGTAGAAACTGCGCAATTGTTCGCTAAGAATTATCGCCATTACGTGAAGGGTATAAGCGAAGCTGGTAATTATTAAGTTATCCTATAATTAGCACGAAACAACTGATAATCGACGTCTATTGACGATTTAGAAACGGCGTCTTTATGTACGAACCGCGTAACTGTTCGCGAAGAATTGTCGTCACTAGGTGAAGCGGAATTGGTCATTATTAACGTGTTAGGCCACTTTAGAGGCCGAAAAAAATAGGTTTTTTTGGGGATTTTTTTTCAGAAAAACTAAAAAATAAATCGAAATTACAAAATAGAGCGTTTATCACACATATCAGTGACTGTATACAATAATTTTTTGGAAGCGATTAATTTCAAAATGGCGGTTGTGCAGCGTTTTTGCGATGTCGTCTCCGTTTTTGTTGGCCGGAAACATAACTCAGACAATTTTCAACCGATTGAACTTGAAGTTTTGAATATATCTTTAAAAATACATTGTCTATGGGAAGTACGTTCTCGGAATTTTATTGTTATTTTTCGACGATTTCAATGAACAAAGAAAAAGACAACAATTGAAAAAGATCCAACGTGTTTTTTGGTTTTTGAATATTCGCCAAATGGTTCGTCAATATGATGAACAGGCTAATTGTGACACGATCATAAATTTATGATGAATTAGAGACCGTCGAGGGGACATTCGGAAAAGCCACAGAATTTTTATTATTATTACTTTCTTTTTCTTTTTTTTTTTTTCTACGATGCACGGCGAAAACGTCCATTCCCGTTGGGGAAAGTCTATGAGGTCGGCCGCGGGAGGGAGGGCAAAAAACTTTCATAATGCTGGAATGCAAGGGTGCTAAGAAACGACGGGGGATGCTTAATAATGCAATATGGCGTCTGGTAGCCGCGGCGCTATGCTCGCTATTCCGCATACCACCACCATATACGCCTACGACCCCCCCCCCCCCATTCCTCTCAACCCCATTGGCACTCTGGAAACCATTATATAGACATATATATATATATATTTTCCTATACATGCCTGGTGGCAATTGAATGCTGATTGCAAAATATTGATGTCTTCCTCGGGCGTTCATTTCAAGCCACCATCTCTCTTCAAACCCTACTCTTCATCTCGAACTAACTGACTCAAGTAGCGCAATATATTCTCGTCTTAAAAGGGGAAATAGGGTTAGGACAGCGTTTTCTCAATGATTTTCATGAATTTTTTTATAGTATAAAAAATGAATATAATTTATTGAAACTTTGAGAAAAATTTAAACATATATTTAAGTATATACTATACAATTTTTGAAGAATTTCCTTGAAAAACACCGCAGATATTAGCGACCCCATATTGCAGGTCACAATCAGACTCAGCATTTTGCTCACATTCTGGAAGCGGCAATTTTTATCTGAAATCAAACGAGGTTGGAATTTACTTTTATTATATGTCTCTCTTGTATATGAACCTAAATGCTATAAAAAAAAATAGAAAATTGAATTTCTTATAGGGGTCAAAACAAAAAAGCATGATTTTTTGTCATTTTTTACAACTTTATTTGCAAAAAAAAAATTATTTTAAATAATGATAATATTCCGATATTAGGTTCATATAGAGCGCAATACTATGAAGAAAGTAACTGCCAATTTTCAAAACGATTGGTTGAAAACTTTTCAAACTAGCGTGTACGCAAGTTAAAAAAAAAGTCGTTTTCAGAAAAACGCGTTTGAAAAAATTGCAAAATGCTGAGTCTGATTGTGACCTGCAATATGGGGTCGCTAATATCTGCGGGGTTTTTCAAGGAAATTCTTCAAAAATTTTATAGTATATACTTAAATATATGTATAAAATATTCTCAAAGTTTCAATAAATTATATTCATTTTTTATACTATGAAAAAATTCATGAAAATCATTGAGAAAACGCTGTCCTAATCCTATTTTCTCCTTTAATGGCTTATAACAATAGAACGAGTCGGAATTGTCATTTAAAATTTTGGGAACATATTTTTCAATAGTTTTACTAACAATTTATGAAATTTAAAAAAAAATCGATTTTTTGAACCGTCTAACCCTATTTCTCCTCTTAATTCTCATTTTATTTCAATTTTTTTTCTTACAAAGCTGAAGAACAGCGAATCTAATTCATCAAATATCCACAAAATGGTACCTTTTCTTTTAATGTACCGTAAATGAAGAAGTGATGATGAAGAACAAAGAATTCTTTAAAAAAAAAAAGGAAATATTAGCGACCCCATATTGGAGGTCACAATCAGACACAAAATTTTGCGTACATTCTGGAAGCCGCAATTTTTATCTGAAATCAAACGAGGTTGGAATTTACTTTTATTATATGTCTCTCTTCTATATGAACCTAAATGCTATAAAAAAAATAGAAAATTGAATTTTTTACAGGGGTCAAAACAAAGAAGCATGATTTTTTGCCATTTTTTACAACTTTATTTGCAAAAAAAAAATTATTTTAAATAATGATAATATTCCGATATTAGGTTCATATAGAGCGCAATACTATGAAGAAAGTAACCGCCAATTTTCAAAACGATTGGTTGAAAACTTTTCAAACTAGCGTGTACGCAAGTTAAAAAAAAAGTCGTTTTCAGAAAAACGCGTTTGAAAAAATAGCAAAATGCTGAGTCTGATTGTGACCTGCAATATGGGGTCGCTAATATCTGCGGGGTTTTTCAAGGAAATTCTTCAAAAATTTTATAGTATATACATAAATATATGTATAAAATATTCTCAAAGTTTCAATAAATTATATTCATTTTTTATACTATGAAAAAATTCATGAAAATCATTGAGAAAACGCTGTCCTAATCCTATTTTCTCCTTTAATGGCTTATAACAATAGAACGAGTCGGAATTGTCATTTAAAATTTTGGGAACATATTTTTCAATAGTTTTACTAACAATTTATGAAATTTAAAAAAAAATCGATTTTTTGAACCGTCTAACCCTATTTCTCCTCTTAATTCTCATTTTATTTCAATTTTTTTTCTTACAAAGCTGAAGAACAGCGAATCTAATTCATCAAATATCCACAAAATGGTACCTTTTCTTTTAATGTACCGTAAATGAAGAAGTGATGATGAAGAACAAAGAATTCTTTAAAAAAAAAAAGGAAATATTAGCGACCCCATATTGGAGGTCACAATCAGACACAAAATTTTGCGTACATTCTGGAAGCCGCAATTTTTATCTGAAATCAAACGAGGTTGGAATTTACTTTTATTATATGTCTCTCTTCTATATGAACCTAAATGCTATAAAAAAAATAGAAAATTGAATTTTTTACAGGGGTCAAAACAAAGAAGCATGATTTTTTGCCATTTTTTACAACTTTATTTGCAAAAAAAAAATTATTTTAAATAATGATAATATTCCGATATTAGGTTCATATAGAGCGCAATACTATGAAGAAAGTAACCGCCAATTTTCAAAACGATTGGTTGAAAACTTTTCAAACTAGCGTGTACGCAAGTTAAAAAAAAAGTCGTTTTCAGAAAAACGCGTTTGAAAAAATAGCAAAATGCTGAGTCTGATTGTGACCTGCAATATGGGGTCGCTAATATCTGCGGGGTTTTTCAAGGAAATTCTTCAAAAATTTTATAGTATATACATAAATATATGTATAAAATATTCTCAAAGTTTCAATAAATTATATTCATTTTTTATACTATGAAAAAATTCATGAAAATCATTGAGAAAACGCTGTCCTAATCCTATTTTCTCCTTTAATGGCTTATAACAATAGAACGAGTCGGAATTGTCATTTAAAATTTTGGGAACATATTTTTCAATAGTTTTACTAACAATTTATGAAATTTAAAAAAAAATCGATTTTTTGAACCGTCTAACCCTATTTCTCCCCTTAATTCTCATTTTATTTCAATTTTTTTTCTTACAAAGCTGAAGAACAGCGAATCTAATTCATCAAATATCCACAAAATGGTACCTTTTATTTTAATGTACCGTAAATGAAGAAGTGATGATGAAGAACAAAGAATTCTTTAAAAAAAAAAAGGAAATATTAGCGACCCCATATTGGAGGTCACAATCAGACACAAAATTTTGCGTACATTCTGGAAGCCGCAATTTTTATCTGAAATCAAACGAGGTTGGAATTTACTTTTATTATATGTCTCTCTTCTATATGAACCTAAATGCTATAAAAAAAATAGAAAATTGAATTTTTTACAGGGGTCAAAACAAAGAAGCATGATTTTTTGCCATTTTTTACAACTTTATTTGCAAAAAAAAAATTATTTTAAATAATGATAATATTCCGATATTAGGTTCATATAGAGCGCAATACTATGAAGAAAGTAACTGCCAATTTTCAAAACGATTGGTTGAAAACTTTTCAAACTAGCGTGTACGCAAGTTAAAAAAAAAAGTCGTTTTCAGAAAAACGCGTTTGAAAAAATAGCAAAATGCTGAGTCTGATTGTGACCTGCAATATGGGGTCGCTAATATCTGCGGGGTTTTTCAAGGAAATTCTTCAAAAATTTTATAGTATATACATAAATATATGTATAAAATATTCTCAAAGTTTCAATAAATTATATTCATTTTTTATACTATGAAAAAATTCATGAAAATCATTGAAAAAACGCTGTCCTAATCCTATTTCCTCCCTTAATGGCTTATAACAATAGAACGAGTCGGAATTGTCATTTAAAATTTTGGGAACATATTTTTCAATAGTTTTACTAACAACTTATGAAATTAAAAAAAAAATCGATTTTTTGAACCGTCTAACCCTATTTCCCCCCTTAATTCTCATTTTATTTCAATTTTTTTTCTTACAAAGCTGAAGAACAGCGAATCTAATTCATCAAATATCCACAAAATGGTACCTTTTCTTTTAATGTACCGTAAATGAAGAAGGGATGATGAGGAACAAAGAATTCTTTAAAAAAAAAAAAGGAAATCACTATGTTTCTAATCATTGTTTAACTATTTTTAACCATTTTTTACCATTTACCAATTATCAATGGCCATTTACCATTTTCTAAACAATTTTTCACCTCTACAAAATCTTCATCCTACTCAAACAATTTTTCCACCTTTATTCACTTTTCCGAACTTGTCGATTTGATTATCGATACAGATCGATAATAAAGCTATATGAGAATTTTGCTAGGAGAAATATATCTGGATAGGACTGTACAATGTCCACGTTCGAGTTCCATGAATGGTTCAGCGTCGAAGGAACGCAGTATTGTGAACTCATGACCTACTGTCCCAGCCCTGTTCGCGCAACCACCCACTGAGAGAGGTAGAGATGAATCGTTGGCTCTTCAACACCTCTCGTGATCGTTCGACTCCTCCTCGACGACAGATCCTCAATTATATAAATATTAATTTGTTTTTGCGAATGAATCTCTCCTAAATCAAATAATTGACGAAAAATGGTACTCTTTATTTTTTTAGATGGCGAGATCGAAGCTGAAGAAAAAGAAGAAGATTGCGAAGTCTATCGATGAGGCTCCAGTCGACGAGACCAAAGTTCCAATACCAAATTTACCAGACGAATTTTTATGGATGAAAGTAAGTAGATTTTGAATTCCGAGATGACATTGATTTTCAAATCAGCAACCTCAATAATGCCTAATCAATAGTTTTCATTGACATCGACTTAGTTTTCACTTTCTCGTCAGTCCATACTGACTCCGCCATTATGAATGTCGAAATTTTGAGATTGAATTTGAAATTAGTAACTCCGAGAGCCCTCGAGTATCAATTTTCATTTGAATCGGATGAAATTTAATTTTTTTAATCAGGTATATCGATTCTGTCATTTTCAATTTCAAAATTTCGATCCCACACGAATTATCGTTCCATCGGCCATTTTGAATGCTCCACCATTTTGAATCGTCTGCTGTTTCAAATGCTCACCTACCTCATTCGTCTCAAGCTCCTTTGACTCGAGTTATCGGACTGTAATCGGGCAAATATTCATGAAAATCTTGCAGGTTAAAGCTGGAACGAAAATAAGAAACGTTCTGGAGTATTCGCTGAAAGAGTTTTGCAATCGGAACAGCATCGTTTGGAGCGGAACTGGTCAGGGAATCGGTAAGGTTATATCGTGCACAGAAATCTTCAAGAGGAAAATATCGGGCTTGCATCAAATCACGAAACTCCGATACGTACAGTGAGGCGTCACATTTTCTATGTCCCTTTTACCACTCAAATTATCCCTTGTATTCTCTACCTTATCTTGCGTTAAAAAAATGTTCAAGGTCAAAGACTCCTGGCGAAGAAACGAGCGATGGGAAACTTGTAACGAGTCGTTTAGTGCCCGAAATATACATCTTACTGTCGAAGAATCCTCTAGATACCAAAGAACCAGGGTAAAGTAATATTTTAACGTCAATTTTCGTAAATGGTAATTTTTTTCATTTTTAAAAATTGAAATTAATTATATTAAATGTCAACTTATTGTCTTCTTTAAAATCCGTCGATATCGTAGCTATCAGGCACCAGGTATATGTCCAATGTTTCAAGAATCCAATGACGATTCAACGAAAAAATCAACGATCAAACAGGAAAATCAAGGAATAACAAGAACACGTATGTCGAACGTCACTGCTGAGGAATTTGCGTCGATGGGCCTGAGAACTGGACAAAAGAGACCACGTCAACAGAATCAAGCACCGACGCCGATGAAAAAATCCAAAAACAAATGCAAGAATGGAAATAAAGAAACATAAAATATTTTTATGTAGAAATTTTATTATTTATTTTTTTTATCGATACATTTACACACGGATAATCGTCAAAAGTTAATCTATATCGCAATATCGTTTCTGTCGTACAATAATAATAGTAAAATGAGAACCATTGAAAATTCTTCGAAGTCACGTCATAAAGATCAACGGCCTTTCAATATTTGTTCGATATTTTATTTACAGAATTTATGTACAGTGTTTAAAAGATAATGCCTTTCCCATTTTCCTTACTTGTTTCGTAGATACGCAGGAAAAAACGGGGATGTCGATAAGTAAAAAGATCAAAATACGTATCAAACGACAGTGATTTGTCAACATCAGGCATCCATATTGCTTCGTGTAATACGTAAGTCAAGCGAAAGCATTTTTTTTAAATCATTCTAACCTCAGAATGTAAAAGGCGCCAATTACAAATTTTTCCATCATTCGTACACGTGCTACGATCATTTTTCATTTTTATTTTTGTAACAAAGTCGTTATAAATTTTGTTGCCTTTCATCAGCTAATATCAAAACGCCAGAGACACGAATTTTCAATCTTCAACATTTTTGTACCCACCATAAGAGCATTTGAGAATTGTTTTTTTTTCTTCTTTTAATATAAATAACAGTATCACTTCCTTAACTTAAGTCTAACACGTATTGCTGATCAAAAGATTTGCGATTATCTTCCCGTTTAGAAATTCTTAATGGCGGTTCTTAGTTGTTTAGTTGTGTGGACAAGGGGCGTAGGGACGAGCGGATTTCTAAGACATTGGAGATTGAAGCTTGGAAATTAAATGATATTTTTTTTTATAGGTTATACAGTTGGAATGCCACATATTTATATTTTTAAAATTTCAAAGTACCTTGCAGGCACGAAAAATTGATCTAATGAATTAGCGAAATTTCGCCTACGGATCTCGTGGCAAATTTGGCATGGTCCCCAAAAAAAAACAACCCCCAAAAGACATAATCCCCAAAAAAAGTTACTAGATGTCAGAATCGACTGTCATGATGGAGGTTAGTGCCTGTCAATGTGATAGATGGTGCCACGGGCATTTTCCGTCTCGTTTAAAGTAAAGATTCGAGGATTACACGCTTTAGCCCTTTTGCCCTTATCCGAATTTTCAGGTTACGTATCGTACTAGACGGCTTTTTTGCGTACAGCCTAAGACCATATCGGCAGAAGAAGATTTAGGTTATGTACACTAAACAAGTGTTTGAAGAGGAATAATTGGTTGACTGCGATTTTTTAAAATTTTTGTAATAACTCTTCGACCCAATGAATATTCGAGTGAGACGCAAATATTTGCATTTTTATTTAGTCAATTTTCATTACAATATTCGTTTATATATGTACAATTGTATCTGTTGCTAAAAGAGCCAAAACAGAATCTTGTAATTCGGTTGTTCAATAAATAAATAAGAACCATAAATGGAATATTGTAATGAAAATTGAATAAATAGACATGCAAATATTGGTGTATCACGCTCGAATTGTTATTGGCTCAAGGAGTAATTAGAAAAAATTACAAAAAATCGTGGATAAGCAATTGTTGCCGTACCCCATCAAACAGTTGTTGGGTGCACATAACCTAAATCTTCTTCTTTTTCCTATATCGTTTTAGGCTGTACACAAAAAAAAAGTTGACCATTACATAACCTGAAACCTGATACATAACCTGAACCCTGTTACATAACCTGAAAACTCGAAAAAAGTGCAACGCATGTGATCCTCGAGTATTGACTATACATGGGACGGAAAATGCATGCAACGCCATCTATCACTTTGACAGGTACTAACCTGTCAACGTGACAGTCAATTCTGTTATCTAGTAACTTTTTGGGGACTATGATACCCCACCGCAAATTTGACGATTTCGTTCTCGCGAAAGCAAAATGGCGTCTATTGTTCGCCACCTGGTGGTCAAATTCAACATAGTTTGGTTCTCCTCCGCAACAATTCGAATTCAAAAATTCGCAAGACATTCGAAATAAGGTTTTCCCGAGGTCGTTGATGTCTTGCGCCGAAAACGAGGTTAAATAAGTATTTAACGTCAGTTTGCGCGAATGACATTGGGAATGTCGAAAAAAAAAACGTTCTTTTACTTTACTTTTGCTTACGAAACCATGTGCGCATGCGCATTGCAAACGAAAGAGCATCTACTACTCGCGCGGCCATCTTAGTATTCGCCACCATGTTCTCCTGTCTCTATGTTGAAAAAAAATGTCCAACAAAAGCGACGAAAATCTGTAACAATTCATGAGTTCGACATCTGGCGGTTGAAACGAGAAGTGGGCAAAATGGCTCCTCAAAATGTTCTAGTTAATTAAAATCGTATCTCGGATTTTTGTACAGTTAAACTTTTAGTACAACATTTATTAGTATTACTGCGGCTATTTTTTATGTATTACAAGATTTTTTTTTCTTTTTTATTTGTTTATTCGACAATTCCACGTTGCTACGGGATAATTACATTAATTTTTCTCATTCTCGAAGTGTAACGACCAAAAGAAAAAACGTGATATTTCAAAAGCTGTATTTTTGATTCATCAAAAATCAATGAAATATTTCGAAGAGTTAAAAAAACAGATTTTTTTTTGTTCCTGATGAAAAAAAAATGCATGCAGACGCTCGAATATCATTCTTTTTTTTATTATTTCCTCATTTTGTGACGAACAAATAAAAAACAAAAGGAAAATCGATCGTAACTAGATCTTTATCGATTAGACAAATCGTTGCGACGAAAAAAATATCGTATACGAATCTACTTAGGGGAACTAGATTATTTATAAATTAATATACACGTAATAAATACAAACATTTTCGCGCCATTGTTTTTTTTTTCTTCAGCGTTATTCGTGCACGATAATCTCGTTTTGTTTTCTTTTTCTCGGAGATTAAAAAAATGAATTTATGATTTTTTGGTGCATTTCATGATTTATCCGGCGTTTAGGGAATAATTAATAATTCGTAGAACTTTTTTGGTTATTTTTTTCGCAACTCGTCATTCTTAATTATAAAAAAGTAAAGGGTTTTTCTTTTATTCGTTTTAAATGCGTGAATTCGCGAATTATCGTACGCGATTATTATTATTATTTTTTATACAAAATTCACTCGAACAATTTAATCCTATGGGAAATACGTGACGTTTTGAAAATCTTTCGATTTTCGTTTTATTTCATTTTTCTTACGTTTGCGACGCGATTAAATTCAAATTCGCAAATTACTCGTTCTCGCAATCTCGTGGAACTCGTTATTAACACCTTTTTCTTTTGACGTAGCAGAGTTTTTTTTTCGAGAACATTCTTCTTTTTTTCGAGATTTTCGGAAAAACAAAAAAAAAAACATATTTCGTCTTTATGCTTCGCTCTCGGTCGCTGTCGTTTCCTCCAATATCGGAACTATGAGGTTGTCCGTCGACATGAGATTATACTTTGTTACGAATGTCGTGAATCTGCGAGGGAAAAAAAAATTTGTAAACATGATTGGAAGGGTTGGTGTTAAAATTTCGATTCCGAGTATTTTTTTGTATTTCAGTAAACAAAATCATTTCGTTAAAATTAGTAAATGAATTTTTATGAAATTGTCGAATTTCTTCGTAGTTTTTTAAAGCTGTTAGGCAATATTGATAACTGTAAAATTTTGCAAAATAAAATTTAGAAATGGAATTATTGAAAAATATTTGAATATATTCGCGATTATGAAAATTTCGTTACGTCCACTTTTTGGTCGAAATTTTCTAAACTTTAATTGCTGTTGGAAAAATTACCTGCGACAGAGAAACGTCTCGTTCTCGAACTCGTCGAATATTGTTCGATGATGAAAGTAAGCGTGAGAAAAAATTCTGTAAACCCTGCGACAGACGGATCCCAGCTTAGCGACTGAGGATTCTTTGATGCTGACTCTGTAATTGTACGAGATAATTGAAATTCTCGGAATAATTGTTAGCCACAACGAATGATAAAAGAATTGAGGCGAATTTTTTCTCGTTTTTTAATTCAATTATTTTCAAGAGCCGGTATCGTGCGAAGTAAAATTTGTACAGAAAAATCTTTTCTACATGAAATTTCTAGTTTTTTCTCAACTTTTCAATGAAATGACAAGAAAATTTGTATCACCATCAAAACGTTATTTTTCTGCATTTTATTGTTAAAACAACTCAAAAATAATTTATTTTTCTCAATAATAATGCTCCGTTTGTACATCTAATTTTACAGAAACCCCAACAATGCGACAATATGCTGCAAAAAAATCATCACATCAACAGCAAATGTTGTTTGGTCGTAAAAAAAACAAAAACGATTTTCGACGTTACCGCCAAAAGTAGCTCCTATGAAAAAAATCCTCCGTACATAAAAGTTTCAGTTTTCTCTGAAATCTTATAAAAAAAAACATAAAAATTTGTATCGTCATTGCAAAGTCATTTTTTTGTACTTCTTTGTTTCAACAAAGTCAAAAATATTTTTTCCGCCAAAAATAATTTGTCAAAATCACTCCGAATTTTACAAAATCTCCTGTAACGTCAGCAGATTCTTCAAAAAAATCGTCAATACCACAGGTATCGTGGTTAGTTGTAAAAAAAATAAAAACAACTTTCTTTGACGCACCTGCTCGGAAAGTACTTGTTGCTGTTCAGCAAACAAGCGGCTCCGTCGAGCGTGTGTCTGGTGTAATCGATAGCCGGACATTCCTTTGGTGTTTTGTGCGCGGCGCAGAGAAAAATCCATTGTTCCGTAGCGGTCATTTGCGTACAAGTCTCGGGATGACATTCCTCCTGTAATCTAACCGCAAGACCGTTGAGTTCCATGCAAAATTGTCGCAAATGTTCGTATTTCCAGACGCCCTCGTCCTGGGCGTCCGGCATGCTCAAGATCCAATCTATATTCTCGGGTTCGCGTCTTATCATCTGTTGAATGTATTGTTGAACGGCGAGTGTGCTGTCCATTTCCTCGAACGGCTCGTCGGGCCATCGGCTGAAATCCTAAAGAAAAACCATTCGTTTTGTCAATTATTATCAAATTTTTTTCATTTCATCTCTTAAACGTTTTTCGAAAACGTTAAACTATCCGACGACTCGCGTGAAACACTAAAACGTCAAAACTGTCAAACGAAAAGTCACCAACAAAAAAGATCACTAAGGAAAAAAAAGGGATTCGAATTGTAAAAAATTTGTGCGTTTGGAATGAAAAAAAAAGCATCGATTTAACGTGATTAAATAAATCACGTGAGCAATTTTGTTATTAGTGAAAATCAATGTTTTTTGCTAAAGTTGTTCATTGATTTTTTTCCGGCCGTCATGCGTTTCGCGGAAAACATCGAAAATTCATGAAAAGAAAGGAAAAAATATGATGTTAATAGGTTAAAACGATTCGTAAGGATTTTCGACATCTTTTCAAAGTTAAATAAACATTATTTATTAACCTTTGACTTTGTTCCTGGTCTATTTCTTCTCAAGATTGTTGAGCCGTCCGCCATCTTCATTTTGTCAGTTGTTGCACTCGTTAACACGTGGACAACTGTCAGTGGCTAAAGTCTCTAGGTATTGGGAACTAGGGACTCCTGTTTTTTGACTCATTTTTGCACGGTCTTTTTTACTTTTTGAAGGGTTAGTTTTAATTATAATTGTGTGAAAACGTTGATTAACGTAATTGGGATTGATATGCTGTTAGTATTTGTAAAAGATTTAATTTTAGTTAGTCTAGGGAATTTTTTCGTCAACTGTTGATGCATAAAGTGCTAGGCACGTGTGATTAGGGAATTTGAATTTTGAGACGCCACCATGGCGTTTTTTTGCGCTAATATTAATCATAACTTTCTGGACAAAAGAATTTAATTAATTAGGGTGTTTCTTATGTTTTCTTCTTTCGAATATTGCGACTAAACTAGCGAAGATCTATTTGAATACGTAGATTCGTTAATTACTAGGCTCGTGTGATTAGGGAATTTGAATTTTGAGACGCCACCATGGCGTTTTTTTGCGCTAATATTAATCATAACTTTCTGGACAAAAGAATTTAATTAATTAGGGTGTTTCTTATGTTTTCTTCTTTCGAATATTGCGACTAAACTAGCGAAGATCTATTTGAATACGTAGATTCGTTAATTAATGATTTGTTTGGTCAAATATTAATTACAATTGTTTGTTTTTTCATCATTTTCATTTGAAAGGGTGAGGCTACGTTCACTCAGAGCAGCTCATCCCAATACTCACAATTACTGTCCAATTAACGTTATAATTGATTAAATTAGTTTATTAAGTATATTGTTTTATCGCCTTTCTAACTATTGTAATAACCTAAAGAGGTTTATTAAGTGAAAAAGTAATTTATAAAGTCAAATCGTTGCGTGAACAAATCTCATTGGTCCATTGCCGTTGGGACCAGTGTCCCATTGGTCGACGACTTCTCGTGGCGTTTTTGTCAACTACATTGGCCTTTAAGTATACCCGTTCTTTTTAAATCATTTCAAAGTTAAATAAACATTATTTATTAACCATTGACTTTGTTCCTGGTCTATTTCTTCTTAAGATTGTTGAGCCGTCCGCCATCTTCATTTTGTCAGTTGTTGCACTCGTTAACACGTGGACAACTGTCAGTGACTAAAGTCTCCAGATTTTGGGAACTAGGGAATTGTGTTTTTTGACTCATTTTTTCACGGTTTTTTTTCTTTTTGAAGGGTTAGTTTTATTTATAATTGTGTGAAAAGGATGATTAATGTAATTGGCATCGATATGCTGTTAGTATTTGTAAAAGATTTAATTTTAGTTAGTCTAGGGAATTTTGTCGTCAACTGTTGATGCATAAAGTTACTAGGCTCGTGTGATTAGGGAATTTTAATTTTGAGACGCCACGATGGCGTTTTTTTGCGCTAATATTAATCATAACTGTTTGGACAAAAGAATTTAATTAATTAGGGCGTTTCTTATGTTTTCTTCTTTCAAAGATCGCGACTAAACTAGAGAAGATCTATTTGAATATGTAGAGTCGTTAATTAGTGATTCGTTTGATCAAATATTAATAAGAATTGATCGTTTTTTCGTCATTTTCATTTGAAATGGTAAGGCTACGTTCACTCAGAGCAGCTCATCCCAATGCTGACAATTACTGTCCAATTAACGTTATAATTGATTAAATTAGTTTATTAAATATATTGTTTTATCATCTTTCTAAGATCTTTCTGAGATTTGTTCACGTAACGATTTGACTTCATAAATTACTTTTTCACTTAATAAACCTCTTTAGATTATTGTAATAGTTAGCTATTACAATAATCTAAAGAGGTTTATTAAGTGAAAAAGTAATTTATAAAGTCAAATCGTTGCGTGACCAAATCTCATTGGTCCATTGCCGTTGGGACCGGTGTCCCATTAGTCGACGACATCTCGTGGCGTTTTTGTCAACTACATTGGCATTTGGGTATACCCGCGCTTTTTAAATCTCTTCAATAACACGTTCAAAAACTGTAACGACATATAAATTGTACTGACGCAACAAACAAGAGTTCCGTGATCTTGAGGATGGGAAGAAAAGGTGAATAGTTCAAAGTAAAAAAAAAAATGATATCGTATAATAAAATAAGCATGGAATTTTGAAGTTTGGCGACGCCATCTAAGGACGTCTTGAGACGGTGAACAAAAATTGTTTTTTTTTCCAAAAGTACTGAAAATTTTCGAAAAAGTAAAAAAAAAATCGATTTTATAAAATTTTGGAATTTTTCCAAAATTATCTTGGAACGCTCTAGCATCCATAAATTTTCAAGCATTATGTTGACATTTTTTACACAAATACAACATTATTAATGGATGATCGGTACTAAATTTCGCAAGAATCTATGCAGTGGTGTGGAATTTATGAAAATTTGAATTTATCGGAAAAAGAAAAAAAGCTAGTACCAAATTGAAAAACCATAAAACCTCAAACTACATAACTGAATAACTGGGGATTATCAAAAAGATGTTGATTGAAACGTCCATATTTTGCATATGTACCTTTGAAAAAAATATGGCGGTAAAAAAAAATGTTATGGGGAGGTTATGTTCTCATACACATTTTTGGGTTTTATGATAAGAAGGGTATATTGATGTTGGCTTCCAGTTTTATTATATATGGTAGCTTTTCATTCGTCTCTGATCAGAACAAAGGAGCTTCTTTAACTAAAAAAAAGGAAGTGGTTTCCAAAATGGAATACGTGTGTACAAGAGTGAGCAGTACAACGTACTCCGTTCCATCCACCTTTTCTTTTCACTTAGACGAACCACTCTTGTTCGAGCTCTAGAATCAGCCTCCCAGATGTACAAACAAACGATGTAGTAAATAAAATAAAACCGGGCGTAAAAAATTTCTCGATACTTTGTAAGCTCGTTTCGTTTCTTATACGATGAACGTGATGGTATTGTTTGCTCTGGAAAAAAAGTGATGGCATGTAGTTTCTTCTTTATTGTGACTTCTGTCACGAAATAGGTTTCACCGATATGGTGTTGTTATTTCGTTAACTTCGCAAGGTTATTTTCGACGAAGATACTACGAAAATATTGGCACGTTTTCTCATTTTTCTAACTAATGTCCGTTCATTTCATCCGTCATTTTGAGTTTCGAATGTTGACGTTCAAAGTTTTTTTCCCATCAGACCTTGCGCTCTGAATTCGGATAAAAATTTACCGCCCTCTCTGGGCAGACTTTACAACGTTCGTAAATGCGATATGTTCGTGGTAGTCTACGGAAAGAAAGAGAGAGAGAGAGCGCCGCACATTGGTATACTATAGTACTATAAACCTTACTGTCGCGTGAGTACGAGAAGGAAGAAGGAGTAGAAGAAGAGGAGGAAGAAGAAGAAGGAGTTGGGACGCGTCTGCTCGTAGCTTCTGTGCGATAAAATCAAGCGAGAGAGGTTACGAGTTCGCGGATCTAAACGAGCATGAGTACAGCATCGCGTACCGAGAGAGGACGCGAAATGGCCTCTGTGTTATGAGCGTGAAAGACGGAGAGTAAAACAAAGAAAAAGAAGGAGAAGAAGAAGAAGGATAAAGAGAGAAAAGATAATATCGGTTTGCCTAGAATATAATATATAATAAAAATGGAAGAAAGGATGGGGTAAAAGAAGAGGAAGAGAGAGAGAGAGAGAGAAAGGACCAGACAAAAAGGGATACACACCGATAATTTTTCGGTTCGCGCGAACGAACGTTACGAGTATCGTTTCTCGTACTCGTCGTTACTGAGGTAGTAACACGGCGAATATAACACGGCTATATATCCATTTTTTTTAAAGGAAATAACTTTTGAGAAAATGAGGAACTTCAATCGATGATACGCCTAAGAAATAATTGTGGCAAACTGATGATATGGCTATAGTATCAGAGTAATTACCCTAAGGCACTGACCCAGGACATGCTGGGCCCAGGAGTTTTGGAAAAGTTAAAAAACGTCAAATTAACCCTCTAAACGTACCTCTAACTAATAATCAATTATACTTAACATAATCATGATGTATTTTGGGATTTCCCTATTTTTTTACGTTCTTCCCCTTCCCCAACACCCACGGTCTTAATTCCATCCCCTCTTCATCCACGTGCTGCCCCGGCACAGGGAAACTGACAAACCTGCGTCAATAAAATTGATTCTGTCGGTAATACAGAGTGGGTAAATCAGATCCTTCAAATTCTCTTAATAATGACAGTGAAATGTTGCAAATAAAAAAATAAAAAAATACTCGTCATTGGTCGAAAAATCATGATCAGTAGTCGTAATTTATTTAATCTTTCAACTTGCTCCGAAAAAAATGTTTAAACTCGGTTTCTCGTGTTATCGATCGTCCGGCGAAACGATTTATCTAACACGACTATTTGGACAAGTAGTCTGAGAGAATAAATGCAGATGGACGATTCGGTGTCCTGTTTGGTTGGCTTTGAGCCACACGAGAGGTAAATACAGGGGAACACATCAAAGTTTGACCGGCGAGTCAAATGGGCGGTGGAGGATTCTGGATAGAGAGAGGAAGAGGGAAAATAAAATAAAAAGAGAAACGAAAGTGCAAACGGGAATTTATGATGCGAAGCAGAGGTCACCCTATCTGATATATCTCTTTCGCTCTCGTTTTGTCTGGCATGCTCGTATACAATCACGATTCTATGAAATACCTATTATTATATCTCGAATATGGAGTGAATTCGTTTCTCGAGAGATTCACGTATCCACACACACACACGAAGATTCAACGCAAACGTAAAAGAATATCTCTGTACATCGCCGGCATCGGTGCAATTTCACAGCTAGCTGTGATGCACGACGAGACATTAGAAGATGGCCTCAGTATCGAGACGGTAGATGGCGCCATCTACGAACGTACAAGGGGATTCCCGAGCCAAATTGACGCGCGTTTGCCGATATAAATGTGAAATCGCTTCTCAATTTCTTTAGCCTGTAAATACGTAACAATTTATATCCCTAAAGGCATTTTTGTGTGGCAAAAATTCTAATTAGTCGCAAAATACCTCGACGAGGATAAATTTGTTTGAAGAAAAAAATCGTGACCTTGTTGAAAGTGCACAATTAACTCAGTTGACTTTTATCATAGGTTTCGTTAATACGACGATTACAGCCAAATGAAAATATTTCCATCGACGACATAACGATATTAAAAAAATCATATCTCAAAAACTTTTTTAGTTAAAAATCTGAAAAAAATATCGGATACTCGTTGAGCCGCGAGGAATGAAATAAAAAATCAGCGACGCAATCGTAAGATTATTTGGTGTTGAATGACCCGTGTATATGGATACATTGATCGCTCGAAGTCAAAATGGAACATATCGAGTGGAGTATGAGCATAAATTGACGACTAACCGGTGTAAATAGAAAAGCAGTATCCATAAAATAATCTAAGCGCCCCGTGAAACCGTTCGAGATCATTCGAGTACATCGTTTGTCTGTATTTTTTTTCTCTTTTCGTTACTATTTATCGAGCCCTATTTATCGACACTCAGAGCAACGATTATAGTCTCGTAAAATCGTAAAGATGCTTCTGCCACGGACGTACGACGCATGTAAAATTAATTCCGAAAAATTTTGTGATTTTTACAACTTTTCATTTCTTTCTGTTTTCAAACTTTTATTCTATTTTCGTTCATGCTTTTTTAACTTTGCCAAGCGAAAGTTTGAGGGAAGCTTTTTTGTGTTTTTTTCTGAATTCTTATTTTATCATTCGCTTTCTTGCAATGATACGAATCATTGGATTATTATTATCAACGAAATTTCGATAAATTTATGAAATAATGTTATAAAGTCAATTTTTACTTGGGCCATCTTGTTTATTAATTCGGCTTTTAGTGAATTTGTTTATTTTTCATTAATTTTTCAACAGAAAACTTTCAGCTGTATTAATATTTTAACACAATAGTGATAATCATAATCGTGTGCGAACGTATCGTATCTGGTTCAACGTGAAGCGATGCAGATAAAAAGATAAATAAAAAAATAAAATAAAAATCATTCGAAAACTAGGATCGCGTCATATTTTATTACACGTAGCTGTATATATATAAATATATATGGGAGCGTAACCTGTGTAAGGTCCATGAACAACGATGCCGTTGGGCATTCATCGATGATAACCAAGGAGCTGGGAAAAGAGAGAGACAAAAATAAAGAGAAAGAGAGAGAGAGAGAAAGAGAGTTTTTCGCTTTTTTCCTCATCATCTTCGATATGTTGCACGTTCCTCACCCTCTCTCCTTCTGGTTCATGAAATATACTTTGTTTTCCCTTGGAAGATATTTTGCTGCATCGAACAATCACAGCATCCGTTCCTCGCCGAGAAAAATATTTTCTGCACTTCGTTAGTGGATTTCGATAAATCGTAAAATCTAACTAAACATTATATAACCGATAAGAAAATAATGTATTATTTCAATAATGCGATAACATTTTATTAAGGGCACTTAATAAATTTTTTTAAATTTGAAAAATTATTATAAAGGTTACATGGTGAAAAAAAAATTTTAATGTTGATTTCACATTTTTCATTAACTTTTCAACTATAAGAAAAAAAATAATTAAAATAAAAAAAAAATATTAACATTATTTTTTACGGGTATAAATAAACTACTCATGAAAACCATGGTGCCTCCTTGTCGACATTGTAATTTCACCAAAAATTATTCAATCTGCAAAAATCAAAAAGAATCTAGTAAAATAATGTAGTAGTAATAGTCTGACGGTGGCTATTTATTTATTTTTCGAAAATAAAGAAATTACAGTATTTCAAACGTTAGTATGGAATTTATGAAAAAAAAATTAGTGTTTAATAATTTATAAAAAAATGTCCAATTAAAAAATTAAAAAAACCTCTCGTCAGACTATAGAGAAAATAATTGTCAAGATGAAAAAAAAAAAAAAGTTAAAAAACATTAAAAATTGACTGAGTTATCGTGCTGACACTGTTTGAAAACATAGTTTCGTGAAAAATGCGTTTAAGGGGGGAAATAGGGTTAGGACAGCGTTTTCTCAATGATTTTCATGAATTTTTTTATAGTATAAAAACGAATATAATTTATTGAAACTTGAAGAATATTTTATACATATATTTAAGTATATACTATAAAATGTTTGGAGAATTTCCGTGAAAAACACCGAAAATATTAGCGACCCCATATTGCAGGTCACAATCAGACTCAGCATTTTCCGTACATTCTGGAAGCCGCAATTTTCATCTGAAATCAAACGAAGTTGGAATTTACTTTTATTATATGTCTCTCTTCTATATGAACCTAAATGCTATCAGAAAAATAGAAAATTGAATTTTTTACAGGGGTCAAAACAAAAAAGCATGATTTTTTGCCATTTTTTACAACTTTATTTGCAAAAAAAAAATTATTTTAAATAATGATAATATTCCGATTTTAGGTTCATATAGAGCACAATACTATGGAGAAAGTAACTGCCAATTTTCAAAACGATGGGTTGAAAACTTTTCAAACTAGCGTGTACGCAAGTTAAAAAAAAGTCGTTTTCAGAAAAACGCGTTTGAAAAAATAGCAAAATGCTGAGTCTTATTGTGACCTGCAATATGGGGTCGTTAATATCTGCGGTGTTTTTCAAGGAAATTCTTCACAAATTTTATAGTATATACTAAACTATATGTATAAAATATTCTCAAAGTTTCAATAAATTATATTCATTTTTTATACTGTAAAAAAATTCATGAAAATCATTGAGAAAACGCTGTCCTAACCCTATTTCCCCCCTTAATGGCTTATAACAATAGAATGAGTCGGAATTTTCATTTAAAATTTTTGGAACATATTTTTCAATAGTTTTACTAACAATTTATGAAATAAAAAATAAACCAATTTCTTGAAACGTCTGAACCCTATTTCCCCCCTAAAGTTTCTGGTAGGTAGCCGTCCCAACTCGCCCGTCCGGTCACATTTATTGCTATAACTTTGTAACGGAATGGAATTTTTTTTTAAGTTTTTTTTTTTTTATTCTTAAAAGTATAAAGAACAAAAGTCTGTAATAAAAATCTTAAAAAAAATGTGAGCTCTTAATTAACGAATACTTAAAAAAAATGCTACGTCGACATGAGTCTGAAAAATGGGACTTACCTTTATGATGCGTTGCTTAAAAAATGCGTCATCGGACTTAATATCAATTGTTTATTTATGTTGAAAAATAGGAAATAGAGGTCATCTACATTGTCCATATAAAAAAAAATAATGGACTATCCGTGGCCGATTTGAAAAAAAAAAAAAACATTCAACGGGCCTGACTCCTAGTAGGAATTTTTTTCAAAATTAAATAATGAAGATGAGCTACTATTTTCAATACAAAAAATTGTTCCCTTTCGCATTTAAGTCTCCGTTCGTCGATTGTACATTTTTGGGCCTGTGCACGTAATTCGTAATTAATTTTCGATCGATTTTCATTTGAGCATCGATTTTCAATCAAAGTTCATTATTTTAATCATCGTGAAAAATTCACGCGTTAAACAACAAATCATTGGTCATGTTTTTTTTTGCTCGCCAAGCCACAAACTGGGACTCATGAAAGATTGAACGTTTCTTGATCAACGTACGAAAGAAACGTATTCTCGTATTTTTCCGATCCCTCCCCGCCCCTCTCTCTCTCTCTTTCTTTGTACAAGCAGCGCAATGCCTTTTCTCTCACGAGAGCACGCGAATTGTATTTTACACGTGATGATTTCTCTCGTGCATACCCAGAGAGGCAAAAGGGTTCCGTCTAGTCACCGCATAGAGAGAGAGAAAGAGAGAGTTTGCCATTAGCAAGAAACATTTCCTGGCGATGTTGAATTCACGGAAATTAGATGGCTGTATATGCTCTGCCTCATCGATAAACGATGAGTTCGTTATAAGTCTCATGTACGAGGAGTTTCATGACAACTTGGCCTACGTGCGAAATGCGTTCGTAAAAAATTTGATAACATCGAAAATGGCAACTACTCAAATGTTTACTGATCGGACAATGAGCATTTTCAGGGAACCACGTTATATTAATTAGTCCCAAAACTCGGCATCGTAGATCAAAATAATGTAAACAAAAGTTGTTCAGTATGATGTAATCTACATTGATGAAATTTTCGTAATTTTTTGATGGCTTAAGGAGGCCTGTTAAGGCCCTTGAAGTGGAGTGATGTAAAATCAACCCACCTCGGAAGAGGTCTTGAAAGACTGGCCCTTAAAATGGTCCTGATCACTCGAAAAATTCCGAAAAAATTCAACAAGCCACATTACATTATGCCGAACAACTTTTGTTATAAACATTTTTCTGTAGAACGTATTGGAAGATAAACAGAGACGGGGAAAGAAGGGGAAGACAGTTAATGTTGAATTTTCTTTTTAACTACGATTCTTTTTAACTACGCAGTCGTTATATTAAATTTCACATTATATTCGTTATATTAGATTCACATGTTATGTTAAATTTCTCGGAAGCTGCGAAGAGAATCGTTTATCGTTTTCTCGATCGTTCGTTTACTCGTCTTATTTTCGTTGTCGTCGGCAGCAACTTAGATGTTTAGTGTTCGGACAATCGAGTGTTAATTTTCAGGCTTCCACGTTATATTAATCATTTCCTAAACTCTCCATCGTAGATAAAAATAATGCAAACAAAAGTTGTTCAGTATGGTATAATCTACGTCGATGAATTTTTTCGTAATATTTCGACAGCTTAAGGGTACCCGCTAAGGCCTTTGAAGTGGAGCGATGTAAAGTCGATCGGATTCGCAAAGGACCTTAAAAAACTGTATCTTAAAATGATCCTTGTGGCACGAAAAATTCTGAAAAAATTCAACAAGCCACATTATATCATACCGAAGAACTTTTGTCATAAACATTTTTTTGTACAACGTATAGGAAGATAAACAGAGACGGGGAAAGAAGGAGAGGGAGAGAGATAATGTTGAATTTTCTCTTCAACGACGATTGGCAGTCGTGTATAGATTCGCATATTATATTAAATTTCTCGGAAGCTGCGAGGAGACTCGTTGATCGTTCTCTCGATCGCTCGTTCACTCGTCTTGTTTTCGTCGTCGGCGGTCTCGGAAAGTTGACTTCCGAGATTATGAGTCGAGAGAGAGTTTAAACTGGATACTCACGGGAGGTCTATCTATTTCTCCATCTCTCTCTCTCTTTCTGCTTTCCCCTTTGCCTCGAAACGGCTCTATCTTCATGGAAAATCCTGAAGAACCAGATGATGACGGGACTACCATAAATTGATCGTGCCTCTCGTTGTCTCGATCGTTCACTCGATCTTCAATCCTCTCTCGTGTTTGCGTGTGTGATTCAATCTTTTCCAGTCCGTGCATAATCCATGAGCACGTGACAATTAGTAACTGCGGCTTATCGATCATTGGGGATCCAAGATCGAGGGAAAAAGTAGATTCTTCATTGCCGCATAGAGGTGGCCCTTTTCTGAAAAAAAAAACACAAATTAGGCGACCTTAATCCTTATTTATAAATTAACTAAAAAAAAATCACGTAAATAAAGTAAGGAGGATCTTATAATTCTCATTTTCTCGTCGAGTTTCGATTAAATTTCCGGATAATACAAAAACTCGTTGACGCGCCCGCACAAATTTGTCAGGCTAGATTGTCCATCGACTGGAAATTTCAAAGCGTTCCTCGCTCGCTGATATCAGCAAGATTATCCGTGTACCGAAATTCATTCGCGTAGTTTCTCACGAAACACGAGATTACGACGGTGCTCGACTCGAATTAATTAAACTTCGAGTCCGCGATGCCAAACTAACGATTACCCAGCCTCAGAGAACGTTTTCGATTTGTCAGCCGGATGTATTAGGATTTATCTCGGAAATAAATCGTGAATCGTTGATCTTTTGAAAAATGATTATTTACACATTATTTTCCGTTAAGTTCGAATTGAAGTTTGAACTTAAGCATGAACTTAACTAAGTCAGCGTGCCGCCGGAAAATTATTCAATAACAAAATGGCCGCTTTGAAATGATTTCGCATCCTGGAACTAAGTGCCCAAACAAAATTGCCTCTTATCGATTACCCATCACACAATTCACGATTCACATTCTTCTCCGTTCAAGACCTTTATCTTTTTCTCTCATCGAAACCCACGCGGCATCTGGTGAATGAGGGGCCGAAAAGGGGGCAAGAGTTTAACGTGTCGTCACGTACGAGCTGTACTTCAAGAGACAGGAAGACACAGGAAGCGATGAGTATTGTCCTCGAAGAAGAAAATTAAGAAGAAGAAGAAGAAGAAGAAGAAGAAGAAGAAGAAAAATACGAAACTAAGGAAAGGAAGAAACAAAAAAGTTAAGAGGAAAAGAGCAGAGGGTCTCGGAAGAGCAGTGAGAGCCTCCCTTCTACCATGTCGGAAGAAGAAAAAAGAAGACGAAGAAGAAGCTGTGGCAAGAGGAAGAAGAATAGCAGGATCAAGATAAAAAGGTCCCGGAGCCGGTCAGGTTGGTACGCCTCGATCGCGCGAGGTGTGTTGTCTACTTTTTTTTCTCTCCTCCCCCCTCCTCATCCACGTGCGTTAGAAAGAGAGAGGGAAAAAGTGGAAAAGAAAGGGAAAAAAAGAGAGGGAGACGGCGCGAGAGAGAGGGAGAGAGAGATATAGCTCCCACCACACTCATTGATACACCGCGTCCTTTTCTTCACTCTTCGGGTGTGCCTTACAGGTTCGTTCGGTTCGTGCGGGGCCCTCCACGACCGACGCTGTATTTCCGCAGGTCGTCGTCATCTCTCTCCTGATAGCGCACGTATGCTCGTACACCGAGACCGTTTCTTCACACAGGGCGTTCCCTGCAAAATGAGGAAAATTTCTATATCCTTCATTGTTTTTTCTTTAATATTCTCCCCATCATTAAACAACAAAGTATATGAAATGTTTGGCTTTCACATTATCATCTTTCGTTCGAATTTCATAAAATACAAGCAGGCTCTTACTCTCGAATACAAGAATTTTGGTTTTTTGACATTGAATTTTTCAGTTTTCGATGAAAAACTCGTTATCGGTCAACGGAAGATTTGTCATCCAATTGAAATTCGGGAAAATACTATTTTTTTCCGTTTTTTTTTAGTTAAACACTATCGAAATTTCAAATGTCCATAACTTCGCTACCGTTCAACCGATTTGAGGTTATAGGGGGGTTTTCGAAACCGCCGTGAACTGACTTAGATAATGTCGTTTCCTGTATCCAAATATTACAATTTTTTACGTCGATAAAACTACTTTGAAAAATGTTCGATGTCTTCGTCGTAAAAATTTGCGACAATCGATTATTCGACTTTGAATATTTGAAAAAAATTCAAAAAACATTGTAGCAGGATGAATCGAACGGCATTGTTTAGCTGGAACGTTTGCGAAGAGGACAATTTTTCATCCGATTGAAATTCGGGAAAATACTATTTTTTTCCGTTTTTTTTTAGTTAAACACTATCGAAATTTCAAATGTCCATAACTTCGCTACCGTTCAACCGATTTGAGGTTATAGGGGGGTTTTCGAAACCGCCGTGAACTGACTTAGATAATGTCGTTTCCTGTATCCAAATATTACAATTTTTGATGTCGATAAAACTACTTTGAAAAATGTTCGATGTCTTCGTCGTAAAAATTTGCGACAATCGATTATTCGACTTTGAAAATTTGTAAAAAATTCAAAAAACATTGTAGCAGGATGAATCGAACGGCATTGTTTAGCTGGAACGTTTGCGAAGAGGACAATTTTTCATCCGATTGAAATTCGGGAAAATACTATTTTTTTCGGTTTTTTTTTAGTTAAACACTATCGAAATTTCAAATGTCCATAACTTCGCTACCGTTCAACCGATTTGAGGTTATAGGGGGGTTTTCGAAACCGCCGTGAACTGACTTAGATAATGTCGTTTCCTGTATCCAAATATTACAATTTTTTACGTCGATAAAACTACTTTGAAAAATGTTCGATGTCTTCGTCGTAAAAATTTGCGACAATCGATTATTCGACTTTGAATATTTGAAAAAAATTCAAAAAACATTGTAGCAGGATGAATCGAACGGCATTGTTTAGCTGGAACGTTTGCGAAGAGGACAATTTTTCATCCGATTGAAATTCGGGAAAATACTATTTTTTTCCGTTTTTTTTTAGTTAAACACTATCGAAATTTCAAATGTCCATAACTTCGCTACCGTTCAACCGATTTGAGGTTATAGGGGGGTTTTCGAAACCGCCGTGAACTGACTTAGATAATGTCGTTTCCTGTATCCAAATATTACAATTTTTGATGTCGATAAAACTACTTTGAAAAATGTTCGATGTCTTCGTCGTAAAAATTTGCGACAATCGATTATTCGACTTTGAAAATTTGTAAAAAATTCAAAAAACATTGTAGCAGGATGAATCGAACGGCATTGTTTAGCTGGAACGTTTGCGAAGAGGACAATTTTTCATCCGATTGAAATTCGGGAAAATACTATTTTTTTCGGTTTTTTTTTAGTTAAACACTATCGAAATTTCAAATGTCCATAACTTCGCTACCGTTCAACCGATTTGAGGTTATAGGGGGGTTTTCGAAACCGCCGTGAACTGACTTAGATAATGTCGTTTCCTGTATCCAAATATTACAATTTTTTACGTCGATAAAACTACTTTGAAAAATGTTCGATGTCTTCGTCGTAAAAATTTGCGACAATCGATTATTCGACTTTGAATATTTGAAAAAAATTCAAAAAACATTGTAGCAGGATGAATCGAACGGCATTGTTTAGCTGGAACGTTTGCGAAGAGGACAATTTTTCATCCGATTGAAATTCGGGAAAATACTATTTTTTTCCGTTTTTTTTAGTTAAACACTATCGAAATTTCAAATGTCCATAACTTCGCTACCGTTCAACCGATTTGAGGTTATAGGGGGGTTTTCGAAACCGCCGTGAACTGACTTAGATAATGTCGTTTCCTGTATCCAAATATTACAATTTTTGATGTCGATAAAACTACTTTGAAAAATGTTCGATGTCTTCGTCGTAAAAATTTGCGACAATCGATTATTCGACTTTGAAAATTTGTAAAAAATTCAAAAAACATTGTAGCAGGATGAATCGAACGGCATTGTTTAGCTGGAACGTTTGCGAAGAGGACAATTTTTCATCCGATTGAAATTCGGGAAAATACTATTTTTTTCGGTTTTTTTTTAGTTAAACACTATCGAAATTTCAAATGTCCATAACTTCGCTACCGTTCAACCGATTTGAGGTTATAGGGGGGTTTTCGAAACCGCCGTGAACTGACTTAGATAATGTCGTTTCCTGTATCCAAATATTACAATTTTTTATGTCGATAAAACTACTTTGAAAAATGTTCGATGTCTTCGTCGTAAAAATTTGCGACAATCGATTATTCGACTTTGAATATTTGTAAAAAATTCAAAAAACATTGTAGCAGGATGAATCGAACGGCATTGTTTAGCTGGAACGTTTGCGAAGAGGATAATTTTTCATCCGATTGAAATTCGGGAAAATACTATTTTTTTCCGTTTTTTTTTAGTTAAACACTATCGAAATTTCAAATGTCCATAACTTCGCTACCGTTCGACCGATTTAGGGTTATAGGGGGGTTTTCGAAACCGCCGTGAACTGACTGAGATAATGTCGTTTCCTGTATCCAGATATTACAATTTTTGATGTCGATAAAACTACATTGAAAAATGTTCGATGTCTTCGTCGTAAAAATTTGCGACAATCGGTTGTTCGACTTTGAATATTTGTAAAAAATTCAAAAAACATTGTAGCAGGATGAATCGAACGGCATTGTTTAGCTCGAACGTATGCAAAGAGAATGAGCACAGAGTGGATTGACAAGAGTATCGGGAATGAGAATTACAGCCATTTTAGTACACCCATAATTTCTGGACGAAAATGTTTTGAAAAATTTTAAAGCAGCATACATTTTTTTTTACGTTTTAACATTAAAAACTTAAAAACATACATGTATAGGGCATTTTGTGAAAATTTATTAACATTGTTCATAAACAATTTTGACACTTCTGTCAATTTGTCCTCGAACGCCCCATACATGTAATATATATTTATATACGCTATCCAGAAGTCTGTTCTCAACGTTATATATATATACATGTTTCTCGTACAGCAGTACATATTCACGATTCACATGGTCCCGACGTCGAGTCGTTCAAGTTCCCTTGGCCGAGGGTAGGAAACTCTTTCGATTCACTATATCACGCACTCACGTGCTCCTCTTACCCAGTCTCGTGACGACCAAGTTGGCGAAAGCCCGCCACGCACCGGACAGTGAAAAATTTACCCTCAAAGACACCGAAAGGAAATTTAAAAGCAAAAAAAAAACAAACATTTTCAGTATTTTTCATTGCTTTTTTAATCTGATAAAAGAATTTTAATTTTTTTCGTAAGAAATGATTCATTATTTATAGCACAAGGGGGTAACAGTGGTCCCAAGGGATCCCGTGGGGGAAAAAAAAAACAAACAAACAAAGAGTCCTGCAAAATTTTTACAAAAAAGTGTGAATTTAAAAAAAAAATTAAAATTCCTTTTTTTTTGTATAATTCACGAGACGGGAATAAAAATGGGCAAAAGCTTGCGCGGTTTGTTTTCATTTTTTATACTGATCGTGTGGTTTCGGGCGATCGAAGCTAGACCACAGCAAAGTAAACCAGGTGAGTACATTTAAAAAAACTAATTATTTCCCTTTTTATTTTCGTTTTTTTGTCTTTTATTTAAAAAAATTATATACAATTTTTTTTTCATTATTTAAGCATTATTAATATGTACAAAGATCATAGTGTTTATTGTTAAGTATTAAAAAAAAAAGTTTCATCGTTTGTTTTTTATTTTCGAAAATTCAGATTTGATTCAATTTATTTATTTATTTTTATTCTAAATATTATACCTTTAGAGTCTGGTCGGATTTACATATATTTAGTTGTTACAACTCGAAGTAAAAATTAAGAGAAATGGTAAAAACCCAATTGAATTACGTTTTGCGGTTGTGCCAGGCGAGGGAGAATTTTTTTTCTCTCTCTCACGCGTCGAAAGAAGAGCGATGATGAGAAAAGATCGAAGGAAGAAAGAGAGAGTGTGTCAGCATTCATTTTGCTCACGAGACAGAGACGTTGAATTGGTTAAACGTGAAGAAACGTGAAAAGGCCAATTACCGCGAGTACACATCTAATTTAACACTTCTTTCAATAATTTTGCATGGCAGACACCTCTGCAAACTTTGTTTTTTTTTCTTTTTCAGTCATCAGTTTTCAGAGCCCACGTTGTTCTCTTTTCTCGTGTTTGATTTAACGTCACAACCGTTACAACAAAATGTTTTCGCCAATTTGCGCGAAGTATACGGTTTAACGAGACACAATGAAGAAAAGAAGAGAAAAAGAAAGAAAAAAAAGCTGAAGTTTTTGTTTTTGTCAAACTGTTGCCAACGGCGATTATTGGCCAATAATGTTGGCCATTACTCGAACTATCGATTGATTAGTTGTTATATGATAATTTGGCTGTTGCCAATATGTAGCCTCCTACCAGCAGGAACCATGTGCAGAAAGAAAGGAATTATTAAAAATTTTTTCAAATTGGCTACCGATAGTTTTGTCGAGTAGTTGTTTTGAATTTTCCTTTCGTAATTTTTCTGGTCAAATCGTTGCCAATAACTATTAATTGACAGTAAACTTATATCCGAGTATTGTCGAATAGTTTTTGCACAAAATATTGCCAATAACTTTGGCCAATACTTCAACTATTGTCCCCATTGTACCTAATAACTAATTGATTATGACAGGCCGAATTTCACTAATGCAACTACGTTATTTTATAATTGGGTTAGTGCAGTCTTATAAGCTAAAGTTCGTAAACTATTTGGAATAGTTACTATTGGCTAACGGTTCAAATCGTCTTTATTGTCCAATAGTTTTTAATCCAACTGTGAATCAATAGCTCGATTACAACTCACAGTATTGTTCCTGTTATCGAATTGGTGATAATGTGCCAATTTAACTATTGGCCAATACTTACTATTGGCCAATGGTTCAATTCTTCTTAATTGTTCAATAGTTTTAAAACCAACTACTCAACAATAGTTTAGCCAAAACTATTGTTCGTTCGGTGATAATATACTAATTCAACCATTGCCAATAATTACTATTGGCCAATAATTTAAGTCTATTTAATTGTCCAATAGTTTTGAAATTAACTACCTATCAATAGGTTCGCCAAAACTCACAGTATCCTGTTAGCTGATTTGTAACAATTTGATAATTAAACTATAGCCAATAGTTACTATAGACCAATAGTTTTGGATTCAACGATACATCAATAACATGGTCATAACTTATAGTATTGTTCACGTTGGCTGAGTGGTCGTGTGCCAATTCAACTACTGCCAATAGTTACTATTGGCCGAATACTTTTGGAATCAACTACTCGTCGACTCTTTGACAAAAACTTACATTGTTCCCGTTGGCTGATTGGTGATAATGTATCAACTCAACTATTGCCAATAATTACTATTTGCCAATACTTTAAATCCCTTTAATTATCCAACATTATTGGATCGAACTACTAAATAGTTACAACTTTCCTATTGTCGTATTTTCACTATTTTCTCAATAGTTAAACAATTTCTCAATAGGTAAACAATCCTTCTATTTCAGTATTATCACTATTAGGCCAATAGTTAAAATTTATCGATTTAACGGTTGTTACAATTATTATGGAATAGAGGCCAATAGTGAAATTGAAAAAATGGTAATTATTGTCGCAATAGTTGAAATTGCCCTCTATTCCATAATTATTTACCGTTCGACAATTCAACGATATTAACTACGATATTAAAACTATGTCCATACCCAAATGGTTTCTCTCTCGCATTAGTTTTGCCACCATATATCTTAATCGATATTTTCGTTAAACTTTCGGCTCCGACAACACGCGTAGGATTAATGGCGAATTTTCATCCCGGACAATTTGTTCGTAAATCACGCGGTGGAATACATTTTTTCCATCGACTATCGATCATTCACAGAGTCGGTTGCTGAAGCTGAGGCAATTATATTAACGAAAGTTTTCAAGTCAACCGATGCGCGAACAAATTGGCGAGGGCGTTCGAGGAGTGAATTAAAGAACTCGTATAATATACATATAAGTATAATAATATTGAAGTGGAAAATAATGGTTTCGTGGTTAATTACTCGTACCGAGAAAAAATGTGTAATAACCCTGGTTTTTTTCGCGATCATCCTTAAAAAAAAAAAAAAAAACACTAGTACGACCGACGAGATCGAGACGACGAGAGTTTAAATCAGGACATTGTGGTTGCTGTCTTAGAACCTTGGACTATGACAATTCAAACTGCACGAACGAGAATAATTTTTTGTTTCTTTTCTATATTTTCATCGTCATTATCATTATAATTATCACGATGCCTATCATTATAACGTACTATTATTATTACTATTACTATTTTTATTTCTGTTGCTATTACTATTGCTATTGTTATTTCTGTTACTGTAGCTATTGCCATTATTATTTTTGTTGCTATTTCTGTTACTATTACTATTACTATCGCTATGACTAAGACTATTGCCATCGCTATTGCTATTGCTATTGCTATTGCTATTACTATTGGCATCGCTGTTACTATTACTATGGCTATTTGGTATTGGTATTGCTATTTGTATCACTATTTCTATTACTACTGCTATTGGTATGGTTATTGCTATTGTTATTACTATTGCTATTGTTATTTCTGTTGCGATTACTATCGCTATCGCTATTGCTATTGCTAATGCTTTTGCTATAGCTATTGCTATTGCCATCGCTATTGCTATTGGCATCGCTATCGCTATTACTATGGCTATTGGTATTGCTATTACTATTTGTATTATCATTTCTATTTCTATTGTTATTGCTATTACGATTGCTATTTCTGTTACTATTGCAATAGCTATTATTTTCTCTGTCACTATGACTATTGCCATTGTTATTTTTGTTGTTACTTCTGTTACTATGATAATTAATATTACTGTTAATATTACTATTGCTATTGCTAATGCTGTTGCTATCGCTATTGATACTGCTATTGCTATTGTTATCGCTATTGTTATTGGCATCGCTATTGCTATTACTATATCTATTGGTATTGGTATTGCTATTTGTATTATCATTTCTATTTCTTTTATTATTGCTATTACGATTGCTATTTCTGTTGCTATTGCAATAGCTATTATTTTCTCTTACTTCTGTCACTATGATAATTAATATTACTGTTAATGTTACTATTGCTATTGCTATTGCTAATACTATTGCTAATGCTGTTGCTATCGCTATTACTACTGCTAAGGCTATTGCTATTGCTAATGGTATTGCTAATGCTGTTGCTATCGCTATTGCTACTGCTAATGCTATTGCTATTGCTAATGCTATTGTTAATGCCGTTGCTATCGCTATTGCTATTGCTATTGTTATCGCTATTGTTATTGGCATCGCTATTGCTATTGCTATTGCTAATTCTATTGCTAATGCTGTTGCTATCGCTATTGATACTGCTATTGCTATGCCTATTGGTATTGTTATTGCTATTTGTATTATTATTTTTATTGCTATTTTTATTGCTATTACGATTGCTATTTCTGTAGCTATTACTATTGCTATTATTATTTCTGTTACTATAACTATTGCTATTGTTATTTTTGTTGTTACTTCTGTTACTATGATAATTAATATTACTGTTAATGTTACTATTGCTATTGCTATTGCTAATACTATTGCTAATGCTGTTGCTATCGCTATTACTACTGCTAATGCTATAGCTATTGCCAATGCTATTGCTAATGCTGTTGCTATCGCTATTGCTACTGCTAATGTTATTGCTATTGCTAATGCTATTGTTAATGCCGTTGCAATCGCTATTGCTATTGCTATTGTTATCGCTATTGTTATTGGCATCGCTATTGCTATTGCTATTGCTAATTCTATTGCTAATGCTGTTGCTATCGCTATTGATACTGCTATTGCTATGCCTATTGGTATTGTTATTGCTATTTGTATTATTATTTTTATTTCTATTTTTATTGCTATTACGATTGCTATTTCTGTTGCTATTACTATTGCTATTATTATTTCTGTTACTATAACTATTGCTATTGTTATTTTTGTTGTTACTTCTGTTACTATGATAATTAATATTACTGTTAATGTTACTATTGCTATTGCTATTGCTAATACTATTGCTAATGCTGTTGCTATCGCTATTACTACTGCTAATGCTATAGCTATTGCCAATGCTATTGCTAATGCTGTTGCTATCGCTGTTGCTACTGCTAATGTTATTGCTATTGTTAATGCTATTGTTAATGCCGTTGCTATCGCTATTGTTACTACTAATGCTATTTCTATTGCTATTGTTATCGCTATTGTTATTGGCATCGCTATTGCTATTGCTATTGTTATCGCTATTGTTATTGGCATCGCTATTGCTATTACAATGGCTATTGGTATTGCTATTTGTATTACCATTTTTATTTCTATTGCTATTGCTATTGTTATTGATAATTACTATTACTATTATTATTGATCGTTTATTTCTATAGACTCGTGACAGGAGGTTCCACACTTCGGGGTACTCACTCCGTATATATACACTCTTTATACGATTATTCCATCGCGGAAATAAAAGAAAAGCGAGCGAGAAAGCATATACACTTCTATTCTTCTGTCTGTCTACTATATGCACTCTCCTCGAGTTTACGAATGAATGAGCCGAGTGATGAGGAGCTGCTCGCTGCCAAGCTATCTCTCGATGAATAGAGAACTCACCACATAATTCGATTCTGCGTATACTTTTGTAAATTTCTTTTTCTTTGTATTTCCTGAATAGGAATGTATATTAGCGTGCGGGAGAGGTATCGACTCTTTTTTCTTCCTTATCTCGAGGTTAAAAAAAGTCGAGGATGCTTTTTTTTAACGATATCTCGGGGATTTCTCTATACATATAATAGAAATAATGCGGGTACAAATATAATATAACGGGGAAAAATAAGTACGGTTATTAGGCACAGAGAAAATATTTATCAATATTTTTCTTCTATTTGACACAATTTAAAAAAAAATTAATTTGTACCAATTATTGTTTATTTATTTTTTAACGACAAAAAAACTGACATTAGTGTCGAATTATTTATTATTACATTTTTCTTATTTCGAACATATTTTTGAATAATTCAGTCTCGATAATTTTTCTTCATCTTTACGTACATTTCTAAATCGATTCATTGCTTAATTTTGATTTTTCATTGAAATAATTAATTTATGGTCGATTAACTTATTTCAATGTTAAACGAAATAACTTAAAACTGCTTTAAAAAATAAACAAATAACAAACGAAATAAAAAAATTAATAAATTCATAAACTCCCAATAAAATAAATAATTGCAAAATAAAATGAGGCACAAAAAAAAATTTTGCCAGGTGTTTATCGATGAAGGTGAACCCGCATATGGTCAGCACGGGTTCAGGAACTCTTCGTGTATAACATCGAAGAGTGGGAGTCAAGCGCGCGCGCGTCTCGTCGTTTATTATTGCATAAGATTCAGAACCTGTTCCGGTACTTCATTCATCGAGTGAAGGAGAGAGAACTCTCGAGATCTCTGCCCGTCCAGACCCCGATAGTGGCTTCTTGCCCTCTTTTCCCCTCGGCGTTCCTTTCGAAAAAAGTCGTTGCCACGGTCACCGCTATATGGTCATACCTCTTTTTTCGCATGTTACTATTTTGTTGTTGACTTTTTATTCGATTTTTTATTTCTTCGTAATGATTATCGTGGAAACGCGACCTGGCCCAAATTAGTGAAAGATTTATTGGCAAAAAAATTACGCATTAATGTAAAGAGTTTTTTATGATGATGCTTTTGTAAACACTTTTTAAAATAATTTTCATAGAATTTTTTAAAACGTGTTTAATGCATTTTTCAAAGCATTGTTAAAGCGTTCTAAAAGAATGTTTAAAACATTTTTGCAAGCTTTCTATAAAGCATCTTTTACAGTGCTTTTTAAAGGACTTTTAAAATATCTTTTAAAGTACTTTTTAAAGTACCTTTTAAAGTACTTTTTAAAATACCCTTCAAAGTACTTTTAAAAGTACCGTTCAAAGTATTTTTTAAAGCACCTTTGATGTTCTTTTTAAAGTACCTTTTAAAGTACTTTTTGAAGCACCCTTTTAAAGCACTCTTTAAAGCACCTTTTTAAAGCACATTTTTAAAGCACCTTTTCAAAGCACCTTTTCAAATTACTTTTTTAAAGCACCTTTTGAAAGCATCTTTTTAAGGCCCCTTTTTAAAGCACCTTTTTAAAGCACTTTTTTAAAGCACTTTTTAAAGCTCCGCTTTAAAGCACCTTTTTAAAGCACTTTTTGAAGCACTTCTTTAGAGCATTTGTAAAGCTCTGCTTTGAAGCACCTTTTTAAAGCTCCGCTTTGAAGCACCTTTTTAAAGCACCTTTTTTGAGCACTTTTTAAAGCACTTTTTAAATCACCTTTTAAAGCCCCTTTTTAAAACACCTTTTTAAAGCACTTTTTGAAGCACTTTTTTGAAGCACTGTTTTAAAGCACTTTTTAAAGCACCTTTTAAAAGCACTTTTTAAAGCTCCCCTTTGAAGCACCTTTTTAAAGCACCATTTGAAATCACTTTTTAAAGCTCCGCTTTGAAGCACCTTTTTAAAGCACCTTTTTGAATCACCTTTGTAAAGCACCTTTTTCAAGCACCTTTTTCAAGCACTTTTTTAAAACACTATTTAAAGCACCTTTTTAAAGCACTTTTTTAAAGTCCCCTTTTAAAGCCCCTTTTTAAAGCACCCTTTTGAAGCACTTTTTTAAAGCACTTTTTAAAGCTCCGCTTTGAAGCACCTTTTTCAAGCACTTTTTAAAGCACCCTTTCAAAGCACCTTTTTAAAGCACGTTTTCAAAGCACCTTTTTAAAGCACTTTTTTAACGCACTTTTAAAAGCACTTTTTTAAAGCCCCTTTTTAAAGCACCCTTTTAAAGCGCTTTTTGAAGCACTTCTTTAAAGCACCTTTTTAAAGCACTTTTTAAAGTTTCGCTTTGAAGCACCTCTTTAAAGCACCTTTTTCAAGCAGTTTATTAAACCACCCTTTTAAGTACTTTTTGAAATACCCTTCAAAGTACTTTTAAAAGTACTGTTCAAAGTACTTTTTACAGCACCTTTAAAGTTCTTTTTAAAGTACATTTTAAAGTACTTTTTGAAGCACCTTTTTAAAGCACTCTTCAAAGCACCGTTTCGAAGCACCTTTTTAAAGCACATTTTTAAAGCACCTTTTCAAAGCACCTTTTTAAATTACTTTTTTAAAGCACCTTTTCAAAGCACCTATTAAGAGCACTTTTTTAGAGCACCTTCTGAAAGCACCTTTTTAGAGCACCTTTTGAAAGCATCTTTTTAAGGCCCCTTTTTATAGCACTTTTTGAAGCACTTTTTTAAAGCACTTTTTAAAGCTACGCTTTAAAGCACCTTTTTAAAGCACTTTTTTACAGCATTTTTAGAGCATTTTTAAAGCTCCGCTTTGAAGCACCTTTTTAAAGCACCCTTTTTAAGCACTTTTTAAATCACCTTTTCAAAGCCCCCTTTTAAAACACCTTTTTAAAGCACTTTTTAAAGCACCTTTTAAAAGCACTTTTTAAAGCTCCGCTTTAAAGCACCTTTTTAAAGCATCTTTTGAAATCACTTTTTAAAGCTCCGCTTTGGAGCACCTTTTTAAAGCACCTTTTTGAATCACCTTTTTAAAGCACCCTTTTCAAGCACTTTTTTAAAACACTATTTAAAGTATCTTTTTAAAGCACTTATTTAAAGCCCCCTTTTAAAGCCCCTTTTTAAAGTATCCTTTTGAAGCACCTTTTTAAAGCACTTTTTTAACGCACTTTTAAAAGCACTTTATTAAAGCACCCTTTTAAAACACCTTTTTAAAGCACGTTTTCAAAGCACCTTTTTAAAGCACTTTTTAACGCACTTATTAAAGCTCTTTTTAAGCTCATCTTAAACACTTTTCAAAGGACTCTTTTCAGCACCCTTTGAAGAACTAGTTATGATACTTATCGAAAAAATTGTAAACTTTTTGAAAATGTTTGTTCAATCATTGAAAGCTGAATTTCTATCCTAGAAGCTGCCCTTCTCTAAATTCCTTTAATCACCAAATTCCCGAAATGTTGATTAATATTTAATTATCATACTAAATCATTGAAATGATAATTTTTTCGTAATAAAAATCACCTATTTTTCATTAGAATTAAAAAATAATCATTTTCTTTATATCAACGTATACCCTTTCGGGTATTTACGTATGACCCTTCCCAATTAGCTAAGCTAATCTAACCTGCCTTCCGCCCGCAGACCTCTTAACTACGCTGTATTGCATTTGCCATGGGCACAGGGAAACTGCGTAAAACCTGTGTCGATAAAACATAATAATTTTCTTTGTTTCAACGTATACCCTTTCGGGTATTTACGTATGACCCTTCCCAATTAGCTAAGCTAATCTAACTTGCCTTCCGCCCGCAGACCTCTTAACTACGCTGTATTGCATTTGCCATGGGCACAGGGAAACTGCGTAAAACCTGTGTCGATAGAGACGGCTTTGTTTTGAATGACGTTCAGTTGTATTTACCGCATCAGAATTCCAATGAAACTGCCACCCGCTCAATCGCTAAGCGGTCGCCCATCCAAGTAGTGATTGCGGCTAAAGCTGTTTACCTTGGGTGATCGCACAGAGCTGCCCATCCACCGCCGGTCCGCTGTTGACGGTTTTTTTTTATTAGCATTTAATTAAACTGATATTTATGCATTTATATATATTTTTAATTCAGAGTGATTCTACGAATTTTCTCTCATTCTATAAATAGAAATAACAGCCACAAAAAGTTACGAGCCTCGATACTTTTTTTTTCATGTCGTGTTGCCGCTTATGTGCTATATATATATATATATATATATATATATATATATATATATATATATATATATATCAACACATATGTATTTATGTTCAAGACTCCCTCCTCCTCCCTCCCCCAACCCCTCTCGGGAACTCGTCGGGCTCTTGGATCTCCCGCGGTTATATTCGCCAGGTGTGTCCCTCGCGTCCAGGAAACACCCACGCGCGACTATATATTTCTCGTCGCTGTACCACCGAGAGATAATATATCCCGCACCGGGGATTACATACATATATATAGGGTGTCTCAAAACTATCAAGTCAGAATGACACTGATGTTAGATTGGCTCCAGACCTATCAAAATAAACAAATATACCCCCAATATGACCTCTGTGAAAGTCGAATGGTTTTCGAGAAAAATCGTCTTTTTTCAATTTTTCGATAAATCGTTACCCACTACTTGTTATTCCGCTATCATTGCTATGAATTACTTTGGATTTGTTAATATTTTGTTCCTAAAATATGCGCCCTTTGTCTATTAGGGTTTAAGGCAGACAATTTGTACACATGTTGGAAAAATTAAATGAATCATTAAATATTATTTTGTTGTTTCCTTATATCTTTGTTTTCTTATACTATTTTTTGTTCTTAGATCCAGTTTGCTAACCGCCTTAGGTACTTACTTCGTACGCCTTAGTGCCTTTTGTTCAAACTCAAAGTAATTCATAGCAGTGGTAGCGAAATAAAAAGTACTACGTAGTCAAGTACAAGAAAGACGATTTTTCTCGAAAACCATTAGTCTTTTACTGGGATTTTATTTGTTTATTCTGATAGATCCAGAGCCAATCTAACCTCCGTGTCATTCTGACGTGCTAGTTTTTGGGACACCCTGTAAATACACGTAAATACGTACGTAAATACCGGTCCACTGTAACGAATGATTCTTGTCCAAGAAACATTAAAATTGTAACGTTTTTTGTATTTACCAGAACATTTTTGAGCTTTTACTAAGAACTCCTCGATATTCGTATGCAGCGGTAAGTTTGCGACAAACTTTATTGGAACGTGAAAATCGCAAAATTTCAAATGATCATAATTTCGTCGCCGTTTATCCAATTTAGATCGATAACCAGTGTTTTAAAAACGCCGTGAACAGACTCAGGCTATGCCATCCATTGTGGTAGGTTCATTTTTGAGGCGGTAAGGCTATTTCAAAAATAAATAAAATTGAAACGACGACCCGACGTTGTAAAGATCGATGGTTCGACTTTGAAAATTTTCAAAAAATTAAAAAAAAATCGTACAGCGATGAACAAATATGCGTTTTGAAGCTTGAACGATCGCGAGAAAAATAAGCACAGGGCGAGATTGCTAAACCGTCTGAAAAAAAATTCCTAGAATTTTTAGTCAACTAACTTTTTTTTGTTTTCATTAGAAAGCCCGAAAAAGCGTTTTTATTCATTTTTTTCTTCTTATTTCACATTTGCACTATTTTTTTCGTCGGTGGGGCTCTTCAGGTTAGATTTTCAGCCTTGCAGCCCCCCCTCCTTCGTGATTTATTATTCTGGGGAAGAGGCGCCGCTGAGAGCAGAAAAATAAAGTTAGAATCGAGTCTCCCGCGCAGTTGAATAAGACGAATGGATTTACTGAATACTGTATAAGTACAGGATCCGACGAAGAGAGAGAGAGAGGGAGAGGAGCAAAAAAGTCTCAGATGAGCTGTGCTAATTGAAAGGTGGAGGAACGAGAAGACTTCCCTCTCCACATCCCCCTTAACTTAAGGGTTATTACTGTGCGGAGTAAAATCCAATTTTCACCCGCCATTTCACAGCCAAGCTAATTTTTAATTTTCTTACGAAGATAATAAAAAAAAGATGGTAGAAAAGAGAACGGTGAGAAAAACCTTCGAAAGCTTGGGAGTGTTTTTAGCAAATAAAAAAAAAATTCTTTCTAACCGTATCGACATTTGAAAAAAAAAAAAAATTTTGCATAACACATTGTGATTTAAAAAAAAAATTACGAATCATTAATGTTCATACATATATCGGTAAAAAAATGTCTGAACGTTTTTGAGAACAAAAAAAGGTCAAATTTTCTTTAATAAATACAACAATTCTGTAGCAGAGAAAATTTTCCCATTTCTTTAAACAAACAAATCGTTTTTTAACGAAAAATATTCAATCCGATAAAAATAGTAATAAACCTTCTAAAAATAAAAATCTTATGAGTTAAAAAAAAGAGTTCCACAGCACACGAGTACGTGTAATACAGTTATTTATTCATGATAACGTAAAATATATAAATATATTAAACGATCGTAAATATTACGACGGCAACGAAAGAAGCCACACACAAACGGACAGTTTATGATTTATTTCCTCAATAAATATACCACACACTAGAACTGGCGTTTTAACACTGCAAATTTTCCCACCCTCGATGATTTATCGCACCCAGGGTCCAAGAGACACAAGAGATAAAAAAAATTGTTTACGATATAATTAAGTTAAAAAAAATTGTGTACGATAAAATTAGATTTAAAAAATGTTTACGATAAAATAATGTTAAAAAAGGTTTACGATAAAATTAACTTTTAAGGGGTCAGGCCACTCTAGAGGACGAAAAAAGAGGCTTTTTCGGGGATTTTTTTTTTTCAGAAAAACTACATAATAAATCGAGGTTTTTTGCGATGACGCCTCCGTTTTTGTCGGCCGGAAACATAACTCAGACAATTTTTGATAGATTCACTTGAAATTTCGAATATATCTTTAAAAATATATTGTCTATGAAAGTGCATAGGATTTTTTTTTATATTGCATAGTTCATTTGTTATTAACAATTTGCTAACGATTTTTTAAGCAAATTTTTCACTGTTCACTTTAGAAGTGCGCTATTTGGCCAAAAATCAATATATCGAAAAAATCCTACGCGCTTCCATAGACAATGTATTTTGAAAGATGCATTCAAAATTTCAAGTGAATCGGTTGAAAATTGTCTGAGTTATGTTTACGTTATTTTGTAGTTTTTCTGAAAAAAAAAATCCCCCAAAAAAGCCTATTTTTTCGGTCTCTAGAGTGGCCTAATCCCTTAAAAAAAATGTTAATGATAAAGTTAAGTTGAAAAAAGTCCTTTTTATAGAAGATAATTTTTTTTTTCAAATGTCAAAAATGTAAAAATAGTTTTATACTGCAGAAGAATAATTAAAAATTATTTTTGCGGTACTGTATTTTTTTATAAAAAAAATGTTTACGATAAAATTACCTTAAAAAAAATGTTAACGATAAAGTTAAGTTGAAAAAAGTCATTTTTAAACCAGACAATATTTTCTTTTTAAATTTCAAAAATGTAAAAATAATTCCATACTGCAGAAGAAAAATTAAAAATTATTTTTACAATACTGCATTTTTTTGTAGCAAAAAAAAACGTTTATCAAAATTCATCAAAAAAATATGGCTCTCTGAAAAAATCGGAAAAAAATGACCAGTGTCATTGACAGTGTGTAGAATGATAAAAAAAATAATCGATAAAATTCCCGGAGGCTTGAGGGTAAGAAATTGATTGATTTTTTATGAAATACCCCATACGCGGTGAACTTCAATGACCGTGCAGTCGTACAAACGGACGTTGAACCTTTTTTACCTACGTGTCGTTGTACAATGGCGTCTGCGATGCTGAGGAAGAATTTGTGATGTGGAAGATGAGGTGGAAGACGAAGGGAATGAAGTCGCGAGGAGTTGTGGAGGATGCGGAGAACGATCGATTATCCGCGAGCGTCGGGATGTTAAAGACTCGAGTGTGTGTGTGTTGCACGTAAAACGGTAACCACAGGGCAGGGTCGTAAACGTATTCAAGTAGTGTTTACCTATATTTGAAAAAAAAAACAAAAAAACAAAAAAACAAAAACAAAGCAAAAAATAGTAATTAAATTTTTTTTTTTAACTCGGTCTCTTTGACGATATCTTCGACGATTCCTGATCATGAAAACATGCAAGACTGGCCATTCAAATAAACTGTGGGCGATATGCGAAAAAAAAACAGTTTTTTATTTTATTTTTTACTCATCCTATCGATAGTTTCTCCACCGCTTCTTGGTAATTAAAACATGTAAGACGCGGCGATTCAGAGAAACTGTGGGCGAAGCTGTTACAACGCAAATGGCATACCTACCAGTTATTTAATTCATTAATCGTTCATAAGCATGCGATATTATCGTACATATATGGGCCATTCCGTGCCAAATCGAATTGACAAAGTTACTATTCATTTTCTTTGCCAATTATTTTTCAGTACGTTTTGAGACCGTACGAGAAAAATCATCGATGACGATTTAGAGATTTTTGCGAAAATATTTTCGTGACTTATCGACGGAAAGTGTTGAATTAAGATTGTTTCCGGGATAACGGAGAATTGACGACATGGGCAACGTGCAATGATTGGGAATCATTTAAAATTAGTAACATCATCAAATATCATTTATAATCATGAAAATCATGAAAATCATCAGAATTATTTTAAATCATTGCGAAATCATTGTTTAGTTGGAAGATTAGTAAAAATAATTAAAACCCATTGGAAATCATTAAAATCCTTAAAATCATTGAAATCATTAAAATCCTTAAAATCATTAAAATCATTAAAATCATTAAAATCATTAAAATCATTAAAATCATTAAAATCATTAAAATCATTAAAATCATTAAAATCATTAAAATCATTAAAATCATTAAAATCATTAAAATCATTAAAATCATTAAAATCATTAAAATCATTAAAATCATTAAAATCATTAAAATCATTAAAATCATTAAAATCATTAAAATCATTAAAATCATTAAAATCATTAAAATCATTAAAATCATTAAAATCATTAAAATCATTAAAATCATTAAAATCATTAAAATCATTAAAATCATTGAAATCATTAAAATCATAAAAATCATTAAAATCTTTAAAATCATTGGGAATCATTGGGAATTATTTTTAATCTTGAAAATCATTAAACATCATTATGCTTAATGATTTTTAAGATGTCATAAAAAAAATCATTTTCCAGCTGGGAAACTTATAAATTACGATTATTTCATCCAAACCGTGTCTCCCGTTCTGTTTTTCTGTCCCATTTCTTTATACGCACCAAACGACAAAAAAAACTACAAAACTGGGACGTCCACAATAGAATAAAGAATTGAATCATTTCGCTTTACAGCCAAAAAAATGGAAAAATGTCAACAGAGATCGATAACGTTCAGCAGTGTTAATTAAAAATTTTCGTTGACAACGATCGACGGAATTTTCTGAAAAAAATCTGAAAATTCGTTAGAGGTATTTCTTCATCCTACCCAATAACGTATTAGAAGGGGAAAAAAATTATTAAAAAACCACGAGACGAGTTTGTTGATTTCACGAGGAATTGCCTCTATATATGTATGTGATTTTTATACAGATATATAAATTACTGGTATTATAACTTGAGATAGTCATTTGAGATCTGTATGTCCACAGAGGTCGTCAATTTATCGTTGGTTTCAGCTGATTTATATCAAGTGGATCCGTGGAGAGGAGAGAGACCCTTCGCCGTCGCGTGCTTGTAACTCGACACGACTAAGAAGATAAGAAGGGATGAGAAGATGGCGATTGATACCTCGTCTATATATACACACATATACATATATATATATACTATATAACCAACAACCCCAGTTTGTCCCGTAATATCGACGATTATCTCCCTCCTGATTCCTGGCAAGTCGAAACTGTATCATATCGGGCGTTTCACATAAGATGGGTCATTGAAAAAAATGATTAATTAATAAAGCCCTTTTTAACCACAAATACTATTTTCTTGATGCCATTGTTTTGCTAGATTTTAAATGTAAAAAATAATTTTAAGAACAGAATTTATTGATGAAATAAATGAAAAATAATTTTTACCATTTTTTCAAAAATGTATTGCAAGAAAAATAAAAGTGATGGTAGTGCAAAAATTTTATCACACGTTCAGCTCAGATGGAAGTGCTTTCGGTTAAAATTGGAGAAAAATATAATAATTTTCCGTGCTGATAAAAAATGAAATAATTTGTTAACTAGGTTTTTCTTAGCTTCTTTGTCGTTAGAAATTTGTTTGAACAAGTAATTTTTGTTTTTTGTTTAAAGAACATATTTTTGTCCTTCAGAGGACACTGGTGAAATTTCTTTTTCTCCATTATTGGTATTTAAGATATAAGACGAAATAATCAATAAATTTTTGTGCAAGTGGCATTTTTGTGACGAATTATAATTGGAGCTTTTAACGGTGGAAGGCATTTGAAATAATGGGAACGAAGTAAATTCTAGAATTGTCCGATTTTACATGAAATTGCCCATATACTTGGTACATGAGATGAGTGACACGTGCTCGCGTCGATTGGCATCATTTTACGAAAATCACGTTACGCCCTCTGTGAAACTTTGGCAAAATGTTATCGCGACCTCACCGATGACCGATATTACAATTACGATTATTGGGAACATCGAGTCACGTTATATTATACTTTTGTTTATAAAAATTAATTTTTTTCAATCTTCGATTAGTCGAAAATTAGAAATAAAATATCGACAAAGTGGAACGTCACTATTTCAATTTATTTTCTATTTTCGTATGTTGGTGAGTGATGAAAAAATAGAATCCAAAGAATTTAAAATTTTTTAAGAATTTTTAACAATTTTTTATATTTTTAATGATTTTTCGTGATTTTTAATGAGTTTTTATGATCCCTAATAATTGTCAACAATTTTTTTTTACTTTGAACGATTTTCAACAATTTTAATTATTTAAAACAATTTAAAGTAATGTTTTAGCGTACTTTTATTTATAAATATTTATTTTTTCAATCTTCGAACAGTCGAAAATTATAAATAAATTGTCGACAAAGTGGAACGTCACTATTTCATTTTTATTTTCTATTTTTTGTACTGGCTCATTGGACGAAACTCCCAACTTTCACTATATAATAAGCTCACCATCTACAAGGCCATACCAAAGCCAATATGGACATATGGGATCCAACTCTGGGGAACAGTCAGCAATTCAAATCTTGAAATAATCTAAAGATTCCAGTAGAAAACGCTGAGATTAATAACGAACGCGCTGTGGTACGTCAAGAACGCCTTAATCCATAAAGACCTCAAAATGAACACCATCCATGAAAAAATAAAAAAGAGAAGCAGAAACTACCAGGACCATCTGGAAAATCACCCGAATCAGCTTGCCGCAAGTCTAGTTGAAAACAACTCCCGAAGAACGAGACTACAGAGATTCAAACCCGGACATCTAATCCAAAGATTTAACTAGGGAACCAATATTTAAAAACTAAAATATTTTGAAAACAAAATAACGTAGCCCAAAATCAATGGGAAATCAATGGATTACCATTTGCCCGTTTTACTGTGAATCATCCGAAATTATTTATTGTTAATACTATTAACAGATTATAGTTGAAAATGAAGAGAAAAAAAAAGTTCTATTTTCAAATGTTATTGAGTGATGGAGAAATAAAATCCAAACAAATTAAGAATTTAAAAGAATTTTTAAGAATTTTTATTAATTTTAATGATTTTTAGTGATTTTTAATGACTTTTAATGATCCCTAATAATTGTCACCAATTTTCAACAACTTTTAACAATCTTTAACAATTTTAACAATTTAAAACAATTTAAAATAATGTTTAAGCGATTTCGTCCCTTTTAAACAATTAGAAATTCTTGATATTTCTCTGAAATTGATCAAAATTATTATCCAACTGTTAACTTAACTTCCGACCATTCGTTAAATCGTTAATCGCTAAATCGTTAAATTTATTTTATTTATAACGAAGCAATTTTTCTTTATATTTTTTTAATTTTCTTATTGAAGACACATTGAGATAAATTTTTTGTACAAAAAATTGTGTAATATCCTGTCAATTTGATCTGGAAAGTCTCATAGAATATGTACCTATTGAGATTACCAAGATTATGGTTTGCGTTTCTGCATCCATGTACAACTCTCTGGGCTCGCACTAATTTCTCGAGAATACCACAAACAGAGAGACGAATGGTTTTCCCTCCTCGTGTGGTTTCCTTCCTCTTATCCTCTTGGCCCTTGAACGTTCATCTCTCGCCTCTTCCCTCCTCGCCTGCCACACCGTTCTTAATTCATCTTTACTTTTCTCAGTAGTTCTGTCGTTCGTATTCCACTTCGGTTTCTTTGACAGTAAGTGGCAAATAGGCATATACAGTTTATCGTAAAGTGGTATTTGATCAAAGAGAGGGGAAAAACCACATACTACTTATGCGACTATGAACAGCAGTCACATGTCGTTGTGTCTGTAGTATCGTCTCGAAATTCAAGCATCTGGTGTTGGTCCTTTCCGCATATGAACTTTCCATAAACGAGCAAACGATGTATTGTTCGGAAATTTTTTTTGTTCATTTTTTAACGTCTTTTACTGTGAATTTTTTCCTTATTCAAATTTACCAATTTTTTCCATCTTCTATATTTTTCCCAGCTAATATTTATACATTTTTCATTATGAAATACAAAGTAACATTACTTACACGAGGTGAATGTTAATTTTTTTTTAAACTGCCTCTAGAGATCCCTCTCGGTACGAGCTTTAATTAAGTTTCAGCGTACTCTTTGAAACTGTGGTTCTCGAGGGGGACAGATAATATTTAAACAATAGCTACGAGTGTTTGTTCAACGACAGTGAGTACGGAGTGTTTGAAATAACGTTCACTTGAATATTATTTCGATTTTTTTTTTTTACTTCTCTTCTATCTCGAGAACAAACACTCGTCCATCACGTATATATTCCATACGAGACGCCGTAATTAATCGTTAATTGTATAGCGTTAATTGCAGCGCGCTGCTCCAGCAAACTTCCTTTTTCTCGTGTCTCATCGTCTTTTTTTTGTTTTTCTCTCTTTCATCATTCCCTTCTCTTCGAGACTTCTTTCTTCCACTGGACTCTTCCCTATCGAGCTATAAAAGTCTACAGTGCAAAATATATGATGTATGAGGCGTTTCATTAAAAATTGATTTTTTTTCTTCTAAAATGTTTGTTGAAAAAAATTACTGTCCCTAGTAACAAAAGCAATAATAATTTTATATTTTAGTATACAATTATTATTTTTATTAATCATTATTTTTGCTGCATGTCGTTCGCACGCGGTATGCAAAATGTCGACACGAAACCAGACGAGATTCGAATCTCACGGTTTCCGGTCTGCGCACTTCGGTCGAGACAGAATGAGAAAAAAAAAGTTCGAAGATAATTATCGAAGGGAATCAAGAGAAAAAACAATCGTAGCCTGACGCTCCAGCGCCACTTCCGGTCTGGTTGCATTGCGAAATTTAATCGACAAGGAAAAATGCCAGCTGTCAATGATAATGACCGACGAAACAAAATCGAAATTGCTCGGTATTTCATGAAAATTCGTTATTGGTGGATCTTGCAATCGGTGATTATGAATTTTGTATACAAATTTCAATTTTCGAATTCATTGGAACAAAATGGCTTACCGCGTGACAAAATGGATGTGATTTTTATGAAAATCGGTGTCTGATGATTTTTGAGGTTATAACAGTCGGATTTAGTATGAAGATTTTTAAATTCAAGATGGCGGATTCGGAATGGTCGATGGATGAACGAAAATTTATTCGATTTCAATGAAATTTCATAAACGAGAGCTTCGTGGTCGTTGAATTCGAACTTTAATGCGAAAAAGTTCTAAAATCAAAATGGCTGACAATGACGAAAACGAATAACGATCCGATTTCGAGGAAATTTGTTTTCAAGATAACTAGATAGTTTCTGATGGCGAAAATTTCGAAATAAAAAATGCTAAAGTTAAAATCACCGACCATAGAACTAAAAAAGTGATAGGATCTTAATGGCAATTGAAACTTGTGAGTTTTTGTCATCATTAATTTGGATTTCAAAAGAAAAATTAAAAAATTAATAATGACACATCGAAAAATGAGCAATAATCGAATACCAATGAAATTTCTTGCCTCAATGTCTTTTAGAACGCTTGGATAACGATACAAATTTCGAACGTTAAAATGGCCCACGAAAAAAAGTTCAAACTAATTGAAAATCGATAAAAATTGAAACATGATCATTTTTGACTTTACAGATTTGAATTTCAAAAAAATAATTATCAAATTCAAAATGGTACAAAATCGGATTCCAATGAAATTCGTTGTGTGAAACTATTCTAGAACGCTGATATTGATTAAAATTTTTCAAAGCCAAAATGGCCCACGATAAAAAACTTCAAACTAATTCGAAATCGATAAAAATTAAAACATGATAATTTTTGACGTTACAGGTTTGAATTACAAAACAACAATTCTAAAATTCAAACTGGTACAAAATCGGACTTCAATGAAATTCGTTGTGTGAAACTATTCTAGATCGGTGATATTGATTAAAATTTTTTAAAGGCAAAATGGCCGACGAAAAAAATTGCAAATAATTCGAAATCACTAAAAATTGACAAATGTTAATTTTTGACGTTACAGATTTGAATTTCAAAACAACAATTCTAAAATTCAAAGTGGCACAAAGTCGGATTTCAATGAAATTCGTCGTGTGAAACTATTCTAGATCGGTGATGTTGATTAAAATTTTTCAAAGCCAAAATGGCCGACGAAAAAAAAGTTCAAACTAATTCCAAATCGATTAAAATTGAAACATGATAATTTTCGACGATACAGATTTGAATTTCAAAACAACAATTCTAAAATTCAAACTGGTACAAAATCGGATTTCAATGAAATTCGTTGTGTGAAACTATTCTAGATCGGTGATATTGATTAAAATTTTTCAAAGGCAAAATGGCCAATGAAAAAAATTGAAAATAATTCGAAATCACTAAAAATTGACAAATGATAATGTTTGACGTTACAGATTTGAATTTCAAAACAACAATTCTAAAATTCAAACTGGTGCAAAATCGGATTCCAATGAAATTCATTGTGTGAAACTATTCTAGATCGCTGATATTGATTAAAATTTTTCAAAGGTAAAATGGCCGACGAAAAAAATTGCAAATAATTCGAAATCAATAAAAATTGAAAAATGATAATTTTTGACGTTACAGATTTGAATTTCAAAAGAACAATTATGAAATTAAAAATGGTACAAAATCGGATTTCAATGAAATTCGTTGTGTGAAACTATTCTAGATCGGTGATATTGATTAAAATTTTTCAAAGGCAAAATGGCCAATGAAAAAAATTGAAAATAATTCGAAATCACTAAAAATTGACAAATGATAATGTTTGACGTTACAGATTTGAATTTCAAAACAACAATTCTAAAATTCAAACTGGTGCAAAATCGGATTCCAATGAAATTCATTGTGTGAAACTATTCTAGATCGCTGATATTGATTAAAATTTTTCAAAGGTAAAATGGCCGACGAAAAAAATTGCAAATAATTCGAAATCAATAAAAATTGAAAAATGATAATTTTTGACGTTACAGATTTGAATTTCAAAAGAACAATTATGAAATTAAAAATGGTACAAAATCGGATTTCAATGAAATTCGTTGTGTGAAACTATTCTAGATCGGTGATATTGATTAAAATTTTTCAAAGGCAAAATGGCCAACGAAAAAAATTGCAAATAATTCGAAATCACTAAAAATTGACAAATGATAATGTTTGACGTTACAGATTTGAATTTCAAAACAACTATTCTAAAATTCAAACTGGTGCAAAATCGGATTTCAATGAAATTCGTTGTGTGAAACTATTCTAGATCGCTGATATTGATAAAAATTTTTCAAAGGCAAAATGACCGACGAAAAAAATTGCAAATAATTCGAAATCAATAAAAATTGAAAAATGATAATTTTTGACGTTACAGATTTGAATTTCAAAATAACAATTCCAAAATTCGAACTGGTACAAAATCGGATTTCAATGAAATTCGTTGTGTGAAACTATTCTAGATCGGTGATATTGATTAAAATTTTTCAAAGGCAAAATGGCCGACGAAAAAAATTGCAAATAATTCGAAATCAATAAAAATTGAAAAATTATAATTTTTGACGTCACAGATTTGAATTTCAAAACAACAATTATAAAATTCGAACTGGTACAAAATCAGATTTCAATGAAATTCGTTGTGTGAAACTATTTTAGATCGGTGATATTGATTAATATTGTTGAAAGCCAAAATGGCCGACGAAAAAGATTGTAAATAATTCGAAATCAATAAAAATTGCCAAATGCTAATGTTTGACGTTACAGATTTGAATTTCAAAACAACAATTCTAAAATTCAAACTGGTGCAAAATCGGATTTAAATGAAATTCGTTGTGTGAAACTATTCTAGATCGGTGATATTGATTAAAATTTTTCAAAGGCAAAATGGCCGACGAAAAAAATTGCAAATAATTCAAAATCAATAAAAATTGAAAAATGATAATTTTTTACGTTACAGATTTGAATTTCAAAACAACAATTCTAAAATTCAAACTGATACAAAATCGGATTTCAATGAACTTCGTTGTGTGAAACAATTCTAGATCGGTGATATTGATTAAAATTTTTCAAAGCCAAAATAGCCGACGAAAAAGATTGCAAATAATTCGAAATCAATAAATATGCATACCTAATAGTTTTTGCCGTCGTTGCTTAGAAATTCAATGAAAAAAAAAATCGATATTTAACTTGTAACAAAGAATTATTATTATTTTCAACTATTCAGGCTGTTGGTACGAGGGAAAACGTTATCAGGAAGATCAGATGGTTAACACGACGGAGCCGTGTCTGCGCTGTCGTTGCAACGACGGTTCGTTGCGCTGTCGTTTACGAATATGCCCAAGATTACCAGTTCCAGTGCCTCACGGTTGCACCACTAAAACACCACGAGATAACGCATGCTGCGCCGAACTCGTATGCGACGATTCGCGTGAGTATGACGAAGGTTTCGTACGCGAGCAGAACTTTTTGCGATAAGACGAATCTCTGGGTGGGTCTCAGGAGAAAAAAAAAAAAAAATTACTGCCACTTTTTCGCGAGTTACTTATTTAGATATATGGGGCATTCCGCGTCAACTCGACCTCGCTGTGACCTTGAATATTACAAAATGTTCTTTTATCCATAATATACGTTACCGAGGGACGGAAAAAAATTACCAAAATTCATTTTGAATTTATTTTTCGAAAATTCGGCCGTTTCCAATAATGTAACGATTTTGTTCAAATTTGCGGGGTAAATTATTTGACAAAAGAAAAAAATTTTTCACATTATTCTGACGATGCCAGAAGATAACGTGAACAAATAAAAAATACATTTTTTTTTTTCTTCAACAAACGTGATTTTGTAAATATCACATTTTGCGAATAATTTGCAATTTCAAAAAAACTCAATCGTTTCGTCGATTTTCCCGAAATTTGATATTAACCAGCATTGATTATTTGTCGTGTTGATTTGAAAAAAATATATTAATTAGAGATTACACGAGATAGAACTTTTTTTTTTTTTTGGAAAAATTCATAATTCCATAAATTCTCAACGCTTCGATCGAATTTCTCGGAATTTAAATATCGAACATTCTTCGATAGTATCCAATAGAAGTAGAACATTTTTGGATTGAAAACCAAAAAATTACAAGATCTAGATTTTTAAAAAAGACCTATAACGTTTTTTTTTTAAATTCAAAATTTCACAGATCCAAAACGTCTGATGCGATTTTGTTCAAATTTGACACGAAGTATCATTTAATGGTGCCCAATCGATGTACGAAGTATTGGCTCGATGGTCCAAAAATTACACGAGCTAGAGCTTTAAGGGCGGAAATTGGGTTAGGGCAGCGTTTTCTCAATGATTTTCATGAATTTTTTTATAGTATAAAAAATTGATATAATTTATTGAAACTTTCAGAATATTTTATACATATATTTAAGTATACACTATAAAATTTTTGAAGAATTTTCTTGAAAAACACCGGGGATATTAGCGACCCCATATTGCAGGTCACAATCAGACTCAGCATTTTGCGTACATTCTGGAAGCCGCAATTTTCATCTGAAATCAAACGAGGTTGGAATTTACTTTTATTATATGTCTCTCTTCTATATGAACCTGAATGCTATAAAAAAAATAGAAAATTTAATTTTTTACTGGGGTCAAAACAAAAAAGCATGATTTTTTGCCATTTTTTACAACTTTATTTGCAAAAAAAAAAATTATTTTAAATAATGATAATATTCCGATTTTAGGTTCATATAGAGCGCAATACTATGAAGAAAGTAACTGCCAATTTTCAAAACAATTGGTTGAAAACTTTTCAAACTAGCGTGTACGCAAGTTCAAAAAAAGTCGTTATCAGAAAAACGCGTTTGAAAAAATAGTACCAAGGGGGGCCTGAAGGAGAGCTACTCACTTTAATGGCTTATAACAATGGAACGAGTCGGAATTTTCATTTAAAATTTTGGGAATATATTTTTCAATAGTTTTACTAACAATTTATTTAAAAAAAAAAAATCGATTTTTTGAACCGTCTAACCCTATTTCCCCCCCTTAAGGGTTCACATACCGGTGCGCGCGCTGTTATAATGGCTTATAACAATGGAACGAGTCGGAATTTTCATTTAAAATTTTGGGAATATATTTTTCAATAGTTTTACTAACAATTTATTGAAAGAAAAAAAAATCGATTTTTTAAACCGTCTAACCCTATTTCCCCCCCCTTAAGGGTTCACATACCGGTGCGCGCGCTGAAATCCGAGTAAATTTGAAAAATTATTATAAACGTTATGTGGTGAAAAAATAAATAAATTGTTAATTTCACATTTTTTATTAACTTTTCAACTATAAGAAAAAAAATTAAACAATTATTTTTTTACAATACTAACATTATAATAATTTTTTAAATTTACTCGGTTTACTTGCGCCTCCTTGTCGACATCATAACTTCACCAAAAATTATCCAATCTGTAAAAATAACAAAGAATCTAGTAAAATAATGTAGTGGTAATAGTCTGAAGGAGGGAATTTTTTTTTCTTTCAAAAATAAAGAAATTACAGTACTTCAAAATTTAGTATGCAATTTAAAAAAAACAGTGTTTAATAATTTATAAAAAATTGTCCAACCAAAAAATTCAAAAAACCTCTCGTCAGACTATAGAGAAAATAATTATCAAGATTAAAAAAAAAAAAAAGTCAAAAAACATAAAAAATCGCCTGAGTTATCGTGCTCACATTGTCTAAAGACATAGTTTCGAGAAAAATGCGTTTAAAGTTGGGACCAGGTAGCCGTCCCAACTCGATGTCCGCTGACATTTATTGCTATAACTTTGTAACGCAGTGGAATTTTCTTGAACTTTTTTTTTAATTCTTAAAAATATAAAGAATAAAAATGTGTAAAAAAAAATCGATTTGTTGAAAATTTCAGGGATATGTGAGCCCTTAACAAATGCCCACAGCAAGTTTTCGTAAAATTCGAAATTCAATAATATTGATACGCCTCGATCGATTTTCTCCAAATTCAATAGCGAATACTATTTTATGATAATCTATTTGTGTAAAAAGTTACGGCCCGTTAGCTCGAAAATTGCGTGAGTTATGCTCGTAACACGCTATCTTGAAATTTTTCAAAATTTTATAAAATCCAAAATAATTTTTCGAATTTCAGAAAAATCACAGTGAACAAAGGGCCAGTACTGATTTACTTGCACGACAAATTTCAGACCGATAGCTCAAACGAATTCGTTGTTACAGCGGTTTCAATTTTTTCACACCTATCAAACTCACGCACATCCGCCCGGACATATTTTCTAAATATGATTTTTCGATGTTAAGCAACGTTTTCAATGACATTCAAAAAATTACTTTTCCATTCACTAAAACAATCCTCTATGAGGAAGAAAAATTGTGCTTTATGTAATGGAATTGCGTACATTTCAACAAAGATCTTTTTTTGTATCGAACTATGACATTCTTGCAGGAAAAAATAAATAAAAAATGTATAAGGTCACAGCCAACTCGAGTTGGCGTGAAATAGCCGATATATACACATACACGAGCGAACCGCAGCGGCTTTTAGCTTTTGGTACGATTTAAATATCTTACTGAGCGACACCGTGTCCAATAAATTTTTGCAGATGAGAGAAACGTGACCGCGAGACGTGATCCTAGTAAGGACATAAGACGACATGAAGATGGTACGTATTTTATTTTTTATTTTTTATGAAATGAAATTTCAAATTTTTAAATGTCGCGAATTCGTAAAATCATTTGAAATTCTTGTAATACACGTTCGACTCCTTTTTGTGTTATTCGAGAAAGAAAAGAAGAAAAAAAAAAACCGAAGCTTGCATCTGTTCGCCGAAATAATTGCAGGTTTGCGCTTTGCTGGCGCAGCAGCGCTAATTACGGTGCTTTCAACCCTCCTCCTCTTCATAAACACCCCCTAGCTCTCGGTCTCCCTTTCGTTGGCTCCGGTTCTCTCGTAATTAGTACCTTTTTCTCGTGTATCCGATGAATCTCAAGCTCTATACAAAGAAACAAAAAGCTCGCCAACCAACATTGCAAAACCCAAAATACGCCCCTTCTGCTCATCTTCATCCGTTTACCCTGTTTTCGATGCCGTAACGTTAGCTCGTCTTCTCCAAGTTTTCGAGGCTTAATTTCACCCACACATAAATACATACACAGTGAGAGAGACAAGAGTTCATAACGTAAACAAAAGTCACTAATGACAATCCGGCTTATAAACATCGACCACCGATTCGAAATTCGAAAGCTTAGGGAGTTTCCACAAATTCAAACAATAATGGTGCATAATAATTATCACTGAATAATCATATAAAATTATAGAATTATAGAATTATAACAAAAGATTAGTATCTTTATCTTAATCTTGAATCCTTACATTGAATATTTATCTTGAATCTTTACCTTGAATTTTTGTCTTGAATCTTTATCTTGAATCTTTATCTTGAATCTTTATCTTGAATCTTTATCTTGAATCTTTATCTTGAATCTTTATCTTGAATCTTTATCTTGAATCTTTATCTTGAATCTTTATCTTGAATCTTTATCTTGAATCTTTATCTTGAATCTTTATCTTGAATCTTTATCTTGAATCTTTATCTTGAATCTTTATCTTGAATCTTTATCTTGAATCTTTATCTTGAATCTTTATCTTGAATCTTTATCTTGAATCTTTATCTTGAATCTTTATCTTGAATCTTTATCTTGAATCTTTATCTTGAATCTTTATCTTGAATCTCTATCTTGAATCTTTATCTTGAATCTTTATCTTGAATCTTTATCTTGAATCTTTATCTTGAATCTGTATCTTGAATCTTTATCTTGAATCTTTATCTTGAATCTTTATCTTGAATCTTTATCTTGAATCTTTATCTTGAATCTGTATCTTGAATCTTTGTGTTGAATCTTTATGTTGAACCTTTATCTTGAATCTTTATCCTGAATATTTATCTTGAATCTTTATCTTGAATCTTTATCTTCAATCTTTATCTTCAATCTTTACCTTCAATCTTTATCTGCAATCTTTATCTTCAATCTTTATCGTAAATCGTTTTTTCGGACAGTCGTCTTGAATATTTATCTTGAACCTTTACTTTGAATCTTTATCTTAAATCTTTATCGTGAATCGTTACTTCGGATATTTGTCTTGAATCTTTATCGTGAATCGCTATTTCAGATATTTGTCTTGAATCGTGATCATAAATCTTTATTTTGAATCTTTATCGTGAAACGTTATTTCGGATATTTGTCTTGAATCTTTATCTTGAATCTGTATCTTGAATCTTCATCTTGAATCTTTATCTTGAATCTTTATCACGAATCTTTATCATGAATTTTTATCTTGAATCTTTATCTTGATCTGTATCTTGAATTTGTATCTTGAATCTGTATCCTGAATCTTTATCTTGAATCTTTATCTTGAATCTTACTCTTGATCCTTTATCTTGAATCTTTATCTTGAATCTTTATCTTGAATCTTTATCTTGCATCTTTATCTTGAATCTTTATCTTGAACCTTTATCTTGAATCTTTATCTTGAATCTTTATCTTGAATCTTTATCTTGAATCTTTATCTTGAATCTTACTCGTGATCCTTTATCTTGAATCTTTATCTTGCATCTTTATCTTGCATCTTTATCTTGAATCTTTATCTTGAATCTTTATCTTGAATCTTTATCTTGAATATTTATATTGAATCTTTATCTTGAATCTTAATCTTGAATCTTTATCTTGAATCTTTATCTTGAATCTTTAACTTGAATGTTTATCTTGAATGTTTATCTTGAATCTTTATCTTGAATTTTCATTTTCAATCTTTATCTTCAATATTTATCTCGAATTTGTATCTTTAATATTTATCTCGAATCTTCATTTTGAATTTTTATCTTTATTATTATAGTTTTTAATTTGAATAGGTTGTCTCCATGAAGGTGTAAGATACGGTCCAGGCTCGGCCATGATGGGTTCACGAAGATGCGAATATTGTTACTGCATATCCGGTAGCAGGAGATGCCTCAGACCGCGATGCCTACTTCCGTTGGCCGGATGCATTCCTCTCTATGCCCCGTACTCCTGTTGTCCGGTTGCATACAACTGTGACAGTTAGTATCCTCGGGATTGTATATAATTCAAAGGGGAAGATTAACAAAAAATAATGATTGCGTACAAATCGTTCTTTATCAAGCTTTCTTAATTTTTAATTATTAATTAATGTATTAGAATTTATTCTACTCTTCACCAGAAGAATAGGTAAATTAGAGGTTATATTTATAAGAAGCTTTGCACGAGTTTTCAAAAGAAAAGTTGAGAAAAAAAATGTCAGGATGTTTCTTTCGTTTGGTCAATGATTTACCTTTTTTCTCTTTAATTCACAGATTCTGCTCATCATACGTTTTCGAGTCTTGGCTCATCGTCGTCAGTGTCGAGGAACGGTTGGTTGCTCGTTAATTTTTCGTGAATTGGTTAAATAATTTTTATATCTTTTCATTTGTTATTTCATTGCTATTTCTTCATTTTCGAATGATTTATTCTTTTTCCGTCATTTCGTTTGTTTTTTTTTCTGTTCAAATTATTCGTAAACTCTCGGAAGGTTGTCGAGTTGGCAATCGGAGTTACGACGAGGGGGAAATGATCAGGGAGACAGGACGAAAGGCAACGTGCGACAATTGCTTTTGCGCTATGGGTGGCGTACGTTGCATTCCGCTGGCATGCGCGCCACCGCTTCAGGGTTGCGCACCGATCGTACGCGAAGGACACTGCTGTCCCTCGACCTACAACTGCAGTGAGTCGTTAAAACTTCCGCTCGAAATTACATACCGGCAAAAGACCCCTTTTTTTTTCGTCATCCATGGTCTTTTTCAACTCACCGTATCGTTTACTTTTTTTTTTACATTTCCGTTGACCCTATATTTATTAGCCAGTGCCATATTTATTTTGCGAGGTCAGCGGTCGAATCGTTTCGATTTTTTTTTTGCATTTTTTCAGGCGGAACCATCGAGGTCAAGGCTACGCAGAATTACGCTTCTTACGCTTTCATCAGTAAGGACTACGCCAAATTTCGAAAGGAAACGAACTTTTTTGTAGGTTTTTCTCCACTCTCCTTTTTATTCATTTTCCCCATTGAAAAAACGATCGAAAACATTTTTTTTTGGTTTGATTAGTTCGAAGAATTTTGACTATTGAAAATTGTAGATCGACGATTTTTTTAGATTAAAAATTTGTGGATTACGATGTTTAGGTTCGGCATTTTTTAGGTTGACGATTTTTAAGATGAAAATTGTAGGTCCGAGCACATTTTTTAGACACAACAATGTCAACAATTTTTAATAATTGGTTTCAAGATTTTAGGTTGAGAATTTTTGGGTTACGAATTTTTGCGGTTGAACATTTTTAGGTTACCAGTTTTGTAGGTCGACGATTTAAGTGAAACAAAATTGTCGATTAATGTTTTTTTCATTGATGATTATAGGTTGATTATTTTTAGTTTGAAATTTTTTAGGTTTAATTTTTAGGTTTACGTTTTGGTTTAGGTTTAGGTTTAGGTTTGGGTTTAGGTTAAGTTTTAGTTTGACAATTTTTTACCATGAAAATTGTCGATTAACAATTTTTTTGGTCAAACATTTTTAAGTAATGAATTCTTATCCTGAACATTTTTAGATTACGATTTTTAGGTTATTAATTCTGTAGGTTGACAGCTTAAGAGAAATAAAATTGTGAATCAACAGTTTTTTTCATTTACAATTTTAAATTCACTATTTTTAGGTTGAAAATTAAAGATTTTTAGGTTACACATTTCAAGTTATCAATTTTTTACCCTGAAAATTGTGGTTTGACAATTGTGCGGTTAAACATTTTAGGTTACATATTTTTAGGTTGAACATTTCGGTTACGAAGTTTTACGTTAATATTTTAACGTAAAGTAAATTTCGGTTAATCAGTTTTTAGATCGAATTTTTTTAGGTTAACAATGTTTAGGTTAAACATTTTAGGTTCCACATTTTGAGTAGTCTATTCCTAGATAAAACATGTTTGGGTTAAATAATTATTTACTTATGATTTGTAAGTTGACAATTTGTGGATTGAAAACTTGTAGGTACAATTTTGTAGGTTATTAATGTATTATTAATATTTTTTTCGTTGGCAATTTTTAGGACGGCAGTTTTGAGATTAAAAACTTCTGGTTTGACAATTTTGGATTGAAAATATGATGTAAAAAATCGTAAGCAATTTTGCGATTAATATCGTTTGACAAATATTTTCAGGTTGAAAATTGTATATTCGAATTATTTAGATTTGTTCATTCCTTTCATCCTAATTATTGGATAAGAAAGAACAATTCACGAAAAAATCATTACATGGTCAATTAATTATTGAAAAGTTCTCAGAAATTCATAAATTCAACTTAAACTCATTTCCCTTAATTGACGATCCCCTACAAAATAATGATTATTAATTAAATGATTAATTCTGCAAAACTTGTCCGCCCTCCTACCATTAAGACGATGGATCCGGTGAACGAGGAGGGTTACGAATCGTTTGGGAACTCCACGTTCGAGGGTAGATCTCACATGAACTCCGAACAATCGACAAGCACGACTACGACGAGCGACGAAAATCTGACAAATTCGGAGATCGAAGAAATTCAAAGAAATTCGCCAAATTCATTCGAGCTTGAATCCACAACTTTGTTGGAATCTTCGACATTATTGGACATGAACAATTTCACAACAATAAGCGATAATACGAGTGCGATAATTACGACAATATCGAGTGAAGAGACCGAAACAATGAACAACGAAATACCAACTGAGACAATAGACAACTCGAAATCTTTAACAGAAGAAGAAACGACTCTTTCAACAGTTTGGACGACAAACGAAAAAATGGAAATTCCAACGACTCTCGAGTCAATAACGAGCGACGATATTTCCAAGATGACGACCATTTTGTCGAACGAGGAATTTTTTGATTTTACAAATTTGCCAATATCTCACGAGGTTTTAACCGAAAGTGCCACTGTCGTACCATTGGAATTTTCGACGACGATTCGATCGAACGATGAAACAACTATGGATTATTCGACTGTCGAGGGTTCGACGATATTTTACCACGAAAAGAAGATCTCACTTCCGGAAGTGAGAAATAACGTGAAAAATGTGGAAAATAAAAATAGCATGGAATCAACGACTCGAAGGATTTTTGAAAGTACGACGAAATTTTTGAAAATCTACAATTCTAGCGTCTATAATACCGTTGTGGATAAAGGTGCATCGAAGGATTTTGGAATCATCGATTCTTCGATTATTTCGATCAAAGGACCGGCAACTGGCTCACCTACCACCGTTCTCATGCCCGACAATATGTTTGTCATTAATGTGACCTTGAGAACTAACGTTTCGGTCGGAAATCCTCACGGTGTCACCGTGAATCCCGTCAGATCAATATCACCCGATATCGAGGCTATACTCAATATTACTAATCGTAAAAAAGGCGAGGATTACGATTATGACTATAGTCAACCAACACTGCCACCCTCTTTACCGAACGTTAGGTAAGCATTTTTTTAAGGATCTCTTTTTTTGGTTTAGTAGTTTTTTCCTTTTTTTATCTTGAATGTTTATCTTGAGCCTTTATCCTGAATCTTTATCTTGAATCTTTATCTTGAGTCTTTGTCTTGAGTCTTTATCTTGAATCTTTATCTTGATTCTCTTTATCTTGAGTCTTTATCTTGAATCTTTATCTTGAATCTTTATCTTGGGTCTTTAGCTCGAAACTTTATCTTGAATCTTTATCTAGGATTGTTGTCTTGAATCTTTGTCTTAAATATTTATCTTGATTCTTTATCTTGAATCTTTACCTCGAGTCTTAATCTTGAATCTTTAGTTTGAATCTTTATCTTGAATCTTTATCTTGAATCGTTGTCTTAAATCTTTGTCTTGAACATTTATCTTGAATCTTTATCTTGAGTCTTTATCTTGAATCTTCATCTTGAATATTTATCTTGAGTCTTTATCTTGAGTCTTTATCTTGAATCTTTATCCTGAGTCTTTATCTTGAATCTTTATCTTGAATCTTTACCTCGAGTCTTAATCTTGAATCTTTATCTTGAATCTTTATCTTGAATCGTTGTCTTAAATCTTTGTCTTGAATATTTATCTTGAATCTTTATCTTCAGTCTTTATCTTGAATGTTCATCTTGAACGTTCATCTTGAATATTTATCTTGAGTCTTTATCTTGAGTCTTTATCTTGAATCTTTATCCTGAGTCTTTATCTTGAATCTTTATCTTGAATCTTTATCTTGAGTCTTTAGCTCGAAACTTTATCTTGAATCTTTATCTAGAATTGTTGTCTTGAATCTTTGTCTTGAATATTTATCTTGAATCTTTACCATGAATCTTTATCTTGAATCTTTATCTTGAATCTTTATCTTGAATCTTTATCTTGAATCTTTACCTCGAGTCTTAATCTTGAATCTTTATTTTGAGTCTTTATCTTGATTCTATATCTTGAATCTACATATTGAATCTTTGTCTTGCATCTTTATCTTGAATCTTTATGTTGAATACTAATCTTGATTCTTTATCTTGTATCTTTATCTTGAATCTTTATCCTGAATCTTTATCTTGAATCGTTACCTTGTATTTTTATCTTGAATCTTGAATTTTATTATTACAGTTTTTAATTTGAATAGGTTCCCTTCGCGAAGGTGTAAGATACGATCCAGGCTCGGTCATGATGGGTTCGCGAAGATGCGAATATTGTTAGTGCATATCCGGTAGCAGGAGATACCTCAGACCGCGATGCCATTTTTTGTTTGGCTTGTTTGAAAAGCGGGCTTTTGGGAATTGAACATTTTTGATATTTGCTATTGTTAAAAGGAATTGGGTTGATGGTTTTTGGGCAGGATTTAAAAATTAAAATGGTGGCAGCAAGTTTGTTCACCCAAAAGTTAATAATTCTGGGATTTTTATGAAAATTTGGTCAATGGGGGTCTTTGGGAAGGACTTTGAATTTATTGGACAATTTTCAAATTCAAAATGACCGAGACAATGGAGCTAAGGAAAATATTGAGAATTAAGGATTTTTAATGAAAATTCGAAAACGGGATGTTTTTGGGAATAATTTTGAATTCTGTAGAAGAATTTTGAAATTAAAAATACTGAAGTCAGCATGGCCGACGAGAAATACAAAGATAATGCGTTTTAAAAGAAAAATTGATACTTTGGGTTCAAATAAGTTCAACATTTTTTATTCGAAATTGTTTTATTAAATGTTATCAATATTTAAACGATAACTTTGTATTCCTCAGCGAAAAAACAGTAAAAAAAGAAGATTATATATCATGACAAACAAATTTCGCAAAATCGCTCGTTAATTTCCGTAGTTTACTAAAATAATACGAGTTCGGAAAACAGGATGTTGAAATTAACGGGTCAACACCCGTTTCCGGTTTAACAGGATCGAGTTTATTTATCCTTCCCCTACTTCCCCCGCTTTTAGCTCAGGATTATATGGAACACGGGATCATAAGCGTGGCGAGGGGGGGTGATGCTGACATTTTCATCTCTTGCGCTCCCTCTCTCTCTTACTCTTTAACATGCTGTGATATAATCTCTCTGACCGAGCGAGAAAAGTCAGCTTCGGGAATTAGTCGTGCTTCTTGCCGTCCGCCAACAGCTGGGACCTAACCACGCGCAGTTCAACGGATTAATTCGAATTAAGGTCGTTCGCCGGTTGGGAGGAGGTGAAATCAACCCCTAGCCGAATTCTTTGCGAATTCTTCTTTTTTAAATTTATTCAAATTTTTCATCAGTGATTCAACAATTTCAACGTCAAACTCGTCACATTCTAAAGTATAAATAATTTTTATTTAATAACAAATTTAAAAAATTAATTCTTCAAAAAATGTCATTTATTTTTAATTGTTTATTAAAATAATTGGGTTTGTTGAAATTGAGGCTTATTAACCCTTTGCACTCGGGAGGTGACTCTTAGTCATTCTAAATGGTGACTGAGAGTCACCTCTCGAGTGCAAAGGGTTAAAATTAAATCATTTTTTATTTTTAGAAAAAAATACGTTTCTCACGATTCTTAATAGATTTTTGAGTTCTTCGAGAAAATGATTAATGTATCAGTGGTCAGTGGAAAAAAATACTTCGTAATGGGGCGCCAGATCAAACGGAATAGATGAAAAAGAAATGTCGCATTTTTTCTAAAAATAACTTGGTACACTAAAATTGCTGTAACTTTGTTTTCCGACAGAACTAACAGGCCACTCAGCGCTCATTCTCTTCGCAATCGTTCAAGCTTCGAGTTGACGCGTGATTCATTGACCTACGATGATTTTTGAATTTTTTCGAGATTTTTAAAGTTGAAGAATCGATATTCGGAAATTTTTGTACACCCCTCGGATACAAGACGATATTCGAAGTCCTTTTTGAGGTATAAAGACTTGAGATATCTCGGTGATTCATGCGTCATTTCCTAAGTTCACTCCCAACGTTTCCAAAAACCCCCCTATCGATCTAAATCGGACGAACAGGAGCCGAGTTATGTCTATTTGAAACTTTGATATATTTAAGTTCTTGTAAAAATGCAAAAAAGTCGAAAAAAATGTGTGCGTTCTTTTTTTCGTCATTTTAACCGGTTGATAGTGTACAAAGGATACATCTTTTATTTTCAATATTGAAAAAAAATCATTTATTCGAACAGCAAACTTCTAACAAACGATTTATTAATTTTTTTCGTCAATGATAATGTGCCATTTTCATTCTAAACAGAATAATTCCTTTCGTCGTCGCGGACGCTCTCGTCAAACAGGACGAGGAAGTTTTGTCACAAGTTACGAATTATCCTCTTGGTTCTGTGGGCTTATCTCCACAGGAGCTTCGTCCAACGGTGGCTTCCGGTACAGCAGAAAATTTCTATGACATCGTTACACAAAAAAATCGTTTCAGTCCACCGATTGAAACCGAAGGTTACTTAAATAAATAATACACTTTAATTAAATAGTAATTTAATTTTAAAATAGTAATTTAATTAAAAAAAAAATAATAATAATGTGTTTCGGCAGGTGGTTTTGTGCCCCGAGAGCCTCCATATTATGATCCTCCATATCGATCGACCGATCACAATCTCGAAATTCACAACGGTGTTACGATGGTCCCGGCCGACATCACGAATTCTCACATGAAAAACGATGGTAACGATGAAATTCGGACAAGTAACATTTTAGTAGTTTTTGTAAAAAAAAACATAATAATATAACGTTGTTTAATTGTTTTTGTTATTTAACTTTTTATTTTACGTTTCGAGAGCTGGCAGGAATTTGCGTTTTTGAGAATCGCAATTATCGTCACGGTGATCTCTTACCGAGCAGCGGACACTGCATAATATGCATTTGTTACTACGGCGAGGTTGCGTGCTCCGACGAGAAATGTCCACCCCTTAAAATCGGGTGCAGACGACATGAGAACGACAAGATATGTTGCGGGAAAATTATCTGTGGTAAGAGCAAAAAAATTGTTCATATAATGATCGTTTGCTTGGAGGAAAATAAATTTAAAAAAAAATTACTTTCTTTTAGTGAAATTTGGAAGTATAAATTGAAAAATTGATTGACAGCCAATATTTTTTTGTGAAATAATAATTTTTTTAATCGTATGTCGTTTTATGTGAAAAGATTCCGATGGCGATAATACTTACGACCAACAGATTGCGAGATACGAATTTTCGAAATTTTAATCGTTCACAAATTTGCAAATTTTTACCTTAAAATCTAACGAATATATTATAATATCTTTAACGTTAAATCAACTAAAGTTTTGGGGAAAAAATACTAGAATGCAATAAAGCCAAAAAAGTGTAATAACAACAACAATTTTCAGAGTTGTTTGCTAAAATTTGGATCGTTTACTCAGTGCTCTATCGGGAAACCGCAGTCGTGTGCATATTTTCAAAATTCTCAGTTTTGCCAAACACCAAAAATTCAGTATCACCTGAAGCTCTTTCGTCTACATCCATTACGGTGTGTTATAGTGATGTATATTTAATGACGAAAATAAAATTGAACAATCCTCTGGCAACAGTTCTATTGTTAGCCCCAAAATTTTACTGGACCATAGCCTCAATGGCCTCAACACAAAAGCGAAGCCAATTTGACAATTGACACGTCACAATGTTCCACAGTTGACGCCGAAGAGTCACCGACTCTCGTGCTAGATCGCGCTGACGCGATAGCACCCTCGCCAAGAGAGCCGCTACCCTCCCTCGACGGTATGGTATCGCCCGATCCATTTCGTGACGTCATAAAGACAAAGCCCGCACCCGATTTGCCATCGCTCATCGAGGACATGATACCGTATTACGTCGAGCATCGTGTGACAAAACTTTCCGGACCGACGACGCCAATGACGAGCGCGAATCACGGGTCAAGTCCTTGGGACGATTTTGATACAAGGCCCGATCATAAATTTAGTCCAGAATCGACGGGCATTCAAGACATACCGTTCCTGAATGGGGATTCTGTAAAATCATTGGAAATCAATGTGACATCATCGAATCAAAAGAACCATCAGCCTTACGATTCAAGAATTTCCGCGCTCGATTTGTCAGAAGTGACTGGCAGTCACGGACAAAGAAAGAACGAGACATCGTCATTTGTCGAAACGCTCGGAGCGCCATCTGCGAGCGGAGAAAAAGAACCGGCCGAGAGGAACCCGGAATCTTCGATTTTCTCGTTCGGCAGTGTCTTCGATCTTCTGTTCTCGGAGAATACCGACAGCCCGATGACGAGTGAAGCTTTGGAAACGACAACTTTCAAACCCAAAATCTCTTCTCAGTCATTTTCCGACTTCTCTGCCAATTTTTTTACGAACATTCAAGCCGAAAGTTCGTCGAATATTCCTCCTAAGATTAATTTCAATGGGACAGCTGCGCTGTTGACGAAAACGACTCAAGGACACTTAGCGGACAATGCCAAGGTCACAGGGGACAAATATGTGAACGATTCAACGAAAGCGTCCACAATTGTCACGAGAATGTCAACAACAACGAACGATCCGACGAGCAGTTGGTTGAAGGTCAAAGAGCCTCAGAGGACAACGATGGACACTTCCAGCATTGGATGGAGCGAAACAACAACAACAACAACAACACCAGGATCCGCTGACAATGAGATCTCAACGTCGAACAGCGGTATTCTTAAGCTCGCCGGTTGTAATATATATGGTAGGATGTATGGGGTCGGTAGAATAATCACCGAACTGTCGAGCCCGTGTCTCGAGTGTAGATGCACGGAAGTTGGGGTACAGTGTAAACAGCTCGTGTGTTGATAGCGATTTTTTTTCTTTCAACTCCGTCTCGCGATCTCGTTTTTTTTTGTTTTTCTCCATTTCCTGTTTCGTTCCGCTTCTATTCTTATTCCCTTTGTCTTTTTTCCTCTCCTTTTCTTTCTCTTTCTTTCTTCTTTTAACTTTCTTCATGTTGTTTTCTTCCTGTGTCTTTCTTCCTTTTCTCTTCGTCCTCTTTCTTCTTTCCTCTAACCTTCCCGCCTCTCCTTCGTCGCATCTTTTTTCCTGTCATTCTTCCTTCGTGTTTCTTCTTGTCCTTCTTATTATTATTCCTCCTCTGTCTTTCTTCTTTTGTCAATCTTCCTGTGTTTTTTCTTCTCTCTGTCCTTCTTACTTCCCGTTTACTTCCTCTCCTTTTATTGGTCTGGTTTTCTTCATCTCTCTTTCTTCCTATCCTCTTCTCTGTCTTCCTTCCTCTCTTTCTCTTCCTTACTCACATTCATCTTCTCTTTTTTGTTTTTTCGCTTTATTCCTTCCGCTTTTCTCTTCCTTACTGACTTTCCTCCTCTCCTTTCCTTTCTCCTTCACTATAGGTTAATCAATATTATCGCTCGCCTTCAAGACTGTATGCGAATGCTCGTGTGTCGTGTGTGTGTGTGTGTGTGTGCCATCATTTTTGTTTTATATGTCTCGTTCTAGAATACGTTTACTTTTTATTTTCCCTCATATATTTACGCGTTACTGGAGCAACAGGAAATTTCACCCTCTTCCATTGAACTCACACTGTTATACGTATATTATATGTACACGTATTAGCTGATTATTTCAAGTCGAATGAAAAAATAAAATAAAATAAATAAAAATATAAAAATTTTACGATTTCTTCAAAGAAATTTCATTTTCCACGTACTTTCTTCGCCCGCTTATCACGAAATCACTAGGCCATTTTTCTCGAAAAATGCTTTCGCCGATAAAAGTTATCACCAGTTGAAAAATACGGTGACGGTGCAAAATGCGATGTACGCTAGTCCTGCCAATGCCAGATTCATTTTGAATTTATCGCATGTTACAATGTTACAAATGTTACAATGTTTGTTACATTTCTTCGACAGAAAGGTACAGAAAGTACAGAAAGGCGATAATACTTACGGTTTACTTCACTGAAAAAAAACACTGTTTCAAGGACACTTTAATAAGTTCGCAGGATAAGATAAACGTGATACGCATGATACATGATAAATACTTACTATAAACGTAGTAATTTTATTTACTACCGAAACTGTAAGTATTATCGCCTTTCTGCACTTTCGAGAATTTTTTGCGATTACAGCGCCATCTATCACGAATCGAAAAAAAAATTTTGAACAAAAGTTACGTATTTTTTCATTGGGGTATCCGAATCTACAATAAAAAATGGGGGTTCCCATTTAAGACTTCAAAGTTGCCCCACCCCCAGCCCAGGGGGTGGGGGTGGGGTGAGTACTTTGGTATCATTGGATGGCCCCCTTCGTACTGTGCAATTTTGATGCAGCAAATATTTCTGTGAACCTTATACTTTCGAAGATATCTAAGGTGCTAATAGTTATTGGGACACCCTGTATATATATATATATATATATGTATGTATATATATACATATAATTTCTCGAGTTATGTCCGACAGAACTATCGACCAAGAATCTAGCTTGTGTGTCTCTTCTCCAATGGCCGTGAGTCGAAGGACCTTCCACAAGGTAGTTATCAGATCTTAGAATAGATGTCGAACTCTCCTTTGCCACAGGCAAAATCCACAGATCTCTCCCTCTATCTCTCTTTCCCTCCCTGTTTATCTGTCTGCCTGTCTGTCTTTGTCTCTTTCTCTTTTTCTTAGTCCTTGCTTGGTTCTCGTGTACCTCGAGGACACAGTGTCCAAGATAACGAGCTTAGTTACACTCGGACGTCTCTCGATGTCTCTCAATGCTGCAAAAGGTGCTTCGAGGAATTTCTAGCAGGGACCATTAACTGCCAATGTCTCGTGAGACTTTATATTCCTGAGAATCTTTAGGATCCTCGTATACAGACGAAGAATTTCTAATAATATTACCCTCCCACGTAACGATTAATATATTTTTCTCGTTCATTCTTACATTCGTACATCGTAAATACAATTTTTTTGGTATTTTCACATTGAATTTTTGTAATCAGCGGAAAATATTACGATAGCACAGAGTCTTATAACTTGATGAAAAATGAAAAAAATTTTTTTTTTGCCTTTTTACTACTTTTTTGGAAACTTAAAATGTTGATGTTTTAAGCCGTTGTAACTAGCCTCCCGTTTGGCCGATTTAGGCCTATAGGGGGAGTTTTGGAAAGGTCCCGAGTTAACTTAGAGAATGACGCGCGATTCGTTCAAGTATTTGTAATTGTTTATACCCCAAAACGCACTTTGAAGTTGAGATCAACTAGGGGTGGAAAAATAGCGAAAAATCGATCTTCCGACTTTAAAAATCGGTGAAAAATTCAAAAAATTTCGTAGCTCGATAATTCAAGTGGCATTTTTAAGCTCGAACGCTTACGAAGAGAATGAGCACTGATTCGAGTCGCCAAACCTGTCGGGAAATGGAATTACAACGATTTTAGTGAAGCAACACATTTTTTTGGCCAAATAAGAAACAATGTTGGATTTTTTTCATTCTATTTTTAAAACCTCGTTACAATGGGTTTTTCTACTACAAAAACCACCTCTCTACAATTTTTTTTCTTTTTCTTAATACAACTCATCTTACTTTTTATCGAAAAATGTATCGTATTGAATTTTTGATACGATTTACTTTTGACAAATAAAATAAATAAAAACACTGTTTTTCCGACTTGTTTGCGGTAACTAACCCCTTTAAGGGGTGTACTTTTTGTCGTGTCTCGTGTAAATTCAAGGAAGTACCGAGAGATATACAACGAGATTCGTAATTATGATGAATATCTCTCGTTTCTGGCTTCGAAATGATATATGACGAAAAATTCCGAGACTGGTGTGTTCGGGACAAATGGTGTACGGTTATTGGATTTTTAACGATGTCAGTTATGTCCGGTATTGTTCTCGGTGTTTTCGAACCCCCGTGAGTAACAAAAGTATTGCGAAGTTTGCCCAATTTATTGATCAATTTCTGGTAAAAACGAAAAACACGTTTGGTCGGAACGTTTCGTTTTTATTAGACAGATTGAGGTGCGGCCGGAGAATTTTTATTATCGATTAGAAATTACCAATTAGAAAAATTCTTAAGTGAGGAAATAGGGTTAGGACAGCGTTATCTCAATGATTTTCATGAATTTTTTTATAGTATAAAAAATGAATATAATTTATTGAAACATTGAGAATATTTTATACATATATTTAAGTATATACTATAAAATTTTTGAAGAATTTCCTTGAAAAACACCGAAGATATTAGCGACCCCATATTGCAGGTCACAATCAGACTCAGCATTTTGCGTACATTCTGGAAGCCGCAATTTTCATCTGAAATCAAACAAGGTTGGAATTTACTTTTATTATATGTCTCTCTTCTATATGAACTTAAATGCTATTAGAAAAAAAAAAAATTAAATTTTTTACAGGGTTCAAAACAAAAAAGCATGATTTTTTGCCATTTTTTACAACTTTATTTGCAAAAAAAAATTATTTTAAATAATGATAATATTCCGATTTTAGGTTCATATAGACCGCAATACTATGAAGAAAGTAACTGCCAATTTTCAAAACGATTGGTTGAAAACTTTTCAAACTAGCGTGTACGCAAGTTCAAAAAAAGTCGTTTTCAGAAAAACGCGTTTGAAAAAATAGCGCGCTCGGGGCCTGAAGGAGAGCTACTCACTTTAATGGCTTATAACAATAGAACGAGTCGGAATTTTCATTTAAAATTTTGTGAACATATTTTTCAATAGTTTTACTAACAATTTATGAAATTAAAAAAAATCGATTTTTTGAACCGTCTAACCCTATTTCCTCCCTTAAGTAAATATTTTTCTTCGTATTAAATCATTTTTCGCGGGTTTTTCTCGAGCAGCTTTTGTAGTTTATACATTTTTACAATTTTTATCCGAAATTTTGAGTCAGTAAAATCGAGAATACTCGAGGTACCAATTTTCACAAAAATCGTTCAATTTTTCGTATTACTTGCCGACACATTGAGTTCACCATTTCGAAATTGGACAATTTTTCATCGTGCTCAAAATCACCCCTTAGAACATTATTAAAAAGCCCCAGTTTTCATTTTTCATAAAATTGGTGCAATTAGGTTTTTAGTAGTCAATTTGTCACTGCCATTTTGAAATTTGTACTTAAAATTTTTGTTCAGCAACCTCCAAAACTCCCAGGAACCAATTTTCATAAAAATCGTACGATTTTTCGTATTCTGCGTGGCCTTATTGAGTCCGCCATTTTGAAACGATCCATTTTTTATATCATCTGGAAAATCAATCCTTAAAACACTATAAGCATCCATGTATCAATTTCCATTTAAATAAATGTGGCGTATTCTGCGTCGCTTATTACAATATTGAGTCCGCTATTTTGAAATTATCAATTTTTACATCGTCGTCAAAATTAACCCTGTAAAACCCCCAGCTACCATTTTTCATAAAAATCGTCTAACTTTTAGTTCTTTAATTGTCCATATCGACTTCCACCATTTTGAATAACCATTTTTGTCGTCATTTTGAACTATCGTTTTTTTCGTAAATTGTCCTTCTAGTTCAATAATCTTTAAATAGCCAAAAACTATTTCGTTTCATTTCTCCTACATATTTATTTCTTCGCAACGACTGCGTATATTAAGGGAGGAAATAGGGTTAGACGGTTAAAAAAATCGATTTTTTTTGAATTTCATAAATTGTTAGTAAAACTATCGAAAAAGATGTTCCCAAAATTTTAAATGAAAATTCCGACTCGTTCTATTGTTATAAGCCATTGAGGAGGGAAATAGGGTTAGGACACCGTTTTCTCAATAATTTTCATGAATATATTTATAGTATAAAAAATGAATATAATTTATTGAAACTTTGCGAATATTTTATACATATATTTAAGTATATCCTATAAATTTTTTATACATATATTTAAGTATATACTATAAAATAATAGCGACCCCATATTGGTTGTTTTTCTTGGTACTATTTTTTCAAACGCGTTTTTCCGAAAACGATTTATTTTGAACTTGCCTACACGCTAGTTTGAAAAGTTTTCAACCAATCGTTTTGAAAATTGGCAGTTACTTTCTTCATAGTGTTGCGCTCTATATGAACCTAAAATCGGAATATTATCATTATTTAAAATAATTTTTTTTTTGCAAATGAAGTTGTAAAAAATGGCAAAAAATCATGCTTTTTTGTTTTGACCCCTGTGAAAAATTCAATTTTCTATTTTTTTGATAGCATTTAGGTTCATATAGAAGAGAGACATATAATAAAAGTAAATTCCAACCTCGTTTGATTTCAGATGAAAATTGCGGCTTCCAGAATGTACGCAAAATGCTGAGTCTGATTGTGACCTGCAATATGGGGTCGCTAATATTTTATAGTATATACTTAAATATATGTATAAAATATTGTCAAACTTTCAATAAAATATATTCATTTTTTATACCATAAAAAAGTTCATGAAAATCATTGAGAAAACGCTGTCCTAACCCTATTTCCACCCTTAAGGGCTTACATAGCGCTGCGCGCATTGACAACCGAGTAAATTTGAAAAATTATTATAATGGTTATATGGTGAAAAAAAAATTAAATTGTTTATTTCACATTTTTTATTGACTTTTCAACTGTAAGAAAAAAAATGAAAATTTTTTTTTTTTCGATATTAATATTATTTTTTAGGGGTATGAATGGAATACCGATGAAAACCATGACGCTTCCTTGTCGACATCATAACTTCACCAAAAATCATCCAATCCGCAAAAATAAAAAGAATCTAGTCAAATAATGTAGTAGCAATAGTCTGACGGAGGGAATATTTGTTTTGTTTTTCAAAAATAAAGTAATAAAGCAGCATTTCAAACTTTAGTATGGAATTTAAAAAAAAAATAGTGTTCAATAATTTATAAAAAATCGTTCAACGAAAAAATTAAAAAACCACTCGTCAGTCTATAGAGAAAATAATTAGCAAGATGTAAAAACTAAAAAGTTAAGAAATATTTAAAAAATGACTGCGTTATCGTGCTGACACTGTCTAAAAATTTAGTTTGAAGAAAAACGCGTTTGAAGTTTCTGGTAGAGGTAGCCGACCCAACTCGACGTCCGGTCACATTGATCGCTATAACTTTGTAACGGAATGGAATTTTCTTTTTTAAAAGTTTTTTTTAAAAACATTCTTAAAAGTATAAAGATCGAAAATCCGTAAAAAACAAAACGATTTTTTCAAAATTTCAAGAGTATGCGAGCACTTAATAAATTAATCCCTTGGACATAACCGGAAGTTCGATGGGTTCTATCATCCCTCTCTCATCTATAAAGTAACATAGTCCTCCAGGGGAGGAAGGGCTTCTTTCGTGAGTTTCCGCTTAATCATATTCCCCAAACTATCTATACACAAAACTAAACTTCAACCCCCTACCCTCAATATTATATCCTCTGCTGTATATGCATATAGCAAGCGGCCATTGCTCGTTAGTTATATTATGGGTCTTCTAGTTATTGTTTCGCTCTCGAAACCCTTAACAATTTCGTATAGTTTTGGTCTCCAATTCCCTAGTTTCTCGTACTTACCCTCCATCATTCCGTTCCATTCCATTCTCATTGCTCTGCAACTATATCGTGATATTATAAACGAGAATCCACGAGCGAGTAAACACGTTGTGGTTCGCTCGGAAATTTCGAAATGATGTTTGAGGGCTTACCTTTGCTCCGTTAACCACACCTCGGCCTCTGTCTCGTTTCATCAACAATTATTCGTTTTCTCTGTTACCTAATCCCGATACTAAAAAAGGGTGCAAAGAAAAAAAAAGAAAAAATAACCAGAAATAAAAAAAGCTACAAGTTGAAAGTTGATAGTTGCTTCTCGGAAATTTCATACAATGGTCAAAGTACCCTCTATAGGGGATTATATCATTTGGAATTTAACGCTTCATCGACTGAATTTCTACAAATTCAATAGTGAACCATCGTTCGATGGTATCCAATAGATGTACAAAATTTTGGCTCCATGAAACTACCCGATTTAGATTCTTGAAAGTATACGTATATCGATTTTTCGAAAAATTAAAAATTGTCTAAATCCAAAACGCCCCAATCGATTTTGTCCAAATTTGATACGAAACATTCTTTAATAGTAATTAATCGATGCACGAAGTTTTGGCTTGATAGCCCAAAAATTACACGAGCTAGAGCCTCAAAAAAAGTCTATGTTGATTTTTCGAAAATTTCAAAATTCTCTAAATTTGACACGCCTCGACCGATTTTCTCTGCATTCAATAACGAACACTATTTAATAATAGTCCATTTGCGTAGAAAGTTTCAACGCGATAGCTCGAAAATTGCACGAGTTAAATTGCATGATCTTAATAGACTTTGTTAAAAATTTTTTTAATCTTATAAAAACCAAAAAAATTTGTCAAATGTTACAAAATTTATATCGAAGAATGCGTGCTTACTGATTTAGCTGTGTGACAAATTTCAGTCCGAAAGCTCAAACCAATTGAGAGTTACAGCGGTTTCAATTTTGCACCCCTATCACGAAATACACATGCATCCGGATAATTTTTTTTAAATATGATTTTTCGACGTTTTGGAAGATTTTAAATACAATGGCATTAAAAACACGATTTTTTTTTCATGAAAAAGAAACTTTGTCCATGGGAAGGCAAAAACAGCGCCCTAACAATTTTAAGTTGTTTATAATGTATTGTGAATCACCCTGTATATAACACGAAACGTTATTGCGATACAGAATTGAAAATAATGGCGACCATTACGTGAAAACCCACGCTTGTATCACCGTCCACATTCAACCTATAAATCTATATATATAAATATATATATTCCCATATATATAAATCCATTGATTAATTATCGGTCACTTTGGGGGTCATTGATTGTTCGTTGATTAATTGCTGTGTACTTAAGGGGTGAAATAGGGTTAGACGGTTCAAAAAATCGTTTTTTTTTTAATTTCATAAATTCTTAGTAAAACTATTGAAAAATATGTTCCCAAAATTTTAAATGAAAATTCCGACTCGTTCTATTGTTATAAGCCATTAAAGTGAGTAGCTCTCCTTCAGGCCCCGAGCGCGCCACGTGTATAACCGAGCGGCACTATTTTTTGAGAAAACGCTGTCCTAACCCTATTTCCCCCCTAAATGGCTTCTAACAATAGAACGAATCGGAATTTTCATTTAAAATTTTGGGAACATATTTTTCAATAGTTTTACCAACAATTTATGAAATTAAAAAAAAATCGATTTTTTGAACCGTCTAACCCTATTTCCCCCCTTAATGTACGCAGTCGTTGCGAAGAAAAAAATATGTAGGAGAAATGAAACGAAATAGTTTTTGGCTATTTAAAGATTATTGAACTAGAAGGACAATTTACGAAAAAAACGGTAGTTCAAAATGACGGCAAAAATGATTATTCAAAATGATGGCAGTCAATATGGACGATAAAAGAACTAAAACTTACGACGATTTTTATGAAAAATAGTAGCTGGGGGTTTTTCAGGGTTGATAAAATTGATAATTTCAAAATAGCGGACTTAATATTGTAACAAGCGACGCAAAATACGAATAATTGTACATTTTTTTAAATGGAAATTGATACATGGATGCTTATAGTGTTTTAAGGATTGATTTTCCAGATGATATAAAAAATGGATCGTTTCAAAATGGCGGACTCAATAAGGCCACGCAGAATACGAAAAATCGTAGGATTTTTATGAAATTGGTACCTGGGAGATTTGGAGGTTGCGGAACAAAAATTTTAAGTACAAATTTAAAAATGGCGGTGACAAATGGACTACTAAAAACCTAATTATACCAATTCTATAAAAAATGATAACTGGGGCTTTTTAATAATGTTCTAAGGGGTGATTTTGAGCACGATGAAAAATTGTTCAATTTCAAAATGGTGAACTAAATGTGTCAGCACAAAATGCGGAGAATTGAACGATTTTTGTGAAAATTGGTACCTCGAGAGTTCTCGACTTTGCTGACCCAAAATTTCGGATAAAAATTGTAAAAATGTATAAATTACAAAGTCTGCTCGAGAAAAACCCGCGAAAAATGATTTAATACAAAGAAAAATAATTACTTAAAAGGGGAAATAGGATTGGACGGTTCAAAAAATCGATTTTTTTTTATTTCATAAATTGTTAGTAAAACTATTGAAAAATATGTTCCCAAAATTTTAAATGAAAATTCCGACTCGTTCTATTGTTATAAGCCATTAAAGTGAGTAGCTCTCATTCAGGCCCCGAGCGCGCCGCGTGTATAACCGAGCGGTCACTATTTTTTCAAACGCGTTTTTCTGAAAACGACTTTTTTTGAACTTGCGTACACGCTAGTTTGAAAAGTTTTCAACCAATCGTTTTAAAAATTGGCAGTAACTTTCTTCATAGTATTGCGCTCTATATTAACCTAAAATCGGAATATTATTATTATTTAAAATAGTTTTTTTTTGCAAATTAAGTTGTAAAAAATGGCAAAAAATCATGCTTTTTTGTTTTGACCCCTGTAAAAAATTCAATTTTCTATTTTTTTCATAGCATTTAGGTTCATATAGAAGAGACACATATAATAAAAGTAAATTCCAACCTCGTTTTATTTCAGATGAAAACTGCGGCTTCCAGAATGTACGCAAAATGCTGAGTCTGATTGTGACCTGCAATATGGGGTCGCTAATATCTTCGGTGTTTTTCAAGGAAATTATTCACAAATTTTATAGTATATACTTAAATATATGTATAAAATATTCTCAAAGTTTCAATAAATTATATTCATTTTTTATACTATAACAAAATTCATGAAAATCATTGAGAAAACGCTGTCCTAACCCTATTTCCCCCCTTAACTCGGCCGATAATTATGGGAAATTGAACCCGACACGGAACCTCGAAAAATGTCGAATTGATAGAGCAATTCTTTCTTTTTTTTTCCAGAGAGAAAAAATAAAGCTTGACAAGAAAAAATGTATCCAACATTTTTCAAGATTAATCGACAGTTTACTCGAGCATTGAAAATTTCATAAAACCATTTTTCTGATTTATCATCAATTTACACGGCTACAGAAATTCTGCACGTTTACATTTTTTATTACGATAACTTTTACTGTTATTATTATCGTTATCAAAAAAATCGTTGTATCGATAATTTGTTTTTTTTTACCTTCTTTTTCGATCGTTCAACAAATACACCGAATTTTCTGTCAAACTTTTCCGACACTCACGATTTCTCGTGATGAAAAATATAGCGACGTTTTTTTTCTTCTGTTTTTTAATAAATCAAAGTTTGATTGATAGCTCTGGTATTTGTTTTGATTCCGTAAAAATACGACGAACAGTGCTTTATTTGAAATTTACGAGAGTTAATATTAGAACGAGATCAATGATTTTCTTTCTTTTTTTTTTTTCGTCGTTTTCCACCCGACAGACAGCGGATGGCTGTTTATCAATTTCGTCAAATATATCGACTTTTCCTTCGAAGCTCGATATGTGAGGTTGGAGAGAAACGAGGAACGGAAATGACTGTGAGGGCGGAACGGGGAAAAAGGAATATTGGAATATTCGGTACAAACGAATGTCCGATGATATGTGTATGGGGCATTTCAAGTTAAATTTAAATAAAATTAAATGAAAATTAGAAAAAAAAAATGTAAAATGTGTAATTACGATATTTTTGAATTGTTTAATTTTTTTTTATCGTTTTAATATATAGGATCGACACGAAAAATAATACTTCACCTATTAATATACGTATGGGGCATTTCATGCGATTTCTTTTCAAATTTTTTATACTATGAAATTATAAACGGTTAAAATTTAAAAAAAATGTAAAATTAGTGATTATGAGATTATGGAGTGATTTAATTTTATCGCATTTTAACATGTTGCAGGATCAACACGAAAAAATAGTAGAAACCAATTAGTACATTTTTTCAAAAATTTATTCGGTCATTATCAATTACAGTGACGAATCACGTCTCTTTATTTTTATCGTACATTCTTCGTTAAGAAAAACGACATTTTTGAAAATCCCCAGAAGATGGCGGTGGTCGTAGTAGTCTAATGAAAAGTTAAAAAATTCTTTTCATTTATTTTTTGTTAACGACATGTCGTTAACAATAATTTCCCAATGTACTAATAATAATTATTGCAACTATTCCATTGGGTAATTATTGCTTACAATTTTTTATTACTGCTTTCTATTCAAGTCTGCAATTATATTTCAAATATTTTTTTCGAAATACGGCTTGAAAAGAATTGTAATAAAAAATAAAATGTTGTTTATGCGTGAAAAACTTTTGAAAATATATTTGTGGAGCGATAACTTTATTGCAAAATTGTAAAAAAAAAAAAAAAATTATCGACACCCCCAAAATTGCTGATTCACATCTTTTTTTTTCTTGACGAACGAATTTCTCTTTAAGGGGGGAAATAGGGTTAGACGGTTCAAAAAATCGATTTTTTTTTATTTCATAAATTGTTAGTAAAACTATTGAAAAATATGATCCCAAAATTTTTAATGAAAATTCCGACTTGTTCTATTGCTATAAGCCATTAAAGTGAGTAGCTCTCCTTCAGGCCCCGAGCGCGCCACGTGTATAACCGAGCGGTCACTATTTTTTCAAACGCGTTTTTCTGAAAACGACTTTTTTTGAACTTGCGTACACGCTAGTTTGAAAAGTTTTCAACCAATCGTTTTGAAAATTGGTAGTTACTTTCTTCATAGTATTTCGCTCTATATGAACCCAAAATCGGAATATTATCATTATTTAAAATAATTTTTTTTTGGCAAATAAAGTTGTAAAAAATGGCAAAAAGTCATGCTTTTTTGTTTTGACTCCTGTGAAAAATTCGATTTTCTATTTTTTTGATAGCATTTAGGTTCATATAGAAGAGAGACATATAATATAAGTAAATTCCAACCTCGTTTGATTTCAGATGAAAATTGCGGCTTCCAGAATGTACGCAAAATGCTGAGTCTGATTGTGACCTGCAATATGGGGTCGCTAATATCCCCGGTGTTTTTCAAGAAAATTCTTCAAAAATTTTATAGTATATGCTTAAATATATGTATAAAATATTCTCAAAGTTTCAATTAATAATATTCATTTTTTATACTATAAAAAAATTCATGAAAATCATTGAGAAAACACTGTCCTAACCCTATTTAGCCCGTTAAGGAAAACCAAGTCAATTTGAAAAATGATTATAAAGGTTATATAGTGAAAAAAAATTACATTGTTCATTTCACATTTTTTATTAACTTTTCAACAATAAGAAAAGAAATTTAAAAAAATTTTTTAAAAATATTAACATTATTTTTTACGGATATAAAAATTAAAAAAAACCTCTCGTCAGACCATAGAGAAAATGATTATTAAGATTTGAAAGAAAACAAAGTTAAAAAATATTAAAAAATGACCGAGTCATCGTGCCGACCCTGTCTGAAAATGTAGTTTCGAGAAAAACGCGTTTAAATTTTAGCCACGTAGCCGTCCCAATCGAACGTCACATTTATTGCAATAACTTTGTAACTGAGTGGAATTTTCATCAAAGTTTTTTTTTGAAAAATTCTTAAATGTATAAAGAGTAAAAATCTGTAAAAAAAAATCGATTTCTTTTCAATTTCAGGGGTCGTGTGATCTCTCAAACTTAAAAATTCACTGTATTACATTTTGTCCACATTTCCTAACGAATTATTAAAAAGAGAAGAAAAAGAGTAGACAAATATCAAGGCTCACATACCTGGCAATTTGGCGTTGAACGACCCATATAAAAATATCTGATGAAACTCGTTCGAGCTGGAAACGAAAGGTATAGGGAAATCAGTAAAGTTGGTCAGTGGTGGGGATTCCATGGACCGCGGGGGGAGGGGAGGAGGGCGGTATTGGACGGATATCGATTACCGAAGTAAATTAGAGATATCGGTTCGAGAGCTCACGATATATACATATATATCGGCAAAAAACTAGCCATATACGTTGTACGAGTGAAATTAATCTCCCGTGACACTCAGGAGTGTCAGGACGATTCTTCTTCTATTTTGTTTTTTTTTTTCATCCAAACTTTTTCCTCTCATTACACGGGCAACGGTCCAGGATTTTGTGAATGAAGGGTAAAAATAAAATTGCAAATAAGATTTTTTTTTTTTTTTTTTTATTGGACGTTTTGTATTTCTTGCACTCTCGTTGCTCGTCTCTCTCACTTTTTTTTTCCAACACTATTATTGCACGTAATTGATTGTTTCGATACACACATGCATCACTTAATTACTTTTTTTTTAAATTAATTAATTAATTAATTAATTATCATTAATTATTTCTATTGTTGTTTACTTTTTTTTTCTTTCTTTTTCTTAACTATATCCTCGTTGGCAGTACGGGATGAATTTTTTTTTTTTTTTTCTTCAAATTATTATTCGGATATATATATATATATGTATAATGTTCGATTATTATAATTATTTACAAATTACGTCGATCCAACCCACGCGTTTGAGGAACGACGATGATAAGACTAAAATAATCACAGCCAGTTTACTTTATGTAATATCGATAAACAATTTTTTTTTCTTTCTTTCTCGTATTATTATTTTTTTTTTCATTCATTTTCCCTTCAGCTGCAACACATTTTTTGGTTTTTCATTTTGTATTTATCTTTTATTTCGCATTGTCGCAACGTACGAAACTTTGGGCTTTTTTATCGCGATTTATTTTTATTTTTTTATATATAGTTATACTTAAATTTTATTACGCGAGGAGAGATTGAAAAATTTTGAAGGAACAATCAAATGAAAATTGATTTTTGCGAGAAACAATTGTGAATATAAATTTTTTTTTTTATGACTAATGTGCGATTTTTTTTAAATTAATAATTTTTAATTATTATGTAATATTAAAAATAATCAATAATAAAGGAAAATTATTAATTATTTGGAATTGCTTCAAATTTATTGTAATTTCCATTATTTTCTCCCGTTTTTTTAAATTTCTCTCTCTGAACTCCAAATTATTTTGTCACAATACGATTTTTCAATTATTTTCCATTCGAAATTTGTCAGTCACCCCTATCCGACGTACTTTTGTACGGCAATTTTTTGCTGTAATTGTAGTTTACGATGTGTGTGTGTGTGACCGGTAGATCGTATTAAAAATAACAAAAACGTTTATGAAATATTTGCTGGAGAAAAAAAAAACTAACAATATTACGGGATTTGAAAAGAAATTCTTTTATCCTATGTTTCTTCGTGTTTTTGATAAACAATTTTTTTCAAATTATTTTTCCATTCGTAATTTTTTAGCAATATCCGTTTGCCATGCAATTGTGAAGGATTGGATACTTAAAAAAATTATTATCGAGAGAGAAAGATATCTCGGTTGATTTGTTTTTTTTTTATTTATTTTTATTTTCATCGAACGCTAAATAGGGCTAATTCGTTAGTGCAGCTCGAGAGTTGCACGCCCGAAGGTGGGAAGAACGAGACGGGTTTAGGGGTTGTTTTTTTTCAATCTGGCGATACAACAGGGAAGACTATAAATAAATTTTGTATATCATTTTTTTTTTTTCGAGACCATTTTTTCATTCGCTATTTTTGTTAATTTATTGTTGGACATTTGGTCGTTCAATCACATTCGTTCATTAATAGCAGAGTGGATTTCGAAGCTCGATTGGGCAATTCATGGAAATTATATTTCCATGAATTTTTTTAGCCCATTCTGGTTTTTCTTTTAATTCTCGATTGTGTTACAATTAACAATAGGCGAGCGTCGACTCTCGCTGCGCGATTTTATTTCGAACTCATTTTCTTCATTTACCCGGATATTTATTCATTTTTTCGTTCCACGAATGCCACGACTTGTGATAATATAACGAGATCGCGACGCGACGTGCCGATCTCTCGTGGACGATATATGTAACATTTAATAAATACAACGCGATGGATGTACCATCGTTTTTTTTCCCGCTCGTCTCAATCTCATTTTCCTAATAATTTACAGGGTCTTTCATCGTTCGTCATTTAAAATGGAAAAAGAAAAAAAAAAAAAACCGAAAAAGATCGTGTTTGAGGGAGTTTTAGCGTAAATTTTTTGAATTTTTTCGCGCGTTTCTGAGTCATTGAAACTTTTTAATCAATTTTATTTCGTCTGAGTCATTGACTTACACTAAAGAGTTATTAAGTCGTCGAGTCATTCACTCGCTGAGTCAGTCCGTCAACGAGTCATTGAGTCTTGAGTTATTGACTCATTGAATTGTTGAAGTGTTGAGTTATTAATTAATTGAGTGACGAAGTCGTTTAGTCATTAACTGACTTAGTCCCTCCGTCAACGAGTCTATTGAGTTAATCTCATTGAATCATTGTGTTAATAACTCATCGAATCATTGAGTTAATAATTCATTGAATCATTGAGCTGATAACTCATTGAACCATTGAGTTAATAACTCGTTGAATCATTAAATTGACAACACATTGAATCATTGAGTCAATAATCCATTAATCATTGAGTCAATAATCCATTAATCATTGAGTCAATAATCCATTAATCATTGAGTTAAGAATTCATTGAATCATTCACTTAAGAATTCAATGAATGATTGACTTAATAAGTCATTGAATCATTGAGTTATTATTTCATCGAATCATTGAGTTACGAAATCATTTAATAATTGAGTTAATAATTCGTTGAGTTAAGAGCCATTGAACGATTGAATTAATAATTCATTGAATCGTTGAGTTAATGACTCATTGAATCATTCAGTTTACGACTCATTCAATTCTTGAGTTAATAATTCATTGAATCATTGAGTTAATAGCTCATTGAATCATTGACTTAATAACTCATTGAATCATTGAGTTGATAACCCATAGAATTATTGATTCATTGACTCGTTGACTTCTTTTCTTATTGACTCATTGACTTGTTGACTTCTTGCCTTATTGACTCACTGATTGATTGACTCATCAATTCATTGACTGATTGATTCATTGACTCATTGATTGATTTATTCATTGACTCATTAATTCATTGACTCATTGGAATTCTTTAATTTGTCAATGAGATTCCGTTAATCAGCCGACAGAACTATAAACTGCTAAAGCCTCCATAACGAATAAAACGTTTCCGAACGATGATTCTCGTTTCCAGTTTTCTCCTAACTCGTCGTATTGTTTTTTCTTGTTAATGTTTTGTTGGTTTTTCAACAAGCATAATCGTCGTTTTACTCGAAAATTCGTTCGACGCTCTCGCGTATCTTGACGATCAGGAATGATTTTTTACAGAGCCTCACGAGTAGCTCGTACTTCTGTCATGATGGCTCGCGCAATTGCGGCAGAGCGATGAGATAAACATTGCCGAGTATCGCGCCGATTATCAGTAGCATTAGACTAACCGCCGAGATGAATCTGACGAACACGACGAAACGACGACCGCGAGCGTCTTTTTTGCTCTGTTTTGGGAATACCGCGAGACCGAGGAGAGGACCAGCGAGCGCGCCGGCAACGTGAGCCGGCCAACCGACTCTGCCGATACCGAGCAATGCTGGAACCGGAAAAGCCGCGACGTCAGCACCGGCGAGAAGAAGCACAGCGCCGAGGCGCCAGCGAGCGTAACGCAGCTCGCCGTGACACTGGAAAACAAAAAAAAACATACATTTTGTCTTGCACAAAGCTAAATTGTCTCGATATCGATTGGATTAACGAATTGTTTATTAATTATTGAAAAATTATAACGATAATTAATAATCGTTGCGCGATAACGATTATTCATCGATGATAGTAGTGATAATGATAAAATTATCGTCAGACTAACTAGCAATGATATAATATTGATAACGATTATTCATAATTACAAACTGATAACGATTATTCATCGACGATAACATTTATAACGATTATTTATTAATGATAACATTGATAACGGTGAATGATAATTATAAAGTGATAACGATTAGTTATCAATGATAATATCGATATTAATATTTGAAAATCCTAAAATTATCACGATGAATTATCAATCACAATACCGATAATGATAATTCACAGTCACAAAATGACAACTCTTATTTATCAACGATAACATTGATAACGTCAATTGATAAATATACCGTAATAACGATGAATTATCAAACGATAATATCGATAAAGATAATGATAATGATGAAATTATGACCATTAATTAGGAACGATAATATATTGGTATCTATTATTCATAGTTATAAATTGATAACGATTAGTTATCGTTCATAATACTTATAATGTCAATTGATAATTATAAATCTATTTAGCCATCGAACATAAGTACGAGTTATCGCTAACGATAACTCATATTTATAAAATAATGACAATAAAACTAGCAGCGCGAATATCGATAACGATAATTCATAATTATAAATTTAGAATGATAATTTATCAATGATAACATTGATAACGTCAATCGATAATTATTATGTGATAACGGCTAGTTATCAACCATAATTGATAAGTCTAAAATTATCACAATAAATCATCGATGATACTGTTTGTGCTAATTCACAGTTACAAGTCGACAACTATTATCGATGGCTGATCAATGACGATAATGATTAAAAAATGCTAATAATTTTAATATCACATTGATATATTAAAACTCGAGATACTAGGTCGAAAAATAGCGGATACAACGACCGAGTTATAATGGAAGAAAAAAGAGCGATAAAATAGCCGCTATAATTCTACTGCCAGTAGTATTAACGACGAATGGTCAGACACCACCGCAGTCACAGTGAGAGAGAGATTTGGGAATTCCCACGAAGAAGTTCTATTAATGGTGGCGAGCGATTAAGCTCACTCGGGCACTCGTTGTCTGGTAGCTGAGACGCAACACCCCGGGAGAAGAGACGTGGGAAATTACAGTCCCGCAGGGGGGATGAAAGAGGGAGGAGAAGAGAATTACTGTGAGCAAGAAGAAGAACGTCTTTTGTGTTATAGCCTCTCGTGAAAATGGCCAAACTTACTTCCTACCAGAATGATACCCTCTCCCTCGCTTTCTCTCTTTCTCTCTCACCCCTCATACCCTCTTCAGCCCTCTCTCGCCCCCTCAATGATCTGAGGAGTGGAGGAAACTCTCGGTGTCGTTCCCTTTCGTTTGCAATTGCGAGGATAGAAGAGACGCTTCGTCGTCGATGTGTATCGCGTGAGAGCTGGCGCCGTAAGATCTTCTCAGAAATATATGTGTATCGAGTAGAGCAATGAGAATTCCATTGCGCCCGGTGTGTTTATGTGTGGGAGGAGGAGGAGGGAGAGAGAGAGAGAGATGGTAATCCACGATGGAAACCACCACGAAAGACAACTTTGGGGAAATCTACGAAGCGAAAGGGAAATGGAAGATATAGACGGGGGATTAACTTTAGGAATTGTAATTGGAATTGTCCTTCCGTTCAATTTACCTCTCCTTCTCCTCGCTCTCTTCCCCCCACCCCGTCCACAATTCCTTCGATCGCGGATACGGAATTTTTTCTCTCATCTATTATTTGTCATGAAGGCAGTTGTGTTCCAAAAAATTATATTCGACCCTTTTATATTCTGACTTTTGTTAAGGGTTGATTTTGACAAGTGTTATTTAATCGTTTAGGGTTTCTTACCAAATATAGATGCGCCAGATGACTGGTCAGCAGGGCATAGACACCTGCCGATGCGCCGACGAGATGAAGACTCGGATGAAGGAGCGAGGCTCCCAGTGCTCCGCATACACCACCACCGAGATAAATCGTCGCGACCCCGAATCTACCTTGTTCAACCTGAAATAATAAGGGTGAAATTTCGTTGAATGTTAGCCGTTAAGTGGGAATTTTTATTCTGAGCAGAATTTAGAGTGACGGAATCGGGGTTAATACAATTGATATTGACGGAAACCGGGTTGACATAATTTAAAGTACCGGCCTCGGGGTTATCCGGATTAAAATTGCCGGCAACGGGGTTGGCATAATTTAAAGTACCAGCAGCGCCGTTCATAAAATTTTATATGACAGTATCGAGGTTCATACAATGTAAGTTGACGGGAACGGGATTGGGACAATTTTGGGTGCCAGAATCGAGGTTAATGTATAATTGCCGGAAACGGGGTTGGCACAATTGAAATTGCCAGAATCGAGGTTGAAACAATTAACGTTTCCTGAACTGCAACTGGGATAATGAGATTTGCTGGAACCGATTTAAATACAATTGAAATTGCGAGAAACGGGGTTGACACGATTTAAAGTGCTAAAATCGGGGTTGATATCAGTAAAATTGCCAGAATCACAGTTAAAACAATTCAAAGTTCCAGCAACGGGGTCAACAGATTTACAATTGCTAGAATTGAAATTGGGAGAAAAAGATCCGCGAAAGCCCGCCGTAAAGGCTCTTTTTTTTACGGTCTTTTTGGGAATTTTTTTTGGCGAACTAAATGAAGATACAACTGCGAAATTTGTACCACATATTTACTCACATTTGAGCACACTTTAGAATTTTTTTCAGCCCGAAATCGTCGCTCATTGCTGAGGTGACACGGCAACTTAGTCATTCATTTTCAAAACAACGGTTACGACGATTGCGTGCGTTCTGCTTATGTGAAACAAAAAAATCAAACGGCATTTTAATCTGTGAAGTTTTAACTAGTCTTCGAACTAGGATTATCAAAAAATATTGAAAAGTTTTTTTTTTTATGCTGAAGAAGTCGTGAAGAAAAAACCAAAATCGACGATAAGAGTTCAACAAGTTGCCAAAAATTAACTTTTCAGTATTTTTTTCATAATCCTAGTTCCGAAACTAGTTGAAATATCACAGATCAAAATGCCGTTTGATTTTTTGGTCTCAGATAAGCAGAACGCCCGCAATCGTGGCAGCCGTTTTTCGAAAATGAGTGGTTAAGTTGCCGTGTAAATGTGGGGTAAAAATTTCGCCGTTGTATCTTTATTTAGTTCGCCAAAAAAAATTCCCAAAGAAAGCTTAAAAAAAGAGCCTTCACAAGGGATGACGGTCTTAAGGTAGTAGTCTGGTAACTTAAGCCGATTTTCATGTTTTTTTTGGGGGGCGTTTTTTTGTAGAAATAAAAATGAATTGTTTTGGATATTTAGGATGTTTTTATTTACATATTAAGGGGGGGGTAGGGTTTTATTCTCCCGATTCTCCCGAAAACGTCATTTTTGAAGTTTGTGAACATTAGAACTCAAAATCTACTAAACCGATCCTTTTGAAAATTTAAACATTACTTCTTCACATAAATCAACAGGTAATCAGGAGGAGTTTTTTTTTTCAATTTTTTCAATTTTTTAATAACAAATTAAGCGCGATTTTTTTAGCTAAAATTGCGTTTTTCACTTCCAAGTGCTGCAAAAAATAGAAAAAAAAAAAAAAAAAAAACTCTTCCTGATTACCTCGAGAAATACATCACCTTTAAAATGCATATCAATTTTTTTGTTTCGGATGATCCGGTAACGAGTTATAATGTTCACCGCAAAACCACTTTTTTTCAAGGCGCCTCTGGCGATTCAACGTCACCGGCTTATTTATCAATATTTTTCATTGAAAATTTTTTCTGAGATACTTCAATAGTTGTACAATAATATGTAATTCTATTTAATAAAATTATATTACTCATGTCGCCGCAAAAAAATCATAAAAATATGCTTTTTTTTCGCCTTTAGAACCCTACCCCCCCTTAAAGATACAAAAAAAAATTTGTTTGGAAAAATTTAATAGTTTATTATTATTATTATTATTGATCGAAGTTGGCACCTCGAAAAAAAAGCGCGTGGGTGGCCCCGGTGATTTTGGCTCTTGATGTTATCTGAAATAAAAAAATTTTTTTCGAGGTGCCAACTTCGATCAACAATAATAATAATATTAAACTATTAAATTTTTTCAAAAAAATTTTTTTTTTGTATCTTTAATATGTAAATAAAAACATCCTAAATATCCAAAACGATTCATTTTTATTTTCCTACAAAAAAACGCCCTCGAAAAAAGACATGAAAATCGGCTTAAGTTACCAGACTACTATCTTAAATCAAGATTGATAGAATCAAAGTTGCCAGAATCGAGGTTTATACATTCTATATTACCAGAATAGGGTCGACAATTAAAATGTTTCCAAAAGCTGCGTTGACAACATTAAAATCACATTTAATTTCAACAGAATAATGACACAACTCGAACACGATAATGGAAAAAAAAATCCCACAAAATTTTATTTAAAAAAATGAGGCACGATCGAGTTACAACGAACCGTAACAGAATCGATGTTCAGGTGCATTGCGGGTTAGTAATTGACATTACCAGCACGAAATTGGGTCGATTGGCCCTGTGAGAATTTTTATTTTTTTTTTCTAATAAATTGGATAGGTTGCCTCTAGTCAAACGATTAACGGGCATTAGAGAGTTACGTGGTTCTCGTTGATCATTTTTTTTTTTTCTTCTTTCGTTCTCGCTCCCTTTGTGAGGATCGAGAGAGTTAAACTCCTCGATCGATTACGCCAATTCCCGGTCTCTCGTTTGACCCTCACGAGGGATTCAACGAGCATTACTAATACTATCGAGCTTCTCTCACGCGATTGGAAGTCGTGCCTGTCTCTTTATAGCCTTTTCCACTTGCTCCATGCTACGGGGTCACGCCGCGGATAGTTTGGTTTTTTCTTCGAAGAGCATCCCTTCATTTCAATTATCCAACCACTTTTGACCTCGACAATATAAGGGTAAAGAATGTGCAAGTCAAATAATCGATGGGGAATTTTTTTTAAACATTTTTTTTTTAAATTTATAGTCTGCCATCTTTTTTTGTAGCTCCCGAATTCTTTCGTACACTCTTTCGTGGAATTGCACATTTATTTAAAATTTTTTAGACCAACCCTTTTTCCCTGTGACGGGCTCATCAGTTTTTGACAATTTCGAAAAGTGCACGATAATAATATTGAGGAACGATAGGAAATTCCAGAAATCACGAAAAAAATACGAAATTAAGGACAAATGCATTTTTTTTTAATCATCGACAATTTAGTGATTCAAAAAAATGTATTTTCTTAAATCGATATAGTTAAATTAATTAAACGATCCCTTATAGTTCAAGTTTTTTATTTTCATGATTTCGATAAAATCGCACATACATGAAAATATTGTATTTATTTATTTATCTTACGACTTTTGACCTTGATAATATAAAGATAAAGAATGTGCAAGTCAAATAACCGATGGGGAATTTTTTTTAAACATTTTTTATTCTAATTTATAGTCATTTTTTTTTGTAGCTTCCGAATTCTTTCGTACATTCTTACGTGGAATTGCACATTTATTTAGTTTATGACAATTTCGAAAGTGCATGATAATAATATTGAGGAATGATAGAAAATTCAAGAAAGCACGAAAGAAATACGAAATTAAGCACAAATGCATTTATTTTTCGAATCATCAACAATTTATTGATTAAAAAAAATGTATTTTCTTACATAGATATATTTAAGTTAATTAAGGGGGGAAATAGGGTTAGACGGTTCAAAAAATCGATTTTTTTTTATTTCATAAAATGTTAGTAAAACTATTGAAAAATATGTTCCCAAAATTTTTAATGAAAATTCCGACTCGTTCTATTGTTATAAGCCATTAAAGTGAGTAGCGCTCCTTCAGGCCCCGAGCGCGCCACGTGTTTCAAACGCGTTTTTCTGAAAACGACTTTTTTTGAACTTGCGTACACGCTAGTTTGAAAAGTTTTCAACCAATCGTTTTGAAAATTTGCAGTTACTTTCTTCATAGTATTGCGCTCTATATGAACCTAAAATCAGAATATTATCATTATTTGAAATAATTTTTTTTTAGCAAATAAAGTTGTAAAAAATGGCAAAAAATCATGCTTTTTTGTTTTGTACCCCTGTAAAAAATTCAATTTTCTATTTTTTTGATAGCAATTAGGTTCATATAGAAGAGAGACATATAATCAAAGTAAATTCCAACCTCGTTTGATTTCAGATGAAAATTGCGGCTTCCAGAATGTACGCAAAATGCTGAGTCTGATTGTGACCTGCAATATGGGGTCGCTAATATCTTCGGTGTTTTTCAAGGAAATTCTTCAAAAATTTTATAGTATATACTTATATATATGTATAAAATATTCTCAAAGTTTCAATAAATTATATTAATTTTTCATACTATAAACAAATTCATGAGTATCATTGAGAAAACGCTCTCCTAATCCTATTTCCCCCCTTAAACGATCCCATATATTTCAAGTTTTTTATTTTCATGATTTCAAAAAAATCGCACATACATACAAATATTTTATTTATTTATTTATCTATCCGTACAATTTTCATGATTGAATTATTGATTATCGATCCTTACCTCGAGTGGAGTGGCTAGTACCAGTTGAATAACAACGTTCGACGCCAGATGAATTGCGTCCGAGTGTAACAGCATGTACGAGGCAAATCTCCAACCTTGAATCCTCCTTCGAGGATGATAATCCAGCCATTCTTTCATTGTCCTGTTGCCCAACAAATGGATGCTTATCTGAAGAAAAAAAAAATTTTCATTCGTTAAAATGTAAAATGTAAGTTTAAACTCTCTTAAAAGCTGGGAATTGTCCCAGCTTGTGTCCAGTGTTGTTGGGGTAAGTCTTAGAAAAAAAATGAAAAGTATTATTAAAACGTTTATCTCGATTCTAATGAAATAGAAATATTTAAGGTTTATTTGATCTCTGGAAAAATTTAAGAAATAATTTTTTTGAGTATAAATTAAGATGAAAATTCAAAATTAATCTTGAGAAAGCTCCACGTACCTCCCAAAAACCTCCATTGAAATTTTGATGAAAATTCAATAAAAAAAAATCGATATCAATCTAAAAAATGTCCAGGTACCATTTTTCCATGAAATATCAATAAAAATTGAAGAAAAAAAATTCCTAAACAATCTAAAAGAATTTCTCAGTACCATTTTTTATTGAAGTTTCAATGAAAATTCAAAGTCAACCTCAAAAGCTGCTAAGTACCAATTTCCATTAATATTTCAACAGAAAATTCAAGAGGATATTTTAAAAAATTATCAAAACATTTAATTCCATCCTAATAATACAAAAAAATTCATTCCAGGTTTTATTTTATCTCTGGAGCAATTTTAAAAATAATTTTTTTGAGTAAAACAAATATTTAAGGTTATGTAGACTTAAACTTTAAAAAATGTTACGTAATTTATTATTATTATTATTATTATTTATTGTTTATTTTTCTATAATGAAGTCGAGTATAATTCAGTTGGAACAACACAATAAAAATCTCATCCTTTGGACAGGAATCTCATTATGAAAACGAATAATTGTTTTTGAATACTGAATAATAAAAAAAAGAGAAAGGAAATACGTAAAGAATAATTTTACAATTATATATATATTTCTTCCCTTGTACAGGGAGACCTTTGAAGAACGATTTCTCTCCTTTATTGCGAATGAAAAGTCTCGGAATATTACTGCGAAAGGAGAAATAACAGAATTGTCGAGATTGTTGGTGCATTATGAATATATAGATATTTATGTATCTCGATTGCCCACTGTTTCCACAATGAATACGAGACAAGTTTGACCGAGACGACAATATTGCTTCTCTATTTATTCTCATCCCTCATCTTTTGCTTTTCATGAAATAATATGTATGCGGAATTTCAGGTTAAATCTACCAAAACCCTTATCTTCAGAGATTCGCTCTACTATTGTTTGTAGACTATTGTAGCAACTTGAAAGAATTGCACAATTGTTAGTGGCAATTTTGTTGTAGCAAACATTTTTTTCAAAATGAATTTTGAACATCAAGAATATATGTTTTTTTTATTTTATTTAGAGAAAAAAAATCACAAGGATTCCGCGTCTTGTAACGTTCATTATAAACCATTTTTCACGGTGGAACTATTTCTTTTATCAAAAAAAAAACACTGTCATTTTGGAGCAAATAAAAAAAATATATTTTGAGAAATTAAAATATCGTAAAAAATACGAAATAAATTCGCTACTCCACAACAGTCGATTCAAATAATCGTTATGGGGCCGAGAATTTTTCTGTTTTTTTTTCTTTCAACTCAATAGACACCATATATTTCGATAAATGAATTTTTATATTTTGACACTTAAAACAAATCTATTTTAACAGCATCAAAAATGTTCTATGGTTTATTCGCACGAGAATAAACTTTCGAAAGGTTTATTTTAATAACGTACTGTTTTCCAAAGAAATTGAAATTCTTTTTCGAATTTAATTGAGTGCGGAAATTTTAACAAATCATAATTCTCAAAGTGGAATAACAAAAAAAATCTTTTATATATTCTACAAAGTATTTTCACTTGGGTAAATAATTTAAAAAAGTATTACGAGTTGTAAAAAAGGAATTCTAAAGGTTCGTCGATTTGAGATGGAACGCCCCATATAAATATAAATAATCAAATAGCCTTGGTGGAAAATATTTGAAGTGCAACTTAGCGTAGAACAACGGGGTACGCTTGTTGGTTTTCAACGAGAGGAAATACACGTCTTCTCTTCATCTTCTTATTTTCTTAAACTCTCTCTCTCTCTCTTTTTCTCTTTCTCTCACTCTCTCTCTCTCTCTCTCTTTCTCTCTCTCTGTCTTTTCGTCCTTCGCCTGATCCTGAAACGAGAAAAGAAACTCTCACGAGAGAAGAGAGAACTCGCTAATTAATTTAATTCAAAGAATGAATCAGTTCGGTTCACCCGCGACTCCACCACGAACAAAAGAGACTTGCGATGGTAACGCCATCCCCCCACCCCTCGTACTCTCGTGGACGACGAGTGTACTACACCGGAGAAGAGGGTTTATTTAATTGAGAGGAAAACGGCAAAGACAGACGAGAGAACGGAAAATGACGATGAGGGTGCAATACGTATAATTCAGGGTTTTTGAAAAAAAATAAAAATAAAATACAAAATCGAGTTTTACGAATTATTCTAAAAATCTCACAAGTTCGAAAATTTTTTAATGAAGCAAAATTATACAGATTTCATTGCACGTATATTTTTGAAACTTTTTAGCTTTTTACAGCACTTATTCAAAGTGTAATTTTGACGAGTTTCAATTTAGGTGTACGGATCGATTTGAATCGAAGGATCGATATTTGCGATAGTTATAAAATTATAAATTAAAAAACTCCATGAAATTTCATAATTCCATAAAATATAGGGGTTTGAGAAAAAAAATTATAAAATGGAGTTTTACGAAATTTTCTAAAAATCGCACAAGTTCGAAAATTTTTTAGTGATCCAAAATTATACAGATTTCTTTGCACGTATATTTTTGAATCTTTTTAGCTTTTTACAGCACTATTTCATAGTGTAATTGTGACGAGTTTCAATTCAGGTGTACGGATCGATTTGGATCGGAGGATCGATATTTGCGATAATTATAGAATGATAAATAAATAAATTCCATAAAATTTTAATCTATTATCTTTATTTTGTACGTTATCTAAGTTTCAATTCGACCTTTCAAAATCGATCGATCGTTTACATCGATAGATTGATATTAACGTGAAATACAAAAATGTACAATATCTTATCAAACAAAAAGATAAAATGGAAATCTCATAGATCACATGGCCCCAGTAGAAGGCAGTGAAAAAGTAAGTGTGAAAAAAATAGTATATCGTTGTTTCCGACTAATTAATAAAATAAATGATAATAATAATATTTGGGATAATTAAATTTTTTTCTCTCATAACGAAAATTCACTTTCGCGAAAAATGATGTCCAATTTATAAAAATGGAGTTTTACGAAATTTTTTAAAAATCGCACAAGTTCGACAATTTTTTAGTGATCCAAAATTATACAGATTTCTTTGCACGTATATTTTTGAATCTTTTTAGCTTTTTACAGCACTATTTCATAGTGTAATTGTGACGAGTTTCAATTCAGGTGTACGGATCGATTTGGATCGGAGGATCGATATTTGCGATAATTATAGAATGATAAATAAATAAATTCCATAAAATTTTAATCTATTATCTTTATTTTGTACGTTATCTAAGTTTTAATTCGACCTTTCAAAATCGATCGATCGTTTACATCGATAGATTGATATTAACGTGAAATACAAAAATTTACAATATCTTATCAAACAAAAAGATAAAATGGAAATCTCATAGATCACATGGCCCCAGTAGAAGGCAGTGAAAAAGTAAGTGTGAAAAAAATAGTATATCGTTGTTTCCGACTAATTAATAAAATAAATGATAATAATAATATTTGGGATAATTAAATTTTTTTCTCTCATAACGAAAATTTACTTTCGCGAAAAATGATGTCCAATTTATAAAAAAGAAAAAAAAAACGTCGAATTAGTCGGTTCTCAAAAGTGCCATTACGAAGAAAATTGAGGGAAATGCGAGAAAAACAAGTTTCAAGAGTGGCGAAGGGTGAAGATCGAGAGGCGGTTCGAGGAGAATTTTCATGAAGACGAATCTTCATCCCTTCTTTATTTTATTCCCTCTGTTTGCGTATGATTTTTCAGAATTTGTGTAAATTCGTGAAAAGTTGGAAAAATATCATTATGAGGGAATTTCTCTCATTTATTCTCTCTTATATTTCCTCTTAACGCCCCCCCCCCCCCCCCCTAAATCACCATCTTTCTGGCCTACCCCTTAACAGTGCTCATCTCAAGTTCCTCATTATTTGAATGTAGAATGAAATTTGTTTTTTTTTTCCCCTACCGACGCTTGGCAACTTGGTCTTGGGTGGACCAAGTTTTCCGGGATTATAACGAACAGTGTATTATAGCCGGTGCACACGGGGGAGATAAGAGTACAACGAGTTTACGAGCGGCACAGTGGAAAGGGACGAGTGTCCTTTAATATAACCCCGACTCGCACAAAATTCACATTTTTATATATATGCATAAATATATATATACTGTTTATATAGTTAAAAGTATATAAAAGTGTTTATGTATAATTTTGCAGTGTCCGTGATGCTCCTTGTGCAAGTACTTACGGACCACAGAAAATAAGACTTTAACGAGTTTATGTTCTTTCGTTGTAAAGTGGCTGAACGAGGGAGAGAGAGAGAAAGTGTGAGGAAGGGATGAAAAAGCGAAAACGCGGAAGAATATACAAGGAGTTGAATTTCTCGTTGTCATTTTTGACAAAGTATTATTTTATGCATTTTTATTTGTATATTTTGTATTGCTCCAAAACGTTCTGGTACCATTTTTTCATTTAATTCAGATGATTAATGGTTTTTTTCTTAACTGACGATATTAAATCCGACGTTATGAATTTCGATGTACTCAGTCAACCTTAAGAAACGTCAGGGGTAACTTTCATTGTGATTTTAATAGAAAATTGGAGGAAAATCAATTCGGAATCAATCTCGAAAATCATCAGGTGCCATTTTTCATTCAGATTTGAAGGAATGTTCAGGATAAAATTCAAAATGAACCTCGTAGCTCTACAGGTACCATTTTCCATTGATAATTGAATGCAAGTTCATGAAAAAATCGAAAATGTGACTGGATAATGCTCCAGGTACAAATTTTCATTCGGAAAAAATTGAAAATCAACGTTAAAACCTTGGGGTACCACTTTTGACGAAAATCTCGGTGACAATTGGTACCCAAAAATTATTCACCCTGATATATTCTTCGGCAGACGTGGAAGAATTGATAAAGTATTCTTTTATGTATTTTTAAAAATAATTTGTATTGCTTCTAAACGTTTAGGTACCATTTTTTCATTAAATTCCGATGATTAATGGTTTTTTTTTAATTGACGATATTAAATCCGACATTATGACTGTCGATATACTCAGTCAACCTTAAAAAACTTCAGGCACCAATTTTCATTGTGACGTTAATAGAAAATTCAAGAAAAACAATTCGGAATCAATCTCGAAAATCTTCGGGTGCCATTTTTCATTGAGACTTGAAGGAATGTTCAATAGAAAATTAAAAATCAACCTCGTAATTCTACAGGTACCATTTCCCAATGATAATTCAATGAGAATTTCCGAAAAAATTCGAAATCAATCTCAAAAACATTGAGATATCATGTTCCATTGAAATATCAATGGAAATTCAAGAAAAAATCCAAAATGAACCGGATAATCCTTCAGGTACGAATTTCCATTGGGAAAAAATTGGAAATCAACGGTAAAAACTTTGGGGTACCAATTTTCACGAAAATCTTAATGAAAATTTTTACCCATCAATTATTCACACTGATATATTCCTCCGCAGACGCGGAGGAATATACAACTGGTTGAATTTCTCGTTGTCATTTTTGACAAAGTATTCTTTTATACATTTTTTTTGTATAATTTATATTGCTTCGAAAAGTTCAGGTATCATTTTTTCATTAAGGGGGGAAATAGGGTTCGACGGTTCAAAAAATCGATTTTTTTTTGTTTCATAAATTGTTAGTAAAACTATTGAAAAATATGTTCCCAAAATTTTAAAGGAAAATTCCGACTCCTTTTATTGTTATAAGCCATTAAGGGGGGAAATAGGGTTAGGACAGCGTTTTCTCAATGATTTTCATGACTTTTTTTATAGTATAAAAAATGAATATAATTTATTGAAACTTTGAGAATATTCTATACATATATTTAAGTATATACTATAAAATTTTTGAAGGATTTCCTTGGAAAACACCGAAAAAATTTATGACTTCTTTGACTTTGTTTTTCTTGGTACTATTTATTCAAACGCGTTTTTCGGAAAACGACTTTTTTTGAACTTGCGTACACGCTATTTTGAAAAGTTTTCAACCAATCGTTTTGAAAATTGGCAGTCACTTTCTTCATAGTATTGCGCTCTATATGAACCTAAAATCGGAATATTATCATTATTTAAAATAATTTTTTTTTTGCAAATAAAGTTGTAAAAATGGCAAAAAATCATGCTTTTTCGTTTTGACCCCTGTGAAAAATTTAATTTTCTATTTTTTTGATAGCATTTAGGTTCATATAGAAGAGAAACATATAATAAAGGTAAATTCCAACCGCGTTTGATATCAGATGAAAATTTCGGCTTCCAGAATGTACGCAAAATGCTGAGTCTGATTGTGACCTGCAATATGGGGTCGCTAATATCTTCGGTGTTTTTCAAGGAAATTCTTCACAAATTTTATAGTATATACTTAAATATATGTATAAGCCATGCCATTGAGATCATGCCATTGCCATTGTGCCATTTTTCATTGAGACTTGAAGGAATGTTCAATAGAATATTCAAAATCAACCTCGTAATTCTACAGGTACCATTTCCCATTGATAATTCAATGAAAATTTCCGAAAAAATTCAAAATCAATCTCAAAAACATTCAGATATCATGTTCCATTGAAATTGCAATGAAAATTCAAGAAAACATCCAAATTGAACCGGATAATCGTCCAAGTGCGAATTTCCATTGATTCGAAAATTGAAAATCAACGTTAAAAACCTTGGGGTACCATTGATAATTCAATGAAAATTTCCGAAAAAATTCGAAATCAATCTCAAAAACATTCGGATATCATGTTCCATTGAAATTACAATGAAAATTCAAGGAAACATCCAAATTGAACCGGATAATCGTCCAAGTACGAATTTCCATTGATTAAAAAATTGAAAATCAATGTCCACGAAAATCTCCGTGAAAATAGGTACCCAAAAATAATTCACACCGATTTCGAATTCAATGAGCAAATTTCAAAATAGCCATACAAAAATTCACGCAATGAAATAAATGTTACCGTAACATTTCACCGAATCAACGCCTACACATTGAATATCAAAATATTGCCATTGATTTTCGAAGTCAAACGTCGAAAGCCGGCTGCCAATTTACGGGGGGAAAAAAACGATCTGACATTTCTCGAAATATGGCGTCAATATCGTCGATGGTTTTCGAGTTACATGATTGCGATTGTACGTTCATATATCACTACAAAAAAATATAACGCAACGATACGAGAATCGAAAGAAAAAGAAAAAAAAATCAATACCTTACGACCGCGACCCCACGTATCCCGATATAACAACCCTTATAACTTTTCGCCCCGATCCTCCGTCGCCCTCCCCTTCCTCGCCAACATATCAACGACCGTTAGCCGTGCATAATACAGTATGCAAACTCGTTGAAACGCGAAGAGATCGAGAACTCAGGGGGGGATGAGGTTGAGAGGGTTCGTCCCGACGCGAGGGATTCTCCCGGACTAGCGTGTTTCTATGCGCGTTACGAGTCGTGGATATGGGAGAGTCAGTTGGAAAACTCACAGGAGCGAACTGAGGGACTACACCGTTCATTCGTAGCGCGAATCATTAGCGTGGAAGCCGCGATGAAAATTCATTATTCGAGCAGTATGTGGCACGGTCTATGTACCAAAGCTTTATATATATGGCCAGGGGGTGGTTTTCGTTCCGTTCAATGGGAGAGAGACAGAGTAGGGAGGGAGAGAGAGAGAGAGAGAGAGAGTGCGAGAGAGAAAGGGATGGCGGGAGGGTGTAAACCACCTGCCTTATGCACATCGTCCAAAGCAGAGTGTTAATGAGGATTGAAGAGTAGACTGTGTGCGTGAATCAGGGACTCGTAAAACGCTGTTGGGGATGGACTACAACGGATGGACTATAAATAATATTAACCCCTCTCCCATCGTACATATACCGGTAACCTCATACTCTACGTTTCACGTGATGATATTAACGCTTCTCGACACCAACGGCCATATTCCGCGTCATCGTGTGTCCTAATATTGCACATCATTGGCGTGTATGCCACCCACGAACGACGACAGGGCACTCTAAAAACGATCGAGTTGTTAGTTCACAATTTCCCGAACAGATTGAATAAAATTTTAATTGTAAATTTCATTGTACCGATACATTTTGTACGGGCGGAAACGAGATATAATGGAAAATATCCGAAATTATATTGTCGACAGTTCAATTAAAAGGCAACGTCGAACGTACATTTGTGGTATGCCGAAAAACCAGATTTACTAAAATGGCAGTAGAGTCCCTCGCGGCAATTGACACTCCATTTTATCCTCGGATCTTCAACGTAATCGTTCCAGCTTTAAAAACGCCGCTTGGCTCGTTGATTTACAATTTTTTCGGAATTTTTTACAAATTCTTCAAGTCGTATCATCGGTTTTTGGCTGATTTTCGCGCGCCTCGATGTTCAACGTGCTGTCACGCCTATGGAAATTACAATAGCCGGATTTATTGTACGCCATTCTCTAAGTCTACTCTTGGCATTTTCAAAACTCTACTTATCGGCCTAAATCCGTTAATCGGGAGCTGAGTTATGGCCATTTGAAATTTCAACCCTTTGATGTTACTGAGAAATTATGAAAAAATTGGGAATTGTTATTTTTCTTCTTTTAATATGTTTTCGGACCTTTTAGGATCGTAAATTTCCCGCTGATCACGAATTTCATAATCTTATCGTCGAAAACTCGAAAGATACACGAGAAAAAACAAATAAATGTAAATTTTTTGTCACATTTTGTTTATTTTTCGGTACACGTAACACGTTATGCATTTACGCATGCGGTAATATAGAACTTTGCATACCGGGGCAACAACAGAGTATGCAGTTCTATATTATCGTAGGTACGAAGCGGGCGATGAGACTTGCTGCAATAATGTAGTAAATGCGAACAGCGTGGGCAAGACACACAATTCTGGCGGTAACGCCACATAACCTATAATATATATATATATATATATATATATACCTATATGTAAACTATATAGTACGAAATATATAAGAACGCTGCTGGCATTACTCGTGGCCACGCTCCCGAGGACATAACATCTATTTCCGGTGTGGTCTGGAGAAGCTTTCCGTGGAAAATACCAGAATAGAGTAGACAGTGCCGTCTCTGGAGTTAGTGAAAGAGGGGGAAGGGCGTTCATGGCGAAAGAGACAGAGAGAGAGAGAGAGAGAGAGAGAGAGAGAGAGAGAGAGAGAGAGAGAGAGAAGGGCAAAATACATAGATATATAATCGGTGTAGAAACACGAGAGTTGGGGCCTCAGAGCGAAGCGAAAGATGTGGAGAGTTGCCGGAGTGTTGGAGGTTATGAACATATACAGCAAAGAACAGCGAGTGAAAGAAAATATCTCTAGAGGTCGCTACGCGTCAGATGGAACGCAGAAGCGCGGGAGAACAGATGAAGCAGCGCCATACGCGCCTCTGGCCGAGGTAATTTCGCGCCTTTTTTTTTCCCCCTCCCCATGACTACTGTCATATCTCTAGAGCCAACGTATATTCCAGTCGAAATTTTTCACTCGAGCGTTCGCGGACAAAGGTTCCAATGTTTCTAATCTTTTATCATCGTTTCTTTTTTTTTTGGTATGTGGTCTCTCCGGGATCCTTTGTTCATTTTATTATGGCGGACTGCCCGGGAAAGTCGCGTTTCGTATATCGGATATATGTATGTCTGTGTATGTATAATTTTATTTATCTCTCACCGCGTACAACAAGGTGGTCTCCTCTATTCAATTCTCTCTGTTCCCGGGCAGTCGGACGCTGTTATTTATTGGGTGGCGAAAGGGATTTTGGGTCTGTGGAAAAGAAGAGCGAATAAAGTGAAAAAGGGTGACTGAAGAAATTGTATTTTTGGTTGGAGAATTTGTACCGGAGGCTTGTAGAGCAAGAAACACGAAAGATCTGGGGAGGCATGCACCGATCCGTACTAACAAAGGCTCGACGGGACGTTTATAGGCTCTGCTGAGTGACCACTTTGGTTCTTAGCTTGTTTACGAATGATTCTACATTCGAATTGAACACTATATCTAGTAGATGAATGACAAAATCACTCCGCTCCGTCAGGGGAAGTTAGGAGGTCCAAGTTAACGACTTCTAGCTTCTTGTTCCAATTGCTAGACATTGTTCTGGTTGCGGACCTTATTGCAGAACGCTATTTGGTTCATGATTTCAATTATTGACGCGTGATTGGATTTTCAGAAAAAACTCCTAAACGCGACGGCCGAAGAGCGTCCCTTGAGCGTCCAAACCACAATAGCTGACTCGTGCCACATCTATATGAGCCGTTTGTGTGATGGTACGTTGCTGAACTCGAATTTTCTCCCCAACCTAACTACCACTATTTCACACACCCACCGCTCCCGTTCTCTTGTTCTCTTCAACGTGCTCGACTCTTCTACTCGTGCTTTCCGGGCCTTCCGCTTGTCGAGCCACAACATCTATTTCCGCCTCTCTATCTCTGTCTCTGGTTAACGTTCCCGGCCCACCCAGCCTCTTTGTACTACCCAACCACTACGAGAGCATGATCCGGGTGTGTAGGAAACCCGGTTCTGTTTTTTTTTTCATTTTGCCAACGGCAAACAGGACGCGTGGATAATATAGCGTGTACACAGTAGTGCACTCCTGGAAGCCACTTAATGACCCAGGTACGTCCGAGTAGGGGAAAAAAAAAATTCCTCTGATTGATGAACGGAAAAAAGGCTGGTAGGAGAATTGGACTGATGGAACTTCTTGCCTTTTGTAGCAAATGGCCGGCGGTCACGCGACTGTCTTTTCCTGAAGGGTAAAAAAGATGGGTAAATTCGGAAAGGGATGAAGACTCGGTGAAATCAGTAACTACTATTGGAAAGCATACGAATGGCGTTGTGGTTTTAGCATGTTATTCTTTTGCGTGTTGACAGTCTGCTAGTTTTACCAAGGATAATTGCATTATTATTGGTGATCCTGAAGAAGGTTGCAAAATTAAAGGGTCACACCACTCTGGCGGCAGAAAAAAAAGGCCTAACTTTGACGATTTATTTTGGAAGTATGAAAAAAGGAATGGGATTTCTTTTCAGAGGGTTTATTTAACACATATTGAAGTATGAAAAAAAAAATTTTCATTATCATTTTGATACAAAATGGCGGCGACAGAGCCCATCTTGAAAATCGTTTTTTTCAAACTGGGAGGACGTATTACTTGAACACCGTTGCATGGATCAATTTGCAATTTTGATAGTAGCTTCACAATTGCATTCTCTATCGAAGCACGTAGCCGTTTTTTTATTTAATCAAAACTTTTTATGAACAATTTACTGCTTTTTTGGCAAAAAATCGATTCGTTCATTCAGAACTGCGCCATTTCTACAAAATTCGGTTTAAAAAAAAACCCCTAGGTTGTCCCATAGTCAATAGTATATAGATTATAAAGTTTTTTGGTTTTTTGTTCCAGGTCTTATACTTTACGAGAAAACCGTCCTCCCGTGAAGGTCTGTTAAAATAACGACGATTTTCAAGATGGGCTCTGTCGCCGCCATTTTATATCAAAATGATAATAGAAATTTTTTTTTTCATACTTCAATATGTGTTAAATTAACCCTCTGAAAATAAATCGTATTCCTATTTTCATACTTCCAAAAATAAATCGTCAAAATTAGGCCTTTTTTTCTGTCGCCAGAGTGGTGTTACCCCCTAATTGTTGATATCTCGGTGGATCGGTAAACGTTACGATGCAGATAATAAAAAAATAGACAGTCTAACCTCAATAATGCTGATGCATATCATGAGATACGGAGGTCGTATTCGAAACTTTGGTTTCCCCGGTGGCAATGGATGTCTAGGTGTTGGCCTTGGTGTTAACATCAATTCGTCGTCTCTGATCTTTCTCAAGACGGGTTTAGTCTCGTTGTCAAGTGAATCCGGTGTTTCCGGATAATTTTCATCATCGAGACGCCGTTCGGTTGTCGTCGAGGTAGTTGAGATCGTCGACAGAGTCGGCGATGTGACGAGCAACGCTGCTTCGACGTCCATTGTCCTATCAAATCCCCTCCTGAAATAAGACAAATGAGAAGAATTCTTATTAAACAAAAAGTACTTACACATTTGTCTTTTTTTCTTACTAACGATAAGTTTAAATTCTGGATAAACAGGGTCAGCTTATTCAACGTTTGACCCTGTTGTTGAGAGCTTGTGCAGGCCTCTTCAGTCTCAATGAATCGCCTTGCACCGGAAAACCCCAGTGGACAATAATTCAGCCTCGTTGATTTCTATGGTGTGTTGAAAAAAATAAATAAAAATTTAGGACAATATGGCCGAACAATACTGGACTTGAAGCGAGCGGTCGAGGAGTTTGGGGCTATGAAACGCCGGCATTCGGGCTTTGAGCTTTAGGACACACCTCTTCTCCTCTCTGCCCTCTATGGCTCTGGGCTTTTGTTGGCTGTCCACAATCAGTTCTATTCTCTGTGCCACCTAAACAGGTCCTGGTGAACACAGGACCTCTCGCCTCCGTTGTTGAAAATTAAATTCTGTACTGAGCATAGACGATTTGTGGTACAGTCGAAATTAAGATTGATGTATATGACGTAAGTACACGGAGATGCGATGAAAAGAAATTTTGGATTTTTCCTTTTCTCGAAAATCAACCCTATTCCCTGAGGGTTGAATAAAGCATCCCAATTATCAGGCACGACGATTCGTAACCTCCTTAAGGGGGGGAATAGGGTTAGACGATTCAAAAAATCGGTTTTTTTTTTATTTCATAAATTGTTAGTAAAACTCTTGAAAAATATATTCCCAAAATTTTTAATGAAAATTCCGACTCGTTCTATTGTTATAAGTCATTAAGGGGGGAAATAGAGTTGGGACAACGTTTTCCCAATGATTTTCATGAATTTTTTTATAGTATAAAAAATGAATATAATTTATTGAAACTTTGAGAATATTTTATACATATATTTATGTATATATTATAAAATTTGTATACATATATTTAAGTATATACTATAAAATATTAGCGACCTCATATTGCTTGTTTTTCATGGTACTATTTTTTCAAACGCGTTTATCTGAAAACGACTTTTTTTGAACTTGCGTACACGCTAGTTTGAAAAGTTTTCAATCAATCGTTTTGAAAATTGGCAGTTACTTTCTTCGTAGTATTGCGCTCTATATGAACCTAAAATCAGAATATTATAATTATTTTTAATAATTTTTTTTTGCATATAAAGTTGTAAAAAATGGGAAAAAATCATGCTTTTTTGTTTTGACCGCAGTAAAAAATTCAATTTTCTATTTTTTTGATAGCATTTAGGTTCATATAGAAGAGAGACATATGATAAAAGTAAATTCCAACCTCGTTTGATTTCAGATGAAAATTGCGGTTTCCAGAATGTACGCAAAATGCTGAGTCTGATTGTGACCTGCAATATGGGGTCGCTAATATTTTATAGTATATATTTAAATATATGTATACAAATTTTATAGTATATACTTAAATATATGTATAAAATATTCTCAAAGTTTTAATAAATTATATTCATTTTTTATACTATAAAAAAATTCATGAAAATCATTGAGAAAACGCTGTCCTAACCTTATTTCCCCCCTTAACTTACGTAAAGATTCGAGAAAATACCACATATCTTTATCTGAATATCGAAGAGTCACTTCCCGGGTCTATAACCAGAAAGGGTGGTTTTGCTTTTTGACAGGGATGTTTTCTTAGTACAGTTAGCATCCTATTAAATTGTATGCGGTCGCCTTATGGCAAATAAGCATTTGAAACAACATGGGCTGGGTCAGTGGCAAGTAAGGGTGATTTTGTTGTTAATAAGTGTTCACAGACCGCTGCGCTTGCTGAAAATCGAGTAAATTTGAAAAAATTATTACAAAGATTATATGGTGAAAAAAAAAATTAATTATTCATTTCACATTTTTCATTAACTCTTCAACTATAAGAAAAAAAATAAAATTTTTTTTTTTAAATATATTTACATTATTTTTGTACGGATATGAATGGACTACTTATCAAAATCATGACGCCTCCTTGTCGACATCATAACTTTACCAAAAATGATTTAATCTGCAAAAATAAAAAAGAATCTTGTAAAATAACGTAGTAGCAATAGTCTGACGTAGGGGATTTCCGTTTTTTTTTAAATAAAGAAATTACAGTATTTCAAACTTTAGTATGTAATAAAAAAAAAAATTAGTGTTTAATAATTTATAAAAAAATGTCCAACGAAATTATTAAAAAAACCTCTCGTCAGACTATAGAGAAGATAATTATCAAGATTAAGAAACACAGTCAAAAAATATTAAAAATTGACTGAGTTATCGTGCCGAAACCGTCTAAAAACGTAGTTTCGAGAAAAACTCGTTTAAAGTTTCGGGTAGGTACAACATCCCAGCCCGATGTCCGGTCGCATTTATTGCTGTAACTTTGTAACGGAGTGGAATTTTCTTAAAAGTTTTTTTTTTATGTGTAGTATCTTTCCGCTCGGTTTCTGTGGCACTGATCTCGTGAAAAGGGACGGAAGTGTGTAACAGGAAGCCCGAGAAGCGCGCGCTATTCGATTTGACCAATGAGCGCGCGCGGTGGTAACGTTGGCCGTCAGATGGTACCAACCCATTTTCCGAGAAGTTGGTACTGTCAGCTAACAGCGTGTGCGTGTGTGACGAGAAAGAGAAAGGGAAATAGAGGAGAACGCATCAGCTGTGCGCCTAACATACAGTGTTGTGTATAAAGTGTGCTGTTATATAAACTAATTTATATGGGTAAACTATATTAATAAATGTATTTACTATTGATAATGTGTCTGAAAAAAGTGTAGATCATGGATAAAAAATGCAAGTGAGTAATAATGAATAATTATTCGAATAAATATTTGAATATTTAGCTTTTTTAAATTTTGAGGTTGATTTCTGTCGCTGCTCAATTGATATTTTTTATTTCGATAAAAAAAAACAAATTAATTAATTACACGGATAATTTCTTTGATATTAATAATTTCTTAAATATTTATAACTCTAATTTAATTCTAATGATTTCGTGAGTTGTAGAGATGGGTAAATCCAGAGCAGAATATATGCGAGATTACCGGCAGAAAAAACGTGAGGAAAAATGAAAAACTGGAAAGGTAGACCCAAAAGAAATTGCGCATAATTCAACTCAGCGTAGCAGGGATTTTTGGGCACGTGCAGCGAACTTAATTCTCTCACAGACATCAACGGCCGACCCGATTACTGCTTTACCACACTGGTTGTCAGTCATGCAACTTTACGATTGCCATCGTTGCCATTTTCTCCTCCTTCGTCTACATCAACAGCGACTGCATGTAGTACCTCGATGAAATGTCTCTGCTTTCCACCAAATTGAACAAAAATAACTGTCTCCAATAACAAATTGCATTACTCCTGGCATTAATAAAAGAAAATACAATTTTCATTAAAAAGAATTATTCTTCGTTACGAAAAATCATTTCAAATTATACCTGAATCATTTTTTTCGGGATATAATGTTAGTGTTGCTTATTACCAAGGTGAGATGTCAGATGTTACACATCATATGAGACTACTGTAAGGGTCGCTTCTTTTTTTTTTTTTTAATTCTTCAAAGTATAAAGACTAATATTCTGTAACAAAAATGAGATTTTAAAAAAATTTCAGGGTTACGTGAGTCTCTAAGGGGTCGTTTTATTTGCGCTGATAGCTTGCAAATTGTTTTTAAATGTCCCGCTAACATTCTGGCAGGGAATCGGATGACCAATGAACGAAACACGATGCAATCTGAATACATAGTTGTAATGTTCGAGCTTTGGAGGTTGCTGATTTTGAAACCAATGTCAATATTACGATATCAGAAATGTCCCTAATTTATTCTTGAAAAAGTAGACACGAATAATCGATACAGTAGGATCACTGTACCAGAATATAACTTGGCCAGGTCAACAGCAGTCATGGTGTTTCGTAAATTCTGTTTTACCTGCTCCCACTCGTAATTAACATAATGCCGGTCCGTGGGGGGCAGAAATCAAGACCGTTTCTGTATACGTACATGCCTGCGTATATATGAACGCATATATACAAAGTCAATCTGGCACTAGAGTGAGGGAAAGGGAGCTTCTCCGCGTGGTACTCGCGTGCTGTCTACCGGGGTCGCGAATCCTGGCGTTCCACGTAATTGGAGAGCCGAAGGGTCAGCTCTTGGCTGCACAGGTTTGTGCCCATTATCATCCCACCGTCAGTCCTGTCGAAGGGGGTTTTCGCCTCTGTCACGTTATTGCGCTAACGCTAACCGCGACGAACGTGTATGGCTTGGTTGCCTATTGGAATACCACTATTCCATCCGCTTTCCTCTCTCGGCGAGAGCTTCCAATTAATTGCTTAATTAAGACCGTTGCTAGTTCAACGTACTAGCTAAAATCAGCTTTCTGTTATTTGATATTGGTTTTTTTTTTTTCCCAAAATCTCTTGGATCGTCGACCCAATGAATCTTTTAAGGGCTGACGTACCCCTGCGCGCGCTGAAAATCGTGTAAATTAAAAAAATTATTGTAAACGTTATATGGTGAAAAAAAAATTTTCAATCGATTTCACATTTTTTATTAACTTTTCAACTATAAGAAAAAAAAAAAAAATTTCTTTTCTAATATTAACATTATTTTTTAACGGGTATAAATGGACTGCTGATGAAAACCATGGCGGCTCTTTGTCGACATCATAACTTTACCAAAAATTATCCAATCTGCAAAAATAAAAAACGAATCTAGTAAAATAATGTAGTGGTAATAGTCTGACGGAGGGATTTTTTTTTTTTTTTTTTAAAACCAAGAAATTACGGTATTTCAAACTTTAGTATACAGTTTTAAAACATAATGAGTGTTTAATAATTTATAAAAAATTGTTCAACCAAAAAATTAAAAAAACCGCTTTCAGACTGTAGAGAAAATAATTGTCAAGATATAAAAGATAAATTGTTAAAAAATATTAAAAATTGACTGAGTAAAAACATGTGTAAAAACATAGTTTCGAAAAAAACGCGTTTAAATAATGTTAAAATTTTTTAAAAATTTTAAAATTTTTTTCCTTATAGTTGAAAAGTTAATAAAAAATGTGAAATCAACGATTTAATTTTTTTTTCACCATATAACCTTTATAATCATTTTTCAAATCAACTCGGTTTTCAGCGCGCGCAGGGGTACGTAAGTCGTTAAGGGGGGAAATAGGGTTAGACGGTTCAAAAAATCGATTTTTTTTTTTTTCATAAATTGTTAGTAAAACTTACTAACAATTTTAAACTTACTAACTAATAACCAAGATGTCTAGGTGTCGAAGATTATTGGAGAGGTCGAGATCATATCGTTGCTCAAGCGCCATCAGCGCCAAGTAGATACGGTCCGTGTTTAGTCAGACAACGAGAAAAATCCCACAATTCCTTCATTCCTTCCTTCCACACTCTCTCTCTCGCTCTCTCTTTTGCTCTCTCTCTCTCTCTTTCTCTCTGTCCGTCTTTCTCGTAGCTGCGAATAGACGAACGAAAGGAAAAATAGAATTCAGAATGCCCCAATGCTTAAATTTCAGGGTTTTGGTGGTTGTAAACAAAACGTAAGGTAGAATGGTAAGTAGAAAGGGCAGACTGAGTTGTCGATTGTGCAAACGACCTAAGAAAATATTGAATCTGGGGCTCTCGATTATTTTCACAGTCGCATATAGGTCGGAACGGGGTGCAAAATGGAACACCGGGGTAAAATGAAACAATCGTTACTAATTCTAATGATAAAAAATTGAAGAATTCGACCCTTCAGCTATTCATTCAATCGCACCACAGTCTTATTACGGCAAGTATTCCTGCTGGTTAAAATAATAAATAGAAAACAAAATAAAATCTACACCCGTACATTTAAGCCCTGTATCGTTTTTAGATGTAAACTGAAAAAGAAAGAGAGCAATAAATAACGAAGAACGAAGGGAGAGATTGAGCAAGTTGATGAGTTACGAATTAATATAAAAAGGCAAGAAATTGACTGATCTATTTTGCCCCAGTCTTCCCTATATATATTTTAGGTGCGATAGTCCAGCGGTGAAAGATCGTATATACATATATATATATATATATATATATAGCGAAGACCGGGGCAAAGTGGATCAGTCTTGTCTTTTTATATTTATGTATAATCAACGGTCTTTTACTACTGGGCTATTGCACCTAGAATTTTACCCTTAAGGCGGGAAATAGGGTTAGGACACCGTTTTCTCAATGATTTTCATGAATTTTTTTATAGTATCAAAAATGAATATAATTTATTGAAACTTTGAGAATATTTTATACATATATTTAAGTATATACTATAAAATTTTTGAAGAATTTTCTTGAAAAACACCGCAGATATTGGCGACCCCATATTGCGAGTCACAATCAGACTCAGCATTTTGCGTACATTCTGGAAGCCACAATTTTCATCTGAAATCAAACGAGGTTGGAATTTACTTTTATTATATGTCTCTCTTCTATATGAACCTAAACGTTATCAAAAAAATTGAAAATTGAATTTTTTACAGGGGTCAAAACAAAAAAGCATGATTTTTTGCCATTTTTTACAACTTTATTTGCAAAAAAAAAATTATTTTAAATAATGACAATATTCCGATTTTAGGTTCATATAGAGCGCAATACTATGAAGGAAGTAACTGCCAATTTTCAAAACGATTGGTTGAAAACTTTTCAAACTAGCGTGTACGCGAGTTAAAAAAAAGTCGTTTTCAGAAAAACGCTTTTGAAAAAATAGCAAAATGCTGAGTCTGATTGTGACCTGCAATATGGGGTCACTAATATCTGCGGTGTTTTCCAAGAAAATTCTTCAAAAATTTTATGGTATAAATTAATTCAATGAATTATATTTATTTTTTATACTATAAAAAAATTCATGAAAATCATTGAGAAAACGCTGTCTTAACCCTATTTCCCGCCTTAATGGCTTATAACAATAGAACCAGTCGGAATTTTCATTTAAAATTTTGGGAACATATTTTTCAATAGTTTTACTAACAATTTATGAAATTAAAAAAAACCGATTTTTTGAACCTTCTAACCCTACTTCCCCCCTTAAAGAGTACGAGCAGTGTGCATTCGTGTACGTTATCTCGACAGAATGAGAAGCGATCCTCTCTCATTGAGTCCCGGAAATTCGAAGGAAATCCACAGCACCGGTAAAGACCCCTAGAGGTTGATGGCGAAAGGGAAGGGTGGGCACTGCTGACTGCTTTGCGCTCAAGTGGTTTTTTTGCAGAGTCGAGGGAAAAATCGTCGTTGGGACGAGCGGGTATGAGAGTTTACCGATCAACAGGGAAATACGGTAGAACGGGGCGGTAATGCAGCTGGTTCAAAGATTCTATAGAATTGCCTCGTGGCTATATCGGTTTCATGTAAATTGGTATTACAAGGGTTGTATAGAACTATATCTATCCATTATTCGATCTATATTTTTTTTTCTTTTTCGTTGGAACATACATTTTTTTCACGTTCTACGAATGAAAAACTTTTTGGGAAAAAAGCACATTGGCAGTTTTATCAATCATTTACACTATCTTCAGGGAGAAAAATTGTTCAAATAATCTTACGAGTCTTTTATCGAGTAATGTAATTTTTAATTATCATTTTATTTGTTTTACGCTGCTTTCAAAATGAATTTTCCTTCCTTTTTATCCACTGCACTGATTCGTTTTGTGCATTTTTTTTCTTCAAATAATCTAATCTTTATCAACCTATTTCTGACAATCATTTTTCAACTCTAATAAACGATGAAAGGAAATACGACAATTCGTCTGCAATCCACCGATTTGTGAGGGGAGCAATTTTCAAAAATCGATCAGTCGGTAATACTGCCAACAGTTTTTCAATCGATAATTGTCACCGGGATTTTTTTACAGTAAAAAATGGAACACCAATTCGCATAGTTTCTACCACATCAACATGTGGAAAGCATATTAATTGTCCTCTATTCGGTCTAATGGTGTAACGCTTACATAGAAAAAAATTAATAATTATAAATTTACATATGCACACTTGTCGTTTGGTCTTTTTCCATCAGCTTCGATACGGTGACAATAGGTCGAATTCTTACGTAACATTTTATGCATTTCCACCAACGCATAAATAAATATACGACGTGATAAAAAATGACCTCGGTTTGACTTTTCGCAAAATCGTGAAATACCGGTACCGTGAGTGTCAGGTGAGGAGCGGTGTATAACATACTTAATTTTTTTAAATTATTTTCGCAGTATTTTCAAGACACAGCAGATATTAATTATGTACGGAATAGTAAATGTTTATGAGACATTATATAAAATATAAAAATACATATATAGATCACCCAATATAAATTGCGTGATTTATTTATGTGTTTTGCAAAACTGTCCATGAAATCGTTGGAGAATCTTTCAGCAAAATGTTTTGAGGCATTTTAGTACGATCGTTGAGGGTGAATTTTGTTACTGTTTGGGGGGAAATAGGGTTAGACGGTTCAAAAAATCGATTTTTTGTTGTTGTTTGGGGGGAAATAGGGTTAGACGGTTCAAAAAATCGATTTTTTTTTTATTCCATAAATTGTTGGTAAAACTATTGAAAAATATGTTCCCAAAATTTTAAATAAAAATTCCGACTCGTTCTATTGTTATGAGCCATTAAAGTAAGTAGCTCTCTTTCAGGCCCCGAGCGCGCCACGTGTTTCAAACGCGTTTTTCTAAAAACAACTTTTTTTGAACTCGCGTACACGCTAGTTTGAAAAGTTTTCAACCAATCGTTTTTAAAATTGGCAGTTACTTTCTTCATAGTATTGCGCTCTATATGAACCTAAAATCGGAATATTGTCATTATTTAAAATAATTTTTTTTTTGCAAATAAAGTTGTAAAAAATGGCAAAAAATCAGGCTTTTTTGTTTTGATCCCTGTAAAAGATTCAATTTTCTATTTTTTTGATAGCATTTAGGTTCGTATAGAAGAGAGACATATAATAAGAGTAAATTCCAACCTCGTTTGATTTCAGATGAAAATTGCGGCTTCCAGAATGTACGCAAAATGCTGAGTCTGATTGTGACCTGCAATATGGGGTCGCTAATATTTTCGATGTTTTTCAAGAAAATTGTTCAAAAATTTTATAATACATACTTAAATATATGTATAAAATATTCTCAAAGTTTCAATAAATTATATTCATTTTTTATACTATAAAAAAAATTCATGAAAATTATTGAGAAAACGCTGTCCTAACCCTATTCGCCCCCTTCAGGAGTTATACGCAGTCAGTAGACCGAAAAAAGGCGATTTTTCAAGAATTTTTCCTGGAAAGACATTTTAATTTATTAATGTAAAAATTTATATACGTATTGTGGTAACTTTTAACTTTATTGTCATATTTTTTATTTGTAAAAATAATTATTTTCAAAGCTGCTATAGTCGATCTCCGGGAGTTCCTCCAAAAAAAGGTGTCTGGCGGTGAGCACGATATCTACGGTTTGGATTATCCAAAATAAAAAACCAAAAAGATTCTATTAGTGGATAGATAAATCTAGGTATTGATCGAAGGAATAGTCGAAATTTTTATTTTTGACAAAATAGCGACTCCAAAAAGAAAAAATTCCAATTTTCGACCAAAATTTTTTCGTTGAATTGTTTAAAAAAAATAGAAATAATTATCCGAAAACTTATTCCTTCGATAAATACCTGAAGAATATGTCTAAAAAGGTTGTGTAAAAATTGCAGATCGATCGGTTGAGCTGTTTCTGAGAAATCGTGCTCACCGACTTTGAAAACACCGTTTTGAGAAAAACGCGTTCAAAGTTTAGGCCGCCTATTTTGTAACGTTACGAGCGTCCTTACAAATATGCATGTATCTCCAAGAATATTTGCCGGATCGATTTGAAATTTTCAGAGAATGTACTCAAATATATGTACATTCCGAAAATGCAATTAAAAAAAATCGTTTTTTTGAAATTTCCAACTGCGTATGACCCCTTAACAAATGAGACACCAATTTTTATCGCTTTCACCGTATTATCAAGTGGAAAGCATATCAATTATCCTCTATTCGGTCTGACGACGTAACCCTACATAGAAAAAAAATTAATAATTATAAATTTACTTATGCACACTTGTCATTTCGTTTTGTCCGCCAGCTTAGATACGGTGGCAATAGCGACCTCGAATTCTTACGTAACATTTTATGGATTTTTGCAAACGCATAAATGAATATACGACGTACTTAAAAAACAGCTCCGTTCTCCGTCCGTCGGTCTTATCATAAGACCGTGAAATCTCTGTACCGTGTGTGTCGGAACACAAATGGTGTCTAACATAAATAATTTAAAAAAATTCTTTTTCCAGTATTTTGAAGAAACAGGAGATATTAATTATGTTCGATATAATGAATTTTTATTTGACATTATAAAAAATATATAAACATGCATATAGTTCGCCGAATTTATTGCAAAACTGCCATGGAATCGTTTGAGAATTATTTAGCAAAATGTTTTGAGGCATTTTAGTCCGATCGTTGGGGGTGGATGTTTTTACTTAGCAAATGAGAAACCAATTTGAATCGCTTCTACTGTATTAACAAGTGAAAGGCATATTAAGGGTTTAAGCCACTCTAGAGGCCGAAAAAATAGATATTTTTGGGGATTTTTTGTCAGAAAAACTACAAAATAAATCGAGATTACAAAATAGAGTGTTTATAACACATATCAGTGACTGTATAGAATACATTTTTTAAAGCGATCAATTTCAAAATGGCGGCTGTGTAGCGTTTTTGCGATGACGTCTCCGTTTTTGTTGGCCGGAAACATAACTCGGACAATTTTCAACCGATTCACTTGAAATTTTGAGTGAATCTTTAAAAATACATTGTCTATGGAAGCGCGTAGGATTTTTTTCGATATATTGATTTTTGGCCAAATGGCACACTTCTAAACTGAAAAGTGAAAAATTTGCTCAAAAAATCGTCAGAAAATTGTTAATAACAGATGAACTATGCAATACAAAAAAAATCCTACGCACTTCCATAGACAATGTATTTTTAAAGATATATTCAAAATTTTAAGTGAATCGGTTGAAAAGTGTCTGAGTTGTGTTTCCGGCCAACAAAAACGGAGACGTCATCGCAAAAACGTTGCACAGCCGCCATTTTGAAATTAATCGCTTAAAAAAAATTATTCTATACAGTCACTGATATGCATGATAAACGCCCTATTTCATAATCTGTATTTATTTTGTAGTTTTTCGAAAAAAAAAAAAAAATCCCCAAACAAGTTTATTTTTTCGGCCTCTCGAGTGGCCTAACCCGTTAACTATCTTCTATTCGGTCTAATGGTGTAACGCTACATAGAAAAAAAAATTGCTAATTATAAATTTACATATGCACACTTGTCATTTGGTTCTTTTCCAACAGCTTAGATACGTTGACAATAGCAAGATCGAATTCTTACGTAACATTTTATGCATTTCAACTAACGCATAAATAAATATACGACGTGCTAAAAAATTATCTCTGTTTGTCTTTTTGTAAAATCGTGAAATACCGGTACCGTGAGTGTCAGGAGACAAATGGTGTATAACATACATAATATAAAACAATTCTTTTTGCAATATTTTCAAGAAGGAAAAGATATTAATTATGTTCGATATAATGAATGTTCAGATCACCAAATTTATTGCAAAACTGTTCATGGAATCCGGTGAAACTTCCAGCAAAATGTTTCGAGGCATTTTAGTCCAATCATTGGGGGTGGGTTTTTGCCGTCTCAAACTCTACGCCACTTCTGTGAAATTTTTTCTTGATCATTCCTTTTGAAAAATTATTATCTCGATTGTTTCTACGCTAAAAATTTTTTTTGCCAAATGGTAATAAATTTATGCTGATTGAACTGAGGGGGAAAAAATGTTTAATGGTGTTCGGCGTAATCTTGAGCTATATGGTGTAGCGGAAAATACATCGATATGTTTATGGATGACGTAAGAAAAGCCCATTCGACGTAGGACTCTCCACCAAGCTATACCGGTCCTCGATATGGATCTTTCTTGCAGCAGAAATTCACGATGGAGGATCAACACGACGATATAACTATATATTTGCGTTACTCCCGCGGCAAGGAAGGTTTGATTTATCCCGAAAATTTGAATAACATGAGATCCATACAGATAGGGTGCAATGCACCCAAAGTGTGGGTGTGGTAACACATGTGTGTGTGTGTGTGTGTGTGCGAGAGAGTCTGTTGTAGCGCATCTCGGCTATTCGATAATGGTCGATATTGTCTATAATATGGGGCGTTTCAGGCAAAATCGACGGGTCCTCAAACTTTACGATGCTTTTTTACTTTGACAGCCCAAAAAATAGTTTAAATTTAATATTAAATTTTTTTAAATATGTTCATCAGATAGTACACTTCGAGACGATTATTTTAACTTAGTAAATTCTTTCGATACGATTTATAATTTGCGAGGTGTGAATTATTTAAATTTAAGGGTTTTAACAAATTTTGAAAAAATTCTAACGCCCAAACGCGTCACGTAAAAAAATTGAAAAAATTCGTTAAGCTCCGTGAACTTGGGTGAAATGTAAAAAAAAATGAGGAACCAATCAAATATAACGGGGCTTGGTGGCCGTTCGATTTAAGATTGAACTTCCCATGTAATGTCGATACATGTTTGTAGATACACGTCTATATGGCCTTAGGCGGTAAAATCCTGTTAGTACTGTAACGGTTTATAAAGTCTACCGTGGCAAACACATGCAGATACAAAACCTCGACGAGCACACACACACACACGCCCGCACAGTAGAGAGAACAACGCGCGAGTATATAAACTCTCGTGGCATTTTATACGAGCGTCTGGAGGATAGATAACGCGAATTATAATTCTGGGCTTGGGCTCATTTGCTCCTTGCTCAATGGCTCATTCCGCTATAATTTTAATTTATCGCGTTCCAGCATTGAATTAACAAATTATTCGTAATGTTCTTTTTAAACATTTTTTTGAGTTAAATAAATTTGAAAAATAATTTCTTTATTGTTTCAAGCATTGTACAATTATTATTCATTTTTATATAATTGTGTGAAGGATTATCGAATGATTTGAGAGTTTTGTGATGAAAAATAGTAATTATGCAAACGAAAAACGACAATTTTTATATTTTAAGGGCTCGGGGGGGGGGGGGGGGGGGGGTGAAGGTCATGAAAATATTTTGTTGCTGATAGAAATAATAGCAGAGAGTTATCAATTTTTGGTTAGGCATGAAGAGAACATTCAAATAAAATTCCTTACAGACTTGGGGAATTAAAAACGTTAAGGGAATTATAACCAGTCAGGGATTTCAAAAAAAAAATTGTTTTTTAATTCCTTTTTCGTAATGTACATATGTTTAAGTATATACACTGGAAAATTCCATGACAATGCGACAAATATTCTTGAAGTTACGCGCATATTTGTAAAAACGTTTCGGATCGTCTCGAAATGATTCCGAAAGTTTGAATGCGTTTTTCTCAAGAATGTGTTTTTAAAGTCGGTTAAGGGGGGAAATAGGGTTAGACGGTTCAAGAAATCGATTTTTTTTTATTTCATAAATTGCTAGTAAAAATTCCGACTCGTTCGATTGTTATAAGCCATTAAAGTGAGTAGCTCTCCTTCAGGCCCCGAGCGCGCCACGCGTATAACCGAGCGGTCACTCATTTTTTCAAACGCGTTTTTCTGAAAACGACTTTTTTTTAACTTGCGTACACGCCAGTTTGAAAAGTTTTCAACCAATCCTTTTGAAAATTCGCAGTTACTTTATTCATAGTATTGCGCTCTATATGAACCTAAAATTGGAATATTATCATTATTTGAAATAATTTTTTTTTGCAAATAAACTTGTAAAAATGGCAAAAAATCATGCTTTTTTGTTTTGACCTCTGTAAAAAATTCAATTTTCTATTTTTTTGATAGAATTTAGGTTCATATAGAAGAGAGACATATAATAAAAGTAAATTCCAACCTCGTTTGATTTCAGATGAAAATTGCGGTTTCCAGAATGTACGCAAAATGCTGAGTCTGATTGTGACCTGCAATATGGGATCGCTAATATCGTCGGTGTTTTTCAAGGAAATTCTTCAAAAATTTTATAGTATATACTTAAATATATGTATAAAATATCCTCAAAGTTTCAATAAATTATATTAATTTTTTATACTATAAAAAAATTCATGAAAATCATTGAGAAGACGCTGTCCTAACAATATTTCCTCCCTTAACTGATCAGTCTTCAATTTTTACACAAGCTTTAGAGGTATATTTTTTAGTGATTAATCGGAGGTTTTTTTCTAGCCGATAAATCCATTCCATTTTATAAACAATTGAGGGTCAAAATTGTTATCGAGAATCGAATTTTTTTTTTTGAGGAGCCGGCATTTTGTGAAAAATTAATATTTCGCTTGTTCCTTCGATTAAATACTAGATAATACCTTATATTAACGAAATATTTTTTGTTTTTTCATTCTAAATGATTCCAATCCAGAGATATCGTGCTCACCGAAAGACACCCTATTTTTAGCGGAGCTCACGGAGATCGGCTATAGCAGTTTTAAAAGTCAGTATTTTTACAAATAAAAAATATGAAAATAAAGTTAAAAGTTACGACAATATGAATATAAATTTTTACGTTAGTAGGTTAAAATGTCTTTCCAGGAAAAATTTTTGAAAAATCGCTTCTTTTCGGTCTCCTGACTGCGTATAATTCCTTGAGGGGTCACCGAATTTTTATCATTCATTATTCTCGTTGTATCGAATACAAGTATTTTTTTTCAAAAACTTTAATAAATTTTAGGTAAAAACTGTAATGTAACATCAGCATCTGTGTCGACTAGATTTCGAGCTAAGAATTTTCAAATACTTAAGTTATGAAATTTCAAAAATTCAAAACTCGAAATCTGTCAGTCGCAAGTACCATTATCATTGCCATCTTTCTGCATAAAATAAGCTAAAGTTTAATGACAAAAAAAAGGTAAACTTGCAAAAAATAATATCGCACAAAAATAGTTGAAATTTTTGAAAAAAATGCTTTATTAGTAACGTGATACTTTGAAGTACAAGCATATTTTTCACGCGTTCACTCTTCCCTGCTATCTCAACCGGAAGTCCGCTCGCTCTTTAGATTTTATAGCAAAATAAAAACAAACACAAAAAATTCCATCAAAGCTCGATGATGTAAAAATAGAAAAATTAAGATAAAATATTTTCACGACACGCTCGCGTGTTAGCCGTGGTCTTTATAGGGGGTAAGTCATTTGCAGTTTTTAAGAGCAAGCGCCAAGGGACGTTGAAATTGAGATGATGGTGTGGCGAGGAGGGGGGCAGAATTCCGCATTCTAAACCATCTAGCACACAGAGCAGCATTAAAATTACGAGGGACATTAATAATTTTAAGGTTCATCCTCTTTACACCACCGCTCTTCCGAATTTTCCCCTGGGTACGTACAAAAAAACCTATGGGAAATTCCGTCTGAAATTGCTTAATCTCTGGTCGTTAAATCTCGTTTCTAATTTTTTATTGGCTTCCTTGTGACAAAGCGATTGTCCAATATTTTTTTCAGAATTTTATCTCAAATAATTTTCGAATTGTCATTTTTTATTCGTAATTTTGAAAAACAAAAACGACTTCTTTAGTTTTTAATATTTAATTTAGTCAGAATAGTAAAAAAAAACGTGGAAAAATAATATTTCGAGAAATATGTGTGTGTGAGTGTGTGTGACAAAAAAAATTACATAGGGTTGAAAATATTAATCCTCTTGTAACTGCTGTTTGGTATGAGTTAGAGGGTTGAAATTTTGTCAAATCAATCGTAAAAGCATTGTCCGATTTTTACAAAGAATTTTGAAATTTTCGAATATATTTCGTTTTTCTTCTTTCAGTCCTGCAATTTTTTGCGCGCATCGGAATAAAATTTTTTGCATACATTGAGCAATCATCGATTGATGGTTCACCATGAAATTGGGAAAAATCGAACGAGGATTTTTTCGTTTTTATGAAATTTGAGAACAAAACATATTTTATTTCCAGCGAAATTCCAAACGCACTGTTCGCTCGAAAGAAATGATTATCATTCAAAAAAAACATGAATATAAAAAAACAATGAGAAGCCGCAAAGTAATTAATAAAATTTAATTATTCTTGCAATCAATAAATTCTCTTTATCAATGAGTTCAACCTACCTGATCTCGATAACTCTGAATGAAAATTATCATATTTTGTATTTGTAAAAAAAAAAACTTCAACAAAATTTCATCCCTTGCGGATTACATTTTTTTTTTTCCCCAAATCGAAAAATGTTCCTCCAGAGTCGTCGACTCGTCTCGCATTATTTCTACTACCCGAATCCTCGAGAACCCCATCTGACTGTGAGTTGTTTCCACCCTATGTACAAGTACATTTTTTTTTTCTCTTTACGTACCAAGCTTTTGTATTCCTGCTCTTCATTTATCATCCCTTATGATTCTCGAGTACTCTCGTCGAATGAATAATAATAATAATGATAATAATAACAACATTAACAACAATATTAATGACAATAGCAACAACAATAATAATAATAATGACAATAATCACAATAACGACAATAATAACTATGATGACAATAACAACGACAACAACAACAACAATAATAATAATAATAATAATAATAATAATAATAATAATAATAATAATAATAATAATAATAATAGGGATTATTGAGAAATAGTGGCTGAAAATTTGTGAGAGAGCGAAGTTGAGAAAGCATAAAAATCGAAATCTTCCCCACCTACCCTCTCTATAAATGTCAGCTTTGCAGAAACAGAGAGGGTAAGGTTTACGTGAATGCGAGAATTGAGTCTGTTGAGGCGTGTCAATATTACTGTCGTATATACATACCAGACGTCTGGATGCATATATTCATGAACATACGTATATATCCGTGTTCATAGAGATAAAAGATGGAAAAATGAAAAATCATAAAAGAGAGAATAAAGTGTAGCGAGCTTTTTAGATTGAGCGATATTGATGCGAGCTCGAAATTGAGAAGGAACCAAATATTTTCGTATTAATGATCTTTCTTTTTTTTCTTTTTAATCGAAACAATAATGTATGTATGCTGAAACTTTGGACGGAAATTTATTTTTGAATGTGCGAAAAATTATATTTACATTGTAATTTGATGAGAAAATTAATAATTCGAAATTAAGGGAGGAAATAGGGTTAGACGGTTCAAAAAATCGATTTTTTTTTCATTTCATAAATTGTTAGTAAAACTATTGAAAAATGGGTTCCCAAAATTTTTAATGAAAATTCCGACTCGTTCTATTGTTATAAGCCATTAAGGGAAGAAATAGGGTTAGGACAGCGTTTGCTCAATGATTTTCATGAATTTTTTTATAGTATAAAAAATGAATATAATTTATTGAAACTTTGAGAATATTTTATACATATATTTAAGTATATACTATAAAATTTTTGAAGAATTTCCTTGAAAAACACCGACGATATTAGCGCCCCCATATTGCAGGTCACAATCAGACTCAGCATTTTGCTATTTTTTCAAACGCGTTTTTCTGAACACGACTTTTTTTGAACTTGCGTACACGCTAGTTTGCAAAGTTTTCAACCAATCGTTTTGAAAATTGGCAGTTACTTTCTTCATGGTATTGCGCTCTATATGAACCTAAAATCGGAATATTATCATTATTTAAAATAATTTTTTTTTTTCAAATACAGTTGTAAAAAATGGCAAAAAATCATGCTTCTTTGTTTTGACCCCTGTAAAAAATTCAATTTTCTATTTTTTTGATAGTATTTAGGTTTATATAGAAGAGAGACATATAATAAAAGTAAATTCCAACCTCGTTTGATTTCAGATGAAAATTACGGCTTCCAGAATGTACGCAAAATGCTGAGTCTGATTGTGACCTGCAATATGGGGTCGCTAATATCGTCGGTGTTTTTCAAGGAAATTCTTCAAAAATTTTATAGTATATACTTAAATATATGTATAAAATATTCTCAAAGTTTTAATAAATTATATTCATTTTTTATACTATAAAAAAATTAATGAAAATCATTGGGAAAACGCTGTCCTAACTCTATTTCCCCCATTAACGGGACTTTTTTTTTAAATTTTCTGCTTTGTGAAAAAGTTTTTTTTTTTAGTTCATCAGGGATTGTAAACGAGAAATTGCAAGGCACTTGAAAACTTTCGAATCCGTGATCGTCTTTTTTGTGGACAAAAAAATTGATACATTTTTTAATAATTTGTAAAAATCATTTAAAATAAAAAACTTCATTGCAACCCTCAAGAGTCGTTCTTTTAGTTTATCAGGGGTTGTACACTCTCGAATGCGTGATGTTTTTAAGAAAAAAATAATTCGTGAAAGTGACGAAAAACCGTAAATTTTATTGCAACCCTTAAATCATTTTTAATTCATCAGGGTGCAAATTGAAACTTGCAACTTTGCTTCAATCTCGCTTTCGAACATTCACGAATCTTGGCTCTCGTCATTTTAGTTTAATTTCATTTTTAAATTGTTTCAAAACTTTTCCTGCTCACTTTTGACACAGCAGCCTCTGCTGAATGATAACGGTAATAAAAAGGGCGACAGTGAAAAAAAAAAATTCTGTATTACGAATCTCGTTATACGAGTAATCATTTTTTTTTTCCAATTCTATATGTGAATACATCAGCGAGGGAGATGGAGTCTTTTCATAAAGGCCGCGGGAAAGAGACCACCGGGGGAGTTCGATGAAAAGATAAAACGTAAAGAAAGGGATCGTGAAAGAAAAAAACAAATATACAAATATATATATACATACACTTTATTCATCTTTTCCTCCTTTATTTTTTTCTCTCGTATTTCTTTATTTTTTGCATATTCATTCGCTCGTAGCCCTCTCGGCGATACCCCGGGCTTTCCTCGCGCTCGTCTCGCCATAATTATGCGTAAAAGCGTCTCTTTGATACGCGGTTGAGCTATAAAAATAATTACGAAAATTCTCGTATTCATGGTGAAGGAAAAAAATAAAAATAAAAACCGAAGAAAATGTCTCTTCTCAATTTTCTTAACTTACTTGTACAATTTTCCTTCCTCCCCAAGCCCTTTTACGCCATTTTTGTATAGGGGATGTTTTTTTTTTCTACCGTTACGAGTGCTTGGAATTCATCAGAACCAGAGAATATTTGTATTTATAGATTGTAGAGAGAATACCGGTATCAGTAACAATCGTATCGATTGGAAAACCACCCCCAGGGGATTTTAACTAATGTATTGAGACGTTTGGTGTCAAATAAATTGCAGTTGGTCTCGAAATTTTTTCATTCAGTTTCTCACCTTTAGCACCTTGTAAACAATATAATTTATGATTATTCGTATTATTTATGAATGTTAAATAACAATTTAATTTCAATATAAATATTTTAGTATGGAAAATGATTGAAAGATTTTTTTAATAAATTATCGTTGTGTTAGAAAAATGTTTTCAATTATTTTTCACCGGGTCAATATACCCTCGAGTTTGTTTACATTCGTGAAATAATTAAAAAATAATAATATAACGGAATTATCAAATTCTTTTGGCTCCTTTACTAAAATTCGATTTTTGAATGATTTGTATTTTAGAAAAATAGTTGAAAAAAAAAATTAATTTAACATTTAAGTAATTTAATATTTTTATTGTTAACGATCGAAGGATATTTTTAGAAAATTTGAAAATATTTTATAATTGTTGCGTTGTCGTACAGTGTACTAGAAAAAACAGGGAAAAAAAAATTAAAGCTTACGAACACGAACCTGTTGATTTTGCCTGAGATGGCTCATATATGTACAGTTTTGTTTTTTTCTTCATCGATATTTCTGTCCATCGATGGATTTGAAATGGAGAGTCCGGGGGTAACGTGAATTCGTTCAGTATTGAATAATCGAAACTGTCGGGATACTTTTTCTTCCGCAATACTCGTTAGGGAAATAATTTTTTTTTGCGTGCAACACAGAGGTTCGGCTCTATTAAGGGTGGAAATAGGGTTAGACGGTTCAAAACATCGATTTTTTTTTATTTCATAAATTGTTAGTAAAACTATTGAAAAATATGTTCCCAAAATTTTAAATGAAAATTCCGACTCGTTCTATTGTTATAAGCCATCGATAAGAATTTTAAGAGAAAGTTGTGAATTTTTATTTCGTCATAAAATGAACAAGAAATTAAGATAATGTATGAACCAATAAAAAAACGAAATATTAAGGTGCCATTTTTGGTATACAAAATTCTGGCATGTTCAGTTTGTTTTGTTAAAAAGCGAAAAATTCAGTAGTTATTTTATTGTTGAGCGAGGGCTGTTACACTTCTTTCGCTCTATTGGATAATAGTATTTTTATTTGGGACAACTTCCGAATTTCGAAAATTCGTCAAGTGTGCCGGGCGGTAAACAAATAAATCGTGCTTTTTCTGGTAAGGTCGTCATACCATGTGAAGGCTCTTTTTTTACACTTTTTTTGGGATTTCTTTTAGCGAAGTAAATAAAGATACAACTGCGAAATTTGTACCAGATATTTATTCATATTTTGACCACACTTTACAATTTTTTCAGTTCACAATAGTCGCTTATTGCTGAGGTACACGACACTTAGCCACTCATTTTCCAAAAACGGTTACCACGATTGCGGGCGTTCTGCTTATCTGAAACAAAAAAATCATACGGTATTTTAATATGTGAACTTTTAACTAGTCTTGGAACTAGGATCATCAAAAAATATTGAAAAGTTAATTTTTGGCAACTTGTCGAACTCTTATCATCAATTTTGGTTTTTTCTTCGCGACTTCTTCAGCATGATAAAAAAAAAGCTTTGCGATATTTTTTGATAATCCTAGTTCCAAGACTAGTTAAAACTTCACAGATTAAAATGCCGTTTGATTTTTTCGTTTCCGATGAGCAGAACGCCCGATATCGTGGTAACCGAGAAAAACGTTTTTTGAAAATGAGTGACTAAATTGCCGTGTACTTCAGCAATGAGCGACGATTTCGGACTGAAAAAATTGTAAAGTGTGCTCAAAATGTTAATCAATATGTGGTAAAAATTTCGCAGTTGTATCTTCATTTAGTTCACCAAAAAAAATTCCTAAAAAACCGTAACAGAAGAGACTTCATACGGGACAACGGTCTCAAGGGTTGAGAGGCGTTTGATAGAAATATTTGGCTATCGATAATAATGTTAAGAGAGAATTGTGAATTTTTATTTCATCATAAAATTAACAATAAATTGAGATAATGTAGGGACCAATAAAATAATTTAATATTACGGTGACATTTTTGGTATGCAAATTTCTGGCATGTTCATTTTGTTTTGTTAAAAAGCGAAAACTGCAATAGTTATTTTATTGTTGAGCAAGGGTTATTAAATTTTTTTCGCTCTATTGGATAACAGTTTTTTTTTTCCGAAAACTACCGAATTTCGAAAATTCGTCGGGTGTGCCGGAGTGCTGTACATAAGTTATATATATATATTTACGTACTTTAATATAATCCGTGCATAGGAAGCCTTCAAAAGCTTATTCACTCATCTTCGTCGTCGTCGTTGTCGTTATCTCTGTCGAGCCAGACTCGGGAATTAATCACGTTCATTCCCATCTAATTCACGAAATTTGAGATTTCTCGTATAGAAAACAGAGAATAGGAAATAACTCCGCTTCACTATTCAAATCTTCATTCTCTCTTCCGTCATCTTGTCACTATAACTTTGTTCAATGGGTGGAGTGTCTCGAAATGTCATTCACGTCCAAGACGTAAATGCATTATCGAGCCGCTCACCATTACCGAAATGTCGTTGCACAAATGCTCAAATTCACGTATATAGCATAATATATGATTTAAGGGGGTAAATAGGATTAGGCGGTTCAAAAAATCGAATTTTTTTTAATTTCATAAATTGATAGTAAAACTATTGAAAAATATGTTTCCAAAATTTTAAATGAAAATTCCGACTCGTTCTAGTGTTATAAGCCATTAAAGGGGAAATAGAGTTAGGACAGCGTTTTCTCAATGATTTTCATGAATTTTTTTATAGTATAAAAAATGAATATAATTTATTGAAACTTTGAGAATATTTTATACATATATTGAAGTATATACTATAAAATTTGTGAAGAATTTCCTTGAAAAACACCGAAGAAAATTTATGACTGCCTTGACTTTGTTTTTCTTGGTACTATTTTTTCAAACGCGTTTTTCTGAAAACGACTTTTTTTTAACTTGCGTACACGCTAGTTTGAAAAGTTTTCAACCAATCGTTTTGAAAATTGGCAGTTACTTTCTTCATAGTATTGCGCTCTATATGAACCTAAAATCGGAATATTATCATTATTTAAAATAATTTTTTTTTGCAAATAAAGTTGTAAAAAATGGCAAAAAATCATGCTTTTTTGTTTGGACCCCTGTGAAAAAATCAATTTTCTATTTTTTTGATAGCATTTAGGTTCATATAGAAGAGAGACATATAATAAAAGTAAATTCCAACCTCGTTTGATTTCAGATGAAAATTGCGGCTTCCAGAATGTACGCAAAATGCTGAGTCTGATTGTGACCTGCAATATGGGGTCGCTAATATCTCCGGTGTTTTTCAAGGAAATTCTTAAAAAATGTTATAGTATATACTTAAATATATGTATAAAATATTCTCAAAGTTTCAATAAATTATATTCATTTTTTATACTATAAAAAAATTCATGAAAATCATTGAGAAAATGCTGTCCTAACCCTATTTCCCCCCTTAAGGACTGACGTACCCCATGCGCGCGCTGAAAACTGAGTAAATGTTGAAAAATTATTATAACGGTTATGTGGTGGAAAAAAAAATTTAATTGTTGATTTCACATTTTTTGTTAACTTTTCAACATTAAGAAAAAACATTTTTTATTTTTTTTTAAATATTAACATTATTTGAACGCGTTTTTCTCGAAACTATGTTTTTAGACAGTGTCAGCACGATAAATTAGTGAATTATTTATATTTTTTACCCATCTTTTTTTTTATATCTTGATAATTATGTTCTCTATAGTCTGACGAGAGGTTTTTTTAATTTTTTGGTTGGACAATTATTATTAAACACTAACTTTTTTTAAATTTAAATTGCATACAAAAGTTTGAAATACTGGAATTTCTTTATGTTAAAAAAAAAATTTCCCTCCGTCAGACTATTACTACTACATTATTTTACAAGATTCTTTTCTATTTTTGAAGATTGGATAATTTTTGGTGAAGTTATGATGTCGACAAGGAGGCGTCATGGTTGTCATCAGTCGTCCATTTATACCCGTAAAAAATAATGTTAATATTGGGAAAGAAAATTTTTTAAATTTTCTTTCTTATAGTTGAAAGGTTACTCAAAAATGTGAAATCAACAATTTAATTTTTTTTTCACTATATAACCTTTTTAATAATTTTTCAAATTTACTCGGTATTCAGCGCGCGTGAGGATATATGAGCCCTCAATAAAATTTAACATTTTTAGCCATTTAAACAATTGTTTATAGAGAAAATGGAAATAAAAAGATTTTTTTACATTTTTAATTCGTGCTTGAAGTTGTTTTTTTTCAATTTCATTTAATTTATAAGATAAGTGATTTACTTATTAATCATTGTGATTTTGTAAACTTTGAAGATGTTTGAAAGATTGAGCAAACAATATTTTAATTCTCAATTTTCCGGCAATTATTTTAATTACCATATTAATTTATTAAAAAATGTATAAATTAAATATTATTTTAGTTAATAAAATGAATTAAATGAATAAAAATATTTTTTAATAAACAAAATTCAACAATTATTTAATCTTTTTACTAATTTTTAATCAACTATTTTTTCCTTTTTTCTTTTTTTTATTCACCTTTTCACTGATAACACCGTTAAATTCGCTTGTCGTTTGCAAAAAAAAATTTGTAGACTTACGAATCGGAAAGGCAACACGCGTTGAAAGATCGCGGATATTCGTCTTGACTCTAAACTCGCGTAACTTGGCCGTTGAAATCCGCGCGATTGCTGGTAACATAAAATCTCATTGCTGTATTAAAAACGGATTGAGATTTGACGCGGAGAATATATCTCGAGGACAAGTGCGAGAACCGAACGCGAACAAGTACCGCGTTGCGTTATTCGATCGTGTGCACAACGGTGACCATGCCTTTGAACGGTATATGTACATTATATGGGCTGTTTCACGAGGAAATATACGCGTTTTAACTTTTCGTTTGTTAAAACTTTTATTTTTCCTTCTAACACGCTCCGGGATACAACGAAAATTGATTCTGCATGAATTTGGGATTCTATTTCAAATTCCGTTCAGTCGCTTTTAACGATAATCACTGAGTATCATTGACAGTCATTGAAAATCATTATAGTTCATTAAAAATCATCAAAAAATGAATAAAAATCATTAAAATTTTATAAAAAAACGTTGAAAATTATAAAAAATGATGATATATTATTAACTATCATTAACAGTGATAAAACATCATTGAGGGGGGGAATAGGGCTAGACGGTTCAAAACATCGATTTTTTTTTATTTCATAAATTGTTAGTAAAACTATTGAAAAATATGTTCCCAAAATTTTAAATGAAAATTCCGACTCGTTCTATTGTTATAAGCCATTAAGGGGGGTAATAGGGTTAGGACAGCGTTTTCTCAATGATTTTCATGAATTTTTTTATAGTGTAAAAAATGAATATAATTTATTGAACCTTTGAGAATATTTTATACATATATTTAAGTATATACTATAACATTTTTATACATATATTTAAGTATATACTATAAAATATTATCGACCCCAAATTGCTTGTTTTGGTTGGTACTATTTTTTCAAACGCGTTTTTCTGAAAACGACTTTTTTTTAACTTGCGTACACGCTATTTTGAAAAGTTTTCAACCAATCGTTTTGAAAATTGGCAGTTACTTTCTTCATAGTATTGCGCTCTATATGAACCTAAAATCGGAATATTATCATTATTTAAAATAATTTTTTTTTTGCAAATAAAGTTGTAAAAATGGCAAATAATCATGCTCTTTTGTTTTGACCTCAGTAGAAATTCAATTTTCTATTTTTTTGATAGCATTCAAGTTCATATAGAAGAGAGACAGATAATAAAAGTAAATTCCAACCTCGTTTGATTTCAGATGAAAATTGTGGCTTCCAGAATATACGCAAAATGCTAAGTCTGATTGTGACCTGCAATATGGGGTCGCTAATATTTTATAGTATATACTTAAATATATATATATAAATTTTATAGTATATACTTAAATATATGTATAAAATATTCTGAAAGTTTTAATAAATTATATTCATTTTTATACTATAAAAAAATTCATGAAAATCATTAAGAAAACGCTGTTCTGACCCTATTTCTCCCCTTAACACATATTTAAACGAAATTCCTGATAGCCGTTTCGCACTTATACGTAAAGGAGTAAAAATGGCAAATAATCATGCTCTTTTGTTTTGACCTCCGTAGAAATTCAATTTTCTATTTTTTTGATAGCATTTAGGTTCATATAGAAGAGAGACATACAATAAAAGTAAATTCCAACGTCGTTTGATTTCAGATGAAAATTGCAGCTTCCAGAATGTACGCAAAATGCTGAGTCTGATTGTGACCTGCAAAATAGGGTCGCTAATATCTTATAGTATATACTTAAATATATGCATAACAATTTTATAGTATATACTTAAATATATGTATAAAATATTCTTAAAGTTTCAATAAATTATATTCATTTTTTATACCATAAAAAAATTCATGAAAATCATTGAGAAAACGCTGTCCTAACCCTATTTCCTTCCTTAAGGGGTTTAGGCATGGTAGCGGGTATAAAATCATGTGCACATTCAACAATTTTTTGTTGTATGAAAAATTGATTAATTTATAAAACTAATTACACATCTATTTAGTATAAATATCAATCTAATAAAATATATTTTTCTCGTTATACAAAATGGCCGACTACTACTATTTGCTTTTGGTATCTTTTTTTTGAGGCACACCGCGGTGTGACATTTGGCATCCGCAATTTTTGACCTAGAACAAAAACCAAAAATTCTCGATAAGGGATTAGGCCACTCTAGAGGCCGAAAAAAATAGGCTTTCTTGGATATTTTTTTTCAGAAAAACTACAAAATAAATCGATATTACAAAATAGGTTGTTTATCATACATATCAGTGACTGTATAGAATAATTCTTTTGAAGCGATTAATTTCAAAATGGCGGCTGTGGAGCGTTTTTGACACTCAGACAATTTTCAACCGATTCACTTGAAATCTTGAATATTTCTTTAAAAATACATTGTCTATCTAGACATTCGTTTACAAAAAACTCGAAAAAACTATGTCGTCGAACTCTATAACTGAATTGTTGAACAAACCAACTTTGCGAAAACTCGACAAATTCCTCCGAAAACACCAATAATGATGTACAAAAATTGGAGACAAGTACATTTACAAAAATTAATTAATTGTACCTATCTTTCCTAAAAAGTTGTGAAATAAATTAATAATATCCAAAGCACGTGTTACCAAGTACATACAGTTTGCTAATTAAACGTCGTGATTTTTAATTATACATACACTGATTATTTATATAGGTTTGCAGTGGAAGTTCATAACCATCAAAACATATTCGATGTATAAAATATAATCAAAATCAAAGCAATAAAAAATGGAAACAAATTTTTGTTACCGTAAACAGTATAGGAAATTTATTCGTGATACATTTGAGGCTAGTCTGCGTACATACACCTTTACGTATAAGTGCGAAACGGCTATCAGGAATTGAGTTTAAATATGTGTTAAGGGGAGAAATAGGGTTAGGACAGCGTTTTCTCAATGATTTTCATGAATTTTTTTATAGTATAAAAAATGAATATAATTTATTAAAACTTTCAGAATATTTTATACATATATTTAAGTATATACTATAAAATTTTTATACATATATTTAAGTATATACTATAAAATATTAGCGACCCCATATTGCAGGTCACAATCAGACTCAGCATTTTGCGTACATTCTGGAAGCCACAATTTTCATCTGAAATCAAACGAGGTTGGAATTTACTTTTATTATCTGTCTCTCTTCTATATGAACTTAAATGCTATCAAAAAAATAGAAAATTGAATTTTTTACAGGAGTCAAAACAAAAAAGCATGATTTTTTGCCATTTTTTACAACTTTATTTGCAAAATAAAAATTATTTTAAATAATGATAATATTCCTAGATTGTTTTATTCTGAGTAAATCGAAACCAAGAACAATATGATAGCGTAACATGCAGCTAAGTTATAGAATTTTGAAAAAAAAAAAAAAATGCGATTTACGTGTATTTTAGATGGAAAATCTTTTCACGCTAAGGGAAAGTACTTAGAATTAATATTAAGGGCTATAACTTTCAGGGAATTTGTTTTTCGACATATCCAACAAAATTTCAGGTGGGGACTGAGAACAAAAAATAGTCGAAAAAAAAATCGCCCTAATATCATACACACGTGAATATATAATTTGCTGCGTGATGTTAGTTTTCGTGTCAAGTTTTCAATAGCATTTAGCTTTAAATGGTACCAAAACGTCGGAAAAATAGGTATAGAAAGGTAGAGGAAGCTCCATAAATGGGCAACAAAGATCAGAGAACAATATGCAAGTTTCAATTATCACCTTTTTGAAGTGAAACTTCATTTCGCAAGGTATACACTTATTTGCGTCACGGAATTCGCGACACGAAAATGTAACGATAGAAGTGGGGGAATATATTCCTCCCCTATACCCCTTCTTCTCGCACTTTATACTATACTGTACTATATATTCCCACTACCCTCTGCTGGAGTGCGGAGAGTAAGGCCAGCGCGTTACGCTGCTCGCACATGAAGCGACGTGGCAGTGTTGGCACACGGACGAGCCGGTCGGTTACCACGCATCATTGTGATTGGCTGGCACTACGCGTTGGCGCACGACCGAACCAGCTTTCGTGTGTGACCGCGCAATGTTAACCTTGTGTTATGTGCGAGACCTTCCTCGCCTTCGAGTCGCAGCTGCACAAAGTGTATCATGATATAGTGTTTGTTCCCCTCACTCTTCCCATTAAAGAAAGACTACGACAAGATGCCAATGATTTCGAGTGGTGTTTTTAATGTGAATTTCGCGGCACCAGAAGCACAACCCTTGCTACAACTTTCAGAAGCTCAATTAGGTTTGAGAATTAACAATGACCCACTATATCCACAATAAAATATGGAACAACAATAGATGCTGTATTTTCACGATATTTAGACAAATTACAATCTACAGTTTACGTGTCACACTTCAGTTATCACAAAGCAATAATGTCATTCCTTGAATTAGAACCCATGGAAATTACGGATTAAAAGTACTATTTCATACTCATTTTAGTATTTATTTAATATTATCCTCTCTCAACCTCATCAGCAGCTAAAAAAAAACGACCCTTACAGTAGTCGCATATGATGTGTAACATCTGACATCTCACCTTGGTAATAAGCAACATTAACATAATATCCCGAAAAAAATGATTCAGGTATTATTTGAAATGATTTTTCGTAACGAAGAATAATTCGTTTTAATGAAAATTGTATTTTATTTTATTAACGCTAGGAGTAATGCAATTTGTTATTGGAGACAGTTATTTTTGTTCGATTTGGGGGAGAGCAGAGACATTTCATCAAAGTATTACATGCAGTCGCTGTTGATATAGACGAAATAGGAGAAAATGGCAACGATGGCAATCGTAAAGTTGCAAGACTGACAACCAGATTTGGTAAAGCGGTAGTTGGGTCGGCCGTTGATGCCTGTGAGAGAATTAAGGGAGAACACCACTGTGACCCCCTGTTTTTTTTCACATTTTTCAAGAATTTTTTTTTGTCGGAAAAAAAAGAGATATTCGAAAAATTTTTTTGGGATTTGTTCCTTGTTTATTAATGTATCAAAAAACATTTTTTTCACATTTTTCACGCCGCATGGTGGCGCTGGGAAAGCCCTCGCGTCAGGTGCTGTCATTTCCGCGGCACGCAGCAGAACTCTCTTCAACGTCGATCTGAAAAAAAATACCGAGTGTTTTCGTTAATAATATGATATTTTAAAGAGAAGTACATAGGGATTTGGAAAAATATTGTTTTAAAAAAAATAGACACGCCTTTGAAATTACAGTTAATTTCAAAGGCGTGCCTATTTTTTTTTAAACAATATTTTTCCAAATCCCTGTGTACTTCTCTTCAAAATATCATATTATTAACGAAAACACTCGGTATTTTTTTCAGATCGACGTTGAAGAGAGTTCTGCTGCGTGCCGCAGAAATGACAGCACCTGACGCGAGAGCTTCCCCAGCGCCACCATGCGGCGTGAAAAATGTGAAAAAAATGTTTTTTGATACATTAATAAAAAAGGAAGAAAACCCAACAAAATTTTTCGAATATCTCTTTTTTTTCCCACAAAAAAAAATTCTTGAAAAATGTGAAAAAAAACAGGGGGTCACAGTGGTGTTCTCCCTTAAGTTCGCTGCACGGGCTCGAAAATCCCTGCTACGCTGAGTCGAATTATGCGCATTTTTTTGGGTCTACCTTTCCAGTTTTTCATTTTTCCTCACGTTTTTTCTGCCGGTAATCTCGCATATATTCTGCTCTGGATTTACCCATCTCTGCAACTCACGAAATCATTAGAATTAAATTAGAATTATAAATATTTGAGAAATTATTAATATCAAAGAAATTATCCGTGTAATTAATTAATTGGTTTTTTTTAATCAAAATTAAAAATGTCAATTGAGCAGCGACAGAAATTAGCCTCAAAAGTTAAAAAAGCCATTTGTTTTTTTTTTAATAAAAATTAAAAATATCAATTGAGCAGCGACAGAAATCAACCTCAAAATTTAAAAAAGCTAAATATTCAAATATTTCTTCGAATAATTATTCATTATTATTCACTTGCATTTTTTATCCATGATCTACACTTTTTTCAGACACATCATCAATAGTAAATACATTTATTAATATAGTTTACACATATAAATTAGTTTATATAATAGCACACTTTATACACAACGCTGTATGTAAGCGCACAGCTGATGCGTTCTCCTCTATTTCCCTTTCTCTTTCTCGTCACACACGCACACGCTGTCGGCTGACAGTACCAACCTCTCGGAAAATGGGTTGGTACCATCTGACGGCCAACGCTACCACCGCGCGCACTCATTGGTCAAATCAAATAGCGCGCGCTTCTTGGGCTTCCTGTTACACACTTCCGTCTCTTTTCATGAAATCAGTGCCACAGAAACCGAGCGGCAAGATATTACACATAAAAAATTTCACTTCTAACGTGCGTGGCGGCCGCGCACCTCTCATCATTTTTTTTTTTTGCTTCAGTCTGGAACGGGTATAAAACAAATTGTAAGGGGATTCCAATTAAGCACTGGAAGTACGTTAAAATGTATTCGTAGCATTTTCATTCGAGCAAAATAAGTTCGTACACGAGTTCGAAAGTCCTTGAGCATTAGTGCGACGTGACTCAATATGACATGGGCAAACAAACCGAAACGATGACAAATATCAAATGCGAAAAAAACATATTACGGTTTTACAAAAGCGACAACTGTCCAAACAGCATTATACGGCTTTATGATATAGCGTCGTAAATTGAACGGTCTTGCGTCATATAAGAAAGATGGGTCTATGGAATATTTCGATTTTCACGATTTTTTTATTATTCAATCTGGCACGTGTACCGAGAACGATATTTCGATATATCAACTATTTAGAATTTTCAATAATTTTATATTGGCAAATGAAAAGAGTTGTACACCATTGACAAATTGTTAATTGTTAGGGGTTAAACGGCATCGTATTTTAATATCAATATGATGTCGTAGAATTTTTTCGATATATTGCATAGTTCATTTGTTATTAAAAGTTTTTTGACGATTTTTTAAGCAAATTTTTCACTTTTCACTTTAGAAGTGCGCCATTTGGCCAAAAATCAATATATCGAAAAAAATCCTACGTGCTTTCATAGGCAATGTATTTTTAAAGATTCACTCAAAATTTCAAGTGAATCGGTTGAAAGTTGTCCGAGTTATGTTTCCGGCCAACAAAAACGGAGACGTCATCGCAAAAACGCTGCACAGCCGCCATTTTGAAATTAATCGCTTCAAAAAAATTATTGTATATAGTCACTGATATGTATGACAAGCAACCTATTTTGTAATCTCGATTTATTTTGTAGTTCTTCTGAAAAAAAATCCCCAAAAAAGCCTATTTTTCGGCCTGTAGAGTGGCCTAACCCGTTAATTTACACAATAATTTTTCGACAGTATCCGGTTTCACTATATTTTTGTGCTCGTATTTTTTTCGAATAGAACATATTTTAGATTAGTCAGGAGGAATTGTAGTACGCGTGAATTTTCATTTTAAGGTTATAACCTGAACCTAACAGTAGAGCAACGGTGGTGCTGAAATAGTGTTAACTTAGCAATATTTAGATATTAAGATATTTTCTTTATGTGTCAGCAAAAATTGCCAATGAATAAAATCGTGAAAAGTATCCTCAGGAATGGTTATTTATATGTAAGTAAACTGTGTTTACTGTAAAAAATATTGTTTGTTACATAGGGAAAGATAATGAGCAGCGACTAACAGTTTCCATTAGGAAACTATTCTACGAACACGACATCATTTGAGAAGCTTATTTTTTATATTTTCAACAGAACCACTTTTAAATGAGGCCTTTTTTTATTATTTATTATTATTATTCTTTTTATAAAGCCATAAAACATTTCCCGTGTACATAGACCTTACGAAAAAAAATAAAATCGTTTCAACCTTGGAACCGTTGAAATTTATGTGATAAAGCGAAAACTTCTCCCTCTCAGCACAACAAAGGTGGGCGCGAAAACATTTCACCTTGACATTGAACCAATCGTCTGCCTGACCGCCCCAGGTTTTCACGTTTCTTTGTCGATTCATCGTATATAAGAAGCCCCCGAAAAACGTTTAGTCAGCCATTTTTTTCTGGAAGTTTCAACAAGTCACCTTGTATTTACGGAGAGAAGTACTTCTCACCGTTTCAACGACACAGATATCCCGTAGTAAGTGTTTCAATTTTTATTTTTCAATTTAATGCTTTCCCCATGTCGACATTTTTATAAAAGAATAGAATGCTGTAACAGGATACTTGTAACGCCTTATCCCTGCTTAAGGGGCGAGATGCAGTCAGGGGCGCGAAAAAAGGAGTTTTTTCAATAATTTTTTTTTTATAATAATTCAGTTCATTTCATAAAACTGATTACACAGAGTTTTAATACCATGTTTCAACTTGACTTTGGTAAAATTACAAAAAAAAAAATTAATTATTTATAAAAATATTGCTATTTTTGTGGACCCCCTTTTCCAAGTAGCGCTTCGCGGTGACCATCATAAAATTTCACTGGATCATCTGATATCAAAAAACCAAATAAAAATCATTAGTTTAATAATAAATCTAGTCCTTAACCGTAGTTTTTTTTTTTTTTTTTCGAAAATCAACAAAATGGCGGCTTTTGATAGAAAACTCTCGAATTTTGACCAAAAAATCACTCGTTTATTGTTAAAAAAAAATAGTAATTTTCAAGAAAAATTAAAAACATACGATCAGGGACTAGTTTTTAATGGTATTAATGAGCAGTAAAAACTTCATCAAAATCCATCGAGTGCTTGTTGAGTTATAGTGATCACCGACTTGAAAAACATAGTTTCGAGAAAAACGCATTTAAAGTTTTTCTATGCATATTTTCGTAATATTTTGAGCTCGATGGATGAAGCTAAACTTTTTTAATGTATTTTGATCCACTGAATTCGAATATCACAATTGTTTGCCGAAAAGTCGAGCATTCAATTGTTTATAGCCAATTGTTTAAACAATTTTTAAAAAAATTATAGTTTTTTCGGGGTGAATTAATTTTTTTTTAATATTCTGAACAATTTCAAAATGAAAGTATTCTCTACAAAATCTTGCTAAAGCTCATAGTTTTTGAGTTATAAATTTTTCCAAACTAGTTGATTGTAGCTTTCGTTACTGTTTTGATTGAAACCCTGCCATGGGGACCCGAGGCCCCTCCACTAATTGTGGGATATCTCGGAAACTATTAATCGGACAAACTTGAATTTTTCAGAGAATATTTTCGAAACATAATACTTCAAGAAAATGCAAGAAAAAAAATCGATTTTTTGAAAATTCTAATTGCATCTCATCCCTTAAAGAGTTATACGCAGTCAGGAGACCGAAAAAAGACGATTTTTCAAGAATTTTTCCTAGGGAGACATTTTTATTTATTAACGTAAAAATTTATATACGTATTGCGGTAACTTTTAACTTTATTGTCATATTTTTTATTTGTAAAAATAATGATTTTTAAAGCTGCTATAGCCGATCTCCGGGGGCTCCTCTAAAAAAAGGTGTCTGGCGTTAAGCACAATATCTCCGATTTGGATTATCCAAAATGAAAAAACCAAAAAGATTCTATTAGTGGATAGATAAATCTAGGTATTGATCGAAGGAATAGTTGAAATTTGGATTTTTGACAAAATGGCGGCTCCAAAAAGAAAAAATTTCACTTATCGACCAAAATTTTTTCGTTGAATTGTTTAAAAAAAATAGAAATAATTATCGGAAATCTTATTCCTTCGATAAAAACCTGAAGTATATATCTGAGAAGGTTGTGTTAAAATTGCAGACAGATCGGTTGAGCCGTTTTTGAGAAATCATGCTCACCGACATTGAAAACACAAGTTATGCATAAGATATCTCAGGTGGTATGCTCTATTGTATACTTCGGTTATCTGCGCTCGAACACCTTTCTCGAGTTTTGGAAATTCCGGGCTTGTTGTATTGTGTATGCACACGTTTTAAATGGAAGAATAAAGCAGTGAAATAATGAGAACATTTTTCGAGTATGGCACGATAAACATAAACCTATTTTAATAGATACTTGCGGCATGTGTCATTCGATGACCTGCTGTGTTCGAACCCAACTTTGAATATTTTGTGGCTGTTTCACACAAATGTCCATTTAAATAAATACAATAATTAATTGAACCTAAAATAATATCCAAGAAAATTGCCAAAATAATCTCTCATATTTCATATAATTTGATATTGATTTCTTTGTATTATTTATTAAGAAATTTGGTAATCCATATAAACAATATAAATCAAATGAACAAATTCTTATCAATCTTATAATCCCCCCTCCCCCGGAGGAGGGAGATCGCAGAGATGGAGATCCGTAGCACAATACAACTTATTTGTTTAAATAATTATTTTTATTATTTACTTTAACCGCGCTAACGAAGAGCGAGAAATGAATGATCCTGTTAGATGGTGAGAACAGCTGATACGATCTGTATACACTACGGTATGTCCAAGGCGTTACCAAGTAGCGGCGAGGGCCACTTGATTCATATGCGTATTGTGTATATAAAGCCATATGTAGAATAAGTTATGTGCAATCACAGCAACCGTCTGCTCTTCGGCTTCGATGCTTCGTCGTGCGAGGCATCGAAGTAAATAAAAAAATGTAAATAAAACTCGAGGTCGCACTGTTTTCAAGGTATTTAACCTGCTGGAAATTTCTACGTACCAACAGTCTTAACGAAGAGTTTCTGCACGATAATCCACGGTTTCGTACTAACGCACAAAATGAGAGGTAAATTCTTTCTCGTTCGTGGATGAACTTTAAAAAAAAAAAAAAAAAAACGAGAATTAATAAAATAAATTGGTTTTCTCGTATATTTTCAGGATTCTTCGATTTCAATGTCCTTCTGGGATTCGTGTTGCTTCTGTGTTTCATTGCAACTGTGAGCTCCGAGCCTTCGGACGTGAGTCGAAAAAATTTTGCGCTATTTTCAATAAAACAATAAACTGCTTTTTAACGAACAAATTATATCCAGATAAAATAAAGCCGCGTTCGAATGAAAATACCGAGAAATCACATTTGAGTTACATTTTTTTTTTGTCCCAAAACTCAACTTTCGTGATTTATGAAAAATGGGAGTTTTGGAAATGTTGAATTTTGAAAAAGTGTCTAAATCCAAAACTATACCACTTTATTTTTTATGTAAAATTAGCTGCGGGTTTCTCGGGATAAAAAAAAATTGTTGCTAAAAAGAAGAAGAATGTTATACATATAATTTTGAAGTTTCATGTTTCAACCAAAAATTAATAAAAATATCTTAAAGAAAAATCGTTTTTTTTTTTTTTTTTCAAATAACAATTATATTTTTACGGTAATCTATAATAAATTTTACGAAAATTAAAAACGATCTCGAACTGAGAACCGGCGAAATAATATGGTAAAAGTAAATTTTTCAAATTTCCAAAATGCATATATATATATGCTATTACTGTGAGAATTTCCTTTCGTTACACAAATCTGTCGAAAAATTGTCTTCAGTGAAGAGAATTTTTTTATATATAAAAAAAATAAATAAACAAAAAGAATAACTTTTCTTAAATTTAAAAATATAAATTACAACATGATAAAATCTTTTTGGAATATTCCTCGGTTTTACAATGAAAATAACGAGGTGCAATGTTTTATGAAGAAAAGGAAAAGAGTCAGCGTGGAATTTCGATTGTGACGAAAAGAGGACATTTTGTTTCACCATTTTTTAAATACATTATGTCCTTATTCCAAAAAATTATTGTCACAGATTTACAAGCCACTGGCGGATAATGGAGTAATTCGTGAAAAGCGAGAATACGGAATGATATCAGGCGAGCGACCATACAAGGGGCAAAGGTCTCACACCTATGGCAAAAAAAAATATAATCCAAACGTGGGACTAAGCTTGGCTGAGCAAAAACGAAGATATGGACGCATAATAATGAATGGTTAGACCCATCGATAAAATGGCTCTCGTTCGAATGTCTACGAAAAATGCGGACCATCGCTTTTGTGGCAAATTATTTGAGTAGTCGTTGCATTATAAAAAAAAAAGAAGAAATATAAGCGAACGTAACTAAGAGGTTAAAAACATAACAAACATTAAAAAAAGAAAGGAATAAGGGAATAAAGAAAGAAGCGAACATTTATTAAAAAACTGTACCTCGAAGTGAAACCACGTATTCGCCGTTTTGTAATAAAATAATATTCGCAATAAATCATAAAGTATTGACTTATGTTACTTACGTGAGACATCTTGACAACCGTGTCGTTGAAGATTGCGACACAATGTTCAAGGATCTACGAATCGCTAGAAGTTTCCGTTTGCTATTTTTGACTTTTCATATTTTTTTCAATTGAATTAATTTTTTTTCTGCTGAAGGGTAAACGTTTGGGATTTGTGGTTAAGTGTTTGCGAGTGGAATGAAAAAATTATAAACAGTACACGTATACGTATGTAAGCAACAATATAAAATTATACATGTCACGAATTTTTTTCAACGATGATGCAATAAAAAATTTGAAGGAATTAAATGTCGTGTCACCGTCATTTTATTTATCCACTTGTGTGCATTTGGAAAGTTCCTGCGTCAAGGGCCGGCGAGAGGGGAGGAGTACAGGATTAAAATTAAAAAAAAAACAATTTTTTTTTTAGTTCTATGTTGAGAAAACAGTCGTGTCGAAAATACGAGATTTCTCGAAATTGCTTTTGTAGCTTAAATAAGAGAAATATTTTGGAATATATTCCTTTCGTTTTGGAAAATAATTGACAACTGAATGTAACTCCTGATCTAGAAAAATGTCTTAAGGGAATCTAATTTTTTTGTTTAAATTGTGAATATTCGCAATTTCCGTAATCTAAAACGTGTTATTTATCGGTATGGTTTATTCGGTACACGATTCAATTTTCTGTGAAAAATATTGAACATTTTAATATTCCAATTTTTAGTATTGAATGACACATTTTTTTCGATCTTATTGGTTACCAGTATTTTTTCCCCAAAACTTTAGTGAATTTTACGTGAAAAAGGTTACGTAACAATAACACCTGCGATCCATAGTTTTGGATGTAGAAACTATTGAATCCTCGTATTGTGAAAAATTTTAATCTCAACATTAATGTCTGAATAATTCACCCCGAATCACCCCTAATCACCCCGAAAATTAAAAATCTATTTTTCACCATATCTCCACGTTCCAAGCTCTTTACAATGTTTTTGGAATATTTTCGAAGACACGTCTGTATGTGTATCTATTGGCGTAGAAAGTATCAACCCGATATCTCGAAAACTGCATGAGTTATGCTGTTAACACACTTTTTGGAAAATCTTCAAAATGTTATAGAAACCAAAAAAATACTATGAATTCTGACGAAAATCGTATTGAAGAAAGGGTTTTTACTAATTTACTTGCGTGCCAAAGGTCACTATTAATGCTCAATCTAATTGGAAGTTACGGCGATTTCAATTTTTCAATTGAAAGTTAGATAATTCGTTGAATAAATATCAAGGAGCCTTAGGCATTTTGTATTTAAATATTTTCATCGGTACGAGTTTTGGCAAACTGGATTTTTTTAATCATTTTACGAAAAATGGCCGTGAAATACATTTTTTACTGCAATTCTAAATCATAAATTAAGTCCACAAAAAGTACGTTCTTATGTAATACAGTCCTGGCGTCCAAATGAAAATATTGTCAAATGAACAAAAAAATTCATTTAAAAACCTATTTTTAGCCTGTATTCCTAGATCAAAATTACTTTTTTTTTAATCAGAAAAGATGTAGTTTGAAAAAAAAAAGTTTAAGCTTCCTCATAGGGAAATTTCTCAGAAATTATTCACCTCTATTATTTTAACTTACACTTACTTTTTCTGTTTACAGGGTTGACTTATTTTATATTATTAATACTTATAGCTTCGATAATTAGTAATACTCTTTTTTTCACAGATGTTTGTTTCTGCGGTGTAACTGCAGCGTAGTATCGCGAGGCACCTTGTCGGGGGAGCGCAAGGATACCGCTGGTATTTGAAGTAAGTTTTTAATTAATGTTATTCAACCCTAATGATTTATTTGTTTGTTTCAATATGTTTTCTTTTTGTCTCTTTCTTTTTAGGATCAGGCCGTATGTTGCGGCAGACGGCCTAAAATTCTTTTATCTACTTTTTTAGAATGAGTACTTGGGAATTTACTAATTTCTTCTTTTCCTTTTCAGGTCAAACTGTAAGTAGTCGGATTCTTTTTATGCATAGCGTCTGTAGCGTACGAGGCCTGCGTAGTAAGTTTCAGATCGATACATCGACATTTTCACGATTCAGAAAGTTCGATGTGTTTTGTTCTAGTTTTTTATTCAAAAGTCCTTATTAAAAGTATTATACTTCGTACAATCTTTCCTTATACAACGTCAATATAGGGCAATACATTAAGGCCTTACATACGTCGAGAATTTTCAAAAAATCGATTTTTTTTTGTTTACAGATTATTATTCCTTATAGTCTTAGGCGTATTTCTGTGTAAGCTGATTGTAAAAATTCCTCATAGTTCAAAAGTTATTGTAGATAATGTGACTGCCTGATAATGTGAAACACGCTCGAATCAACGCTACCAAAGCAACAAAAGAGGCCAGAACAATTCGTCGATTAGAAAAAAATAAACAACAACAATTTTTTACTGACAAGGAAGGCGTACAATATGAAGCTGGAATGGGAGATTAGACGTAAGTTAACTAAATAAATTTAAAAAATTCATAAAGTTCTTGCTCCAGCCGCGCGCGACTTCGAGCGAAACGCGCTTGAAACTTTAAACGCGTTTTTCTCAAAACTAATTTTTCTGACACGGTCGGCATGATAACTCGTACGGTTTTCAATATTTTTTGATGATTTTTTTTTTTAAATATTCGGAATTGTTTTTTCTATAGTCTGTCAAACCGGATTTTTTAAATTATAATTAGAAAATTTTATAAAAACAATTAAAGTGTGACTTTTTTGACACAAACTTAACATTTTTTTTTAAATTACCGTAAATTGTTTAATTTTTCGAATTTCAAAAATCCGGCTCGACAACTATAACTACTACCTTATTTTACAAGAATTTCTTTACATTTTGCAGATCCGTCAACATTTGAGGAAGAAATACTGCCGACCGTGGAGCAACTTTTTTTTTACAGTGCTTCAAAAAATGTGATTTTTCATGTTGTAATTTTTGAAAAAAAAAATTGAAATCAATTTTTTTACAAACTTAACACAGTAATAAACAATGTGTAAGAATTTTTTTATCAATTTCTATTTCTATCCCTCCTAAAAACAGTTTTTCTTTTGGTACGTTTTCGGTACCGCTGGACGTATGTAAGTCCTTAAGGAGTCATGCGCAGTCAGGAGTGAGGCAACAGCGATTTTTTGAGATTTTTTTCTGGAAAGACATTTTAATGTATAAACGTAAAAATTTATATACATATTGTGGTAACTTTTAACTTTATTTTTATAGTTTTTATTTGTGAAAATAATGATTTTTAAAGCTGCTATAGCCGATCTCCGGGAGCTCCTAAAAAAAAGGCGTTTTGCGGTGAGTACAATATCTCTGGATTGAATCATTTTAAATGGAAAAACAAAAAAGATTTCGTTAATAAAAGGTATTATCTAGTACTTAATCGAAGGAATGAGTGAAATATTAATTTTTAACAAAATGGCGGCTGCTCAAAAAAATTTTCGATTTTCGATGAAAATGTTGACCTTAAATTGTTGATAAAATGGAAAATATTTATCGGCGTGAAAAACCCTTAGAGCATCACTAAAAGATATATTTATAAAGCTTGGGTAAGATTTTGAGACTGATCGGTTTAGCCGTTTTCGAGGAATCTTGCTCACCGACTTTAAAAACACATGTTTGAAAAAAACGCATTCATATTCAAACTTACGACTCTACTCTCAAACGCTCCGAGATGTCTTTACAGATATGCGAGTAACTTCGAGAATATTTGTCGGATTGACATAAAATTTTCTGTGTATATACTCAAATATATGTACAGTACGAAAAATAAATGAAAACAATGTTTTTTTTAAAATCCTGATTGCGTATAACTTCTTAACGCTTAAAAATACATTGGGAAATGAAAACGCCGGATATTGAACAGTATTTCATTCTTTTCAATTCTTTATTAATGCATCGTTGAACAAAATTTATTACATGTGTCAATTAATTCACCAACTTTATGTATACTCATGGCAATGTATGGTTCATTGGTAAACATTATTACCACAAAAAAAAACGGAATAATTGAAAAAGTAAAGAGCACAAAAATAAACACAAATTTCAATGACTCGTAAATCCTCGGAGACATCTCATCAATACGCAGATCTTAGTGATGACAGTTTTTTGTGCTTTTTTTTTGTCGAGGCTTCCTGTCCGATCGGTATTACCTTTAATATTCTGCTTTCTCATTGTCGATGCTTTCGTCATAATTCGTATCGTCATTAATCATATCAAATAAATCACTCCAATGTGGTGTATTGCGATTTAAATCCTGGCTTGTCGTGATCGCGGGTGACTGATCAATCTGTGACTATAATTTTCGGTTTCAAGATAATTTATGGAAATTAGATAAAACGAATTATCCTCATATAAATATTTTTTTAATAACGTGCTGCTTATGTGTCAAACCAACCATATGTTATTTTCATTACAAGGACGAGGAATATCGCGAAAGTATTTGCAAAGGTAAAAAAAAAAAATTTCGAATTTTTCAAGTACTTTTTGTTTTTTTTTCATTAAAAAATATTGATTCGACTGTGCAATTTTTTTTGCCTCGCAAAAATTTCGACAAATTTGCGGCGAGAAAATTTTTTTAATTCTCACAGTGATATGAATTTTTCAAGTTTGATAAAATGTAGTTTGGAAAAATTCATTTCTACATAATTAAATCGCAGATCCTTGGTGTGATATCAGGTTATTTTTTCCATACAATTTATCACAGTATGCTGGAAAAATATATTTTAAACAAATAATTTTTTGACATAAATTATGTCAAAACTTATTATGAAAAATTATGAAAAACAAAAATTCAAAATGATGCCATTCATTAATTTTCTTTCGTCACAACAAACTCTGACTAATTTTACGTGAATAATATCAAGTAGTTTTTGGATTTAGGATTTTTTTTAAATTCTAAATTTCCAAAACTCGCGAAAAACGTACATCACGAAATTTCACTAATCTTATTTGCAACGTCACTGTGAGAATTTTTTTTTCACAAAATTATCTCAAATTTCGTATTTAAAAACGACCTAAATTGCGATTTTGAAAAAAAAAATCCTGACCAAAACGATTAGCGAGTATTTTCATGTTTTTGGTGAAATAATTGATTCGGCAACAAACGCTTTTTTCGAAAGTGACATGAGATTTTTTGTCTTACCTGCAAAGGATTGCAGCTCGCAGTCGCAACGAAACACAGAAGCATCACGAGTGCCAGTAGGATATTGAATTTAAAAAATCCTGAAGATATACGTGAAAACAAAAATCGGTTCATTCTATTTTATTTTTATTTATTTTTTATTTATTTTTTTTCAAAAACTTGTTCATGTCCGAAACAAGTTATCCCTTATTTTGTTGGATTTACGACCGATTTTGTTGGGTTAGTACGAGAACGTTGAATTTTGCGAAGAAAATTTTCATAGTAGGAATTTCCATTGGCTTAGATAGCCGCGAAAAAAATTATGACCTTGATTTTTTATTGCGAATTTTGATTTATTTTGCGGAAAGTAATAAATAAATATATGAGTCATCGCAGATATATATTTTAAAAAATTGTTTTTCTATTTTTTTTTTATTTCTATTATTGTGTATTCCAACGTGTATCCTCGCGGATTTTTACGTATAAAACTGCGCACCGACCGCACGTCCACTGCTGTCGGTGAGTCATCGTAGGTAGTAAAATTATATATTTCTGACTCACCGGAAAAATGCACAAACGCTTGGATAAAAAAAAAACCAAATGATGTTTCGTCTAACGTGTATTTTTTTTTGGCAAAATTAAAAAATAAATTACAAAATTCTACACTTTCGAAATGCAACATCCGAAGTTACGGATAAAGTGAAAAAAAAAAAAGATCAACTTAAAACTTATCCATTTGCTTCCGTGAAATTTCCCACATTTTCCAAAATTTTATCGCGGTACAAAAAAAAGTAAAAGCACAAATTGCACGATCGAGGATCTTGATGAAATCATTTTTTTGTTGAAAAATTAAAAACGCGTCGAAAGAATTACTCAAAATTCGGTCGAAATTTCGGCTCGATAACGAAAAAATTTCGCGATCTATAATAGATTTTTTCGAAAAGTCCTGAATCGATTTTTTTGAATAATAAAAAATTTCTTAAATCCGAAACGCCTGAATCTATTTAATCCAATTTTAATATAAAATATTCTGAAATAGTAGCCAATCGATGTACAAAGTTTTCGCTCGGTAGCCCAAAAATTTCACGCGTTAGAGCCACAACAAACGGCTATAACGATTTTTCGAAAAATTCGAAATTCCGTAACATTAGAACGCCTCTATTGATTTTCTCGAAACCAATAGCGAACGCTATTTTATGTTAGTCTATTTGTGTAGAAACGTTTTAGCCCAATATTTCGAAAAATACATGAGTTATGCTGCCAATACATCTTTTTGTGAAATTTTCAAAATCTTATAACGACCAAAAAGAAGGTTGTCAATTGTCACGAAAATCCTGTTGAAGGGTAAAGGGAAAGGGTGTTGACTAATTTAGTTGTGTGCCAAATTTCAGGCCGATAACCTCAAACCTATTCGAAGTTACAGTGGTTTCAATTTTACAACCCCTATCAAACGGGGTTGTAAAACAATCACACTTATCCATCCAGACGTTTTTTTTTAATGTGATTTTTCCATTTTTTGGAACATCTTAAACAGAATGACATCAAAAAGTCGATTTTTGTTAAGGGATGATACGCAGTCAGGATTTTCAAAAAGAAAAAAATTTTTTATAATTTCATTTTCGTAATGTAGATTTAAGTATATACACAGAAAATTTCATGGATATCCGAAAAATATTCTCGAAGTTACGCGCGTATTTGTAAAAACCCCTCGGAGCGTCGCGAAATGATTTTGAAAGTTTGAATGCGTTTTTCTCAAAACTGTGTTTTTAAAATCGGTGATCAAGATTCCTCGGAAACGGCTAAACCGATCAGTCCCAAATTTTTCCACAAGCTTTATACGTATATTTTTTAGTGATTGATCTAAGGTTTTTTTTCGCCGATAAATATTTTCGATTTTAGAAACGATTTAAGGCGAACATTTTTATCAATAATCAAAATTTTTTTTTCACAAGCTGCCATTTTGTTAAAAATTGATATTTTACTTATTCCTTCGATTACATACTAGCTAATACCTTGTGTTAACAAAATTTTTTTTATTTTTTTTATTTTATCTTCATCCAATCCAGAGATATCATGCTCACCGAAAAGCGCCTTTTTTTAGAGGAGCTCCCGGAGATCGGCTGTAGGAGTTTAAAAAATCATTATTTTTACAAATAAAAAAATATGAAAATAAAGTTAAACGTTACCACAATATGTGCATAAATTTTTACGTTGATAAATACAAATTTCTTGCCAGGAAAAATTCTTGAAAAATTGCTTGTTTTGCGGTCTCCTGACTGCATATAACCCGTTAATGAAAATGAAGCTTCCTCTGCGAGTTTTTCCAGTCGAAATTTCAACGCTTTATACATATTCGCGAGTTTTTTTTTCAAGCTAAAAATTTAATCAAAAAATTTGGAAAAAAAAATCTTTTTTTTCACAAATATCTATAAATTGGCGTAGTGTTTTTTCGTGTTACTGAATAACATGATAAAAAACAGAAGAATAAAAAAAAATGTTCGCATGCGCAAAACCGTCGATTTGGCCTGGAATGCCCGCTATAGAGTAGAGAATAGTAGAGTAGAGTAGTTCCCACATGCTCTCTCTCTATCTGTCTCTCCCTCTTGCCCTTTAGGTTATATCTCTTACGGTACCGCTCCAAGTCATCGTATGCATTCATATATATATGAGACATTAGGGCGATTTTTTTTTTTCGACTATTTTTTTTTTCAGTCCTCACCCGAAGTTTTGTTGGATATGTCGTAAAAGAAATTCCCTGAAAGTTACAGCCCTTAATATTAATTCTAAGTACTTTCCCAAAGCGTGAGAAGATTTTCCATCTAAAATACACGTAAAACGATTTTTTTTTTTTTTCAAATTTCTATAACTCAGCCGCATTTTATGCCATCATATTGTTCTTGGTTTCGATTTACTCAGAATAAAACAATGTAAAAAAGTGCCTTTTGCGGCGAAAGTGTAAAGTGCACTGGTGAGTTGGTACGGGTCACTGAGTTGATTTTTACCCAAAATTCTCGTTTTTTTGCTGTTATCTCCGAAACAATTAGATTTACGAAGAAAATGTGAACGAAAAATTGATTGGAAATTTAATTTCCTATAAAAAAGGTCCTATCGACCCAATTGCTTATATTAATATTTATTGAGATATTGAACTTTTTTTATTTTTTATTATTTAATATTTCATATTTTATAATTTTTTTTTTACTACTCATAAGTTAAAGTTCAATATCTCAAGAAATATTAATCGAAGCGATTGGGTCGATAGGACCTTTTTTTTAGGAAATTAAAATTCCAACAAATTTTTCATTTACATTTTTTTCGTAAAGTTAATTGTTTCAGAGATAACAGCAAAAAAACGAGAATTTTGGGTAAAAATCAACTTCAGTGACTCGTACCAACTCACCAGTACAATTTACACTTTCACCGCAGAAGGCACTTTTTTAGATTGTTTTATTCCGAGTAAATCGAAACCAAGAATAATATGATAGCATAAAATGCGGGTGAGTTATAGAAATTTGAAAAAAAAAAAAATTCGATATACGTGTATTTTAGATGGAAAATCTTGTCACGGTTTGGGAATTAATATTAAGGGCTGTAACTTTCAGGGAATTTCTTTTTCGACATATCCAACAAAATTTCGGGTGGGGACTGAAAAAAAAATAGTCGAAAAAAAAAAATCGCTCTAATGAGACATTCAAGATAAAAGATCGATAAGATTGTTCTAACATATTTTTTATTTATTTTCTTCCTTTCGGTAGGTTGAAAACCTACCGAAAAAAAAAATTCAAAAAAGTGTTAGCAAAAAAATTCTCAAAAAATGTTCAAATTATTTAAAAAATTTGTCCGGTCGTTATTAACAAAAGTGCTGATTTGATATATTGTTGAAAACATTTGTCAAGTTTTGTCTATTTTATCGCAGCATCCGCCTACCACTTCGAAAACGCGGATTGCGCTTTCTTCAAAATGACACAAACGATTTGGATGAAATAAGCTTAGCCACTGGAGTATGGTGGCAAAAAGTTGCTAAGCTTTTTTCATCCCGATCGGTTGTACCGTTTTGGAGAAAGTACCGATAAGAATTTTCAGCTATCTCTCTCGTACTCACATATCACGTGGTACATGTGCGCCTTCCTTTTAAATAAAAAAGCTGCAACTACATTTCCCCAATGTTTGAAGATTTTTTTTCTTTTTTTTTAAATTACGCACGTTATGCAGTTGACGATCCACCATATTGTTAAAATTACATTTGACCCTTTAAATATCTAATTCAATAAATTTTCTTAAATTATATAATTATTTTACAAGAGAAGAAACAAATTGTCGTCGAGTATAACTGCGGTTCTGCGACGCAAAAAAATTGCCATACAACGTTTCACGACTCACGCGGAAAGATAGTGGTGAATTTTTAAGTATCTCGTAAATTTATTTCTGGCTTCGTGTGAATGTCCATAAAATATGTAGGGAAAAATTTCAGATAATTATTGTCAGTGTATCGTAAGCCGATGGAAAAAATGTATATTTGAAAGAAAAAAAAATTATTCTCAATGAAAATAATTTAATTTTTATTCAAAAACATATTTTATACTTAAAAAAATATCGATTACGAACAATTTTTCTAAATCTACTGTTAATACAATTAAAAAAAAATTGCTTACCTCTGTGTGTAAAGTCAAGATGCGAAAAAAAAAATGTATCTCGATGTAGGAATACAGGCTCTTAATAACAAGCGGCTTTTAGGTTTTTTTTTTGTACCTTTAACTGACTTTTTACTGGATCGGCAATATTTTTTATTTAAAAAGCTGTAAGTTGAAACTTGCAAGTTGCTTCCTCGAAATTTCACACAACATCAATCCGTCCTCTATGATGAAGTATATCTATCTCAAATTTGCATACTTCATAGAGGAACCTTTAAGCATTGTGTGAAATTTCGGGGAAGCAGATTGCAGCTTGTTACCATATATGTATTGAATTTTATATATGCACAACCGTTTCATGGATTCTTGCTATGTTCGATCTCAACAACATTTTTCTTTATTCCTATATTGAGAAAACAATCGTGTCGAAAATTCGAAACGAGAGATTTCTCGAAATTGCTTTTGTGGTTTAAATGAAAGAAATATTTTCGAAAATATTTCTTTCATTTTGGAAAAAAATTGACATATCAATATAACTCCTGACCAAGAAAAATGTGTGGCAAATTATTCGAGTAGTCGTTGCATTATAAAAGAAATGAAATATAAGCGAGCGTAACTAAGAGATTCGAAAAATAACAAACATTGAAAACTACACCTCGAAGAGAAACCACGTATTCTGTATTTGTAATAAAATAGTACATTCGATCATTCACAGATGATTGACTTGTTTTCTTAACGCGAGACATCTTGACAACCGTGTCGCTGGAGATTGCGAGAAATGTCTTAAGGGTGTCTAATTTTTTGTTTAAATTGCCAATATTCGCAATTTCGGTAATCTAAAACGTGTTATTTACCGGTATAGTTTAATCGGTGCGCGATTTAATTTTCTATCAAAAATATTGAAAAATTAAATATTTCAATTTTTAGTACTGAATGATGTTTTTTTTCGATCTTATTGGTTACCAGTATTTTTTCCCCAAAGCTTTAGTGAATTTTACGTGAAAAAGGTTATGTAACAACAACAGCTGCGGTCCATAGTTTTGGAGGTAGAAACTTTTGAATCCTCATATTATGAAAAATTTAAATCTCAACATTAATGTATGAATAATTCACGGTTGTTAACTTCCCAATAGAGGAAGTTATTCGAATCACTCCGAAAATTAAAAATCTATTTTTCACCATATCTCCACGTTTCAAGGTCTTTACAATGTTTTTGGAATATTTTTGAAGACACGTCTGTATGTGTGTATATTAGTGTAGAAAGTATCAACCCGATATCTCGAAAGCTTCCTGAGTTATGCTGTTAACACACTTTTTGGAAAATGTTCAAAATTTTATAGAAATCACAAAAATACTGTGAATTCTCACGAAAATCGTATTGAAGAAAGGGTCTTTATTAATTTAGTTGCGTGCCAAAGGTCACTACTAAAGCTCAAGCTAATTGGAAGTTACGGCGATTTGAATTTTTCAATTGAAAGTTAGATAATTCGTTGAATAAATATCAAGGAGACATAGGCATTTTGTTTTTGAATATTTTCGTCGGTACGAATTTTGGTAAACTGGATTTTTTTTAATCATTTTACGAAAAATGGCCGTTCTTATGTAATACAGTCCTGGCTTCCAAATGAAAATATTGTCAAATGAAAAAAAAAATTCATTGAAAAACCCATTTTTAGCCTGACTTCCTAGATCAAAATTAATTTTTTTTAATTAGGAAAAATGTAGTTTGAAAAAATAAATAAAGTTGAAGCGTCCTCATAGAGAAATTTCTCAGAAAATATTCATCTCTATTATTTTAACTTACACTTACTTTTTCTGTTTACAGGGTTGACTTATTTTATATTATTAATACTTATAGCTTCGATAATTAGTAATACTCTTTTTTTCACAGATGTTTGTTTCTGCGGTGTAACTGCAGCGCAGTATCGCGAGGCACCTTGTCGGGGGAGCGCAAGGATACCGCTGGTATTTGAAGTAAGTTTTTAATTAATGTTATTCAACCCTAATGATTTATTTGTTTGTTTCAATATGTTTTCTTTTTGTCTCTTTCTTTTTAGGATGAGGCCGTATGCTGCGGCAGACGGCCTAAAATCCTTTTCTCTACTTTTTTAGAATGAGTACTTGGGAATTTACAAATTTCTTTTTTTCCTTTTCAGTTTAAACTGTAACTAGTCGGATTCTTTTTATGCATAGCGTCTGTGAGCGTACGAGGCCGGCGTACAAGTTTCAGATCGACACATCGACATTTTCACGATTCAGAAAGTTCGATGTGTTTTGTTCTAGTTTTTTATTCAAAAGTCGTTATTAAAAGTATTATACTTCGTACAATCTTTCCTAATACAACGTCAGTATAGGGCAATACATTAAGGAGTCATGCGCAGTCAGGAGTGAGGCAACAGCGATTTTTTAAGATTTTTTTCTGGAAAGACATTTTAATGTATAAACGTAAAAATTTATATACATATTGTGGTAACTTTTAACTTTATTTTGATATTTTTTATTTGTGAAAATAATGATTTTTAAAGCTGCTATAGCCGATCTCCGGGAGCTCCTCTAAAAAAAGGCGTTTTGCGGTGAGTACAATATCTCTGGATTGGATCATTTAAAATGAAAAAACAGAAAAGATTTCGTTAATAAAAGGTATTATCTAGTGCTTAATCGAAGGAATGAGTAAAATATTAATTTTTAACAAAATGGCGGCTGCTCAAAAAACATTTCGATTTTCGATAAAAATGTTGACCTTAAATTGTTTATAAAATGGAAAATATTTATCAGCGTGAAAAACCCTTGGATTCATCACTAAAAAATATATTTATAAAGCTTGGGTAAAAATTTAAGACTGATAGGTTTAGCCGTTTTCGAGGAATCTTGCTCACCGACTTTAAAAACACAGTTTTGAGAAAAAACGCATTCATATTCAAACTTACGACGCTACTCTCAAACGCTCCGAGACGTCTTCACAAATATGCGAGTAACTTCGAGAATATTTGTCGGATTGTCATGAAATTTTCTGTGTATATACTTAAATATATGTACATTACGAAAAATAAATGAAAAAAATTGTGTTTTTTTTAAATCCTGATTGCGTATAACCTCTTAACGCTTAAAAATACATTGGGAAATGAAAACGGCGGGTATTGAACAATATTTCATTCTTTTCAATTCTTTATTAATGCATCGTTGAACAAAATTTATTACATGTGTCAATTAATTCACCAACTTTAATTATACACATGGCAATGTATGGTTCATTGGTAAACATTATTACCACAAAAAAAAAACGGAATAATTGAGAAAGTAAAGAGCACAAAAGTAAACACAAATTTCAATGACTCGTAAATCCTCGGGTCTCCGAGGATTTACGACCCCGAAAAGACACCGAAAAGAGCGTATAAAAGCGCAAAAACTGACGTCAATGCTTTTATCAAATCTGATTTAGTGTGATCTAGAACCTGGTGTTCCGTAGCCGTGAGTGGCTGATCAATCTGTGACAATAATTTTCGGTTTCAAGATAATTTATGGAAATTAGATAAAACGAATTATCCTCATATAAATATTTTTTTCAAAACGTGATGTTTATGTGTTAAACCAACCATATGTTATTTTCATTACAAGGATGAGGAATATCGTGAAAGCATTTGCAAATATAAAAATCAAAATTTCGAAATTTTTAAGTACTTTTTGTTTATTTCATTAAAAAATATTGGTTCGACTGTGCAATTTTTTTTGCCTCGCAAAAATTTCGACAAATTTGCGGGGAAAAAAATTAAAAAATTCTCACAGTGATAGGAATTTTTCAAGTTTGATAAAATGTGATTTGGAAAAATTCATTACTACACAATTAAATCGACGATCCTTGGTGTGATTTCAGGTTATTTTTTCCATAAAATTTATCACAGAATGCTGGAGAAATATATTTTGAACAAATTATTTTTGGACATATTTTTTCATTCATTTTGATTGAAAAACGAAAATTTAAAATGATGCCATTCGTTAGTTTTTTTGGTCCCAAGAAACACTGACAAATTTTACGTGAATAATGTCAAATAATTTTTGGATTTAGGAATTTTTGAAAAATTTGAAATTTCCAAAACTCGCGAAAAACTTACATCACGAAATTCCACTGATCTTATTTGCAACGTCACTGTGGGAATTTTTTTTTCACAAAATTATCTCAAATTTCGTAATTAAAAACCAACTAAGGTGCGATTTTGAAAAAAAAAATCCTGACCAAAACAATTAGCGAGTATTTTCATGTTTTTGGTAAAATAATTAGTTAGACAAAAAACACTTTTTTCGAAAGTGACATGAGACTTTTTGTCTTACCAGCCTATGGTTGGAGTTCGCAGTCGCAACGAAACACAGAAGCATCACGAGTGCCAGTAGGATATTGAAATTGAGGAATCCTGAAAATAAACGTGAAAAAAAATCGGTTTATTCTATTTTTTAATTTTTTAAAATTTTTTTCAAAAATGTATTCATGTACGAAACAACTTACCCTTCATTTTGTTGGGTTTAGTACGAGAGCGTTGATTTTTGCGAAGAAACTTTTCTGACAGATTGCTGCTACGTAGCAATTTCCATCGGCTTATATAGGCGGGAAAAAAATATGACCTTGATTTTTTAGTGCAAACTTTATTTGTCTTGCGGAAACTAATAAATAAATGTATGAGTCATCGAAGATATTATGTTTTTTTTAATTATTTTTTTTTATTATTGTGTATTCCAACATGTATCCTCGCGGATTTTCACAGTATGAAGCCGCGCAACGACCGCACGTCCGCTGATGTCGGTGAGTCATCGTAGATAATAAAATTATATATTTCCGATGAGTCGTCGTAGGTAATAAAATGATATATTTCTGACTCACCGGAAAATGCACAAACGCTTGGATAAAAAAAAAACCAAATGATGTTTCGGGTAACGTGTATTTTTTTTGGCAAAATTTAAACATAAGTTAGAAAATTCTACACTTCCGAAATGCAACATCCGAAGTCACGGATAAAGTGAAAAAAAAAGATCAAGTTGAAACTTACCCATTTGCTTCCGTGAAATTTTCCACATTTTCCAAAATTTTATCGCGGAACATAAAAGAGTAAAAACACCAATTGTATGTTCAAGAATCCTGATAAAATAATTTTTTTTTAATAAATAATTCAGTACAAATTTCGGCTCGATAACGAAAAAATTTCACGATCTACAATAGATTTTTTCGAAAAGCCCTAAATCGATTTGTTAAATAATAAAACATTTCTTAAATCCGAAACGCCTGAATCTACTTAATCGAGATTTAATACGAAATATCCTGTAATAGTAGCCAATCGATGTACGAAGTTTTGGCGCGATAGCCCGAAAATTACACGCATTCGAGCGATAACAAACTGCTATAGCGATTTTTCGAAAAATTTTGAAATCTCATAACTTTAGAACGCCTCGATCGATTTTATCGAAGTTCAATAGCGAACAGTATTATATGATAGTCTATTTGTGTAGAAAGTTTTGGCCCAATATCTCGAAAATTACATGAGTAATTCGAAATCTTATAAAGATCAAAAACATGATTGTGAATTGCCACGAAAATCATATTGCAGGGTTAAGGGAAAAGGTGTTTACTGATTTACTTGTATGCCAAATTTCAGCCCGATAGCCTCAAACCCATTCGAAGTTACAGTGGTTTCCATTTTCAACCCCTATTTTCAACCCTCAGCACACCCATCCATCCGGACATTTTTTTAAATGTGATTTTGCCATTTTTTCGAACATTTTAAACAGAATGACATCAAAAACTCGATTTTTTGTTAAGGGGTGATACGTAGTCAAGATTTTTTTTTACTTCACTTTCGTAATGTACATATATCGAAGATTTCATGTTAATCCGACAAATATTCTCGAAGTTACACGTATATTTGTAAAGTCTCGGAGTGTCGCGAAATGATTTCGAAAGTTTGAATGGGTTTTTCTCAAAACTGTGTTTTTAAAATCGGTGAGCAAGGTTCCTCGGAAACGGCTAAACCGATCGGTCTTAAATTTTTACACAAGCTTTAGAAATATATTTTTTAGTGATTAATCTAAGGTTTTTTTTTCGCCGATAAATATTTTCCATTTTATAAACAATTTAAGGTCAACATTTTTATCGAAAATCGACATTTTTTTTATAGGTCGCCATTTTGTTAAAAATTAATATTTCGCTTGTTCCCTCGATTAAATACTAGATAATACCTTATGTTAACAAAATCTTTTTGGTTTTTTCATTTTATATTGATCCAATCCAGATTTATCGGGCTCATCGGAAAGCGCCTTTTTTTAGAGGAGCTCCCGGAGATCGGCTGTAGCAGCTTCAAAAATCATTGTTATTACAAATAAAAAATATGAAAATAAAGTTGAAAGTTATCACAATATGTGTCTACATTTTTACGTTAATAAATAAAAATGTCTTTCCAGGAAAAATTCATGAAAAATTGTTTGTTTTTCGGTCTCCTGACTGCATATAATCCGTTGATGAAAATACAGCTTCCTCTACGAGTTTTTCCAGTCGAAATTGCATCGCTTTATACATATTCGCGAATTTTCTTTTTTTCGCCAAAAATTTAATCAAAAAATTCCGAAAAAAATCGGGATCGTGTCAAGTGCTAGTTCAACGCATTCGTCGATAAAGAAGAAATCATTTTTTTCAAAAATATCTATAAATTGGTGTAGTAGTACAATCAATAGAGAATATTGTGGCGCATTAAAAATAAAGGGGATTTAAAAAAAAATAGGTTCAGTATTACGAATGTGAATTAACAAAATGGTTACAAATTATGGGAGCGGAAGTACCGCCATTTTGAGGAAAACCGTATTGGCCAATATCTCCGTTACCGTGCACTTTAGGCCAAAAATGGTCATAACCTTTCTTGTAGATAATTGAGTTTCCCATCTTTTTTTTAAACAATTTTTTTTGTATCACTTACCGTTTACGACTTATACCACTGTTAAAATTTATTCTTTCACTTTTTGACCTGTATCTCTCCTAATAATTGTTTAAAAAATAAAATGCTCACGACTTATCTTTTGAATCCATAAATTTACCACAACTTTTATTTAAAACTTTTTCGTCTAAAGTTATTATTCTCAAAGTTATAACGCGTTTAAGGTTGCGCTACTTTAATGTTTAATGTTGCGCTGGGTGTAAGGTTAATAAAAACGAGGTATGCATAGTACAATGATGAAAATTCAATACATATGTAAAAAAATATTAATGATATTGACATAATTAACAATAAATACCTTCTTACCTGCAAAAAACAACGACTTCCCGTTGACATTTTTCAAATATTTGAATAATATTTTTAACAATTCAATAATACTTCATAACTCGAATTGCCCCACGATTATTATCAAATTATTAATTATATACTGTTGGCATAATGAACAAAAAATAGGCAAACGCGCAATTACGTTCGCTTATCGACAAGAAGTAAAATAAGTCTAGCAACTCTACCTCCAACCGAAAATGCTGCGAAGTACCACTCGTTCCGGACTTATCAATCTTTCCATGCCTTATTCAATAAATTTCCCGTTTTCCTATTCTTTTGTGCGCCTTCCTCTTAGATACAAAATCTGCACTACACTTCCCCAATGTTTAAAGAATTTTTTTCTTTTTTTAATTACGCACGTTATGCAGTTGACGATCCACCATATTCTTAAAATTACATTTGACCCTTTAAATATGTAATTTAATACATTTTCTTAAATTATTTTATTATTTTACAACAGAAGAAAAAAATTGTCGTCGAGTGTAACTGCGGTTCTGCGACGCAAAAAAATGCCATACGACGTTTCACGACTCACGCGGAAAGATAGTGGTGAATTTTTAAGTACCTCGTAAATGTATTTCTGGCTTCATGTGAACGTCCATAAAATATGTTAGCGAAAAATTTCAGATAATTATTATCAGTGTATCGAAGGCCGATGGAAAAAATGTATATTTAAGAGCAAAAAAAAATTATTCTCAATGCAAATAATTTAATTTTTATTCAAAAACATATTTTATATAAAAAAAAAACGATTAAGTACAATTTTTCTAAATCTACTGTTAAGGTAGTAGTCTGGTAACTTAAGCCGATTTTCATGTCTTTTTTGGAGGGCGTTTTATTGTAGGAAAATAAAAATGAATCGTTTTGAGATATTTAGGATGTTTTTATTTACATATTAAAGATACAAAAAAAAATTTGTTTGAAAAAATTTAATAGTTTACTTTTATTATTATTATTATTGTTCGAAGTTCTCACCTCGATAAAAAAGCGCATGGGTGGCCCCGGTGATTTTGGCTCTTGATGTTATCTGAAATAAAAAAATCTTGATAATTCATAATCTATAGACATGTCATTCTGGTCGGAACTACTGAAGTTAAATTTCATGGATAAATAACAGAATGACGGACTTTGGAAAAAAAAACTGTTTTCCAAAGTCCGCCATTGTGTTATTTATCCATGATACTGAAGTTAAATTTCATGGATAAATAACAGAATGGTAAACTTTGAAAAAAAAAACTTTTTTCCAAAGTCCGCCATTTTGTTATTTATCCATGAAATTTAACTTCAGTAGTTCCGACCAGAATGACATGTCTATAGATTAAGAATTATCAAGCATTTTTGATTTCAGATAACATCAAGAGCCAAAATCACCGGGGCCACCCACGCGCTTTTTTTCGTGGTGCCAACTTCGATCAATAATAATAATAATAATAAACTATTAAATTTTTTCAAACAAATTTTCTTTGTATCTTTAATATGTAAATAAAAACATCCTAAATATCCAAAACGTTTAATTTTAATTTCCTGCAAAAAAACGCCCTTCAAAAAAGACATGAAAATCGGCTTAAGTTACCAGACTACTACCTTAATACAATTTAAAAAAAATTCCTTACCCCGGTCTGTAAACTCAAGATGCGAAAAAAAAAAAATGTATTTCGATGTATAAATACAGGCTCTTGATAACAAACGGCTTTTAGATTTTTTTTTACCCTCTACTGCCTTTTTACTGGATTGGCAATATTTTTTATATAAAAAGCTGTAAGTTGAAACTTGCTAGTTGCTTCCTCGAAATTTTACACAACATCAATCCGTCCTCTATCATGAAGTATATCTATCGCAATTTTGCCTTCCTCATAGGGAAACTTTGAGTATTGTGTGAAATTTCGCGGAAGCAGATTGCAGCTTGTTACCGTACATGTATTGATTTTTTCGAATTATCGTAAATTTTATATACGCACAACCGTTTCATGGATTTTCACTATGTTCGATCTCAACCATTCTCCAATTATATTATGCCTATATATTCAACATGTTGCGCGAACTGGCATCTTAATAAATACATCTCGATTTTTTTCAAATTTAAATTTCCATAAGTCGCCTCAATTGATTTTTTGTATGGAATTTTCCATTCTGACAGAGAAAAAAAAATACACGTTATCCAAAAGCTCTTTCGTTTATTTTATTTTCTTTATTTTATTATTTCTTGCGCAAGACCGTACGTTGTAGATCATTGAACACAGACAGAAATAAATAATTTAATTACCTCCGGCGACTCATATATTTATTTATTACTTTGCGGAAGTAAATAAAATAATTTAATTGAAAATCGAGAACGCACTGTTCGTGGACGAACTTTAAAAAAAAAACAAGAATTAATAAAAAAATTGTCTTTTTCGTATATTTTTCAGGATTCTCCAATTTCAATATCCTTCTGGGATTCGTGATGCTTCTGTGTTTCGTAGCAACTGTGGGCTCCGAGCCTTCGGATGCGAACGAATTATATCCAGATAAAATAGTGGCACGTTCAAATGAAAATACCGAGGAATGACATTTGAGTTACAATTTTTTTTGTCTCAAAACTCGACTTTCGGGAATTATGAAAAATAGGAGTTTTGGAAATGTTGAACGTCGAAAAAATGTCTAAATCCAAAACTATAGCACTTTATTTTTTATGTAAAACTACCTACGGGCTTCTCAGGATAAAAAAAAAACGTTGATATAAAGAAGAATAATGTTATGCGTATAATTTTGAAGTTTCATGTTTCACGACACTATGTCCAAAGATATACTGATCACTACAAATTTCCATTTCAGCTTTTTACTTTTCATATTTTTTCAATTGAATTTTTTTTTTTCTGTTCACGGTTAAACGTTTAGCATTTGTAGTTTAGTGTTTGCGGGTGAAATTAAAAAATTATACACACTACACGTATACGCATATAAGCAACAAAATAAAATTATACATGTTACGAATTTTCTTCAACGATAATGCAATAAAGAATTTGAAGAGATGAAATGTCGTGTAACCGCCATTTTATTTTTCCTCTTGTGTGCATTTGAAAAATTCCTGTGTCATGGGTCGGCGAGAGGGGAGGAGTCCAAGATTAAAAGTAAAAAAAAACCGTATTTTTATTTCTATATTGAGAAAACAATCATGTCAAAAATCCGAACCGAGACATTTTTCGAAATTGCTTTTGTGATACAAAAAACAATTTAGATCGTCGCATAAAAAAAAATGTACGAGAATTAGGATACTTTAAAAAATATTTCTGACTGAGAAAAATGTCTTAAGGGGGGAAATAGGGTTAGACGGTTCAAAAAAACGATTTTCATTTTATTTCATAAATTGTTAGTAAAACTATTGAAAAATATGTTCCCAAAATTTTTAATGAAAATTCCGACTCGTTCTATTGTTATAATTCATTAAGGGGGGGATAGGGTTAAGACAGCGTTTTCTCAATGATTTTCATGAATTTTTTTATAGTATAAAAAATGAATATAATTTATTGAAACTTTGAGAATATTTTATACATATATTTAAGTACTAGGGGGGCTCTGGCCCCTGCGCGCTTCGCGCGCCAACCCCCCCCCCCCCCCCCCGCCCGCGCCAACCTTACCTGACCCAACCTAACCTGACCCAACCCACCCTGACCTAACCTGACCCAACCTAACCTGACCCAACCTAACCTGACCCAACCTAACCTGACCCAACCTAACCTGACCCAACCTAGCCTGACCCAACCTAACCTGACCCAACCTAACCTGACCCAACCGAACCTGACCCAACCTAACCTGACCCAACCTAACCCTCAACTCTTGTACACGGCGGCGGCGGCGGCGGCGGCGGCGAAATATTTATATAATATAGAGAGATATACTATAAAAATTTTGAAGAATTTCCTTGAAAAACACCGAAGAAAATTTATAACTACCTTGACTTTGTTTTTCTTAGTACTCATTTTTCAAACGCGTTTTTCTGAAAACGAATTTTTTTGAACTTGCGTACACGCTAGTTTGAAAAGTTTTCAACCAATCGTTTTGAAAATTGGCAGTTACTTTCTTCATAGTATTGCGCTCAATATGAACCTAAAATCGGAATAGTATCATTATTTAATATAATTTTTTTTTTGCAAATAAAGTTGTAAAAAATGGCAAAAAATCATGCTTTTTAGTTTTAACCCCTGTAAAAAATTCAATTTTCAATTTTTTTGATAGCATTTAGGTTCATATAGAAGAGAGACATATAATAAAAGTAAATTCCAACCTCGTTTGATTTCAGATGAAAATTGCGGCTTCCAGAATGTACGCAAAATGCTGAGTCTGATTGTGACCTGCAATATGGAGTCGCTAATATCATCGGTGTTTTTCAAGGAAATTCTTCAAAAATTTTATAGTATATACTTAAATATATGTATAAACTATTCTCAAAGTTTCAATAAATTATATTAATTTTTTAAACTATAAAAAAATTCATGAAAATCATTGAGAAAACGCTGTCCTAACCCTATTCCCCCCTTCAGGGGGTCCAATTTTTTTGTTTACATTGCCAATATTCGCATTTTCCATTATCCGAAACGTGTTATTTATCGGTATAATTTACTCGGTACCCGATTAAATTTTTTCTGAAAAATATCGAAAATCTTAATATTTCAATTTTTAGTACTGAATGATGTATTTTTTTCGATTTTATTGGTTACCAGTATTTTTTCCCCAAAACTTTAGTGAATTTTACGTGAAAAAGGTAATGTAACAATAACACCTGCGGTCCGTGGTTTTGGTTGCAGAAACTATTGAATCCTCATCTTGTGAAAAATTTAAAAACATTAATGTATGAATAATTCGTAGTTTTCAAAATCGTTTCAGGAAAATTTAAAGTCGATTTTTCACCGCGGCTCCACGTTTCAAGGTCTTTACAATGTTTTTCGAATATTTACGGAGACACATTTTTGCAAAATGTTCAAAATCTTATAAAAACCAAAAAAAAACACACTGTGAATTTTCACGAAAAACTTAATGAAGGAAGGGTCTTTACTGATTTATAATGCTGGTGTGCCAAAGGTCAGCACGAAAGCTTAATCTAATTAGGAGTTACGGCGATTTCAATTTTTCAATTGCAAATTATATAACTCGTTGAATAAATATCAAGGAGACGTGGGTATTTTGTTTTTAAATATTTTCGATTAACGTAAAAATTTATATTCATATTGTGGTAACTTTTAACTTCATTTCATATTTTATTTTTTATTTTTTATTATTGTGTTTTTCAACGTACACCATTTCGGATTTTTGCGTATGACCCTTTCCAATTCCATCTTTTCCATTTTCCCCCCTATCGCTCCCTACCCACATTTCGTTAAGTTTAGTTAACCTAACTTCCATTGCGTCCGCAGACGTCTTAGCTGTATCGCGTTTGACATGGGCACAGAGAAACTGTGGAAAACCTGTGTCGATACAGACGACTTTTTGTTTTTGACTGAGTTTCAGTTGTATGACCATCAGAAAATCAGAAAAACTGCTTCCCGCTCAGTAGTCGACGTGCAAGCCAGTGGAAGATCGCCGAAGCTGTGCACCGACCACGCGTCCACTGCTGTCGGTTATTTTCATATTTTTTATTTGCAAAAATACTGATTTTTGAAGCTGCTATAGCCCATCTCCGGGAGCTCCTCTAAAGTAAGGCGTCATTTAAAATGAAAAAACAAAAAAGATTTCGTTGATATAAGGTATTATCTAGTATTTAATCGAAGGAATAAACAAAGTATTGATTTTTAACAAAATGGCGGCTCCTCAAAAAAAATTTCGATTATCGATAAAAATGTTGGCCTTAAATTGTTTATAAAATGGAAAATATTTATCGGCGAGAAAAGATCTTAGATTGATCACTAGAAAATATATTTATAAAACTTGTGGAAAAATTTGAGACAGATCGGTTGAGCCGTTTTCGAGGAATCTTGCTCACCGATTTTAAAAACACAGTTTTGAGAAAAACGCATTCATATTCAAACTTACGACCCTCCTTGCAAACGCTCCTAGACGTCTTTACAAATATGCGTATAACTTCGAGAATATTTGTCGGATTGACATGAAATTTTCTTTGTATATACTTAAATATATGTACATCGCGAAAATTAGATAGAAAAGAATTTTTTTTTTAAACCTGACTACGTATGACCCCTTGACGCTTAAAAATACATTGGGAAATAAAAACGCCGGGTACTGAACAATATTTCATTCTTTTCAATTCTTTATTAATGCATCGTTGAACAAAATTTATTACATGTGTCAATTAATTGATCAACTTTATTTATACACATGGCAATGTATGGTTCATTGGTAAACATTATTACCACAAAAGAAAACGGAATAATTGTAAAAGTAAAGAGCACAGAAGTAAACACAATTTTCAAGGACTCGTAAAGCCTCGGAGACATATCATCGATACGTAGATCTTAGTGATGATATTTTTTGTGCTTTTTTAATGCTGTTCTCGGTGTCGAGGCTTCCTGTCCGATCGGTATTACTTTTTATAATCTGCTCCGCTGTCGATGCTTTCGCCATAAATCGTATCGTCATAATTGTCACCAAATTCATCACTCACATCTCGTACATTGCGAATTGAATCCCGGCGAATTTTCGTGGTCGCGGAGGGCCGATCAATCTATGACAATAATTTTCGGTTTCAAGATAATTTATGGAAATTAGATAAAACGAATTATCCTCAAATAAATATTTTTTTCATAACGTGTTGTTTATGTGTCGAACCAACCATATGTTATTTTCATTACAAGGACGAGGAATATCGCGAAAGTATTTGCAAAATAAAAAAATTAAAATTTCGAAATTTTCAAGTACTTTTTGTTTTTTTTTTCATTAAAAAATATTGATTCGACTGGGCAATTGTTTTTGCCTCGCAAAAATTTCGACACGGTTGTGGGGAAGAAAATTAAAAAATTCTCACAGTGATATGAATTTTTCAAGTTTGATAAAATGCAATTTTGAAAAATTCATCTCTACATGTTTAAATCGCAGTTCCTTGCTGTGATATCAGGTTATTTCCATAAAATTTATCACAGAATGCTGGAGAAATATATTTTGAACGAATTATTTTTTGACATATTTTTTCATATATTTTGATTGAAAAAAAAAAATTCGAAATGATGCCATCCGTTAGTTTTTTTGGTCCCAAGAAACTCTGACAAATTTTACGTGAATAATATCAAATAATTTTTGGATTTAGGAATTATTGAAAAATTTGAAAATTCCAAAACTCGCGAAAAACGTACATCACGAAATTTCACTGATCTTATTTGCAACGTCACTGTGGGAATTTTTTTTCACAAAATTATCTCAAATTTCGTAATTAAAAACCAACTAAGGTGCGATTTTGAAAAAAAAAAAATCCTGACCAAAACAATTAGCGAGTATTTTCATGTTTTTGGTGAAATAATTGGTTACACAAAAAACACTTTTTTCGACAGTGACATGAGATTTTTTGTCTTACCAGCACAGGGTTGGAGCTCGCAGTCGCAACGAAACACAGAAGCATCAAGAGTGCCAGTAGGATATTGAAAATGAAGAATCTTGAAAATATACATGAAAAAAAATCGGTTTATTCTATTTTTTATTATTATTTATTTAAAAAAATTTTTTTTTCAAAAATTTGCTCATGTACGAAACAACTTACCCCTCATTTTTTGGGTTTAGTACGTGAACGTTGATTTTTGCGAAGAAACTTTTCTTACAGATTGCTGCTACGTAGCAATTTCCATCGGCTTATATAACCGGGAAAAAAATATAACCTTGATTTTTTAGTGCAAACTTTATTTATTTTGCGGAAACTAATAAACAAATGTATGAGTCATCGAAGATTTTATGTTTCTTTTAATAATTTTTTTTTATTATTGTGTATTCCAACATGTATCCTCGCGGATTTTCACAGTATAAAGTCGCGCACCGACCGCACATCCGCTGCCATCAGTGAGTCATCGTATTTAATAAAATTATATATTTCCGATGAGTCGTCGTAGGTAATAAAATGATATATTTCTGACTCACCGGAAAATGCGCAAACGCTTGGATAAAAAAAAAACCAAATGATGTTTCGGGTGACGTGTATTTTTTTTGGCAAAATTCAAACATAAATTAGAAAATGCTACACTTTCGAAATGAAACATCCGATGTTACGAATAAAGTGAAAAAAAAAAGATCAAGTTGAATCTTACCCATTTGCTTCCGTGAAATTTTCCACATTTTTCAAAATTTTATCGCGGAACATAAAAAAGTAAAAACACCAATTGTACGATCAAGAATCTTGATAAAATAATTTTTTTTTTTATTAAAAATGCAGTAGAAATTTCGGCTCGATAACGAAAAAAATTTCACGATCTACAATAGATTTTTTCGAAAAGCCCTAAATCAATTTCGTAAATAATAAAAAAATTTCTCAAATCCGAAACGCCTAAATCTACTTAATCGAAATTCAATACGAAATATCCTGTAATAGTAACCAATCGATGTACGAAGTTTTGGTGCGATAGCCCAAAAATTACACGCATTTGAGCGATAACAAACCGCTATAGCGATTTTTCGAAAAATTTTGAAATCCCATAACTTTAGAACGCCTCGATCGATTTTATCAAAGTTCAATAGCGAATAGTATTACATGATAGTCTATTTGTGTAGAAAGTTTTAGCCCAATATCTCGAAAATCACATGAGTTATGCTGCTAATACACTTTTATGAAAATTTTCAAAACCTTATAAAGACCAAAAAGAAGACTGTCAATTGTCACGAAAATCATATTGCAGGGTTAAGGGAAAGGGTGATTACTGATTTATTTGTCTGCCAAATTTCAGTCCGATAGCCTCAAACGTATTCGAAGTTACATTGGTTTCAATTTTCAACCCCTATCATCAACCCCCAGCAAACCTATCTATCCGGAAGGTTTTTTTTTTTCAAGTGAATTTCCAGATTTTTCGAACATTTTAAATAGAATGACATCAAAAACTCGATTTTTTTATTAAGGGGTGATACGCAGGCAGGATTTAAAAGAAAATTGTTTATTTCATTTTCGTAATGTACATATATTTAAGTATATACACAGAAAATTTCATGTCAATCCGACAAATATTCTCGAAATTACACGCATATTTGTAAAGACGTCTCGGAGCGTCGCGAAATGATCTCGTAAGTTTGAATGGGTTTTTCTCAAAATTGTGTTTTTAAAATCGGTGAGCAAGATTCCTCGGAAACTGCTAAACCGATGGGTCTTAAATTTTTACACAAGCTTTATAGATATATTTTTTAGTAATTAATCTATGGTTTTATCTCGCCGATAAATATTTTCCATTTTATAAACAATTTAAGGTCATCATTTTAATCGAAAATCGACATTTTATTTTGATGAGCCGCCATTTCGTTGAAAATTAATATTTTACATATTCCTTCGATTAAATCGTAGATAATACCTTATGTCAACAAAATCTTCTTTTTTCATTTTATATTAATCCAATTCAGAGATATCTATGTGGCTAAGCTTTTTTCATCCGGATCGGTTGTACCGTTTTGGAAAAAGTACCGATAAGAATTTTCAGCTATCTCTCTCGTACTCACGTGCCACGTAGTAGATGTGCGCCTTCCTTTTAAATCCAAAATCTGCATCTACATTTCCCCGATGTTTAAAGATTTTTTTTCTTTGTTTTAATTACGCACGTTACGCAGTTGACGATCCACCACATTCTTAAAAATACATTTGACCCTTTAAATATGTAATTTAATAAATTTTCTTAAATTATATTATTATTTTTCAAGCAAAGAAAAAAATTGTCGTCGAGTATAACTACGGTTCTGCGACGCAAAAAAAATGCCGTACGACGTTTCACGACTCACGCGGAAAGATAGTGGTGAATTTTTAAGTACCTCGTAAATTTATTTCTGGCTTCATGTGAACGTCCATAAAATATGTAGCGAAAAATTTCAGATAATTATTATCAGTGTATTGTAAGCCGATGGAAAAAATGTATATTTGAAAGGAACAAAAATTATTCTCAATGAAAATAATTTAATTTTTATTCAATAACATATTTTATATAAAAAAAAAATCGATTAAACCTCTATGATGAGCCTCTATTATATTAAAAAAAACGAAAAAACCTCTACGATGAAGTATATCTATCTCAATTTTGCCTTTCTCATAGGGGAAGCGTTAAACATTGTGTGAAATTTCGGGGAATCAGATTGCGGCTTGTTACCATATACGAGGGGGGACCCAAAATAAACGGGAATTGCGCTGCGGAAGGGCGGGAGAGTGAGGGAACCCATTGCTCGACCAAGTGTCCGTTGGGGACACGTCTCCTCAGTTAGTGTGCGAAGTTCTGTCGCCGTGAGTGCATCGGTTCGTCCGTGGGAATTTTTATAGTGAAACAACGTTTTCCATTTCGGCGAAAACGTGATGGCCGATTGTCGAGAGCAACGCGCGGCTGTGAAATTTCGTTTCCTATTGGGGAAATCGGCCGCGGAAACTACTGTAATGCTTAAGGCCGTCGTCTGGTCTAGAGCGAGATTTTTGACGTCATTTCTAATGTGCAATAACGTTTAAACCGTTGAAGTTGTCTTGATGAAAATTTACACATGCATTTATTGATCCTTAGAGAATACTTGTACATGTAAAAAAAAATTATTTTAAATATTTTCATGTAGTTTTTTGCTTTGTTGCAACATGGTGCGCCTCAATCGGCGCCCACTCTGGACGATGTTGTATGCATCTGAAAAAAAAAAATATATATATATTCTCAATCTGTATGAGTATTCTGAGCACTGGTAGCAGAATTGGTACTTAAAAAAATTTGTTGACAAAATGGCGGCCTGTTGAACTTTCATTAATGATATTTCATACATTTTCGGGTATTCGACGAGTTATAAAATGTAATAAGATAATGTAATAAAATTTTTTTAAGTATCAATTCTGCTACCAGTGCTCAGAATACTCATAGAGATTGAGCATATATATATTTTTTTTTTTTCTCAGATGCATACAACATCGTCCAGAGTGGGCGCCGATCGAGGCGCACCATATTGCAACAAGGCAAAAAACTACATGAAAATATTTAGAATAATTTTTTATTTTCATGTACAAGTATTCTCTAAGGATCAATAAATGCATGTGTACATTTTCATCAAGACAACTTCAACGGTTTAAACGTTATTGCACATTAGAAATGAAGTCAAAAATCTCGCTCTAGACCAGACGACGGCCTTACGACTGCTTATGGAGATGCTGCCCTAAGTAAAACCAGAGTCTACGAGTGGTTTTCACGTTTTAAAAATGGAGAAATGTCAATTGAAGACCAACCCCGTTCATGACGCCAATCAAAGTCAAGAAGTGACGAAAACGTCGACAAAATCAATGCTCTCATTCGTGAAGACCGTCGCCGAACCATTGATCAACTCTGTGAGATGTCTGGGATATCATGGAGTTCAATTCAGAGGATTTTATCCAAAGATTTGCACATGAGCAGAGTTGCAGCCAAATTTGTCCCTCGCCTTCTCACAGACGAGCAAAGGGAGCGTCGACTTCAGGCGTGTTTTGAACTTCAAAATCAGCTCGAAGAGGACCCTGAACTTTTTTCCAAGGTGATTACTGGTGATGAATCGTGGTGCTATGGATACGACCCCGAAACAAAGCAGCAATGAAGCATTTTGCCACTGTGGAGGAGGTAAGACAAAAACCGCTGGAAGGCCTAAAGAATATCCCGATAAGTGAATTTAAAAAATGCTTTGAATATTGCAAGGATCGTTTGCAGAGGTGCGTTGTGATCAAAGGAGAATACTTTGAAGGTGATCAAAATTTGGTGTAAAAATATTTAAAAATAAAGAAATTATGACGAAATTCCCGTTTTTTTTGGATCCCCCCTCGTATGAATTGAATTTTGTATATGCACCACCGTTTCATGGATTCTTGCTATGTTCGATCTCAACACCTTTTTTTTTATTTCTATGTTGAGAAAACAATCGTGTCGAAAATCCGAAACGAGAGATTTCTCGAAATTGCCTTTGTGGTTTAAATGAAAGAAATATTTTGCAAAATATTTCTTTCATTTTGGATAAAAATTGACAACTAAATATAACACCTGACCAAGAAAAATGTCTTAAGGGTGTCTAGAGTTTCAAGACAATTTATGGAAACTAGATAAAACGAATTATCCTCAAATAAAAATTTTTTTCATAATGTGTTGTTTATGTGTCAAACCAACCATATGTTATTTTCATTACAAGGACGAGGAATATCGCGAAAGTATTTGCAAAATTAAAAATCAAAATTTCGAAATGTTCAAGTACTTTTTGTTTTTTTTTTTCATTAAAAAATTGTGATTCGACTGTGCAATTGTTTTTGCCTCGCAAAAATTTCGACAAGTTTGTGGGGAAAAAAATTAAAAAATTCTCACAGCGATATGAATTTTACAAGTTTGATAAAATGTAGGTTTGAAAAATGCATTACTACATAATTAAATCGCAGATCCTTGGTGTGATATCAGGTTATTTTTTCCATAAAATTTACCACAGAATGCTGGACAAATATATTTTGAGCGTATTATTTTTTGACATATTTTTTCATATATTTTCATTGAAAAACAAAAATTCAAAATGATGCCATTCGTTAGTTTTATTTTGTCCCAACAAACCCTGACAAATTTTACGTGAATAATATCAAATAGTTTTTGGATTTAGGAATTTTTTTAAATTCGAAATTTCCGAAACTCGCGAAAAACGTACATCACGAAATTTCTCATCACTGTGGGAATTCCCACATCACTGGATGCTGAACAAATATATTTTGAACGTATTATTTTTTGACATATTTTTTAATATATTTTCATTGAAAAACAAAAATTCAAAATGATGCCATTCGTTAGTTTTATTTTGTCCCAAGAAACCCTGACAAATTTTACGTGAATAATATCAAATAGTTTTTGGATTTAGGAATTTTTTAAAATTCGAAATTCCCGAAACTCGCGAAAAACGTACATCACGAAATTCCCACATCACTGTGGGAATTTTTTTTTCCCCCTAAAAGTATTTCAAATTTCGAAATAAAAACGACCTAAATTGCGATTTTTTTTGTCCTAAGAAACTCTGACCAATTTTACGTGAATAATATTAAATGGTTTTTAGATTTAAGAATTGTTAAAAATTCGAAACATCCAAAACTCATAAAAAACGTATATCACGAAATTCCACTGATCTTATTTGCAACGTCACTTTGGGAATTTTTTAACCCAAAATTATAGCATATTTCGTAAGTAAACACAACCTAAATTACGATTTTGAAAAAAAAAAAAAAAAAAAAACAAAAAAACAAAAAAAAATCCTGACCAAAACGATTAGCGAGTATTTCCATGTTTTTGGTGAAATAATCGATTAGGCAAAAAACACTTTTTTCGAAAGTGACATGACATTTTTTGTCTTACCTCCAAAGGCTTGGAGCTCGCAGTTGCAACGAAACACAGAAGCATCACGAGCGCCAGTAGGATATTGAAATTAAACAATCCTGAAAATATGCTTGAAAAAAATCGTTTCATTCTATTTTTATTTACTTATTTATTTATTTTTTCAAAAATTTGTCCATGTACGAAACAACTTACCCCTCATTTTGTTGCGTTTAGTACGAAAACGTTGATTTTTTCGAAGAAACTTTTCGTACAGATTGCTGCTACGTAGGAATTTCCATTTATTTTGGGGAAAATAATAAATAAATATATGAGTCATCGCAGATATTATTTATTTTTTATTTATTTTTTTATTATTTTTTTTATTATTGTGTATTCCAACGTGTATCCTCGCGGGTTGTTGCGTATAAAACCGCGCACCGATCACACGTCCACTGCTGTCGGTGAGTCATCGTAGATAATAAAATTATATATTTCCGATAAGTCGTCGTAGGTAATAAAATTATATATTTCTGACCCACCGGAAAATGCACAAACGCTTGGTTAAAAAAAAAACCAAATGATGTTTCGGGTAACGTGTATTTTTTCTGGCAATATTGAAAGATAAATTAGAAAATTCTACACCTTCGAATTGCAACATCCGAAATCACGGCTAAAGTGAAAAAAAAAGATGAAGTTGAAACTTACCCATTTGCTTCCACGAAATTTCCCACATTTTCCAAAATTTTATCGCGGAATATAAAAAAGTAAAAACACAAATTGCACGATCAAGAATCTTGATAAAATAATTTTTTTTTAATTTAAATACGCCTCGATCAAATTTCTCCACAATTCAATAGAAAGTTCGTCTCAATAAAGCGAAAACATTCACGATCTACAATAGATTTTTTCGAAAAGCCCTAAATCGCTTTTTTTGAATAATTAAAAATTCCTCAAATCCGAAACGCCTCAATCTATTTAATCAAAATTTAATAAGAAATATCCCGAAATAGTAGCCAATCGATGTACAAAGTTTTCACTCGGAAGCCTAAAAATTATACGCGTTAGAGCCATAACAAACTGCTATAGCGATTATTCGAAAAATTAGAAAATCTATAACTTTAGAACGCCTCGATCGATTATCTTGAAGTTCAATAGCGAACAGTATTACATGAAAGTCTACTTGTACAGAAAGTTTCAGCCTAATATCTCGAAAATTACATGACTTATGCTGTCAATACACCTTTTTGGACATTTTCAAAATCTTATAAAGACCAAAAAGAAGGTTGTCAATTGTCACTAAAACCATGTTGAAGGGTAAAGGGAAAGGGTGTTTACTAATTTACTTGTGTGCCAAATTTCAGCCCGATAGCCTCAAACTCATTCGAAATTACAGTCGTTTACATTTTCAACCCCTGTCACACAGCACACCCATCCACCCACACGTTTTTTTTTTGTGATTTTTTCCATTAAAAAAAATTTTTTAAACAGAATGACATCAAAAACTCGATTTTTTGTTGATGAAAATAAAGCTTCTCCTACGAATTTTTCCAGTCGAGCTTTGTTGCCGAAAATTGAATCGGGGTGAATGTATACATATTGGCGAATTTTTTTTTCCTCAGAAATAGCACTCCGAGATGTTGAACTGTCATCTCGGAGCTTTTTGAAACGATTTTAAAAGTTTTAATGAAGTTTTCTCAAAACTGTGTTTTTAAAATCGGCGAGCAAGATTCCTGGGAAACGGCTAAACCGATCTATCTCAAATTTTTACACAAGCTTCATAAATATATTTATTAATGATTAATCTAAGGTTTCTTCTCGCCGATAAATATTTTCCATTCTATAAACAATTTAAGGTGAACATTTTTATCAAAAATCGGAATTTTTTTAAATCTCCTGCCATTTTGTTAAAAATTATATACCTTATTCCTTCGATTAAATACTAGATAATACGTTATATTAACAAAATCTTTTTTGTTTTTTCATTTTATATCGATCCAATCCGAAGATATCGTGGTCACCGCAAGGCACCTTTTTTTAGAGGTGCTCCCGGAGATCGGCTACAGCAGCTTGAAAAATCATTATTTTTACAAATAAAAAATATGAAAATAAAGTTAAAAGTTACCACAATATGTTTATAAATTTTTACGGTAATAAATTAAAATATCTTTCCAGGAAAAATTCTTGAAAAATCGCTTCTTTTTCAGTCACCTGACTGCGTATAATCCGTTAATGAAAATAAAGCTTCCTCTACGAGTTTTTCCAGTCGACCTTTGTTGACGAAAATTGGATGGGGGAGAATTCTCAGAGAAATTTTAACGCTTTATACATATTCGCGATTTTTTTTTTTCGCTCAGAAATAGCACTCCGAAGTGTTGAAATGTCGTTTGTGGAAAAAAAAAATTCTCTCTTTCCGATAACGACCACCAATTCTAACTGATAAACGGGATCGACCGGGCAAAATCAGCATTCACGGCAGCGAGCGGACGAGAGAATAAGCTTAGCCCTTCTTTTACCTATATACACATATTATATATATATATATATATTATCTCGAGAAAAGCGATCAAGATGTTTTCAACACCCCTTCTCATTTCTTCTTCGACTTGTCTTCGTAATTTTTTTTTTTCTCTTCCAGAACGGTAATCAGTGTTTGTCAAAGCGTCGTCCCCGAACTCGTTCGTTTTGCCTGTATACTGTGGAGATAAAAAAATGAAGTTTACATCGACTCTTGCGCTAAAGTCAAATAAGTAATTATCGAACTTTTTCAGCCTCGCAGTGACGACGGTTCTTTTTTTTCCGTCCCCTTTTTTTCCTGTCCACATAAAGTATGGGGAGGAATTTATTTGTTTATAATTATTTCTTTGAAAAGCAAAGTGTGCAAAAAATTCGAAGAAAATAAGAACTCTTATTTTTTATTCCATTTCAGAAGTAATATTTTTTATTACTTCTGAAACCATTATGAAAAATTTTCATAATCAATGTCTTCTGCGTTTGGAGAGATCGTGGAAAATTTGTATTATTTTTTTATTATGTACATTTTCCAATTTTGTACTGTCAAAACATTTTTTAAATAAAATTCAACCCTTAAACAATAAGACATTTTAAGGAATTTACAGAAAAATTATTTCACACACTAGGAAAAAAATACGCGTTGAATAAAATTTATTTTCGCGACGCACGCTTAACCGAGATTTCACGACTCTGCGAAAAGACAGTGGCCGCTTTTAATCACGTCATAAATATATTTATGGCTTTGTGAAGTGCAACGTATGTAAGCTGTTGGGAGAAAAAATATAAAATTAATGTGTTTCAGAATAAAATGAATTATTTTGCTTCCTTATAAAGAAAGCATTATTTATTTTTTAACTACATTTGTTTGATGTAAAAAAAATTATTTTATGTTTTTTCCCCACAATAAATACGGTCTATCGTAGTCTGGACGCTCATAAAATAAGCAACTGCGAGAAATTCGATAACAAAAAAAATTTTAATGTCGAAATATGGGCTAAAAAAAATTTTAAACAAATGTTTTTTATTCGAAAGCCCGGAATGTATTGCATAAGAATGCATTTTTTCTCGTGTTTACTTACATAAGAAAAATAAAAAATACCTACGTCCCCTTGATATTTACGTGAAGATAGCTTTATTTTTTTAACTACATTTTTTTAAATTCAAAAAATTATTTTATTCCTTTTTCTCACAATAAATACGCCTTATCGTAGTCTGGAAGCATCATAAAATAAGTAACTGCGAGAATTCGATAAAAAAAATAATTTTAATGTCGAAATATGGGCTAAAAAAATTTTTTTTATGATTTTTATTTATTTCGAAGACAGGAGTGTATTGCATAATAATTTTTTTTTCTCGATTTTATTTATTATTTAGAATTGCAGTAGAACATGTACTTCAAGGCCATTTGTCGAAAAATAATAAGAAAAATCAGTGTCCTAAAGCTCGTACGTACGAAAATATTAAAGAAAAAAAATTACCTACGTCTCCTTGATATTTACGTGAGTGAATTATAAAGTTAGAAGCAAATCCAAACCCATCAGGTTCAAACTAATGCTGGTATCGATAGGGGTGAAAAATTGAAATCGCTGTTACTTCGCATTGGATTGAGCTTTCGGTACTAAAATTGGCGCACATGTAAATCAGTAAAGACCCTTTGCCTTCACACTTCAAAATAATTTTTGTGGCAATTCACAATCTTTTTTTAGTTTTCATAAGATTTTTAACATTTTCAAAATAGTAATGATAATTGTTATAATAATAATAATCATAATAATAACAATAAAAACGAAACGAAGACAGTTGCTATCTGGGTGAGGGGCGCGGCCCGCTCCCGGATAACCGACAGGGGCGTAGGAGACGATTACGTCTGGGCCAGGGTGGGCGCCGTCACATATGTCAGCGTCTACCTGACCCCAAACTGCGTCGTGGCGGAGTTCGAGAGAAGGGTAGCGTTCCTCGAGGACGGAATAAGGGACCTGCCCGGAAACGTCGTGGTCGCGGGGGACTTCAACGCGAGGGCGATCGAGTGGGGCATGACAGAAACGAACAAACGAGGACGTCTACTGCTGGAGATGGCCGCAAGGCTAGACCTAGTAGTGGCAAATACGGGAAATGTACCAACTTACAGACGACCAGGATACGGGGACTCTATACCGGACGTAACGATAACGTCAGAACGACTGGTGCCGCTGATCAGGGAGTGGCGGGTGGTCGAGGACTTCACGGCCAGCGACCACCAGTACATTGTCTTTGAAGTGGCGGTGCACACTACGACGATACGGACGAGGATTCGACAACCCCCGCGGTGGAACACGAACAAACTCGACGCACAAAACTTCGCGGAGGAACTGGCGGCAGCGCCGGCTCCGATCACGAACGTTCCCCCGGAGCTGACTGGTCGGCGAAAGGCGGAAAGACTGGCAGACGAGACGGCTAAGCTGACGGAGCGGCTGTGCAACAGCACAATGCCGAAACGACAATATAGACAAAACAGACAATCACAGTACTGGTGGACGGACGAGATAGCCGAGCTGCGAAAGAAGTGCCTAGCGAGCCGAAGACGGGTTACCAGGGCCGGCGGGAGACCCGAAAGGGAACCCCTGCAAGAGGCATACAAGACGGAGCGTAAAAGACTGACGAACGCTATTAGAGACAGCAAGACGCGTTGCTGGAAGAAGCTTTGCGAGGAGGTGGACCGGGACCCGTGGGGAACCGGGTACAAGATTGTGACCGGTAAACTGGGGGCCCGGGCCCCGCCTGACCTCAAAGACGCGGAAGCCACACGACGGATCGTCGACGGACTGTTCCCGACACACCCGATACGCACGGACGAAACGAACGACAACGAGACTCCGGCGGTCCCCGTCTTCACAGCGGAGGAGCTCACCAGAGCAGCCAACGCGGTGAGGGCGGGTAAAGCGCCGGGACCTGACGGAGTACCGGGAGAGATTATCCGGTTGATGGCTACCCAGAGGCCGGAGATACTTCTCGACCTGTACAACACGTGTTTGACGACAGGGACATTCAGCGATCGCTGGAAGACGGCGAGGCTGGTCCTCATCCCGAAGGGGAGGGGCGAACCCGACTCGCCGTCGGCCTACCGGCCGTTGAGCTTACTGGACACGACAGGGAAACTGTACGAACGACTACTTAAACCAAGACTTACAGACGCAATACAAAGCGGTGGAGGCCTCTCGGACCTGCAGTTCGGCTTTAGGAGGGGTCGATCGACCATCGGAGCAATCCAGAGGGTGGTCGACTCCTTCCGAGCCACGGACAGACACTGCCACGCAGCGCGGCCTATCGTGCTGCTGGCGACACTGGACGTCAGAAATGCTTTCAACTCGGCCAGGTGGGTTGACATTCTGGGGGCGTTTAGAAACGACTACAGGATTCCGCCGTACCTGTCCCGGGTGGTGGAAGACTACCTGCGACATCGACGAATCACATACGAGACAACAGAGGGGCAGGTAACGAGACAAATCACCGCGGGGGTAGCCCAAGGATCCATACTTGGGCCGGACTTCTCGAACGGACTGTACGACAGCCTGCTTAGACTGGAGCTTCCGCTCGGCGTACTCCTCGTCGCATATGCTGACGACGTGGCGGCGGTGATCGTCGAGCGCTCTCCAGATCTGGCGCAGTACAAATTGAATCAGACGATGAGACGGATCGGACATTGGATGACCGACCACGGACTGCAACTCGCGACCGAGAAGACAGAACTGCTTTTCCTCACAAGAAAACGCATACAGACGACATTACCGATGAAGGTCGGAACAGACGAGATTGAAGCCGGAGGGGAAATCTATTACCTGGGGGTGAGCCCTGATACAAAGATGACCTTCGGCCCTCACATACGAAGCACAGCCAGGAAAGCGGTCGAGAGGATTGCATCCTTAAGCCGCCTGATGGCAAACACGAACGGACCGAGACCGGGAAAACGGATACTGCTAATGTCGACGGCCCACTCGAACCTCCTCTACGGAGCGGAGGTCTGAGCGGATTCCCTGAAGATTAAAAAATACTGCTTCGCAGTGGTGACAGTACAAAGACAGTGCACGCTGCGGATCGCTTGCTTCTGCCGGACTGTCTCTGCACAGGCCGTCCTGGTCGTGGCGGGCGTGATCCCCATAGATCTTCTTGCATTCAAACGCAAGAGGATTTACGAAAGCAACGCAGACACGAGACGACAGGACGCGGCAACGACAAAAAGAGACACGACGATACAGACGTGGCAACAACGCTGGACAGAAGAAACTACAGGTAACTGGACGAGACGATTGATAAAGGACATGAGACCGTGGACCAAACGGGATTTCGGGGACCCAAATTTCTACGCCACCCAACTCTTGACGGGACATGGCTACTTTAGACAGTACCTACACAAAATGAACAAAGTACAAACACCGGACTGCAAATACTGCGGACACGACCGGGACGAAGCGGAACACACGTTCTTCAAATGCAACCGCTGGACAGGACTTAGACACAGACTGGAAACGGACGTCGGAAACATCACCCCGGACAACATAGTCAAGTTGATGCTCCGCAGAACAGAATGGTGGCACCTATTTGCCGCCTACATAGAGACGGTACTAAGACGAAAAAACGCAGACGGCTGCCTGACATGACAAAGCAGACGAACGGATGTGACAGAAAACGGACCAACAGAATAACCAGACGAACACGGACAGAGCCCCCAACCGGAAGTAATACTAACATAGTTCCCGATTGGGGGAGGAAGCACAGGAGGTGGCGGTTTAGGGCATACCCCTATTGGATATCCCAATCGGGAAGCCGACACATTTGCACCAGCCCGCATGGCTGGTGTACATTCATCAGGTCAATTCCGCAATTCGGATAAAAAAAAAAATTATTGTTATTATTAAGAGTTTCTCATATTTTTCTTATTACACTGTCAGTTCGTATAAAAAATAATACTGGGTTTCCTAATCTATTAATATTTCGAAAATAATCCTCAAATTCCACCAGCTCATCTACAGCCCGTACAGCAAACTCAATTTCTTGAAAAATGATCTAACCATATTTTTATTACCATATACATAGAGTTCCATCATCCAGGAAAAAAAAATATATATATATATTTTCGCGAATTTATTTCGTCCCATCCGGAAGGTTCTTGTTCATCCCCTCTATTATTTTCCCTCACCGTTCCATATATATGTATATATATATATATATATATCGATTTGCGCGTCTGCATTGGGCGATTTTTTCGCGCACCACGATTTGATTACGTCGAATGATCGAATGCAAATTTTCACTCTCGAATAGCTTACAGAGGTTGAGAACGTTCGATCATATACCATATATAGGGAGTTTCACGTCAAATATTCACGTGGCTACGACTCACCCCCTTTGCGATTGGATTCACAATTTTTCAATATTGTTTGCTGAAACCCTAGAAAGGATAGAGTTTTTTGTCTATATGTTTTCCACCAACCCCTTTTCAGTGAGAATAATAAAAAAAATAAAAATAAAACAAAAATTCAGACGCAATTGAAAAATGTGAAGAAACTTGGAAAAATCGTTTGTGCGAAATGAAAAAAAAACTTTTGATACGAAACGAAAGGATTTTTGAAAATTTTTTCGGATTTTTAAACTTTATGAAAATCATTTTTTCCACCAACCCCGATTTGGTAATGATAATTTAAAAAATCAAAATAAAACAAAAGTTTAGATGCGATTGAGAGATGTGAAAAAATTTGGAAAAATTGTTTGTGCGAATTGAAAAAAAAAAAAATTAATACTAAACAAAAGGATTTTTGAAAATTTTTTTCGGATTTTAAAATTGTGTATAAATTTTATTAAAATCATTGTTTCCACCAACCTCTATTCAGTAAGAATAATTAAAAAAATCAAAATAAAACAAAAGTTTAGAAGCGATGGAAAAAATGTGAAGAAATTTGGAAAAATCGTTTGTGCGTATGAAAAAAAGAATTTTAATACTAAACGGAAGGATTTTTGAACATTTTTTCAGATTTTTACATTGTAAACGAATTTTATTTAAATCATTGGTAAATAGTGATTAGCGAATAAAGTTTGGAAATCAAATTCCATTACTTTTAGGGTTGTTTATAACATTATGAAAAATTTGGGGCGAAATCCCAGAGGACGAAAGTCACAGCCAGGTCGATTTGACGTGGAATGCCCTATATATATATATATGTATAATTCGTTTTCTGGCGAACGATCGAACTTCACTCTTCCTTCTTTACTACCCCAATTCAACTCCCCACCTCTCCGCCTCGTCGTTCGCGATGAGAGCGCCAAAAGCTCGTCCGTTTGGAGATTTCCGTCTGCATCGACGAACTTCAATTCCACTTCTCTCTCAATTTCTCTCGCGGCTTCCGGTACGAACGCGTCCATTGGGAAAGGGGCGGGGGTTGTGGGGAGTTGTGAGGAGAAAAAAAGAGGGCGGGAGGTGAGAAGAGCATCCAACCATTGCTCCAACTCTGCTTTTTTATCTCTCTCTCTCTTTCATCCACTAACACGTCCCTTTGGAGCTTTTCCCGAATATATGGGGCATTCCGAGTCAGCTTGATAACGCAATGAATCAGCTGTCGAGATTTTAGTCTATCATTTTTTTCAACAGTCTACCCAAGTCTCAAGAAATTTTTTCCGGAATTTTTTTTTACCTAAGAATTTTTTTCGATTTTTCATCGCAACCCTTGGTTAATAGCGATTTTTTTTGCAAATCCTTCGAACGGAACGAAATGTTGGGGGTAAATTTAGGAGATTGAGAAAATTGAAAATGATCTATGTACGGAAAATAAAATAATTTTAAACATTTTACGATTGTTAACAACGAAAAATATTAATATCCATTGTAAAACAATAATTGTAATATATAATTCGACAATTTGCATTGAACTACCCTTGCATTTATAAATGTTTTATCTATCCTTGGGTGCAACGTCGATGAAACGTTTCCCTGGGCTTCGGTAATTTTGCCACGTTCTCCTCAACGTTTACAGCGAATAAAAAAAAAAAAAAACGACACATAACCCGTTTAACGTTTATTCAATAGTAGCATGTTTATTGAAATCGTTCAAAGTACCATATTTGTTTTTTCAATTGCACTGCTCATCAACATTCTTTTATCCTGTGATAACCGCTCAAAAATATCTCGAGGGTAGTAAAAAAACAAACAAATAATTTCACTTCGTCAATTTAAAAGTTTTAATTAAATGGCCCTTTTACGCTGGCTTGCTTAAGGGGGGAAATAGGGTTAGGACAGCGTTTTCTCAATGATTTTCATGAATTTTTTTATAGTATAAAAAATGAATATAATTTATTGAAACTTTGAGAATATTTTATACATATATTTAAGTATATACTATAAAATTTGTATACATATATTTAAGTATATACTATAAAATTTGTATACATATATTTAAGTATATACTATAAAATATTAGCGACCCCATATTGCTTGTTTTTCTTGGTACTATTTTTTCAAACGCGTTTTTCTGAAAACGACTTTATTTCAACTTGCGTACACGCTAGTTTGAAAAGTTTTCAACCAATCGTTTTGAATATTGGCAGTTACTTTCTTCATAGTATTGCGCTCTATATGAACCTAAAATCGGAATATTATCATCATTTAAAATAATTTTTTTTTTGCAAATAAAGTTGTAAAAAATGGCAAAAAATCATACTCTTTTGTTTTGACCCCTGTAAAAAATTCAATTTTCTATTTTTTTGATAGCATTTAGGTTCATATAGAAGAGAGACATATAATAAAAGTAAATTCCAACCTCGTTTGATTTCAGTTGAAAATTGCGGCTTCCAGAATGTACGCAAAATGCTGAGTCTTATTGTGACCTGCAATATGGGGTCGCTAATATTTTATAGTATATACTTAAATATAGGTATAAAACATTTTCAAAGTTTCAATAAATTATATTCATTTTTTATACTATAAAAAAATTCCTGAAAATCATTGAGAAAACGCTGTCCTAACCCTATTGCCTCCCTTAGGGGGTCACCTACCGCTGCGCGCGCTGAAAACCGAGTAAATTTGAAAAATTATTGTAAAGGTTATATGGTGGAAAAAAAATTAAATTGTTGATTTTACATTTTTTGTTAACTTATCAACTATGAGAAAATAAAATAAAAAAAATGTTTTTTTCAATATTAACATTATTTGTTACAGGTATAAATGGACTAGTGATGAAAACCATGCCGTCTCCTTGTCGACGTCATAACTTCACCAAAAATTATCCAATCTGCAAGAATAAAAAAGAATCTAGTAAAATAATGTAGTTGTAATAGTCTGACGGAGGGAATTTTTATGATTTTTTTTCAAAAATAAAGAAATTACAGTATTCCAAACTTTAGTATGCAATTAAAAAAAAAATTAGTGTTTACTAATTTATAGAAAATTGTCCAACGGAAAAATTAAAAAAACCTCTCGTCAGACTATAAAGAAAATAATTATCAAGATTTGAAAAAAAAAGTTAAAAAAATATTAATAACTGAATGAGTTATCGCGCTGACACTGTCTAAAAAAATAGTTTCGAGAAAAACGCGTTTAAAGTTTCTGGTAGGTACAACGTGAACTAACGCCTAGTCTCACATTTATTGCTATAACTTTGTAACGGAGTGGGATTTTCTTAAAAGTTTTCTCTTTGAAAAATCCTTAAAAGTATAAAGAATAAAAATCTGTAAAAAAAAATCAATTTTTTGAAAATTTCATGTGAGCCGTTAAATCCGTAATTTTTTAAGTGAAAAAAAAAATTATTACAGAAGATCCTACGAAAATCGCCGATGAACGTCACGAACGAATTTATGCCTCTGCGCTTGTTAGATAACAATTTAGAAAACGATAAAAAATGTTGAATAGAAAATTCCCCAAAAATCGTTAATTACGTACAAAATTATTTCACAATAACAGCGAATATAAAAAAAATTTGCAAAATGGTTTCCCTTCGTACTTTCGCGAATTTCGACGGGAAAAAAATTACACCATTTTTTTGTTTCAAACCAGATAAAAGCTAACGAATAATCGAGAATCCCGCGAGGATATCAATAATTTCGGGGAGTTGATAAAAAAATTACGAGAGCACGAATGGGAGGGTAAAAAGTGGTCGTTACAACTTTCGAACGAGATCGATCGCGAGAGTGGGGTGTCTATTGATTTTTTTTTTGTTACAGCAAGCCAAACACGCTGGTATTAAAAAAAAATGGTCAAACAAAGATTTCGAGAAAACTACCCCTGTGGAGTATCCCGCAGCGTGACTCTCGACCGTGGCATATTGTCCTCTCGTTCACATCGTGTTCTCGATGTGCCGGACATCACTGCCGACTCGACCCGTAAAAGCCAGAGAGTGATGCTTTTTTTTTTCACGAAAAAAAAAAAATAATGGAAAGGGGTGAACAAGGAGGGAAAAACGGTAGTGGGTGTGTCATAAATGTGTACGTAGGGGGTGTAAATACAGGTAGTAAACGATTAATCGTTTTTTTATGACAAAAACCATTTGTTCAATAAATTAGTGTTAATTTATGACAAGAACAACAATATTTATAATGACAATAATTTATATATAATTTTTTTTAAACCATTAAACTGCACCGAAATGAGCGTTGAAAGAATTTAAACAGTATGGCGAAGGTAGAATTTTCAAAAAATCGATGTTTTTTATTGCTTAAACGATGCTTTATCATCATAAAAATAAGTTTCTATTCGATTTATAGGGAGAACATTTTTTTTTCACCGACTTTGAGCGTATAACGTAAGACTACCCCTGGCACGGCCATAGAGTACCCGAGCGCGCCGCGTGATAATTAACTTCGAAAATTTTTATCCGCATGACTTCAAATTTCTAAATGAATTTTATGTTTCTAATTGCATTTCGCGGAGAACTACGCACGGAATTTCTGATTAATTAAAAACTTTCCATTTTATGAGCACCTTCATACGAAATGTTTTCACTGGAAATTCACGTTTTAAGTTCAAATGCCTACAATATTCGAATAAAAAAATATTTTTTTAATTCCGTAGGTACTTCTTTAGGTGTTCCGATGTAGATTAACGAGAATTTTTTTTTTCTTTCTAGGTAAAAAATTGTCAAAGTTATTTGTCACGCCAATTAGAAAAAGATAACAAAAGCAAATAGCAGTAGTCGGCCATTTTACATAACAAACAAACGAAAAAAAAAATTTTCTATTAGCTTGATATTTATACTGAATAGATGTCTAATTAGTTTTATAAATAAATCACTTTTTCGTAGAAAAAAAAAAATTGTTAAATGAGCACATGATTTTATACCGTGGCCACATCCCTTAAGGGGGAAATAGGGTTAGACGGTTCGAAAAATCGATTTTCTTTTAATTCCAAAAATTGATAGTAAAACTATTGAAAAATATGTTCCCAAAATTTTAAATGAAAATTCCGATTCGTTCTATTGTTATAAGCTATTAAAGTGAGTAGCTCTCCTTCAGGCGCCGAGCGCGCCACGTTATTTACTATCGCTATCGTTATTTAAAATAATTTTTATTTTGCAAATAAAGTTGTAAAAAATGGCAAAAAATCATGCTTTTTTGTTTTGACCCCTGTAAAAAATTCAATTTTCTATTTTTTTGATAGCATTTAGGTTCATATAGAAGAGAGACATACAATAAAAGTGAATTCCAACCTCGTTTGATTTCAGATGAAAATTGAGGCTTTCAGAATGTACGCAAAACGCTGAGTCTGATTGTGACCTGCAATATGGGGTCGCTAATATCCCCGGTGTTTTTCAAGGAAATTTTTTAAAAATTTTATAGTATATACTTAAATATATGTATAAAATAATCTCAAAGTTTCAATAAATTATATTCATTTTTTATACTATAAAAAAATTTATGAAAATCATTGAGAAAACGCTGTCCTAACCCTATTTCCCCCCTTAAGATCGATTATTGCATGCTCGAATTAATGAAATTATACGAATTACAAAAGAAAAACAACATACTTTACATCCTCATCCCCTAATTACACATCTATTTAATACAAATATCAGGCTAATGAAAACAAAATTTTTTCGTTTTTTTTGTTATACAAAATGTCCCACTACTGCTTTTGGTATCTTTTTCTAATTGGCGTGCTGAATAACTTCGACAATTTTTGCCCGATTGACTTGAAATTTTTAAATTATGTTTCTGATTGCATTTCGCAGAGAACTACGTACGGAATTTCTGATTAATTTAAAATATTCCATTTTATGAGCAGTTTTATACGAAATTTTTCACTGGAAATTCACGTTTTAACTTCAAATGCCTGCAATATTCGAATAAAACAATATTTTTCAAATTCCGCAGGTACTTCTCTTGGTATTCTAATATAGATTGAAGAGAATTTTTCTTCTTTGCTTTAGGTAAAAAATTGTGGATGCCAAATGTCACGCCGCTCAGCGCCTCAAAAAAAAAAGATACCAAAAGCAAACAGCAGTGGTCCGCCATTTTGTATAACAAAAAAAAACAAAAAAAAAATTTTTTATTAGCTTGATATTTATACTAAATAGGTATGTAATTAGTTTTATAAATAAATCACTTTTTCATTACAAAAAAAATTGTTAAATGAGCACATGATTTTATACCCGCTACCGTGGCCTTGCGCCTTAAGGGGGGAAATAAGGTTAGACGGTTCAAAAAATCTATTTTTTTTAAATTTTATAAATTGTTAGTAAAACTATTGAAAAATATGTTCCCAAAATGAAAAATTAAAATTCCGACTCGTTCTATTGTTATAAGCCATTATAGTGAGTAGCTCTCCTTCAGGCCCTGAGCGCGCTATATTTTCAAACGCGTTTTACTGAAAACATCTTTTTTTGAACTTGCGTACACGCTAGTTTGAAAAGTTTTCAACCAATAGTTTTGAGAATTGGCAGTTACTTTCTTCATAGTATTGCGCTCTATATGAACCTAAAATCGGAATATTATCATTAATGAAAATAATTTTTTTTTTGCAAATAAAGTTGTAAAAAATGGCAAAAAATCATGCTTTTTTGTTTTGACCCCTGTAAAAAATTCAATTTTCTATTTTTTTCATAGCATTTAGGTTCATATAGAAGAGAGACATATAATAAAAGTAAATTTCAACCTCGTTTGATTTCAGATGAAAATTGCGGCTTCCAGAATGTACGCAAGATGCTGAGTTTGATTGTGACCTGCAATATGGGGTCGCTAATATCTTCGGTGTTTTTCAAGGAAATTCTTCAAAAATTTTATAGTATATACTCAAATATATGTATAAAATATTCTCAAAGTTTCAATAAATTATATTCATTTTTTATATTATAAAAAAATTCATGAAAATCATTGAGAAAACGCTGTCCTGACCCTATTTCCCCCCTTAATTTCATGTATCCACAAAAAATATCCACCATTTCATTTCTCAAATTATCAAAATGTATTAGAAACTCGTAAAAAGTTGCTACCGAAGAAAAAAAGCTCGCACTTTTTTTCACGATTTCCGAGTACATTAACAAGCGACAAAATGCGAATTATTTTCTGGATAAAAACCACCGTTAGGGCAGGGTATTTTTTCTGTATTTTGTTCTCTAGAGAAAAAAGAAACGTTTCAAAGCCATGAGTAACGATTGTTTTTCCATCATGCATATTCATTTCCTTCGTGCAAATAGAAAACACTTCTTGGTATTCAATAGCTGCGACAGTGAGTGTTTAGTGTTGTTAGCTTCTGCAATTAGCGAGCTTTTAGTTTTTTTTTTCCGACGAGAAAGAGAAAAAAAACACATTCGGGCTTAATGCATTCTGAATAACCCGTTTACGTGCTCCATACGTACACCTATATATGTATATGGGACGTTTCATGCAAAATCGACGTAAATATAACCCTCAAAATAATTTTTATTTCCCCTTGTATATACTTTGTCGTTCACTATTTTTTTTAAATCGGTGAAAATAGAAGAAAAAAAATTATGATCCACCGTGGGCTGTTGAAAAAAATTTCACGCCAGCTACAGGATTATGCCGATTTTTTTTTAAGGTGAATTTCGTCAAATTGTTGGTTTGGTAAAAATTCGTGTAAAATAATAAATTATTAGGTTGTGGTTGGCGGGAAAAATATGACAAAAATTTCGTACCACTTTTAGAGACGTAGAAACGATATAAAAAATCAAGAGACAAATTCGATATAGTCGAGCCAAAAGTTCGCACGGAATGGTCCATACAATTTTCTGGTATATATATATATATACGATATATATATATATATATGTATATGTATATATATATATATATATATATATATGTATATATAGATCAGCATTTTTGTCTGACACTGTCCCGCAATTTCTACTCAGAAACGTCACGAGCGGGCATACCCAGATGCCCCTATTGTCTCGGGTGTTCATTTCGCGGTCCACACTCTCGCTGCCAACGTCCGGTCCTCGGGAAATCGCTTGCCACCCCCTCAACCCCCGTTCGCCAAATTCATTCGGGCGTTCAGAAACGCACAATGCATTACGGTAAATGGATGTACGCGTGAATGTACGTGTTACAACGCTCACAAATTTAGATAGCACCCATCACATATATTTATACCTTTTATTTGTATGATCCGTTCGCTGCGAGCTCAACAAGAATTTCGCTATTCCTTGGATTTGAGTCGTGATTTTTTCTACTATCGTCGATAGTTCAACGGGCACTTTAGTTTTTTTCCAGATTTTTTTAATCAATCGTTTGTTAGTTAGAATTTTTATTATAACATACTTTTTTTTTCGCAAAACTAATACTTCAGTTTGAGGGAAGTGAATTTGAAAAATTATTATAAAGGTTATATGGTGAAAAAAAATTAACTTGTCGATTTCATATTTGTTATAAACTTTTCAACTATGAGAAAAAATTTTTTTTGTATTTAAAAAAAAAAATTAACATTTTTTTTACGCATTCTTCTCAAAACTATGTTTTTAGACAGTACGATAACTCAGTAAATTTTTAATGTTTCTTAACTTTTTTTTTTTCAATCTTGATAAATATTTTCTCTATAGTTTGACGAGAGGTTTTCTTAATTTTTTGGGTCGACAATTTTTTATAAATTATTAAACACTAATTTTTCTTTTTAATTGCATACTAAAGTTTGAAATACTGTAATTTCTTTATTTTTGAATAAAAATAAAATTCCCTCCGTCAGACTATTACTACTGCATTATTTTACTAGATTCTTCTTTATTTTTGCAGATTGGATCAATTTTGGTGAAGTTATGATGTCGACAAGGAGGCGTCATGGTTTTCATCAGTAGGCCAATTTATACCCGTAGAAAATAATGTTAATATTTTTGAAAAAAATTAAAAAAATTTTTTTTCCTATAGTTGAAAAGTTAATAAAAAATGTCAAATCAACAATTCAATTTTTTTTTCACCACATAACCTTTATAATAATTTTTTAAATTTACTCGGTTTTCAGCGCGCACTGGGGTATGTGAGCCCTTAAAAAACGAAGAACATTCGCTAAAATTCTGCAATTGATGTGGAAAATTTTGAGGCACGAGACAGAGCGAAGGACCTTTGAATGAAGTTTATTTTTCTATCGAACGTAAAGCTCGAAAAAATATAAATTTAAGACTCATTATTATTGGTTTTTCGAATTGAATTTTGCAACATTTTGAAAAATGATTCAACAATTTTGAGAAAATCTGAGATTCCGTTTTTTTGTGGTTGATTTTTTCCTATAGCACGTTTGATGAGCAAAGAAAATTTCCAAAAATTATTCGAAATGAAATTTTTCAAGAATTTTGAATCTCTTCATTTTTATCAAAAAAAACAAAAATCCTAAACTGCATTACATAATGATAATTAATATTTCACATTGCGTACAAAATTCACACAGCGCCAAAAACAAAAATCAATTTCCCTTATTTGAAAAAAAAATATACATATATTTAATGTCTCTGCCAATCTTTCATGAAATCATTGCTATTAAACAATTCTCAATCTCTTCCAAAACAATTATTTCATTACCATCCCTCAAAATACCACCTTACAAAATTTTTCCAAACTTAAAAAAAAAAAATTTGTTTGCCAATTTTTTTCGCCAAAACTAATAGGGAAAAAAAATCTCAAAAAATTCGACGATATTTCTAAGAGTTTGGACAATCGTAGAAAAAATTCTTGATCAAATTCATGATAATGAATCGATTTTCATCGATTTCTCACGGAACGTCCCATACATCGCGAGGATGTGGCAAATTTAAGGGCGACACACGTTGTTTCTCGCCAGTTCGAGCCACGAAATCGTGAATGCGCGTATGTCCGATAGTGAGATATAGATCTGGCGGTAAACTGGGAATACCGTAGGGTTGCACACGAATTGCAGTTTACATCGAGTGTGTGTATGTATACGAAAACCAAATTCCACACTCCGCGGAGTTTCTATATTCCGACTGTGCGTATTGTATATGCGAGTGTCTCGTTGACGTTGCGAAACACAGTTTCGCACAAAATTCCATCAGTGCATGTCCAACGAGTGTGACTGGTAAGTGTACATACTCCAGCACGTTCAATCGCTTCGTATATGGAGCATTCCGTACAAACTCTCCCAACTTTGAGATTGACCAATTTGGATTTCCTTTATTTTTTATATATCATTGGCACTACCGAAGAAATCATCAGTGATTTTATTCAATTTTTTTCCTTCATCCCTTCTCAGTTTGTAAATTATTGAATGAACACGAGGTTAAAAGGGGATCGCCACGGTAGAGGACATAAAATCATGTGCACATTTAACAATTTTTTTTTGTATGAAAAAATGATTTATTTATAAAACTAATTACACATCTATTTTGTATAAATGTCAAGCTAATAAAAAAGATTTTTTTTTGTTTTTTTTTTGCTATACAAAATGGCCGACTACTGCCATTTGCTTTTGGTATATTTTTTGTTAGGCGTGACATTTGGCATCCACAATTTTTGACCTAGAACAAATCAAAAAAATTCTCGTTGATCTACATTAGAATAACTAGAGAAGTACGGACGGAATTTGAAAAATATTGTTCTATTCGAATATTGTAGGCATTTGAACTTAAAAGGCGAATTTCTAGTGAAAAATTTCGCATAAAACTGCTCATAAAAAGCAAATAGCAGTAGTCGGCCATTTTGTAAAACAAAAAAATATTTTTTATTAGCATGATATTTATACTAAATAGATGTGCAATTAGTTTTATAAATAAATCACTTTTTCATACGAAAAAAAATTGTTAAATGTGCACATGATTTTATACCCGCTACCGTGGACATAGCCCTTGAAATTTCCAAAAAAAAGAAAAAATGCTCCGAGCCGAAATTTGTTGATTATTTTGGCATTTCCATGGTACTCGCACAAGATTAATTCAGGACTTAAGGGAGGAAATAGGGTTGACGGTTCAAAAAATTGATTTTTTTTAAATTTCATAATTTGTTAGTAAAACTATTGAAAAATATGTTCCCAAAATTTAAAATGAAAATTCCGACTTGTTCTATTGTTATAAGCCATTAAGGGGGGAAATAGGGTTAGGACGGCGTTTTCTCAATGATTTTCATGAATTTTTTTATAGTATAAAAAATGAATATAATTTATTGAAACTTTGAGAATATTTTATACATATATTTAAGTATATACTATAAAATTTTTGAAGAATTTCCTTGAAAACCGAAGATATTAGCGACCCCATATTGCAGGTCACAATCAGACTCGGCATTTTGCTATTTTTTCAAACGCGTTTTTCTGACAACGACTTTTTTTTAAATTACGTACACGCTAGTTTGAAAAGTTTTCGACCAATCGTTTTGAAAATTGGCAGTTACTTTCTTCATAGTATTGCGCTCTACATGAACCTAAAATCGGAATATTATCATGATTTAAAATAATTTTTTTTTGCAAATAAAGTTGTAACAAATGGCAAAAAATCATGCTTTTTTGTTTTGACTCCTGTAAAAAATTCAATTTTCTATTTTTTTCATAGCATTTAGGTTCATATAGAAGAGAGACATATAATAAAAGTAAATTCCAACCTCGTTTGATTTCAGATGAAAATTGCGGCTTGCAGAATGTACGCAAAATGCTGAGTCTGATTGTGACCTGCAATATGGGGTCGCTAATATCCGCGGTGTTTTTCAAGGAAATTCTTCGAAAATTTTATAGTATATATTTAAATATAAGTATAAAATATTCTCAAAGTTTCAATAAATTATATTCATTTTTTATACTATAAAAAAATTCATAAAAATAATTGAGAAAACGCTGTCCTAACCTTATTTCCTTCCTTAAGGAAAGGTATCCGTCCAAAGACCCCAAAATTACCTGAATTTGAGGAATTTTTTTTCAATACAAAATAAATTATTCTGCGAAAATTTTGTTGGGGATATTATTTGTATATAAAAGAAGTATTGTACTGAGTTTTTTCACAATAAAATAATTCAAAATGGCGGCTCCAGCTCCCGCCAAAGAACCCTTTCCCGGCGCGAAGCCGGGAGCGGGTGATGTGCGCGGTACTTTCTACAGCCTCGCCAAGTGGTCTGAATTCCAAAAACCAAAAAGATTCTTGAAATAGCTGAAATGTGTGCGGCCCTATCGGTTTACGATTTTTAAAAAAGCCCTTTAAAACAAAATGGCGGCCGTTTAAACAAAAACTCATTTTTTCATGCTTTTTTCGGGCTTTAACGTTAAAAAAGAAATATTTCCAATAATTTAAAAAAAAAAAACGCTCCGTCAGGACCCCCCAAATTTAATTGGCTTTAATTTGAGGGGTGAAGCTTTGGAATCGGTGCATTCCTCGAAGCTGTAGAGCGTACCGCGCGTCGAATAACGTTGTTTCGAGAAAAACGCGTTTGAAGTTTTATGCTATCTCTACCGTCATCGGTAGAGGTAACATAAAAGAGGTAGCTTTAAACTTTAAACGCGTGATGGGTGAGTCTACTCACCCATCAGGTCAGACTGCTCCGCCCGACCCCGTATATCTCGAGAACTACATCATATATCGAAATATCCTTTCTCCCACGTATTCTCGACAACATTAAGACGAAAATTAAAGTAGTAGTCTGGTAACTTAAACCGATTTTCATGTCTTTTTTGGAGGGCGTTTTTTCGTAGGAAAATAAAAATGAATCGTTTTGGATATTTAGGACGTTTTTATTTACATATTGAATATACAATAAAAAATTTTTTTGAAAAAATTTAATAGTTTATTATTATTATTATTATTGATCGAAGTTGGCACCTCGGAGTTGGCAGCCCGGGTCCTAACTTTTTTTCAACCAAACCGATTGCTTTCAAATTTTAACAGGCTACTCTACGCACGTATAGTTCTCGTCGGAACTACCGAGAAATTTTTTCACCCCTAACTTTTTATTTTACAACCCCTTCTTTGCTAAAGTCCTTTTATTTTAGCAAAGAAGGGGTTGTAAAATAAATTTTAACAGGCTACTCTACACACTTATAGTTCTCGTCGGAACTACCGAGAAATTTTTTCACCCCTAACTTTTTATTTTAAAACCCCTTCTTTGCTAAAGTCCTTTTATTTTAGCAAAGGACGGGGTTGTAAAGTAAAAAGTTAGGGGTGAAAAAATTTCTCAGTGGTTCCGACGAGAACTATAAGTGTGTTGAGTAGCCTGTTAAAATTTGAAAGCAATCGGTTCGGTCGAAAAAAAGTTAGGACCCGGGCTGCCAACTCCGAGGTGCCAACTTCGATCAATAATAATAATAATAATCAACTATTAAATTTTTTCAAAAAAATTTTTTATTGCATATTTAATATGTAAATAAAAACGTCCCAAATATCCAAAACGATTCATTTTTATTTTCCTACAAAAAAACGCCCTCCAAAAAAGACATGAAAATCGGCTTAAGTTACCAGACTACTACCTTGAGCGAAAAAATTTTTTTCGATTTTTTCATCGTTTTGAACGGGAACCTTCCCTTAAGTATTTGTAACGATTTCTACTCGGGTGGAAGAAATTAATAAACATTTTTTTAAATAAAAAATGTCAATAACGCAGAAAAAAATGATGGGTCTGTTACTCTATTATTGCATGAAGGCTCAAAATGTCAATCTTGGGTTGCAAAATTTTGGTAAATTTTGTATACTCATTATCGACGAAAATTGTTGATTTAACACTTTTGGCCATATTCGACTTTTCGAGTGAATTCTTGACTATATAATTAATATTTTTATCTCCCTTACAAGCGTTGCAATGATTTTGTAGAAAATGGTTTTTTGTATAAAAAAATTAAGGCTTTTTTTTCATATTTTTTATTTACGATCAGGTCGATTTCGCCTGGAATACCCCATAAACACATGCGTGTGTATACTCAAACTCTTGCTCTCTTTCTGGACCAAAACCTCCTCCTCCTCCTCCTCCTCCTCATCGTCCTCGTCGTCGTCGTCGTCGTCGTGGTTCTCCCGATCTCGAAGCTCAAGCTCCGTTTGTTCTGCTCTATACGAGCGAGCTTTCCTGCTCGGCACACAACGTGCAACGAGCCGTATTTCATTCGAGACCGAAACTACGAGAAAAGCCGTAAATAACGTGGCAACGCGATCATGCCTAGTCCGTAGAAATATATATATGCACACACACAAGCAGGCACGAAAATACATATATAGAGGGCAACCCGTCTGAAATCGACGAAGCTTTCAACCCTTACGATTTTTTATTCGATCAATAATTTGTTTACAAGTTATTAGAGCCAAGTCAATTTTTTTCCAAACTTTTTATTTTCAACTTCTCTCATTCAAGCGCTCACATACCTCTGAAATTTTCAAAAAAACGCTTTCTTCTTACAGATTTTTATTCTTTATACTTTTAAGAATTAGAAAAAAAAACTTTTAAGGTAGTAGTCTGGTAACTTAAGCCGATTTTCATGTCTTTTTTGGAGGGTGTTTTTTTGTAGGAAAATAAAAATGAATCATTTCGGATATTTAGGATGTTTTTATTTACATATTAAAAATACAAAAAAAAATTTTGTTGAAAAAATTTAACAGTTTATTATTATTATTATTATTGATCGAAGTTGGCACCTCGGAAAAAAAGCGCGTGGGTGGCCCCGGTGATTTTGGCTCTTGATGTTATCTGAAATAAAAAATTCTTGATAATTCTTAATCTATAGACATGTCATTCTGGTCGGAACTACTGAAGTTACATTCATGGATAAATAACAAAATGGCGGTCTTTGGAAAAAAAAGACTTTTTTTTCCAAAGTCCGCCATTTTGTTATTAATCCATGAAATTTAACTTCAGAACTGGGAAAAAAAGTTTGGAAAAAAAAGTTTTTTTTTCCAAAGTCCGCCATTTTGTTATTTATCCATGAAATTTAACTTCAGTAGTTCCGACCAGAATGACATGTCTATAGATTAAGAATTATCAAGAATTTTTGATTTCAGATAACATCAAGAAACAAAATCACCGGGACCACCCACGCGCTTTTTTTTCGAGGTGCCAACTTCGATCAATAATAATAATATTAATAAACGATAAAATTTTTTCAAACAAATTTTTTTTTGTATCTTTAATATGTAAATAAAAACATCCTAAATATCCAAGAAGATTCATTTTTATTTTCCTAGAATAAAACGTCCTCCAAAAACGACATGAAAATCGGCTCAAGTTACCAGACTACTACCTTAAATCAAAAGTTATTGAGATGCTCATCGATGTAATGGTTCCATGTCTAAACATCACGTTGCAATTACTTTACCAGACTTACCAAACTTCCATCCCGTTACAAAGTTATAGCAATAAATGTGATCGGACGCTAATTGCTGCGCCGAATCTCGACAGAAACTTTAAACCCGTTTTTCTCGAAACTCCGTTTTTAGACAGTGTCGGCACGATAACTTCGTCAATTTTTAATATTTTTTAACTTCTTTTTTTTTGAAATCTCGATAATTATTTTCTCTATAGTCTGACGAGAGGATTTTTTAATTTTATGGTTGGACAATTTCTTATAAATTATTGAACACAAATTTTTTTTTTTAAATTGCATACCAAAGTTTGAAATACTGTAATTTCTTCATTTAAAAAACAAACAAAAACAAAATCCCTTCGTCAGACTATTACAACTACATTATTGTACTAGATTCTTTTTTTTTTTGCAGATTGGATAATTTTTGGCGAAGTTGTGACGTCGACAAGGAGACGCCATGGTTTTCATCGGTAGTCCATTTATACCCGTCAAAAATAATGTTAATATTGAAAGAAAAAAAATTTTTATTTTTTTTCTTATAGTTTAAAAGTTAACAAAAAATGTGAAATCAACAATTTAATTTTTTTTTCACCATTTAACCGTATAATATTCCAAAAATAATTACGTGAATACATGTGAATATTGATCGATTATTCATTATTCATTTTCTCACACGTATTTATTTCAAAAATATCGAATAAACACAGAAAGAAATAAAATGATTTTGTTCTTAGACGTTAAGCAGAGGTCGTCTCATTTCAATTTTCGAATACCGGACAAATTTGGAGAGAAGTTAATTTGCCACAAAACGCCCCATACGTATATAAATGTTTATATACCTCGTTTTATAGTTCGTATGCGAATTTCCTCTCTTTTCATTTTCTCCGCACACCATCAGACGGTGGTGTGCGGTAGCGCTGTGCGAAAATTTGCACTGGCGTGTAATTATAAATCTGCTTAAATTCATCGCTTCGCTTCACGGCGGTGCGTCGTCTAGTTTTCGCTTTTGCTTTTCCCCCTTTATCTTTTCCTTCTCCTCCTCCTCGTCACCCCTTCTCGTCACTTTGCGTCATCAGCCTCGAGTTCACAATTTCATCCTTTCTCTCGCCCAACCACGTCAAAAGAGACTTCGGATGAGAAACGATAGCGAAGTGTGTATCCCGGTACCGAGTAAACAGGACGAAAGATATTTGTTGCATGGTTATATATTTTTTGGGAAGAAAAAATTGTATACTCCTAATTGTCATACCAGTCGGAAATTACCATTCCGGAAAGCGTCGGAAAGCTTATTGAAAGAAGACGAAAAAAAAAAGCTTTTCCTATTTGTCGCTTTATTTTGCGGAGCCGAAGTGTTTGAAAATTTTCAACGACGATATCTCCGCTTCGTTTGGCCGATTTAGGCCGATAAGTAGAGTTTTGAAAACGCCCTGAGTAGACTTAGAGAATGCCGTTTGGTTTATCTCGATATCTCAATTATTGTGAACGTCGGAGCATTTAAAAAATTGTCGTAGTATTGAAAAATCCAAAAATCAGGCTTCCAACTTCAAGAGTCTCTAAAATTACTTGACAAATTAGTAGCTCGATGAGCCAAGTACAAATTCAAAGCTCGAACGATTACGAAGAAAATGAGCTAAGAATGAAGTGCCTACTTAATCGGAAAGCGACGTTAAATCTACTTTAGTAAATCTACTAATCTTTCATGAAAAATATATAATTAAATGTATTTCTCGAATTTCTTTTATCACTGAATTTTTTTCCTGCTCATCGACTATCCTCAAAACTTTTTTAGCGTTACACCTAATTTAATATACGGTCATTCGATCCTGTAGCATAATAATAACGACCTGCCATAATTATTCCGTTTTTACGTACACGTACGCTCGATAATACGCGGTTTATATTAACGCAAAGAGCTTAAAAGCTCCGGGCAAACAGTTTTCATTAGAAATAGCATAATGTGTCAATTATCGATAAAGTTCATTATGCCTCATTAGGGAAAATTATTAGCTTTGTTTCAAGCTTATTATCATTACTGTTAATGTAATTACTGTAATTTGTAAAAATTTTATAACGAAACCTGTCAAGTCTGCAAAATGTATTCCTATTGCATTTGGAGTCACGTGCAACTTCACAGCGATCCCCGAAATACGAATTCTGATTTGCATATAAAGGACAATGCGGGTAATGAGAGTCACTTTAAAAGCCATCACAATGGATAAAAATAAGATCTACGAGGTCTGTTCAAAAAGTATCGCGAATTTTGAATTTCCGCGGGCTACGTATATTTGATTTTCGATTTTCTTGTGGCGTTAGGTTGGTACTCATGTCTCTCACTTATGCTGGAAAAATTGGCCATTTTGAATGTTCAGTTAATTGTTGACAGCTGTTTTGGTTAGACGTGTTTTGGCTTGTCTTCGATTTTTGCCCATTCCAAAAAAGCAGCTTCCATTGCGATGATTGAACTTTGGTTTCCACGTCATAACCATGAGCCCATGATTCGTCACCAGTTATGACCCCCTGGAGCAAATTTGGGTCGTCGCGGACCGAGTCCAACAGCTCCTCAGCAATGTTAACGCGACACTGTTTTTGTTCGAAATTGAGCAATTTTGGCACGAATTTCGCGGCGACCCGTCTCATGCCCAAATTATTGGTAAAAATCGAATAGCACGAGCCAATCGATATGTTTAGTTCCTCAGCAACTTCTCTAACGGTGATTCGACGATTGGCCAATATTATTTTCGTCACTTCAACAATGTTTTCGTCTGTTGTTGATGTGCTCGGGCGTCCTGAACACATTTCGTTGTTCGCATCTTCTCGGCCCTCTGAGAACATTTTGTACCACCGATAAACGTTGCTTTGGTCCAAGGTAGCTTCACCGTATGCCACAGTCAACATTCGGAATGCGTCCGCGCACTTAATTTTGTTTTTCACACAAAATTTCATACAGATTCTTTGATCGATTTTTTGGAATAGGCAAAAATCGAAGACAAGCCAAAACACGTCCAAACAAAACAGCTGTCAACAATTAACTAATCATTCAAAATGGCCGATTTTTTCAGCATAAGTGAGGGACACGAGTACCAACCTAACGCCACAAAAAAATCGAAAATCGAATATACGTAGCCCGCGGAAATACAAAATTTGCGATACTTTTTTAACAGACCTCGTATATCACCATCTTAATATACCAGGGGTGTTAGTTGAAGTTTGCCGGTTTTACCAGTAGATGTCGCTAGAAATATGTATACATTTCTATGATTTGGCATGTATGTTGGCATTTGTATGATTTGGCATTTTTTTTTTATTGACATTAACCTACAAACATACGCAAGTCACATTCTGCCAAAATAATAGCGTCATATTTGTTTACCTCAGTGAATATGTCGAGTTTCGTTCCAAGTAAATCGCATTTGCGGCATTCGTTACTTTTCTTATTTCATCAAAAGAAAAAAGCAGCTGAAACTCACCGGTTGCTGGTAGAAACTTATGGTGAACATGCTCCAGTGATTAGAACATGTGAGACATGGTTTCGTCAATTTAAAAGTGGAGATTTCGATTTGACAGACAATGAACATCCTGGTGCAGCGAAAAAGTTCGAAGACGTGGAATTGCAGGCGTTATTGGATGTTGATCCAACCCAATCGCAACAAAAATTGGCAGAAACACTAAATGTGACTCGAGGAGCAATTTTCCAACGTTTAAAAGCCATGGGAAAGATCCAAAAGTATGGAAAATGGGTGCCACACCAGCTGAACGATAGACAAATGGAAAATCGAAAAACCGTTTGTGAAATGCTGCTTCAACGATTCGAAAGGAAATCTTTTCTGCATCGAATTGTCAAGGGGGACGAAAAGTGGATTTATTTTGAGAACCCGAAGCGAAAAAAATCATGACTTTCACCTGGTGAAGCCGGCCCATCGACTGCAAGGCCAAATCGCTTTGGCCGTAAGACAAGGCTCTGTGTTTGGTGGGACCAGTGTGGTGTGGTGTACTACGAATTGTTAAAACCTGGTGAAACGGTGAACAAGGATCGCTACCGACAACAAATGATCAATTTGAATTATGCGTTGATCGAAAAACGCCCGGAATGGGCCCGAAGACATGGCAAAGTTATCTTGCAACATGACAACGCGCCGTCTCATACCGCTAAACTGGTGAAAGACACATTAAAAACATTTAATTGGGAAATATTATCACACCCGCCGTACTCTCCAGACCTTGCCCCGTCTGACTATCACCTTTTCGCATCACTGGGACACTCCCTTGCAGAGCAGTGCTTCGCTAATTTTGAAGAACTCGAAAAATGGCTCGTCGAATGGTTTACCTCGAAAAAGAAAAAGTTTTTTTGGGGATGGTATCCATAATTTGCCTGAGAGATGGGCGAAATGTGTAGAAACCAATGGTCAATACTTTGAATAAAAAATTTTTGAGATTCCACTGAAAATTAAGTGTTTTCTTTATCGAAAAAACCGGCAAATTTCAACTAACACCCCTGGTAAAAACGAATTTTCCGAGTTTCATTCAACGTCTGTATACGAGGGAGGACCCAAAAAAAACGGGAATTGCGCTGCGGCGGGGAGGGAGAATGGGGGAACCCATTGGTCGACCAGGTGTCCGTTGGGGACACGTCTTCCGAGTTAGTGTGCGAAGTTCTGTCGCCGTGAGTGCATCGGTTCGCCCGTGGGAATTTTTGTAGTGAAAGAACTTTTTCCATTTCGGCGAAAACGTGATGGCCAATTGTCGAGAGCAACGCGCGGCTGTGAAATTTTGTTTCCTGTTGGGGAAATCGGCCGCGGAAACTACTGTAATGCTTAAGGCCGTAGTCTGGTCTAGAGCGAGATTTTTGACGTCATTTCTAATGTGCAATAACGTTTGAACCGTTGATGTTGTCTTGATGAAAATTTACACGTGCATTTATTGATCCTTAGAGAATACTTGTACATTAAAAAAAAAATTATTTTAAATATTTTCATGTAGTTCTTTGCCTTGTTGCAACATGGTGCGCCGAAATCGGCGCCCACTCTGGACGATGTTGTGGGCATCTGAAAGAAAAAATATATATATCCTCAATCTGTATGAGTATTCTGAGCACTGGTAGCAGAATTGGTACTTAAAAAAAAATTTTATTGAGTCGAACAATAATTTTGCCGACATTTTATAACTCGTCGAATACCCGAAAATGTATGAAATATCATTAATGAAAGTTCAACAGGCCGCCATTTTGTCAAAAATTTTTTTTAAGTACCAATTCTGCTACCAGTGCTCAGAATACTCATACAGATTGAGAATATATATATATTTTTTTCTTCAGATGCATACAACATCGTCCAGAGTGGGCGCCGATTGAGGCGGCTTTCGGCGCACCATGTTGCAACAAGGCAAAAAACTACATGAAAATATTTAAAATAATATTTTTTTTTTAATGTACAAGTATTCTCTAAGGATCAATAAATGCACGTGTAAATTTTCATCAAGGCAACTTCAACGGTTTCAAAATTATTGCACATTAGAAATGACGTCAAAAATCTCGCTCTAGACCAGACTACCGCGTTAACAACGCATGTGCAGGGCAAGATGATTAGGAATGACGGGTATAAGGAAAATAGCTATATGAATTATTAACTTTATTTGTTAATAACTTTTAAATAAATAACGACCCCCAATTTTGTCAGAGGAAAAAGTTGTTTCTCGTGCAAAAATGCGTTGAATGGGCCTATTCCAAAGGTCATCGGAAGTGGGTCCCCTTTGCTCCATATTTACCTTTGATTTTTATACCGCAAAAATTATTTCAAAAATCGTTGTAGTTGAGACCTTAGGGGTAGTTTACGAAAAAATGGGCGACGATCGTACGGCTTTAAAAATATGTGAAAAAATCCAAAATCGATTTGGCCCATTGAATGAAGCGGCATTTTGAAGCTGCAGCGATTGCGAAGAGAACGTACGCAGAATGGAGCTTGAAGTCTGTTGGAAACGGAAATTACAACGATTTTAGTGCGCGAACCCCTTTTTTTGAACTATGTGCAAAAAAAATTTTGGACTCAAAAAAAAAAATTTCTCAAAATATATATTGATACATTTTTATCGTTGATCACTAATTGAAAATTTTTTTCATATTAAATAGAAAATTTTTTGGAATTATGAAATTTTTTTTTAATTACCGCCAATCTATTGCCTCATACTAAATAATTTTTCTCTATAAACACAACTAGACTTTTGTACGAAAAACTGAAAATTCCATTAAAAATCGTCAAAAACATTAAATCATATTTAATGTTGGTTCGGACCATCATTAATTCTGTAGCACAAAGGCAGCGTTTGTTTTGTTCTGAAATACGTCTGTCATTAGTACTGAAAGAGAAGAGAGAGAATACTCATACAGATTGAGAATATATATATATTTTTTTCAGATGCATACAACATCGTCCAGAGTGGGCGCCGATTTCGGCGCACCATGTTGCAACAAGGCAAAAAACTACATGAAAATATTTAAAATAATTTTTTTTTTTTTAATGTACAAGTATTCTCTAAGGATCAATGAATGCACGTGTAAATTTTCATCAAGACGACTTCAACGGTTTAAACGTTATTGCACAGTAGAAATGACGTCAAAAATCTCGCTTTAGACCAGACTACGGCCTTAAGACTGCTTATGGAGATGCTGCCCCAAGTAAAACCAGAGTCTACGAGTGGTTTTCACGTTTTAAAAATGGAGAAATGTCAATTGAAGACCAACCCCGTTTAGGACGCCCCTCAACGTCAAGAAGTGACGAAAACGTTGACAAAATCAATGCTCTCATTCATGAAGACCGTCGCCGAACCATTGATCAACTCTATAAGATGTCTGGGATATCATGGAGTTCAATTCAGAGGATTTTATCCAAAGATTTGTAGACGAGCAGAGTTGCAGCCAAATTTGTCCCTCGCCTTCTCACAGATGGGCAAAGGGAGCGTCGACTTCAGGCATGTTTCGAACTTCAAAATCAGCTCGAAGAGGACCCTGAACTTTTTTCCAAGGTGATTACTGGTGATGAATCGTGGTGCTATGGATACGACCCCGAAACAAAGCAGCAATCAAGCGAGTTGCCACTGTGGAAGAGGTAAAAAAAAATCGCTGGAAGGCCTAAAGTACATCTCGATAAGTAAATTAAAAAAATCTTTTGAACATTGGTAGGATCGTTTGCAGAGGTGCGTTGTGGTCAAAGGAGATTACTTTGAAGGTGATCAAAATTTGGTGTAAAAATATTTAAAAATAAAGAAATTATGACGAAATTCCCGTTTTTTTTGGGTCCCCCCTTGTATATTAAAAAAAAAAAAAATTTCTCATGATAATAGTCTCGAGCTACTTTTACGATTTTTCGAAATTTTATGTTGTTAATCGGTAAAAACACACTCTAGAAGTCGAAATATCGAATAATATCGTCTTCATTAGGTTTTAAATCGTAACTGGCATCTCGAGTAATGAACACAAAATGGCCTCTTTGTAAAAACAAAATGGGGTTTACGATTCTAGGTTATGTTGCCATAACGTGTATTATCGAGGCTATTTCTCGTTTTTCATCGTAAATATCCCAGCAAATTAACGTTTCGTAGTGAATGCTTCGTCATTAACGTGTAATTACGTCATTATTATTGTAATAATATCAAAACAAGAATTGCGGTCCCTGTAATTGGGGTAATAAGGGTCAACTGTTTTCCCTTCTGTAAAAAATAAAAGTAAATCAATTAATTTGCTCCAACACCTTTGATTGCTTGACAATAGACAAAAAATAGTTCACTTGGACCTTTTTCCCTGGAGAAAAAATTCTTCCCGATGAAAATATAGGAACTTTTCCTTAGTTGACCCTCATTACCCCAGAATCGATAAAATACAGGCGAAAACAGATTTTCCTCGAATGTCCAACTGTTTTGCCTCGTTCGAAACATTCTTTTCCTTCGTCCCTCCGTTCACCCTATCGCACAAAACAAATTCCACAATAAACACACAGCCAAACCTACCGTAGAAGCTTTCTTCCCTACTTTCTCTCGTTTCATTCACTTCACTTCGAATCTCCTTTCTTCTTCCATCTTTCCAGCACTTTCCAAGTATCAGATAATACCATGTCACGGCCCGTAACATAGGGTTTAGCCCGTTAAATTTTTTTTTCTCTCGCCTCTCCGTCCTTTTTCAGCGGAGAATTTCGAGATTACGTGCGCGAAAATTCGTTTACCGTCGGGGCACTGCTCATTTTTTATTATTACTTTTTTAATAAAAGTTGGTCAAACACGGTTTCAACGTTGGAGGATTAAAAAGAGAGTGGGGACGGAGTTGGGTAAAAGAATGAGAGTATATGAAAAAGCTTACACGTCAAAGGGGAGGATAGAAAAGTTTCGTTGGAAAAGTGCTTTTTCTCATATATACATTTCGGCGTGAAGCGGGAAAATATCGTGAATCCCGAGTGAACAAGATGCGCACGCACATAACCCTTTTTCTTTCATCTCTCACCTGCTTTATTCTTTCTTAAAAATCGTGAAACTTTTTTTTTTCCTCTTCTTCTCTCGTCCCCGCTTTCTCCTCGTAGCGGTGCCCGCTGCTTCATCCCACTCGCGGTACTTTTTTTTTTCACTCTTTCTTTATCGCCAGCCGAGAACAACTTTCCGAGCTTTCCATTCGCCTCATTTCCAATCGGTTTTTCCTCACTTTTCCGCCTCGACGTAGAAAACTGACTGTGACAAAACGACCCTCGAAGGTTTCTCGTTGCTTTGTCTCGCTTGTCGGAACAAGATTTCATAAACGAATTTCGATGAGTGTAATTGAGTGAATTTACTTTTGTTGCATCGATTGGAATTGAAAATGTCGGAATTCAGAATTCAAAAATAAATGATGAAAGATGAACGACGCGAAAACAAAGCTTCGAGCTTTTGCTATGAGAAAGCAAAATTAGGCACAGATCCGAAAATTTAGAAATACCAAAACAGCGCCAATCTTTTTTTTTATTCCAGCTATATTTATTTAATTTTTTTATCGACCACATTTCTTTAACACGATTCTATTTTATTTAACGCTTTTCTTTTTTTTTCCCCCTCAGAGCGCGCCTGCAGTGCGATCGTAAACGCGTTAATTTCCTCACCGCGTCCGTTCACCATCATCCCCTCCTCATCATCCCTTCCATCCGCCCAACCCCCGTTGAAAAATGTTCGCGAAATAGCTCTCGCATAACTTGGAGCAAACGATCCAGCCAATCCTCCTCGCTGTGCAGAGCTTTCCTCGCTGCTGCAACTGCAACATCCCTTTTTCACTCTCGATTTTCTCACGCCCATCATCCTCGGTCTCGTTTATCCGCACGGAATTTTACGCCGTTTCGTCTCCGGTATTTTTTTCATCCGTTTTTTTTTTTCAATTCTCGTTCAGGGTAAATTTAACCGCGGAATATTTTTAATGACTTTTCGTTGAATTTCGCCATTTTTGCGTGATGGGGCGGGATGCAGAGTCTTTGTTATACAAGGATGTACAAAAAACATTTTGATAATCTTCAATTCCTCATATTTTTCAGACGCAGTCCCTTTAGTCCATGAAACAAAAAATCTCGCCTTCTCAAGTTTTTTATGTTGGTAACTTTATTGATTATTATTATTAGATTACTATACTATTATTATTAGATACTATTAATAGATACTATTATTAGATTATTAATTATTGACACAACAAATGAAAGGAATTATTGAGAGTTTCAAAGATAATGTTAAATTATTTGAAAAAGCCATTTCCAAATTAAATATTTTTTAATACAGTTTAAAATTATTTAGTAAAATACATTTTAATTTTTAACGATTTTGTTTTTAATTCATGGATCGGTATCCATATTGTCCTAAAAATCTACTGAAAGCAGCATCAACCGTAGTACCATATCTCGTAGTTGACACGATAAAAATGTTTTTATCCTGCACATGTACACTTGCATTCGAAAACGAAAATTATTCAAAGTATCTGTACATACACATAACGCACTTTAAATATTTATTTCGATTCTTAAATAATTTCAATAGCAAACAATTTCCAATACTAAGAACCCAACGGTTTTAGTATTGTAGGAGCGATACAGTCAGCGAACATTAAATGAAAGGTGGTTGCGACACGAAAACTGAAAGTTTATTGCGCCGCTGTTACGTCATTTCCTCTCGTGTCGTCGACGCAGCTGAGTTTTGTCCCTCCCCTCCTGTCTCCCTCACTAGCTTGCCAAATTTCAGTCTTTCACTTTTCGTGTCGCGCTGCAAATTTCTTCTGCCCGCTGCGCAATTGTCTCAAATCTCGTCTGGCGTCTTCCGCAAGTCTTGCCCTATCGATATTTCCCCGTTTCTCCTCCGCCATTCAAATAATGCGCTCCTTTCATAAAATAATCAAAACTTTTCACTTTTCGTGTCGCTCGACAAATTTTCAGTACCCTCCCAAAAGAAGAAGTAGTTGACACGATAAAAATGTTTTTATTCTGCACATTTACACTCGCACTCGAAAACGAAAATTATTCAAAGTATATGTACATACACATAACACACTTTAAATATTTATTTCGATTCTCAAATAATTTCAATAGCAAACAATTTCCAATACCAAGAACTCAACGGTTTTAGGATTGTAGGAGCGATACAGTCAGCGAACATTAAATGAAAGGTGGTTGCGACACGAAAACTGAAAGTTTATTGCGCCGGCTGTTACGTCATTTCCTCTCGTGTCGTCGACGCAGCTAAGTTTGGTCCCTCCCCTCCTGTCTCCCTCACTAGCTTACCAAATTTCAGTCTTTCACTTTTCGTGTCGCACTGCAAATTTCTTGTGCCCGCTGGGCAATCGTCTCATATCTCCTCTATCATAAAATAATCAAAACCTTTCACTTTTCGTGTCGCTCCACAAATTTTCAGTACCCTCCCAAAAAAAGAAGCTTCACTTCAAATATAAATTGATTAACATAACCGAAAAATGATCACGAATTGTTGACTTGCAGTATTTCTAATCAACAATGTCACGAGAAAAGTGACGTTTAACCGATAAGAATATTATTATTATTATTGGAAAAAATATATAGACAGAAATTACCGTCCTCGAGTTTGGTTTGCGAAGAAGCTATACGAAGCGAAGAGATTAGAAGCATTTTGCCCTCAGCGTCAATGAGTCCTGGGCCGCTTCTCTTATCGTCGAATACCACAGGCTATAGCTTCCGTAAACCCCAAGGCTCCTTATATACCACGAAATATACGCTCCATATATACCTGTAGTTTATTCAACAAACACCTCTCATCGTAGTCCTTTCCTTTCTCGAGCTTTCGTCTCCGTCGTTTCTGCAAGCCCGGGGGGTAGTAAGCAAATAATCCAATCAAGCCGAAGCAGCGCTCCCTTGCGGCAACACGCACACAAACATACACACACACACACACATAGCTCGCTCAACTTCTCCTTATACCGTGCTTGAAAAATTCCTTGAGCCAAGTCGTTCGATTCAAGAGTCTCCTGTATACGAACTCTCATTCCATCCTCTATGAATCCTGATGAAAGGATTTACGAAAGAAAAAGAACAGGACGACCGGTGATTTAAAAGAAAAATCGTTTCTCCTTAATCTCTTATCCCGTCGAGCTTTTCCTATAAACGTTCACCGTTGATCGGCAAAAGCTCGTATGCGATTAGTGGAAGTATGCAAAAGTGATGTACACAGAGAGGCGAGTGAGCCGGGATAGAAGCGATATGAGATTAATCGCGTTTCGATCGTTTGCCAACCGGGGGCTTTTGCCTCTCTCGTGCCTCGTTCCTGACAGGACAGTTACATCAGTGGGAGTGTATAGCTCCCATAGTAGCCGTGTCCTATAGTTTATTAGCTTCATGCGAATATACATTCGGCTGTATACGACACGGATAAACGATAACCCATAACAACAGCGAACACACATCCCATGTAAACTCGGTATATGCACGACCTTTAGAATATTGCAGAAACAAGCATGTACGCCTACAGTCAAATCTCCGATAAGTTCGAAGCTCGTGATCGGTCTGCATCGCTATAAAAACATCCCGGGTCCGTACCTGAATAGAAAAAAACATCTGGTTATCGGTTCATATCGCTAAGATAAATGCGTGATTGATCTACAACGCCAGAAAAAATCTGGTGACTGGTCCGCAACTCTCATAAACACTGTGATCGGTTCACGTCTCCGAAAAAAATACTGGTGTCCGCCCACACCTCTAACAAAAACGCGAGGATCGGTCCACGCTCTAAAATTAAACTGATGACCGGTCGATACCATTAATAAAATAGTTGAGGATCGGTTCACGCCCTAAAAAAACTGGTGCTCGTCGACACTTCTAATAAAATGACTGGGGATCGGTCCACGCCTCTAAGCTGGGGATTGATTTACACATCTAATAAAATAACTGGGGATCGGTGCACGCCTCCAAAAAACTGGTGACTGGTCCGCAACTCTCATAAACACTGTGATCGGTTCACGTCTCCGAAAAAAAATACTGGTGTCCGTCCACACCTCTAATAAAAACGCGAGGATCGGTCCACGCTCTAAAATTAAACTGGTGCTCGTCGACACTTCTAATAAAATGACTGGGGATCGGTCCACGCCTCTAGGCTGGGGATTGGTTTACACATCTAATAAAATAACTGGGGATCGGTGCACGCCTCCAAAAAACTAGTGACTGGTCCGCAACTCTAATAAACACTGTGATCGGTTTACGTCTCCGAAAAAAATACTGGTGTCCGTCCACACCTCTAATAGAATTGTGAAGATCGGTCCACGCTCTAAAATTAAACTGGTAACCGGTCGATACCATTAATAAAATAGTTGAGGATCGGTTCACGCCCTAAAAAAAACTGATGCTGGTGCACTTCTAATAAAATGACTGGGGATCGGTCCACACCTCTAAACTGGGGATTGGTTTACACATCTAATAAAATAACTGGGGATCGGTGCACGCCTCCAAAAAACTGGTGATTGGTTTACACCTGGAATAAAAGAATTGGGAGATCCGTTCACATCTCCTCCAAAGTGACTGAGAACCGGTCTAGGCTTTCAAAAAATAACTGGTGGTCCCGCCTCTAACAAAAAGCTTTCGTTCGGTCCACGCCGATAACTTTGTTTCCGTTCTATACCGCAAAAAATTGCACGAAATAATTGCTCAATTTGTACCCCAACCTGGTACGAAAATCATGCAGAAGCTCCATGAAGGTCGATTCCTTCCACCAATCACGCGAAAGGAAATCATAACCTTGCTAGAAGTTCTTTTTTTATTCTCGGCTACCAAAAATGAACTCGCAAGAACGTTGACTGTATCCATGAGCTGTATTTGCCCTATGGAACGCTCGTTTTCCTCCCCCCTGAACTGACTATACGATATCGTACATACACACATAAAATACATGGTCCACACGAGCGTATTAGCTGAGGCACCGTAGGAATATAGTATGTTTCATATCCATGTACGATAATCATACAGTCCGTTGATATTAGGTCTCGCCCTTTCATGATCCTCCTCTCCACGATCTTGCCTCATGTCGCAGGGGCTTCTCGTTTTTCCCGCTAGGGGGTCTGGTGGATGTGTGTCTATGTGGTGGGAGTCCCCGCCTTTCGAATCATCGTTTCCAGCGAGTTTTGTCCAGTCGACTCGATACGAGGCGCCTAGGTGTGTATCGAGATTATCGTCGTCGTACTGCCACTGGTTGGTAGTTTCGCCGAGTACGTTATATCCAGTTTAACGTATAGGAGAAACGTGCATGCACATTCGAGAGTTCCGTGAAATCCCTGGGGTTGAACATCGTGGGGCTTCAAGTCCAACACCCCATCCCAAGAACCATCTCCATAACCACCAACAGTACTGCCGGTTACATGTACACCGGATAGGAGGAAGAGAAGGTGGCAGCGAGGACCGTGGCGCAACGCCATGAGAATAGAGTGAGGATCATTGCGCCACTTGTGTGTTGAATAGTCGCGAAATGCTTGGGGTTATGTTAAATCCATTGGAATTATGGCGCATAGAGGGCTCGGCTTAGATATTGCCGAATTAACGTGTAAGCTCGTATGCGCCGCCGGTTATTGGTGAACGCACATTAAAATATATTTACGTCCAATTCAGATATGGATTGTGTCGTTTGGTAGATTGCGAAAGTTCCGATATTTTAGAGAAGCCAATGAGTAACGTGGGTATGTTGAACCGGAATAAAGTATTGGACAAGAATAAAGCAGGAAGAGCCAGTGGCTCGGTTGATGAGACTCGGATTGGCACGAAAGCGGTCCCGGGTTCGATTCCCGGTTGAACACTGCGAACATTTTTGATGTGTAATATCTTTCCGCTCGGTTTCTGTTGCACTGATTTCGTGAAAAAGGGACGGTAGTGTGTAACAGGAAGCCCGAGAAGCGCGCGCTATTTGATTTGACCAATGAGCGCGTGCGGTGGTAGCGTTGGCCGTCAGATGGTACCAACCCATTTTCCGAGAGGTTGGTACTGTCAGCCAACAGCGAGTGCGTGTGTGACGAGAAAGAGAAAGGGAAATAGAGGAGAACGCATCAGCTGTGCGCTTAACATACAGTGTTGTGTATAAAGCACGGTCTTGTATACAGGTCTGGAAACTCCTCCGCCGAGAATGGTCCTCTTAACTAAGCTGTTATTAATTTCTGTAGCAGTCACTAGAGGCGTTGCGATCAGATAACGCTGATGGACATAACCTGAAAACCCTTCGATACTGCTATGCCTGAATATTATGTTTATTTGGTGTAGATCCATGTAGATCACAGCACGGTCTTATGATCACAGTCTTTTAGTGATTATTATATTAAGAATGACGAATCGGTGAGTGGTGCCACATTGTAAAACCAGTGGCAAAATAAACAAAAAATGTTGTACATTTCGATTGCCTGAGAACATTGATATGTGGAAAAAGTGGGAACGATCTATTCCAGGCATTATAAAATTACAACACACGAATCGTGTTTGTGACATTTTAACAATGAACACATAGTTCGCGAATGGGTCAAGCTCCGACGCAAATGGCCAAGTAATTGTACAGGTAAGTTTAATGAAAAGATTTTAAACATAGTTTAAGAAAATAGTTACTCATATCGTGTATTTTCAATATTTAAGGTCCCGTACAAAACAATGCGGCACAAAGAGTTTGCTGTGCGAACAAGATTCGATGACATCTCAGTAGAAAAGGAAAATTGTGTGCCAGGGCATGGATATGCGAAACAAGTTTCGAATTCTGAAAGAAATTCTCCAAGCAATGTTCTGTCCTTCGGAGTCACGAAATCGTCAATTCAAGGAATCAGTACTCGCCTTGGTAAGTTTCCTTAACAGAATGTATCTATTGCATTGTTAGTATATAAAAGAGATAAAATAAAAGTAATTTAAACATACATAAACTTCTTCTATTGATATTTCAGATATCCCTGAAGTTCCGTCAAAAATATGAATCCTGTCCAGTGTGTCAAGAAGCTGTGAGTTTGAAAACCAGCTGCGGATCTTCAGTGTCGTAACTGGTGCAAAAGAAATCACGCGGTGGCCTGATTCACGCAAATCCTCATTTCTTCCATCCGATCCGTCATATCGAAGCATCATTTACAAAATATTCCTCTCGTATTGATGTCTTCGATATAATTCTAGATGAAGTATTTAACTCATACACCTTCGCTTATCCCTGTAAAGATCCCTGCATGGATCTGAAATCTTATCAGACGCTATAATTTACTATATAAGATTAAAAATGAGGCAATATGCGCACCAGGAAAATTTTAAACTCAAAAAGATATTTGTTTTTAAGAAAAAATTGTCGAAATTAACTACCGAATAAATCTTATGTGAAGTTTTTGCAAGCATTCGAGTTTTCGAAATCAAGGAAGTATGAATAAAAATAAATACTTATATTTTTATCTTTATACAAGTTTTGTCAATATTCCGAAATGGACAGTATTTAGTAGTGTGCCAAAAAATAGTAGATTAAGGTGAGTAAAAATCAGCTCTTTACATTTTCTTACACTTTATTTTTTAGGTTTTCGAAAAGTGTTCCAATTTTCAAAATCAAGTAAGTATGAATGAAAATAAATTATTCAACTTTTATCTTTATTTGAGTATCTGCAATTTTCACAAAAATATAATAAAAAAGGATCAAATTAAATATATGGAACGGTTCGATGTATTTCTATTTTTGTAAATGAAAACTTTTGTTTATTTTATAGGATTTAAAAGAAAATCTAACGGAGATCGATCCATCAAGAGGTAGACAACTATTTCGCCTGCTTTTGAGCATATTTATTCAGCATATTCATTAAACATGACGGGATTAATAACTTATAATTACATATAATAAATATGTGTAACGCGGTGTCCGTTAGTGTGACAGAGACAGACAACCGCGAGAGCTATCGAGGGGTTTTCAGGTTATGTCTATCGGCATTATCCGATCGCAACGCCTTTAGTGGCTGCTACAGAAATTAAAAACAGCTTCGTTAACGGGCCGCCCTCCACCACTGAAATTTGCGGGAGTTTTCAGACCTGTATAGAAGACCGTGGTATAAAGTGTGCCGTTATATAAACTAATTTGTATGTGTAAACTATATTAATAAATGTATTTACTATTGATAATGTGTCTGAAAAAAGTGCCGATCATGGATAAAAAATGCAAGTGAGTAATAATGAATAATTATTCGAATAAATATTTGAATATTTAGCTTTTTTAAATTTTGAGGTTGATTTCTGTCGCTGCTCAATTTACATTTTTAATTTTGATAAAAAAAAACAAATAGCTTTTTCAACTTTTGAGGTTAATTTCCGTCGCTGCTCAAATGATATTTTTTATTGTGATAAAAAAAACAAATTAATTAATTACACGCATAATTTTTTTGATATTAATAATTTCTCAAATATTTATAATTCTAATTTAATTCTAATGATTTCCTGAGTTGCAGAGATGGGTAAATCCAGAGCAGAATATATGCGAGATTACCGGCGGAAAAAACGTGAGGAAGAATGAAAAACTGGAAAGGTAGACCCAAAAAAAAATGCGCATAATTCGACTCAGCGTAGCAGGGATTTTCGGGCACGTGCAGCGAACTTAATTCTCTCACAGACATCAACGCCCGACCCAACTACTGCTTTACCGAATCTGGTTGTCAATCATGCAACTTTACGATTGTCATCGTTGCCATTTTCTCCTACTTCGTCTTCATCAACAGCGACTGCATGTAATACTTCGATGAAATGTCTCTGCTCTCCCCCAAATTGAACAAAAATAACTGTCTCCAATAAAAAAATTGCATTACTCCTAGCGTTAATAAAATAAAATACAATTTTCCTATTCTTACCTATCGGTAAGATCTGGCAACACAAGGGTGAACCAGCTGACGAAACGTTCATTATGGCTTCGAATAGCAGCGAAATTATTCGCTCAAATGGAAATTGCAGCTTTGTCGATTGCTTCAATACTGAAGCTAAAAATCCGGAGTTAAAGTTCTATTGTTTTCCATCAAAAAGTTATGAAATAGAAAGAAAGAAACGATGGATTCAAGCCGTTAAGAGAAGGTAAGTTAATGTATGATTATTTAATATATAAATAAGGTACAGAATTATTTCATTCAAATTTTTATTATATGGCTATATAATTGTTATAATATTTGTATACAAGTTCTGAACCTTCTCGGGACATTAAATTCTTTTTAGAATTATCTTCAATCCTTTATCTTGTGAAAGACATTCATAACTGTGATATGTAGCACCAGTTTGGAATTTTAATAATTCCTCACACACAAAACGCAATACTTCCAGATGCTTCTCTTTTTCTTGCCTGTGAAGAGCTCTATCTGATTTAGTTAATTTCCCAGTTTGTACGTATTTCGCAAATGAACAGTCTAGCAGCATAAGTTCTTCTTGTAAGTGTTCAATTTCATCTACCGACGAGCATTTTTCCGAAACAGCTATTCTTTGTGAAACTAAACTGTCTATATTGTATCCTTTTTTATATTTTGCAGATTGGAAGTTACTATGCTTATTCCACATTAGCGGCTGGTCGGTTTTGGATGTAGTACATTCTTCATTGACATAAATGCACACAGCTGCGACGTTTTTACACCCTCGTTTAGATAGACCAGCCTTACAAGCGCAATTACTGTATGAAATCGAACGATCGTTTTGCAACTGAAAAATATTCATAAATTCTTTCATAGCTAACATTTAATTAATTAAATAATTAATAATTAATCAACAAATTTAATTAATTAATTATATTGTTTATATACAGTAGTTTTATTTAACTTACCGTTTGTTTCCAATATTTTTAACAAAATTGCCTACAGAAAATGTCAATTAATTTACAAATTTAATAAACTCACTTCAATTGTGATTTCATATGGAGGATTATTTATTTTAGTTTCAGGTAAAACTTTCTCTTTTATGATCCGCGAAGCACCGTTGTCGTCTACAATCTCTCTGACTTCACTAACGTGATTACTTCGGAATAATTTTATTCCTAATATATTAAGGGAAATAGACATAGAAAACTTGGTCTTTTTTCATAAATAACAGTTAATGTAACGTTAAAATTTTATTTAGCATTTTCCGTATGAAATATATTGCGTTTTATACGTTAGCAAAATTTATTTATCAATAACCTCGTTCTCATTCAACGCGTATATTCTTACAAATACAATACCTTTGGAGATAGATTTTGGACGAAAAAAATTGGTCTTAACATTTTGAAAGCCGCGATAAATTATAAGGTAGGTCATTTTGTTGAATAGGAATAATAAACGTTTCATTTTCTCTATACTTGTGTTTACATGTCGTATTTTTGCGCCAGCTGACCACCTTCGTTATGCCTTCTGTGGACCGATAGACGGCGCGTCGATCGACCACGGGAGCTACGCAACAGGCCTATACCTGAATCATTTTTATCGGGATATAATGTTAGTGTTGCTTATTACCAAGGTGAGATGTCAGATGTTACACATCATATGCGACTACTGTAAGTGTCGCTTTTTTTCATCCATTTGGTTATACAATCCCGGCCTTTTGGACAACTTTCCCCTTTCATAAATCCATACACCCCAACAACTTGCTGTTATGAGTGGGCGACAGGTGTTCCGATGTCGGGGGTGTTTTCCGTGCAGAACTTATCGCGCGGTTGTCGACCCCCTAGTCGATCACTGACTGGCCCATTAAATCACAGGTTAGCAGATGCCGACCCCAACGTCATCTGGTGGCCGTGCTTAAGTTTACTCGCAGTGCAAACCGTGGATTTAGGTAGGCAGCACCATCTGTGTTGGCACAGGTTTCCTGCAGTTTTCCTGTACCCCTAGTATACTTGGTGAATGCGACACGCATTAGCAAATGTCGGATTGCAGCCCGCACATGTCGGAAAGGTGGAAAATTGCATAGTTGGAAGCGTGGTTGTGATAAAACGAAGAACGCTGCACTCTGGGAAGATTCAAAAGTACAGGATCAATGTTACGATGGAAATTGTCCTCAACAATCATTTGGCAAATTGAAATTTCATCTAGGCCTGACGGAAAGAGACACAACACATAAATTGTGGATCGAATCAAGTTAGAATTAACCTGATCGTGTTGCTACCACCAAACTGGCACTGGAATCAGACACGTTCAGGAATCGAGGCTTCAGTATTGAGGATTACCGAAGAGTGGAAGTCCAGTTTCAGTCTGAGGCCCTTTCAGCGCCTCACAGACGGAGGACAAACCTACGGGAAATCCAGTTGACGATTTTCTGGGATAACTTGAGCTGACAGATCCATCTCAAGATTCGGAGGAAAATACCAATCCTCCGAAGTATCTCAGCCAAACGCGAAGCGTGAAGAATTCGATCTATGTGCCCTCTACTGACCCTCGCGATCACTCGTCCGGAAGGTAAAATCCAAACGAACCATGGCAGGTCTTCCCGCAGTAGAATGATTCCATTACCACGATTTCGCGATAAAGAAATGGCACAGAGATCGTGTGCTCGTGTGTGAAAGTTAGGTAAGAGAGCTGACGTGATTGGGGAATGGTGCAGACGCCTGGTCGACGAGCATCCACCGCGGACGTATACATTCGAAAAGCCGAGAGTACAGATGAAATGAGATTGTTGAGAACGGGGGTTGGAAGGCGCGAGGTCGAAGAGGTCTACGGGTCTAAGAATAGCAAGAAGGAACCAATCCTGAAGTGTGTGTATGCATTGCCTGCACGTTGGCCATCCCCGAAGTGAGTAGATAAGACGCTGAAAGCTGGAGGCTCGCCAGGTTTCAAGCAAGGCGAGATTTTAACCGTGTGCTCTGGGGCCAAAGACGTCACCAGGGACCCTAAGGGACGAAGGAATACAAGGAATGGAGAGAGAGAGTGAGGCCGATCCTGAGGAGTTTACGTTCGGAAAGTAACGGAAAGACACGTCGTCTTCTTCGTCGTTGAGGAGCACGACAGCTCTTGCTACAGGAAACGATATAAGAGGGGTGTATGAGGGGGGAGGAACGGGGATATATCTCTCTCGTGGCGCGTTGAAAGGCGGAAATTCGTGCGGTATGGAAGGCGGCCCGGCAATGGCAGGGACAAGAGCATCAGTGTGTTGGCGAATCGCCCAGATATCCCGAAGCAGACCTGTTCCATGGAAAAGCCAGCAACAAACGCTCATACACGTGTCGCACTAACACCAGTCGCCAACGAAAAGTACGTGCAACCCCGAGCTTTTTTACCTCCCGGAAAATGTCCGGATAGATGCGAGAGAAATTGTACGAAATGTAGCGGCTCGCACGGCTAAGAGACTCCCCGATACGATTTGATTCAATCGTTTGGGTGAGAAATTGAAATTTTCTTGGCTACGAACTCTTACATTCTCCGTTTTGCGTTTAAATGGAAATCGTTGTAATGGGTTTTTTTTCGGGGCAATGCACGAAAGAGCAAAAACACATTTGTCAGGTTACTGGGACAATGGATGGAGGGCATTTCGAGTCAAAAAATAAAATCGTTGCTTAATTATCTGGACTTACGACAGTCATTACATCGGTAGCACGTCTAAACATCACGTTGCAATAACTTTACTGATAATCACATCGCAGGCGAAAACTACACAGCACATATTTACAGATCCGTTTTAGTGGGTTTTGTTGGGTTTTGTTGGGTTTGTTAGGTTTTGTTGGCGTTTGTTGGGTTTGTTTGGTTTTGTTGGCGTTTGTTGGGTTCTGTTGGGTTTTGGGTTTTGGTTTGGGGTTTGGGTTGCGTTGCTGCTTTCAAAACCCAATAAAACCCAACAAAACCCATTAAACCGCATGTGTAAATATGTGCTGTGTAGTTTTCGCCTGCGATGTTATTATCTGTAAAGTAATTGCAACGTGATGTTTAGACATGGAACCATTACTTCGATGAGCATCTCAATAACTTTTGATTTAACGTAGTAGTCTGGTAACTTAAGCCGATTTTCATGTCTTTTTTTGAGGAGGTTTTTTGTAGGAAAATAAAAATGAATCGTTTTGGATATTTAGGATATTTTTATTTACATATTAAAGATACAAAAAAAAAATGTTGACAAAATTTAATAGCTTATTATTATTATTATTATTGATCGAAGTTGGCACCTCGAAAAAAAGCGCGTGGGTGGCCCCGGTGATTTTGGCTCTTGATGTTATCTGAAATCAAAAATTCTTGATAATTCTTAATCTATAGACATGTCATTCTGGTCGGAACTACTGAAGTTAAATTTCATGGATAAATAACAAAATGGCGGGCAAAATAAACGGACTTATTTTTCCAAAGTTTGCCATTTTGTTATTTATCCATGAAATTCAACTTCAGTAATTCCGACCAGAATGACATGTCTGTGGATTAAGAATTATCAAGAATTTTTTATTTCAGATAACATCAAGAGCCAAAATCACCGGGGCCACCCACGCGCTTTTTTTTCGAGGTGCCAACTTCGATCAATAATAATAATAATAATAATAGGCTATTTTTTTTAGGCTGGGGACAAAACTGATGATTGGTGCATGCTTCTAGTAAAAGTACTGGTGATCGGTCTAGCCCTCCAAAAAATCGGGTGCTGGTTTCACACCGCTAATAAAAATTGGCAATCGGTCCAGATCTTAAAAAAAAACTGTTGATCGGCTCACACCGCTAATAAACATTGTCAAAGAAACTGGTCATTGGTCCACATCTCTAAATAAACTAATGATCGATCCGTACGCCTAAAATCAAGTGGTGATCGATCCACACCTTGAAATTAAATTGGTGATCGGTCCATGCCTCAACAAAAAAAGTCGCGTGATCGGTCTACACCGCTGATAAAAACTGCCAAAAAAACTGGAGCTCGGTCTACGGTTCTAAAAAAAAATTGTTTTTCAATCTACAGCTCATTGAATTGGGACTCTTTTAAGGGCGGGAATAGGGTTAGATGGTTCAAAAAATCGATTTTTTTTTTATTTCATAAATTGTTAGTAAAACTATTGAAAAATATGTTCCCAAAATTTTAAATGAAAATTCCGACTCGCTCTATTGTTATAAGCCATTGAGGGGGGGAATAGGGTTAGGACAGCGTTTTCTCAATGATTGTCATGAATTTTTTTATAGTATAAAAATGAATATAATTTATTGAAACTTTGAGAATATTTTATACATATATTTAAGTGTATACTAAAATTTTTTTATCCATATACTTAAGTATATACTATAAAATATTAGCGACCCCATATTGTTTGTTTTTCTTGGTACTATTTTTTCAAACGCGTTTTTCTGAAAACGACTTTTTTTGAACTTGCGTACACGCTAGTTTGAAAAGTTTTCAACCAATTGTTTTGAAAATTGGCAGTTACTTTCTTCATAGTATTGCGCTCTATATGAACCTAAAATCGGAATATTATCATTATTTAAAATAATTTTTTTCTGCAAGTAAAGTTGTAATGAAAGGCAGAAAATCATGCTTTTTTGTTTTGACCCCTGTAAAAAATTCAATTTTCTATTTTTTTGATAGCAGTCAGGTTCATATAGAAGAAAGATATATAATAAAAGTAAATTCCAACCTTGTTTGATTTCAGATGAAAATTGCGGCTCCCAGAATGTACGCAAAATACCGAGTCTGATTGTGACCTGCAATATGGGGTCGCTAATATCTTCGGTGTTTTTCAAGGAAATTCTACAAACATTTTATAGTATATACTTAAATATATGTATGAAATATTCTCAAAGTTTCAATAAATTATATTCATTTTTTATACTATAAAAAAATGCATGAAAATCATTGAGAAAACGCTGTCCTAACCCTATTTCTTCCCTTAAGGAGTTACACGCCGTCAGGAGCCCAAAGAAAAGCGATTTTTCAAGAATTTTTTCTGATAAGTCGATTAACGTAAAAATTTATATACAACTGTGGTAACTTTAACTTCATTTTCATATTTTTTATTTGTACCAATAATAATTTCTAAAGCTGCTATAGCCGATCTCCAGGAGCTTCTCTAAAAAAAGGCGTCTTGCAGTAAGCACGATAACTCTGGATTGGATCATTTGAAATGAAAAAACAACGAGAGGGCCAAAGTAAAAGGTGCATTGCTGGTCGCTCGCGGCGCTCGCTCTCATGAAGGGGTAGGTTGAAAGAGTGGCTTGAAGTGGCTGTAACCCGTGGCGGGTCGAGCCCATAACTTCCCGATCATCTCTCGTATATTATGCTATTTTGATCTTGCAAGTTAGGCCACCATGACGGGCATGAAAAACATATGAAAATTCAAAGATTTATTTTTAATTGCCGCTCTTTATTTATTTTTTGTTCTTGAATATATAAATTATCTATTGGTGAAAAAATGGTCAAAAAAATTAAAATACATAGTTGTTTCAGAAAAGAAGAGTTGGATTTGGGGAAAAATGTTTCTTGGCGTTTTACACAAGTTTTATTGCAATAACTCAGCAATCGCTGGGACGATTTCGCCAATAGTTCACTCGAGTCTGAGTTCTATGGAGACGCATCGATTGCAAAACAAAAAATTTTAATCCCACCTTTTTCCAAGGAGAAATCGTCGATTTTGTGTAAAAGTCATTTTTCTTTTTAATAGTTTCAGCCAAATATCTACGGAACCGACTGGGTGATCAAGACCACACTCCTTTCTGGTCTAAGTTAGATCAACAGGCTCCGTTCGAAAAAAAAAAAAAAATCGAATCGCTCCATTCATTCGTGAGATAAAGTTCGACAAAATTTTACTCACATACGTACATACACACACACACATACACACAGCCAGGCATGTTTTAAAAAACGTGTCAGAATGATTCTAGGGGTCATGAAACGTGGAGATATCTTGAAATTTCCGCTTTCGATTTTCGGGATCATTACAATAACTTTCCTCTAGGATCGGAAAGTTAAAAAAGATTTCGTTAATACACGGTATTATCTAGTATTTGATCGAAGGAATAAGCAAAATATTGATTTTTAACAAAATGGCGGCCTTTCAAATAAAATTTCGATCATCGATAAAAATGTTGGCCTTAAATTGTTTATTAAACGGAAAATATTGATCGGCGAGAAAAAACCTTTGATTAATCACTAAAAGATATATTTATAAAGCTTGGATAAAAATTTGAGACTGATCGGTTTGGCCGTTTCCGAGAAATCTTGCACACCGACTTCAAAAACACAGTTTTAAGAAAAACCCATTCAAACTTTCAAAATCTACTCTCAAACGTTCCGGGACGTCTTTACAAATATGCGCGTAACTTCGAGAATATTTGTTGGATTGACATGAAATTTTGTGTGTACATACTTAAATATATGTACATTACGAAAATTAAATAAACATTTTTTTTTTTAATCCTGACTGCGTGTTACCCCTTAAAACGGAACAATTATATCTCGATGCTTGTACAGAGTTATCGGGCTCGAAAAAACTTGTTGAATTTGTAAACGATTCAGGGGATGGTTTTGGAAGGATTGTTTTTTTTTCTGTAGATGGAAGAGCCAACATCATCTTTTGGGGCCATCTGTTTTCCTATTATTTTAGTCTTCCAGAGGCTGTCTCGTGGTTTGCAAAGCTCTGACTGTAGTCACGGTACAGTTGTTCTCGTTTGTGCTTTATGTGTATGTTCTATATACATAAAACTGGTACACAAAGTATCACGGTTTGCATGACTCTAATACGCGAGCCAGATGCCACGTTGTATGCAAATTTGACGCAAGATAGAAAGAGTTATAGAGACGCCGGCAAAGAGCTAAGACGAAGAAGATGACTGGCACAGCCACATAGTGGATAAGGCCACAAGCTCTGACTCTCTCTCTCTCTCTTCCTCTCTATCTCTCTCTGTCTCTCTCTCTCTCTCTTTGGATAGTATCCCTTCGCATCTCATCACTTCTCTCTGCGCTCGGCACTCTACTTCCGCGTTATTAACCGTAGACTGGTAGGAGGATGGCTCGTACGAAGCTTCTCCTCAGTTCTTCCCTCGGTCAGTCATCTCGACCCACTTTTGCACGGCGTTCGACAGCACAAAAGAGCACGGTCATAGCGAATGAAAGAGCGGTGACGAGGAGTGTACTTTAACCAGACGCGCATACACAAGCTCGCGTCCGGGAGAATTGTATTTTTTTTTGTGTTCGTCGCGTACAGAAACAAACAGAAAAAGTTGGACGATGAATTTTCCGATTTTTTACAAATTGGTGGTACAAACTTTTAGGATTCTTTCTTTTTGTATTAAATCCGGAATTTAGGACGCACATAATTATCGAGCGAAGAATTATTTCATTTTTATGAAATTCCATACCTGAAAGCTTAGGTCGCTTAAGGGGGGAAATAAGGTTAGACTGTTCGAAAAATCGATTTTTTTTTATTTCATAAATTGTTAGTAAAACTATTGAATAATATGTTCCCAAAATTTTAAATGAAAATTCCGACTCGTTCTATTGTCATAAGCCATTGAAGTGAGTAGCTCTCCTTCAGGCCCCGAGCGCGCCACGTGTTCCAAACGCGTTTTTTTGAAAGCGACTTTTTTTGAACTTGCGGACACGCTAGTTTGAAAAGTTTTCAACCAATCGCTTTGAAAATTGGCAGTTACTTTCTTCATAGTATTGCGCTATATATAAACCTAAAATCGAAATATTATCATTATTTAAAATAATTTTTTTTTTGCAAATAAAGTTGTAAAAAACGGCAAAAAATCATGTTTTTTTGTTTTGACCCCTGTAAAAAATTCAATTTTCTATTTTTTTGATAGCATTTAGGTTCATATGGAAGAGAGACATATAATAAAAGTAAATTCCAACCTCGTTTGGTTTCAGATGAAAATTGCGGCTTCCAGAATGTACGCAAAATGCTGAGTCTTTTTTATTTTATAGTATATACTTAAATTTTATAGTATATAGTATATACCAATTTTATAGTATATACTTAAATATATGTATAAAATATTCTCAAATAAATTTCAATGTTTCAATAAATTATATTCATAATCGTGGCCCCCTTACGCCCTTAAGGGTTATGGCCACGTGAGTGGGTATAAAATCATGGGCACCTTTAACAATTTTATTTTGTATGAAAGAATGATTTATTGATAAAACTAATTCCACATCTATTTAGTATAAATATGAAGCTAATAAAAAATATTTTTTTTTTTTTTTGTTATACTAAATGGCCGACTACCGCTATTTGCTTTTGGTATCTTTTTTTTTTGAGGCGCTCCGCGGCGTGACATTTGGCATCCACAATTTTTTACCTAGATTAACAAAAAAAAATCTCGTTAACCTACACCAGAATACCTAGAGAAGTACGCACGGAATATCTGATTTATTTAAGGTAGTAGTCTGCTACCTTAAGCCGATTCTCATGTCTTTTTTGGAGGGCGTTTTTTTGTAGAAAAATGAAAATGAATCGTTTTGGATATGTTTTTATTTACATATTAAAGATACAAAAAAAAATTTTTTTGAAAAAATTTAATAGTTTATTATCAATATTAATAAACTATAAAATTTTTTCAAAAAGTTTTTTTTTTGTATTTTTTAATATGTAAATAAAAACATCCCAAATATCCAAAACGATTCATTTTTATTTTCCTACAAAAAAACGCCCTCCAAAAAAGACATGAAAATCGGCTTAAGTTACCAGACTGCTACCTTAAAACTTTTCATTTTATGGGCAGGTTAATACGAAATTTTTCGCTGGAAATTCATCTTTTAACTTCAAATGCCTGCAATATTCAAATAAAACAATATTTTTCAAATTCCGTAAATACTTCTCTAGATATTCTGACGTAGATTAACGAGAATTTTTGTGTTTTGTTCTAGGTCAGAAATTGTTGATGCCAAATGTCACACCGCGGAGCGCCGCGTGCCAAAAGCAAATAGCAGTAGTCAGCCATTTTGTATAACAAAAAAAAACAAAGAAAAATATTTTTTATTAGCTTAATATTTATACTAAATAGATGTGTAATTAGTTTTATAAATAAATCACTTTTTCATACAAAAAAAAATTGTTAAACGTGCACATGATTTTATACCCGCTACAGTGGCCAAACAGTCGATTCAATATGGACGACCAATGGCCAAAGGTCTATTAAATTCTACAGAAAATTGGTACCTGAAAATTCATCATGAATATTAATGAAAATTTGTACTCAAAATTTTCTCAAGTCGCAGAATTGAAATTCTAAGTGGCAGAATCAACGTGACTGACCTAAAACCAGACTATTATTCAATTTCAATGAAAATTCGTATCCAGGTCTTACCACACCCTTATTTATTCGAATAAAATTTAAAATTTCGTTATTCAAAATGGCGAATTCGTTACGGTGAATAAAAAAAAGCCAAAGCGATCATAAATCGAAATCTCCGGCGATTCTTATGAACGTTGTCTTATGAATATGACCGCAATAAAAAATCAAATTTTCTTAATCCTCCACAAAATCATTACGAACGATCTTTCGTTATAGTTAGTTTTTTTTTTCGCTTTTCAACGATGTTCTGGTAATAACGACGTAGAGATTCCGGCGATGAGCTAGACGAGAACTCATAAGTCAGTTCGACTTTCGGATCTCGTAAAATCGTGAGACTGGGAAGGGAAGATCGAAAAGCTCTGTACACACACTTCAATTTACTTCTACTTTATATACCTCCTCTCAATATATTGCCATATATGTATATACATACATACACACACAGATATATATATAATACTATTTCACGTTTCTCTTGGACAGATATCCTTCATCATACCCCTTCCAAGACGCTTTCAAACAGACTCCGACACAAACCCAGTGAAAAGCAGAGCGCACGTTTTCTCGTACCTCATTCTTTTCTTATATTTTCTTTCCTCGTTTTTACTCCTGTACATATATACATCTTTCCTCCACCTCTTTTTCTCGCATTTTTCACTTTCTCTCTCTCTTTCTCTTTCTCCGTCTCTTCCTCTTTCTCCCTCACTCTCTTTCTTTCTCTCTGTCTGTCGCGATCCTCTTTCACGACTTTACTCGAGTTTTTCACGAACCGAACTTTTCTCATACCAAAAGCTCGTGGGGGTACAGAGAGAAGCCGGTAAAACACACAAACGAACGCACATATTCTTGTCTGTCTGTCTGTCTGTCTGTCTGTGTGGATGACTGTTTGTGTGGTGAAACGGATAGAAAACCTTGGAAAGTACGTACAAACAAATACATTCCGGTAAAACGATTCGAGGAAGAAAAACGATTTTCTTCGCGAGGTAAACTCGCACTGAAACAAAGCTTCGTCCCTCTCGTTTCCAGCCCCTATTTCACTCTCACGAACAAAAGGTCCTTCACGAACGTAAATTTGAATTGAAAATTTTCATCTTTGCGCCCTTTTGCTTATCAACGCTTGGATAATGGTTCGTACATGATTTTACCTTAAGGTGGTATTTCTATCTTTTTCTCGAACGAAAATTCATCGTGCTCGATTTGTATCGATTCCTCATTGACTTATCGCTGTTGTTGATGGCTCGCCACCAATCTCTCGATAACGCCGTTGGAAACTCAAGGATTTTGCTCGATTCGCGGACAGCAAAAAAATTCGGAAAGTTACGTAAAAAGTCTGTATATCACGTATCAGAGTTTATGGACTCGATTTATACTCTCTGATCGTGACAAAAAATGCACTTTTTTTCGTTTACTTTCGCTACGATGCGCAGCGGATTTTCTGACAAAAAAATCGTCATTTTAAAAAATGTTTTTTTTTTCATGAGATTAACTTTAAGGGCTCACACACTTCGGAAATTTTCAAAAAATCGTTTTTTATACAAATTTTTATTCTTTATAACTTTAAGAATAAAAAAAAAAATTTTAAGAAAATTTCACTTCGTTACGAAGTTATAGCAATAAATGTGACCGGACAACGGGTTGGGACAACTACCTAGCGGAAACTTTAAGGGGGGAAATAGGGTTAGGACAGCGTTTTCTCAATGATTTTCACGAATTTTTTTATAGTATAAAAAATGAATATAATTTGTTGAAACTTTGAGAATATTTTATACATATATTTAAGTATATACTATCAAATTTTTGAAGAATTTCCTTGAAAAACACCGAAGATATTAGCGACCCCATATTGCAGGTCACAACCAGACTCAGCATTTTGCGTACATTCTGGAAGCCGCAATTTTCATCTGAAATCAAACGAGGTTGGAATTTACTTTTATTATACGTCTCTCTTATGAACCTAAATGCTATAAAAAAAATAGAAAATTGAATGTTTTACAGGGGTTAAAACAAAAAAGCATGATTTTTTGCCATTTGTTACAACTTTATTTGCAAAAAAAAAATTATTTTAAATAATGATAATATTCCGATATTAGGTTCATCTAGAGCGCAATACTATGAAGAAAGTATCTGCCAATTTTCAAAACGATTGGTCGAAAACTTTTCAAACTAGCGTGTACGCAAGTTCAAAAAAAGTCGTTTTCAGAAAAACGCGTTTGAAAAAATAGTACCAAAAAAAACAAGCAATATGGGGTCGCTAATATTTTATAGTATATACTTAAATATATGTATAAAATATTCTCAAAGTTTCAATAAATTATATTCATTTTTTATACTATAAAAAAATTCATGAAAATCATTGAGAAAACGCTGTCGTAACCCCTTCCCCCCTTAATGGCTTATAACAATAGAACGAGTCGGAATTTTCATTCAAAATTTTGGAAACATATTTTTCAATACTTTTACTAACAATTTATGAAATTAAAAAAAAACCGATTTTTTGAACCGTCTAACGCTATTTCCCTCCTTAAACGTGTTTTTCTCGAAACTACGTTTTTAGACCGTGTCGGCACGATAATTCAGTCAATTTTGAATATTCCCTAACTAGTTTTTTTTTTATCTTGATAATTATTTTCCCTATAGTCTGACGAGAGGGTTTTTTAATTTTTTGGTTCGACAATTTTTTATAAATTATTAAACACTAATTTTTTTTTTTCAAACTGCATATTAAAGTTTGAAATACTGTAATTTCTTTATTTAAAAAAGAAATAAAAATTCTCTCCGTCAGACTATTACTACTACATTCTTTTACTAGATCTTTTTAATTTTTTGCAGATTGGATAATTTTTGGTGAAGTTATGATGTCGACGAGGAGGCGTTATGGTTTTGATCAGTAATTCATTTATCCCCGTTAAAAATGAAGTTAATATTGTAAACAAAAATTTTTAACTTCTTTTGCTTACAGTTGAAAAGTTAATAAAAATTGTGAAATCAACAATTTAATTTTTTTCTACCATTTAACCTTTATAATAATTTTTCAAATTCACTCGGTTTTCAGCGCGCACAGCAGTATGTGATCCCTTAAAAAATTTGCATTCATTCTTGCTAGCACATTATCGTTATTTTCGTCTCAATTTCACGGTGCAATAAAAATTCACTACCTTCTACATTAATTATTATCAGTAATTGATTATTTTGTTCAACCACCACCTTTAAAAGTACTGAAAATTGTAAAAAAGTTGCGCCTTAAATCTCGTGTGAGTCTGTCGAAAAAAAAGAAGGTCGGGGTTCAAACGATAGTGAGTGCAGAAGGAAAAAAAAAAGATTGCAGGAAGATGATCGAGCATAAAGTGAGTTCGACAGTTGAGGGTTGCACAATGAAAAATAAAAAATAAACAACTTGAAGAAAAATCAACGAAAAATCCAAAAGGAGCGAACAAAAGAGGTCACGAAATGTCAGATGGGTGACACGTGACGGACCTTCAGTTTGCCCTCGCATCCTAGCGTTGAAAAAGTCGAAGGATAAAGGAGCAAAGGAGAGAGCAAAGAACCAAAGTGCAGATTTCCTCTCGTTTGGTACATTTTTCTTTTGTTTATTCTCCTCCTTATTCTTTATTTTGAGGTCGTTTGCTGGAGCAACGTTGTCGTCGTTATCGTCCTCGTAGATGAGTGAAAAAAAAGCGTCGTTGGGAAGAGACTAGAGGGATGAAAAAAAAAGTAAAAAAAAAAATAGAAACCAAAAAAACAGCGGGAGAGAGAGAGAAAGATTGCCAGCGGGAATTCTATATATATATAGTAATGTTGATGATTTTATCGGTCTCGACGATCGTTAATTCGCGAGTGCTTTGCTGCTTTTTACCCTCGGCTCAAACCCCATCCCTTTGCCAATAATGAAAAGCCTTCGAGTTCGAGTGGCGAGCTTTTTTTTTATAACTCCCCTTCGACGGCCGGCAAGTTGATTCGAAGATTCTAAAGTTATTACAGTTTATTTATGGCTCGATGAAAAAAGTCTGCGAAAATAAGGGTTGATAGTGAATCTCGTCAATTCGATTTTTATTATTCCGAATTATTGGCGATTTTTTTCAATTGTAATTATAGAAAAAAGTTAAGTTATAATTGTAAGACATTATCAGGAATGTACGTAGGTAACAATAATTCGAATAAAAATAATATGGGCGGAAAATTAAAGAAGAATTTTTTTTTTTTATCGCTGTCAAATATCTATTTCAACTTCCTCGAATTTTTATTAAGGGTGAACACCACTGTGACCCCCTGTTTTTTTTCACATTTTTCAAGAATTTTTTTTTGTGGTAAAAAAAAGAGATATTCGAAAATTTTTTTTGGGTTTTGTTCCTTGTTTATTAATGTATCAAAAAAACATTTTTTTCACATTTTCACGCCGCATGGTGGCGCTTGCGAAACTCTCGCGTCAGGTGCTGTCATCTCCGCGGCACGCAGCAGAACTCTCTTCAGCGTCGATCTGAAAAAAAATACCGAGTGTTTTCGTTAATAATATGATATTTTGAAGAGAAGTACATAGGGATTTGGAAAAATATTTTTTTTAAAACAATATTTTTCCAAATCCCTATGTACTTCTCTTCAAAATATCATATTATTAACGAAAACACTCGGTATTTTTTTTCAATAAATTATATTCATTTTTTATACTATAAACAAATTCATGAAAATCATTGAGAAAACGCTGTTCTAACCCTATTTCCCCCCTGAATAAACGGGCTATTTAATGCAAAAAGAATTTTTCAAACCGGATCAGTATCTCCTGAGATTAGCACGTTCAAATAAACAGACGAACAAACAAACTCTCCGGCTTTATTATAGTAGTAAGATTAATGATATTTATTAATTTTTAATGCTAATCTTTATCTTATCATTATTCTACAATATTTGAATACCTATAACTCGTATTAAATTCATTAGAAATTATTCCAAACTGCAAATACTCCCCACACACCCCTAAAAACCACCCTTCGAATTTTCTTTTCCTCATAATTAAATTCACTCGGTGTATCATTAATTCCGTTAAATACCGTAAAGATGATTTTTTTTGTTTCAATTTCTATTTCGAATTTTGGACTTCTTGGTGTTTTTTTGTTTGGTTGTTTTCCAAACGTTACATATATCCTAACGTTTTTCTCAGCGAGAATGAGTCGTAGGAGCTTTTCTTTGGAAAGAATAAGTTTTTACAGAGTGCCTGATACATAAAGCGAGGGACCGTGTGCACGAGAACGACGAAAGTGGATGGAATATGGACTAAAGTCTCTTGGGAGTTTCGCGTCGCGGGTGGCGAGGTGGGGCAGGGATGAGAAAAGAGGCTGAGGACGCTCTGGGCGTGTATGAAGAGAACAAAAAAAGTTTTTCGTTATTTTTCCGCGTATCAATCTCCATGTTTATGCAAATCGTTGTAAAATCCTCTACATTCCCGATATGAGCCACGTTCATGCCTCTCTCCTTCGTCGGATCATTTCGCGGGTTTATCCACGAAGTTTCGAAGATATAAGGCCTTTCAGTCGAAATCTCAAAGGTCAATTTTTTAAATAATTTCTTATTTTCTTCTAATATTCTATTCGGCGATACGAAAAAAAAAACACATTAAGTAAAAATTTTCAAAATTTGTTGAAAACTTCTCCCGTCATTATCGCCAAAAGTATGAAATTTAAAAAATTACGAATTGAGGTAATTTTTTTTTCTTCTTAAATCACAACTTTATTCTTGATTGAAAAGGCGAAACTTTTCAGCCATTTACGAGACCCTTTCAATCATTTTTGGGTACAGAAAAATTGAGTTTTCGGTTTTTTTCTTCGATATTTTGTTATTTGACATTTGAAAAACTTATTTTATCACCTAGAATCAATGGAAAATGTTAATAACGGACATTAATCAAGTTAAACATTATTAAAGATTGAATTCTAAAATTATGATTTTTTTTTTTTTTCATTGGAAAACTATTTTTTCGACTGGAATGTCCCATGTACAGAGGGATGTGTTTTCCGGGGAAAAGCCTGTATAAACTGCGGAGCTTACAAATAGCTCGGGTATTTATTTAAGAGGGTACGGGAAAGAGAAACGAATAGGGGTTGGAATATGAGATGGAAAGGCGTGTGTTTCTGTGTGTGGGTGTGTGTGTGTGTACTGAACATAGCGAAATATAATTTTATGGAGAGAATGTCAATTATGGTGATTTCTATTAGGTAAAGTTGATTCTTGTGAAAAATCGATTTCCCGAGATATTATACAAATTTTTTTATGGAAAAATTTCATATCCGACGTTGGGGGATGAAATTTCAGAAGGTAATTAAACTGCGGTACATCGTTTGTGCGGCTATAATAATTATATTGAAAATTCATTTTTTCCTGGTATATAGGAGAAATAACTTTACATTGCATATTTTTGCATCGTTTATGTCAAATTTTTTTTAATTTTGGAAAAAATATTCCTATTCTTATCAAGGGTAGGTTTTGCCGAAATATTGAACTATCGATGATAACGCAAGCAGAGGATTATCGATTTTCATTTTCACATCAAATTCATCATCAAACAAGATACCGTATTGATTAAAACAAAAAAAAATCTTAAGGGAGGAAATAGGGTTAGACGGTTCAAAAAATCGATTTTTTTATTTCATAAATTGTTAGTAAAACTATTGAAAAATATGTTCCTAAAATTTTAAATGAAAATTCCGACTCGTTCTATTGTTATAAGCCATTAAGGGAGGAAATAGGGTTTGGACAGCGTTTTCTCAATGATTTTCATGAATTTTTGTATAGTATAAGAAATGAATATAATTTATTGAAATTTTGCGAATATTTTATACATATATTTAAGTATATATTATAAAATTTTTGAAGAATTTCCTTGAAAAACACCGAAGAAAATTTATGACTGCCTTGACTTTGTTTTTCTTGGTACTATTTTTTCAAACGCGTTTTTCTGAAAACGACTTTTTTTTTAACCTGCGTACACGCTAGTTTGAAAAGTTTTCAACCAATCGTTTTGAAAATTGGCAGTTACTGTCTTCATAGTATTGCGCTCTATATGAACCTAAAATCGAAATATTATCATTATTTAAAATAATTTTTTTTTGCAAATAAATTTGTAAAAAATGGAAAAAAATCATGCTTTTTTGTTTTGACCCCTGTAAAAAATTCAATTTCCTATTTTTTTGATAGCATTTAGGTTCATATAGAAGAGAGACATATAATAAAAGTAAATTCCAACCTCGTTTGATTTCGGATGAAAATTGCGGCTTCCAGAATGTACGCAAAATGCTGATCTGATTGTGACCTGCAATAAGGAGTCGCTAATATTTTCCGTGTTTTTCAAGGAAGTTCTTCAAAAATGTTATAGTATATACTTAAATATATGTACAAAATATTCTCAAAGTTTCAATAAATTATATTCATCTTTTATACCATAAAAAAATTCATGAAAATCATTGAGAAAACGCTATCCTAACCCTATTTCCACCCTTAAAGTTTCCGCTAGGTAGTCGTCCCAACCCGTTGTCTGGTCACATTTATTGCTATAACTTCGTAACGGAGTGAAATTTTGAATATTTCCCAAGGGCTCACGTACCCCTGAAATTTTCAAAATCCAATTTTTTTTTGCAGATTTTTATTCTTCATACTTTTGAGGATTTTTCAAAAAAAAACTTTTAAGAAAATCCCACTCCGTTACAAAGTTATAGTAATAAATGTGACCGAGCATCGAGTTGGGACGGCTATCTACCAGAAACTTTAAACGCGTTTTTCTCGAAACTATGTTTTTAGACAGTGTCAGCACGATAAGTCAGTCAATATTTTATATTTTTTTTCTTTAAATCTTGATAATTATTTTCTCTATAGTCTGACGAGAGGTTTTTTTGGTTGAACAATTTTTTATAAATTATTAAACACTCATTTTTTCTTGTAAATTGCATACTAAAGTTTGAAATACTGTAATTTCTTTATTTTTGAAAAAAAAAAATTTCCCTTCGTCAGACTATTACTACTATATTATTTTACTAGATTCTTTTTTATTTTTGGAGATTGGATAATTTTTGGTGAAGTTATGATGTCGACAAGGAGGCGTCATGATTTTACATCAGTAGTTATACCCATTTATACCCATAAAAATTGATGTTAATATTTTATTTTTTTATTTATTTTTTTCTTATAGTTAAAAAGTTAATACAAAATTTGAAATCAACAATTGAATCTTTTTTTACCCTATAACCTTTATAATAATTTTTCGATTTCACTCGGTTTTCATCGCGCGCAGCGGTATATAAGCCCTTAAAATGATGCTGAATTTTTGCTATTTCTCAAAATTGAGAAATAATTTTTATTTTCATATTTTTGCATCGTTTATTATACATAAATATTGTTATATTTAATATTATTATTATTTCCAAGGGGAGATTTGGCGGAGATAAATTAAATATTTTTTTTCGTCCAGTCCTACGACAAAATTTATCGTCCATTTGATGGACAAATAAAAATGAACAACCCTCTGCTAAGATCATTATCGATAATTAGATATTTCGATAGAACGATCCCTTAAAATATCTTAGAATTTATCTTTTTTTTTTATACATAAAAAAAATATTTTTCCTCCGTTCCTTTCTCACTGAAATTGAATTCTCTCCGTGGGAAAACCTCTATGAAAATTCTCGTGTTTCTCTTGTCACGTTATCGAGGTCATCACCTCGCCCTCCTGGGAGCCCCCTCACTTCTTCTTCTTCTCCGCTCTTTCTTGCTCTCATCTCGGCCGTCAGAGAGGACTTGGAAAAGGCTCATTGTCGCGCGTAATTAGTTCCCGCGGTAGCCCTTTTCCTCAAGAGACAATCCGAATTGGTCCTATATATATATGCATGGGAAATTTCGCGCCAAATCGACTTACCCTCAAACATTTTTTTTCCCCCCATTATTACGGCCACAATTTTGGAAAAAATCGAAAAAATGCTGTGGATCTTTTTTTTTGTTTCATCCGATTACTTACTTCAAAGTAAAAAAATGAGAAAATTGTAAGAATCATAGCGAGGTCGTGTTGGCGTGAAATGTCCTATGTATACTTCCCTCATCGCCATCTTTCCTCGCAAACACCTCTTCCGACCGGCATCGTCTACATCCTCTTATCCCGTCGTGTTTAGTACTCTCTAGTCGTCGACTCGTCGACCAAAAGTTTTCCGCGAATTAAAAGCGAATCTCTGGGCACTCGGAAACACGCAAAGAGCACCCAAACTCCTGACAGAGAACCTTGTTTATTCAACGCGACTCGTTTGGCTCACAAGCAAAATTTTCATTGTCGAATTCGTCGGAGAGAAAAAAAAATGTTGAAAATTATTGCAAAAATGAAACAGCAATTTAAATGAAACTATTTATTTAGAAATAGTTTTCAGGACTATCAGCATTAATACAACTTTCTCGAATATCTTATATTGTCCTTGAGTCGTTAAAAAAAATCGAAGAAAAATGACTTACAATTATTGTTTTCATTTCGTTATAAATTTATTATATAATCGCGTTTTTCTCGAAACGATATTATCCGAACTGGTATTATTGATTGCTGGAACACTAATGGTCGGATCGTAAACAATTTTCGTCAAAAATTTTCGTAATCCCGGTCGTTAACGTTAAGCGACGCTATTTATTTTGTAAATTACTATTTTTTAAGGTACCTTGAATGGAGAAATTTTTTTTTTTTTATCGAGGTTTGTTTAACATAAAACGAATTTGGGAAAAATTATTTAAAAAAAATAACGGCGACGCTTACCGAAAACTACAATTGTGTAGAAATATTTGTTTTTTTTTTCTGATGAACCATCCCAGAGATATCGAGCCTATTGTCGAAAGAAGAATTTTTCTTCGACTCGCACTCCGCTGTATGTATTGTTGTTAATTTTTATTATTTTTTCATAAAAAATTCTATAAATGTAGTTGAATGTGTCGTCAATGACATACCCTTCCCCCAGGCCTTTAATAATTCATTGTGGAGTAAAAAAATCCATATCAAAAGACCTCATTTAGGTCACAGTCATGTTCCCCCCATTCAATAATCAACAGACACACACGTTGTTCCATTCATGACGATGTCACCTTTGAAGCACAATTGTTAATTTGCCATTGAACATTCGTTGATGTGGCTAGACAAATTGATCAGCACGTTAATTATAAGCAACACTGATTAGTGACGCGAATGATTTGAACGATTGAACTTAAGGTAGTAGTCTGGTAACTTAAGCCGATTTTCATGTCTTTTTTAGAGGGCGTTTTTTTGTAGGAAAATATAAAAGATTCGTTTTGGATATTTAGGATGTTTTTATTTACATATTAAAGATACAAAAAAAAATTTGTTGAAAAAATTTAATAGTTTATTATTATTATTATTATTGATCGAAGTTGGCACCTCGAAAAAAAGCGTGTGGGTGGCCCCGGTGATTTTGGATCTTGCCATCTTGATGTTATCTGAAATAAAAAATTCTTGATAATTTTTAATCTATAGACATGTCATTCTGGTCGGAACTACTGAAGTTAAATTTCATGGATAAATAACAAAATGGCGGACTTTGGAAAAAAAAACTTTTTTCCAAAGTCCGCCATTTTGTTATGTATCCATGAAATTTGACTTCAGTAGTTCCGACCAGAATGACATGTCTACAGATTAAGAAATATCATGAGCCAAAATCACCGGGGCCACCCACGCGCCTTTTTTCGAGGTGCCAACTTCGATCAATAATAATAATAATAATAATAATAATAAACTATTAAATTTTTTCAAAAAACTTTTGTTTGTATCTTTAATATGTAAATAAAAACATCCTAAATACCCAAATCCTAAAAACATCCTAAATATCATTTTTATTTTCCTACAAAAAAACGCCCTCCAAAAAAGACATGAAAATCGGCTTAAGTTACCAGACTACTACCTTAATAAGGATAGGGAAACAGAGAAATGCTCTAGCACCAGTGGTTAATTATATTTCAGCGAGGCGATTGTACTATTTCCCTACCTATTCTATGAGTACATCATAATGGCTGATAATTTTTATTGTTACACTCATTGTACGATGTATGCACGAGCGTCACGTAAATGCATTGTCTGACAAATACGAGAATGTACTACTTAAAACTTTCGAGAAAAAGTGAATGTCATTCCAAGGTCCTTATTTTTTAGTAAACTGTCATGCTCATCGAGATTCTTATACATTATCACAAAAAAGTATCGAGCGCGAATAGCATGGCCTGTAAAAAAATATTTACCACTGCCTCATCAATGGTTAAAAAAAGTTGCGATATTCAGGTATATCTTTATGTTCAAGGATCTGAGTTTCGTCGAGTTTCTGATTCCTCAACATGAAAACATGAGTTTTGTTAAACCTGATAAAGGCTGACGATGTATGCACGAGCGTCACGTAAATACATTGTCTGACAAATACGAGAATGTACTACTTAAAACGTTCGAGAAAAAGTGAATGTCATTCCAAGGTCCTTATTTTTTAGTAAACCGTCATGCTCATCGAGATTCTTATACTTTATTACAAAAAAGTATCGAGCGCGAAGAGCATGGCCTGTAAAAAAAAATTTACTACTGCCTCATCAATGGTAAAAAAAAGTTGCGATATTCAGGTATATCTTTATGTTCGAGGATCTGAGTATTCGTCGAGTTTCTCATTCCTCAACATGAAAATATGAGTTTTGTTAAACCTGAGACTCGTGCGATAATATTTAATACTGCCTCAGCGATGTTCGAATATTCGATGCTGGAGAGGATGTCATTTAAAAACATGGTTTATGCGTTTGCTCATCAGGAATATTTTATGTACTTTTCTTTGTTTCAACGTATGCGTATCATGCGATTCTCAAGCTCCACAAAACTTATTTTTCTGTATTAGGAACCAAGTAACTCGGAGAGCACTTAGATCCTACAAGATACAAAATTTTACACGAAAATCGCCATTTCGTGTCATTTTTAGTCATCGACGAGGCAGTACTAAATATTGGCCCACAGCTCGCTCCTTTCCCGAAAGCTTATCTTTCGTTACAAGGTATAAGTATCTCGGTGAAGAAGCCAATCAAAAAATAATTTGTTGTTCTGAACCTCCTTACCAGTCATCATACAATTTGTCTTTCAGCTCATATGATCAATGATCAAAACTCACCGCTCATTCATTTGCCGATACCCGAGCGGCAAACATCGACAAATTTTTCAAGAATTCATTTAAGAGCCACGAACATTCCCAAACGAACTTTCATTCTCTCATCAGTGCTCGCCCGTAGAGCCGAGTTTTAATAACGGTTGTAGGTAGTTGGAGGAATGATAAGTTCTTGGTTTCTGTCACCAGTGTGAAAACTTCGTCCGCCGGTAAATATTCCGTGGGAATCCATTCATTGGTGGGTCGACAAGGGTAGAATTTCCCAGTGGATGGAAAAGGAGATAAAACGAAAGTAGAGAAAGAGAAAGATCGCTGGTGCTTGGAGCTAACCATAATTAAAAGGTTCTAGCGTTAGTAAGACGAGCTCTATATACTTCGTGCGAGGAACACTTTCCTGTGGAGAGGTTGGAGATATTCATTCCTTGAGTCTGGTCCCGTACGAACGAGGATTACACGAACTCCTTACAACTCTCCTTGGTATTAGAACAACCCTCTCTCCCTCTCAAAAACGTCTCGGTCCTTGCCTCCTACTCGACTCTACTGCGATCTTCATTCCAAGTCACTATCACGGATGGCACGTGGTATCCGAAAGTCTTGAGCTGTCGGGAGGAAAATCAGGAGAATCGGGAAGGTTGGGAATATCCAGAGGGGCGTTGAAGGAGCTAGAACAGTATGGGGAACTCTTCGCACCAACTTCCTGCTGGCGGAGAGAGAATATTGAGACTTCATTCTCGTCGGCAAAGCCCGGTCCTACGCTCGTCAAAGGATCTTTAATGGGTTCGATGATGGGAAAACGGATTCATAGAGTTGGAGCTGTTTTCGTAAGGTTTCTTGGTCATCAAACATTGAGATTCGAAGATTCGGCTATGATAGCGAAAATTGTTGAGCTTGATGAGGGTCTATGGACATTGAGCTTCCCTAACTGCCTTGGAATATCACTCTTGAAACAACCACTCTTAGGTTCATCAATTAATCTGATGAACTAGAAGATGGCGAAACAAGATTCTGCAGTTAGTGGCGTAAGGTTGCTTGGTCTCTAAACGATTCAGGTTTGAAGACTCAGCTATGAAAGATGAAGTTAACTTCATGTCAGGGGACACTGGGCTCTTCTAACCGCTTTGGAATGTCAATCATAAGGTAGTAGTCTGGTAACTTAAGCCGATTTTCATGGCTTTTTTGGAGGGCGTTTTTTTGTAGGAAAATAAAAATGAATCGTTTTGGATATTTAGGATGTTTTTATGTACATATTAAAGATACAAAAAAAATTTTGTTTGAAAAAATTTAATAGTTTATTATTATTATTATTATTGATCGAAGTTGGCACCTCGAAGTTGGCAGCCCGGGTCCTAACTTTTTTTCTACCGAACCGATTGCTTTCAAATTTTAACAGGCTACTCTACACACTTATAGTTTTCGTCGGAACTACCGAAAAAATTTTTTCACCCCTAACTTGTTGTTTTACAACCGCTTCTTTGCTAAAATAAAAGGACTTTTTTTTCCAAAGTCCGCCATTTTGTTATTTATCCATGAAATTTAACTTCAGTAGTTCCGACCAGAATGACATGTCTATAGATTAAGAATTATCAAGAATTTTTGATTTCAGATAACATCAAGAGCCAAAATCACCCACGCGCTTTTTTTTTCGTAGTGCCAACTTCGATCAATAATAATAATAATAATAAACTATTACATTTTTTCAAAAAAATTTTTTTTTGTATCTTTAATATGTAAATAAAAACATCCTAAATGTCCAAAACGATTCATTTTTATTTTCCTACAAAAAAACGCCCTCCAAAAAAGACACGAAAATCGGCTTAAGTTACTAGACTACTACCTTAAGGGTGAACATCACTGTGACCCCCTGTTTTTTTTCGCATTTTTCAAGAATTTTTTTTTGTGGGGAAAAAAGAGATATCCGAAAATTTTTGTTGGGCTTTGTTCCTTGTTTATTAATGTATCAAAAAACATTTTTTTCACATTTTTCACGCCGCATGGTGGCGCTGGGGAAGCTCCCGCGTCAGGTGCTGTCATTTCCGCGGCACGCAGCAGAACTCTCTTCAACGTCGATCCGAAAAAAAATACCGAGTGTTTTCGTTAATATTATGATATTTTGAAGAGAAGTACACAGGGATTTGGAAAAATATTGTTTTAAAAAAAATAGGCACGCCTTTGAAATTAACTTTAATTTCAAAGGCGTGCCTATTTTTTCAGATCGACGTTGAAGAGAGTTCTGCTGCGTGCCGCGGAAATGACAGCACCTGACGCGAGAGCTTCCCCAGCACCACCATGAGGCGTGAAAAATATGAAAAAAATGTTTTTTGATACATCAATAAACAAGGAACAAAACCCAAAAAAATTTTTCCAATATCTCTTTTTTTCCCACAAAAAAAAATTCTTGAAAAATGTGAAAAAAAACAAGGGGTCACAGTGGTGTTCACCCTTAAGTCATAACGTCCACTCCAGGTTCATTAAGGAATCTGATGGGCCTGGGCGGTGGGGAAAACAGATTCCTCAATTGGTTTCGTATAATTGTCATTAAAACATGCAGATTTACATTTGCGCGTTGATCTACCAAAACTAGACATTTTTTCCAGAATCTTTAACCAATTCTATGAAAAAAAATCCCAAGGCAAAGGTTCCCATAACTGATAGATTCCGAGATATTATTTTTCGAAATTCGGTAAGTCGTCAATTAAAAAATATATCACCTCCAAAACTAGTGATCGTACGTGCTATTGATTCAGAGGCTTTTAAACCTAAAACAGAGTAAATTTATGGAAATAAATACGAGTATTCAGTAAAACCGCAAAAAAATTTAACGACCCTTATTCAAAAGTGGAATAACTATTGAAGTTTTCGATATTTCTACCTGAAATTTGTAACGCGTACTCGTTCCAATATCCCGAAAGAATCAATTGACGAACATTTTCTGATATTCTCAATTTTTGTTAACAAAAAAATCATCCCCTTAACATTTTTTCTCTGTAGGATTATACGGTGTCTCATTTAGGTGTTAATCTCATGCGAAAAAATGCAAATTTACAACCCTCCGCTAAAGTTATTATCCCTAGCTTATTATTAGCTGGATATTAAGGTGGTAACCCTCCTTCAACCCTCTTACATCTTGTTTAATCAGTTGTTTTCTTAACTGTACTTGCTTAACCCCTTCAATGTACGACAGAGGGACCAACCGAAAGGTACCTCAACAAATAACTGGCTCATTTCTCCCTAGTAGTGTACCTGAGTGTATACCACAGTTAGGGTAGCTTAACTCTGCGACTCTCTCTCTCTCTCTCTCTCGTCAAAGCCTTTCTCTCGTGTGTATACGTGAATGTTGGGAGGAAACTTTGTGAGCGACCTGCTCGAGGAGTGGCAAACTACGTAACGTATAACTAGAGAGTATTAGGAGGGTAGAAAACCACCCTAAGTAGTATATAAAGGAGGAAGGGATGCATGGACACGAGATAAGAAAATAATAACTCTATCTTCGAAACTTGGTTTTACCCCCTTTGCGACAACCGCTCCCCACACTTTCTCTTTGACAAAAGATTACTCCGGGAGTGCTTCACGTCCCCATCACTCTTATTTTTGCTTTCTCACCTTTGCCACTTAAGCATATCGTTGCTGACTTCACTCTACAAGGTGTATTCGTTTACTGAAAGCGAACAACGTTCTTGAAGTGAATTAACGAGTCAGAAAAAGCTAGGGTGAATTGGTGGCATTCGATGTTCGAAGAATCTCTTTAATCATGTTAAAGTTTAATCAACATTGATGAGGCAGTACTAAATTTTATCTTACAGTTCGCGAGTTGCCCGGTACATTTTTGCAGAGTAAAAACTTCGTAGATAATCGATGAGCAGATAAATATAAAATTTTCCCGTACCGAAAACCAGAGCCGTTATCGCGATACTCACTTGTCCGTCCGTCCGTCCGTCCGTCTGTTGCAGACTGTAACTCCTAAACGGTTTAACGTATCGACTTGAAATTTGGTATGAAGTTAGAGTGAGATGTAAGAGTATGTCGATTGTATGGAAATCTCGGCGCATGAAGTATGTCCATGCTTGGCCATTTGTTTTTTAAATCGCACAACCTCCGCGCTATAACAAATTTCAATATTATTGTGGCAGTATTAAATATTATTGCACGAGTCTCAGTATCAACGAAACTATTTATTCTGTGTCAATGAACAACGAACTCGATGAGCACACGATTGCCGAAACATAATAATGTTAAAACTGAAAATAACGATTCATCGCTCGCCTTTTGTTTATCATCGATGAGACAGTAGTAAATATTTTTTCACAGCATGCTCCTTTCGCAAAAGCTAGATTTTTATTATAACGTATAATCACTTCCGTGAGCAAGGCACTCTAACATAATTTGCATAACTTTTTTCTATATACCAATCTACCACAAGGGCAGTGGTTTCAGTACGGTGGAAGTTTGTGTAGCAGAGGGTAGAAATCGGGTATATGGGGGTATAATATAGACGCGAAAAGCTCGTACGAAACTGCGTGAAAGGAGATGCCTCGGCACGCTCATCTCGTAAACGACGAGAGAAGGTTGCGCAGGAACGAGTCATGTCAACTATGTCACGATTGACCAGATTTCGGCGAGCAAAACGCGCGAAGTAAATTTCGTGGCAGACAAGGGACGTCCAAGACGGCGGAATTTCGTTATTTAAAGGGTACAAACCGTACGGTAATGGATGTGAGGAGAATTTATGATGTATCATGGACTAATAAAAGCCTTTATGATTCCTTGCCTTTGTTATTATTATTATTACCTAAGCCCCTTTCGTCGTTCATTTTGACTTCAATACCATAATTTCCAGGTTCAAAACAGTGGACCGCTATTAAGGGGGGAAATAGAAGGAGGACAGCGTTTTCTCAATGATTTTCATGAATTTTTTTATAGTATAAAAAATGAATATAATTTATTGAAACTTTGAGAATATTTTATACATATATTTAAGTATACTATAAAATTTTTATACATATATTTGAGTATATACTATAAAATATTAGCGACCCCATATTGCAGGTCACAATCAGACTCAGCATTTTGCGTACATTCTGGAAGCCGCAATTTTCATCTGAAATCAACCGAGGTTGGAATTTACTTTTATTATATGTCCCTCTTCTATATAAACCTAAATGCTATCAAAAAAAATATAAAATTGAATTTTTTACATGGGTCAAAACTAAAAAACATGATTTTTTGCCATTTTTTACAACTTTATTTGCAAAAAAAAAATTATTTAAAATAATGATAATATTCCGATTTTAGGTTCATATAGAGTGCAATACTATGAAGAAAGTAACTGCCAATTTTCAAAACGATTGGTTGAAAACTTTTCAAACTAGCGTGTACGCAAGTTCGAAAAAAGTCGGTTTCAGAAAAACGCGTTTGAAAAAATAGTACGAAGAAAAACAAGCAATATGAGGTCGCTAATATTTTATAGTATATACTTAAATATATGTATAAAAAATTTATAGTATATACTTGAATATATGTATAAAAATTTTATAGTATATACTTAAATATATGTATAAAATATTCTCAAAGTTTCAATAAATTATATTCATTTTTTATACTATAAAAAAATTCATGATAATCTTTGAGAAAACGCTGTCCTAACCCTATTTCCCCCCTTAATGGCTTATAACAATAGAACGAGTCGGAATTTTCATTTAAAATTTTGGGAACATATTTTTCAATAGCTTTACTAACAATTTATGAAATCACAAAGAAAACGATTTTTTGAACCGTCTAACCCTATTTCCTCCCTTAAAGGCTCACATATCCGTGGGCGCGCTAAAAACCGAGTAAATTTGAAAAATTATTATAAAGATGATATGGTGAAAAAGAAATTAAATTGTTGATTTCAAATTTTGTATTAACTTTTCAACGATGAGAAAAAAAAATGTTGACATTATTTTTTACGGGAATAAACGAAACTATTTTTAGACAGTGTCAGCACAATTATTCAATCACTTTTTAATATTTCTTAACTAGTTTTTTTTTTAAATCTTGATAATTATTTTCTCTATAGTCTGACGAGAGGTTTTTTTAATTTTTAGGTTGTACATTTTTTTATAAATTATTAAACACTAATATATTTTTTTAAAATTACAATCTAAATTTTGAAATACAATAATTTCTCTATTTTTGAAAAAAAAAAAAAATTCCCTCCGACAGACTATGACTACTACATTATTTAATAGATTCTTTTTTATTTTTGCAAACTGAATAATTTTCTGGGAAAGTTACGATGTCAACAAGCAGGTGCCATACTTTTCATCAGTACTCTATTTATACCCGTAAAAAATAATGTCAACAATTTTTTTTTATTTTTAATTTTTTTTCTTATAGATGAAAAGTTACTAAAAAATATGAAATCAACAATTTATTTATTTTTCACCATATAACCTTTATAATAATTTTTTAAATGTACTCGGTTTTCAGCGCGCGCAGGGGTAAGTGAGCCCCTAAATAATATAACGACCGAGGCGAGCCAGTTGTTTCGAATTTTCATGTAAAATTTCTACCTAAGAGTCTTCGTCGTTGACAAATTTGAAAAATATCAGGAAATTCAAAATGGCAGATCAACGGTCAACGAAAACGGTTCAAAAGTTGTGCGACCTCCACGAAACGAGTTTTCGAGTTCCCCAATTACGAATAAAACGTAAAAAAAACAATTGCCTTGCCCTCTCCCTGTTATCATTATTACAAAATCATCGACCACCCTTGATCAAACCTCGCCGAAAAACTATAACGAAAAATTACAATAAATAGCCCATAAAACAACCCCTTTTTTCCGTAGTCTTTGTACTATGAGAAGAAAAAAATCGGCTTCGATAATGACACGAAACTATAATGAGAATTGCAACTACAAACAAACGTCATATAGGGGTGCGAAAACGCTTTTACGTAGTGTTGACTCGCGGGTACTCGCTATGAAACTCGCCGTAAGTTTGTTATACTTCGTGGATCGTGTGTCCGTGTGTTCGCCAGTACCGCACGATCGTGGTGTTCAAAAGGGAGTAGTTTCACGATCGTAGAGGCGACACTCTCTTCCCGGTCCTCCGACCTCGTTACGCTCTGCCACCATTAGAGGAAAATTGATAGCGACTTCGTAGCTACCCAACACTAGCAGATCTCCCTCATCCTCTCGCCCTCTCTCGCTCTCACACCCTCTTTCCCTCTTTCTCTTTCGCAGTTCGACCTTAGCCCAACCCTTCGACCGACCAAACCATCATCCCCTCTATGGCAAAGCTTTTCCGTGCGATAGAAATTGCGCGAGAGACTTGCGGGCTATCAGAGAAGCCGACGTGAAAATTAACGAGACGCGCGCGCCCGCGCACCGAATCGCGATGACATTAGCAGCCAAAGGGAGTTAAAAATTACGAGGCTTTCTCTTCGGTTGTGGAGGGAGAGCGGCGGCGGCGGCAGGAAGGGGGGATGAAATAGCTTTGAAAAGAAATTAAAGTCGATTTCAAATCGTTTTCGCTGTACGATTCTTTATGTGAAAACGTGTTCTCGTTCGATTTTCATCACGTAACAGTCGTACAACCCTTATTTATTTTTACCACGATATTTATGGATTAGAATTTATTCGAGGCTATTTTCAAACGCTATGAGAGAAAATAAATAGTTATTTTTGGTGTTATTTTTGTTGTTGTTGTTGTGGCTATGATTGTTATAATTATTATTGTTAATTAGAATTGTGAAGTACATTTTTTCGGGATGTGATGAAATTTATTATAGTTCTTCGCAAACGTTTTGAGTTTCATTTCTATTTCTGACCCACGATCCGTTTGAGTTTTGTTATCCGCAGATTTTTTTTTTTCATCGTTCCATTTTTTACTTCCGTCCTTCCGACGTCTTGCTCACATTTCTTTCTTTATCCATCCTTTTGTTTATTTCTCATTTAACACTTTTTTTAACTTCCTCGAGGTACCTCGGGGATGTTTTTTTTTTGTTGTAACACGAAACCATACACGAAGATTTTACAGAGGGGTTGGAAGGCCGGAAAAAAAATCGACGAGGGTCTCGTAGCTGTTGTTTATAGCCTCGTTTCTTTCCCTAATTCTTTTTTTTTTTTGCTATGGATACGTGTATAAAAACTCGCTTGTCATGCGATAGCCCCGCACAACTCTGTTTCGCTGATATACGTCGGATTGAGGGTGCTTTTGTCAAAGAGGCGAAGAGAGGGCGGACATCTTTGTACGGTTTCTCCTACCGTCATCGTTGGGACAAATGGCACACGTTTTCCTTCGATTTTTCGAAATACCAGGCAAAATGGTCTATCGTATTTATTATTATTATTACTCTTATCACTGTTATCATTGTTATGTCTGGGTATCGTTGTTATCACTGTTATCACTGTTATCGTTGTGTTATCATTCTGTCATCGTTATCATCGTTATCGTCGTTATCGTAGTTATCGTCGTTATCTTCGTTATTGTTGTTATTGTTGCTGTTATTATTATCATCGTTATCGTCGTTATCTTCGTTATTGTTGTTATTGTTGCTGTTATTGTTATCATCGTTATCGTCGTTGTCTTCGTTATTGTTGTTATCGTTATCGTCGTTGCCTTCGTTATTGTTGTTATCGTTATCGTCGTTGTCTTCGTTATGATTGTTATCGTTATCGTCGTGGTCTTCGTTATTGTTGTTATTGTTGTTATCATTATCGTCGTGGTCTTCGTTATTGTTGTTATTGTTGTTATCGTTATCATCGTTATCATCGTTATCATTGTTATCATCGTTACCCAACTGAGGGTTTGGGTTGACCGCAAACACGGGGAAGTGAACTATTACCTGACTCAATTCCTCTCTGGGCATGTATACTTCCAAGCCTTCCTACACAGGATAGGTAAAGTACCGATCCCCAACTGTAGGTATTGCGAAACCGATCGAGATGACGGAGAGCACACAGTCTTCGAGTGCGAGCGTTTCACCGAACTCAGGGCACGGCTAGAGTCGGAAACAGGCCAGCTTACCCGCGATAATGCGGTCGAGGTAATGCGAAGAAGTGAGAAGCACTGGCATGATGTAGCCACATTCGTTGAAACGGTCCTACGCAAAAAGAAACTCGACGAGAACCTGGCAACACAACGGCCATACAACAATGAAGAACGGCAGGCGCTGAACTCAGCGAAGAAAAGGTCCCCCCATGAATTAATACGAAAGCGGTTCCGGGGTGGTCACGGACCAAGAAGAAAAAAGGTGTGTGGTTTTTAGTGGGTACAAATCCCACACGCTCGGGAAGTGCGGACCCTTCCTAAGTGTCTTTTTGAAGATTTTCCACACCCCTTAGTAAAAAAAAAAAAAAAAAAAAAAAAATCATCGTTATCATCGTTATCATCGTTATCACGATGATAACGGTGATAACGATGATTTTTTTTTTAACGATGATAACGATTATCATCGTTATCATCATTATCATCGTTATCATCGTTATCATCTTTATCATCGTTATCATCGTTATCATCGTTATCATCGTTATCATCGTTATCATCGTTATTGTCGTTATCGTTGTTATTATTGTTATTGTTGTTATTGCTGTTATTATTGTTATTGTTGTTATTGCTGTTATTATTGTTGTTGTTGTTCATTAAAAAGATTTTTTTTAACGTTTAAAGGATTCAATACGAGGAATTAGAGCACGTAGTACTTTTATAATTTTCGATCACAACCTTGATTGGAAAACTAAATAAATTACTTCCTTATTTATCGAATTGAAAAAAATATTAAAAAATCAATTAGAATTTCAAGAATTTCGAAATTCGTAATTTCATTTATCGTTCATTTATTTTCCTTACAATGAACCTCTTGCACCATATTGTTTTGTCTTTGCTCGCATTGAAAACAATTCCCCGCCAAAGCCTCATCCAATTTCCTCTTTTGGGATATTTCATCCCCTCCCACGGACCAACCCCCCTGGTATTCACGACGACGTTTTCTTCTCTCTCTCTCTCTCTCTCTCTCTCTGACGAACCGTTGGATGGTCGACCAAGTCGAGGTAGGACGATTAACTTGGAAGTTTGGACGCTTAATTAATTGCGCTCGCGCGCTGATGGCTAACGGGAGGTATATAGTTGGATAAAGGTATGGAGAGAGGGTGAAATAGGCAGCGGAGGGTAGGAGATGGTGGGACGCTTTTGGAACCCACAAATTTCACCATTTCTCGTTCAACCTCTTTCGCAACCCCCCCGCGCCGCTCTACACCTACTCCAACTCCCTCCCCCAGTGTATGTCACTTTTGGTTCCGTGTTCCAAGTGCCTTTTTCTCCCTCTCTCTCTCTCTCTCTCTCTCTCTCTCCCCGAGGCATAAAAGCTGAACTTTGATGCTTTATTCAAACCTCCAGTTGGCAAACAATTCTCGAAGATACTTGGAATTCTGTTCCTCAAATATCTCTCTCTCTTTCTCTTTCTTTCTCTTGTTTTTTTTCTCTCTCGCTTTCTCTCATTCGCAAACAGTTTCTGTACAGTTTTTCTTATTTTCTCCTTCCATATTTCCCCTTCCGTGGCGGCTCTTCGCCGCAACAACGGCGAGAATAACAAAAGAAATACTGGAAATTGTGAAACAGAAAGTATTGTTGGGTTTGATTAAACCGGAGAAGACGAAGGACTATTAAAATTAATTATTTTTTTTTAGTTAGGAGAAAGAAAAGTTTGTTCTACTAAATTAATATATGAGCTGTCATATAAATTTTTAGTTGGGATGAAAAAGAGATTGTTTCTATTAAATGAATATTTGAGCAGTGAAATAAATTTTGAATTACGACAAAGAAAGTGTAGTTCCAATAATTTAATATTTAGACTGTCAAACAAATATTTAGTTAGGAGATGAAAAATTTGATTCCCCTAACTGAATAGTTGAAGTTTCAAATAAATGTTTATTTAAGGTAACGACATTTTTATTCCACTGACTTAATAATATATGAACTGACAAATAATATTTTAATTGTCAAAATCCAAAATTTTGTTCTTCTAACTTAATATCAGAGCTGTCCAATGAATTTTTCATTACGACAAAAAAAATTTCGATTCGCCACCGCACATTTTGAATCGTAAGTAGAGACGAAACCAACCTCCAGAATCGGCGTTTTTCTTCTCATTACGAATTTCCACCCCAACTGCCATCGAAAACTCAAATATTCAATGTAAAAGTGCATAAAACTAAAAAAAAGTTGCGAGTTTATTTTTTTATTCATGACCCGTACACTTTTATCTTACCGAACTTGCGATGTTTTGCAAAGTACATAGGAAGTTCGAGAATCGTCAAGAAAAATTGCATGTCGAAGAAGGAAATGTACGAGGATGCGCGTTTTCATGGAGAAACTTCGATTTAAAAAAAAAAAGACATTCTCCGAGTGGGTTATCCGAGAGAAAATATTTCGAATCTAGGGTGAGTTCTTCGTGCTTCAGCGAGAGGAAATGGAAATATAAAAAAAAACAGAAGACAGTTAGTTGGGCGTAGAAATGGATAGGGAGAGGTTGTTTTACCCTCATCCTTGCATATATACAGAAAATCCTGTCTCGTAGTCATTCTTTGTTCTTCTTTTAGCATTCTCGTTCTCCTTCTTCATCCTCGCAGTCCTCGTTTTGCCAGAGCACACTCTCGAGAACCGGAAGAGGGAGTAGACGGTTGTGAGGGGTGGAGGCTTGGATTTCCGGTTGCACAAGGCACTTCCTGACTTCCTTCGGCGTCTGCTCTCACTATTCCGGACTAGGATTCCATAAGACGTACAGAGATAGGGAGGAAAATTGAGAGGAAGACATATACCATGTATTAAAAATGAAAAATATATTAACGGTTGTTTTTAAACAGTCGTTTTCCACTTGACTTCATTATTAACCGAGATACTCTCATTATTTCACTTAAAAACTATTAATATCTCCCGTACAAACTGTGACCTGTCAACAAATTTTATACTGCTGCCGCATTGATGTTGAAAAAAAAAAAAATTCAATAAAAATAATTTCAATATCCTATGTGTTTTTGTAAGATTAAACAACTTTTGAGCGAAATCTCAGGACCGTGCACCTTTTTTTCACACTCAAAACACGTTCCGGAATTTAGAAAATCTATTTTTTTTCAATTTTTCAACAGTTGACTTTTAATTGCATTATTTTTGTTCAAATTTTTCGTGTAAAAATATAACAAAAAGCCCGATGACACACAAACACACGGTAGTGTTTTCTCAAACGTTTGTCTTTAATTTTAACGACATTTTGAAAAGTCCAGCAACGAAAAAAGTTTTTTTTTCCACGAAAACAAGATTTCTTTCTTACAAGAAATTGAAAAACAAAAAATTAGTATCCGGGGTTAGGAAATAATTGAGGGTGTGTGAGTATCAGTGTGAATATAAGGGATGCTGACTTGTTGTCGTGGTGTTTCCTGGCTTCGAGGGTTGTTTTAACCCCCTCCCCACACACCCTTTCATATATTTACGCTCTCGCACGCCTGGTGGAGTGACTCTCTTGTCTCCTTCCACACACACCCCCCCCCCCCCCCCCCCCGCCCTCCAAAGCATTCGCTTTTCTAGGGGTTTGTCTCTTGAGAATTCGAGCCAGAGGCCATACGCGAGTGCATCCTACATAATATTATAGAAACATATATATATATATATATATATATATATATATATATATATATATATATATATATATACTATATTTAGTTTACTCCCCATCTTGCTCCCATTTCCTTTCAACCCCTTGAGCTTCAACCCCCCACCAGCCATCAACTCCTCTTCCGCCGATCCTTCGTATGTTGTATAGTTCAGTTCTCTCTTGCACGATCTACTCACATCCAACCCTTTTTCCACCCCATTCTTACCCTTCATCTCCAGTTTACTCTCTGTACATTGAGCTTTTTTTTGTCTCACCCTGGAGAAAAATATGTCCTCGTGGGACTTCTTCAAACCAATATAGATATAGGGGATGCGGGATGAGGGACAAAAATGGAGCGTGTCATTTGATTGATTGGGGAGTTGATTCTCCGATGAAAATTGTATAGGGGCGTGTATATTTATACAGGCACCTCTCTATATGTTGCCCCACCCCTAAATATAGGAGTTTCCACCCCTATATTATTTGCACGGAAATTACGATGATTTTTTGTAATACCACGTTATTTTCTTGATTGACAATTATATTAATGCATTTTTTTAATTAATGATAATAATAAATAGTTGCTTTTAATTTGATTGAAAAAACTTATCGTATAGTAAACTCAAAAAATGACTTTTAATGGAGGCATCTATCGAAATATTTGGCGTCTGATAATATAGTTAGCAGAGCGTTATTAATTTTTATTTAGACATGAAATTCACAGCCAAATTGGATATCGCGAATCTAGACAACCAAAAAAATTGTTAAGAGGATACTGTTTTTTTTAGCTATTTATCAGAGTTTTAGTTATTTATAAAAATTGATAACATCAACAAATCTGACATCATTGCTTTTTCGTGATCGTGGACCGAGTACACGATCAAAATATCTGCCACAGATAACGAAAAATTTACGAGTTATTACTACATCTGAATAGGGATTGTTAAATTTTGTTAGTTCTGTTAGATAGTAATATTTTTTTTCCATAACTTTAGTCGATGTTACGTATATAAAGCTTCTATCACAGTAGCAGAAACGATTATTAGTTTAGGGGGTGAGATTTTTTAAAATAAACAGCTTGTCGAATTTCCAAATTAATATCTCGGAATCTAATGGCTGTAAGAAATGTTTCTATAGGACCTTCTTTACATAGAATTGGCTAATGATACTTCAAAAAAATTTCCAATAATTCATAAAACGATTTAACTAATATAGTGAAAAATTCTTGCAACTATTTTTTCTGTGGTTTATTTTTTAGAAGTTAACAATTTTTTTCTCCAACTTTAGGTAATTCAATGTAAAAGCATCCCACCAGAAATATTATCTACGATCAACAGATGTGGAGTGATGAGTTTTGAAAAATTTCTAACACATACATTTGAAAAATTCTACCTTAAAACCTAGTGGAGATAGCTGCTGATGTTACATACCGCTATTTATATAAAATTTACGCAAGTTTTTGAAAAAAAATACTAGTATCCACTACAACGAAAAAAAAATTGCCAACCACCGTTTTAAAGTCGGATGAGACTAACTCAATTTGCAATATTTTTCGCTGAAATTTGTATCGCGTAAACAATCAACTATCCCAAATGAAAAAAAAACAGTCAATAGTTTGAAGTTTTCGATATTGTTAATTTTTTTCAATATCCAAAATTCAACACCCCCTTAACGTTTCTTTCTGTCCAAGTTGTAGAATCTTATTTTCAATTTAATTTGCTGTTCAGATAAAAATCAACAATCTTCTACTAGCATTATTAAGAAAAATTAAATATTTCAATGAAAAATCGTTCAATCATTGTAATATTGAATTTAATATTAATTATAATAATTAATATATTTACAATTTATTCGAATAAACGTGCCCATAATTAAGAAAATTAATCAATTAACGATATAAAAAGAATATAAAAAAAAACTTTCGCCCACCTATTTCACAGTGTCAAACCCAACTATTTGACAGTGTCATATTTTTTTTCTGTTCGAAGACAATTTTATTTCTGCTCGAACCATTTTATCGAATGTTCTAGAATTCGTAATTTCGGATTCTCCAAAATAACTCCTGAACGAAGAAGAATCTTTCATTCCTTCGCTTTTTTCTTCACCATGTTATTCGGTTTTTCTTGTCGGTTAGGTATGGAACAACAGGGTGGAAACGACGGGATCCAACTTTTCGCTTCGCGTTTTCTCGGTGTATTTCGGTATGCTGTTGGCGACAAGAAGTGGGACGAAAGAGAAAGAAGAGAACGTGCACGTCTTTGGTGCAGAAAAGTTCGATTGTCTCTTTTCAAGCTATATCTATCCTTTTACTGTATACATATGGTATGTATTGGTGAAGAAAGAGGAAAGTATACGTGGGAGCCATCCAGAAACTTGGATTAACGTGAAAAATAAATAATTCATGAGGGAAAGCAATTTGCCTTCGACTCACCCTTCATTTATTTTTTTTATATATTTTTTTCCATCGAAAAAGAATATACATACACGGCGTTCCATTTTTCCTTCCTGATAGAGGAAGCTGTATTTTCATGAAGTAAAACAAATCGTGTTTAGATTGTTCCAAAAAATCACATTTTCAAATAATGTCCCGATGGGTATTCGAGTGGAAAATTTCTGCGATAGGGGTGGAAAATTAAAACCGCTGTACCTACGTATTGGTTTGAGCTTTTGGGTTGAAATTTGGCACACAAGTAAATCAGTAAAGACCCATTCTTCGGTATGATTTGTGACTATTAACGCATTTTTTTGGTTATTATGGAATTTTGAAAAATTTGAAAAAAGTATTTTAGAGCATAACTCTTGCAATTTTTGAGGTATTGGGCTGAAACTTTCTACACAAATAAAGTATCGCCAATTACTATTCACTATTGAATTTGGAAAAAATCGATCAAGGCGTTCGAAATTTATAGAATTTCGAATTTCGAATTTCTCGCTCGTATAATTTTTAGGCAATTAAGCCCAAATTTATTTGTACTAATAACAGAAATTCATTTGCATTAATAAAGGATATTGCGTAATAAAATTTGAAGAAAATCGATTGAGGCATTAAAGATTTATGGAATTTTGACTTTTCACAAAATTTCAAGCTCTCCATCGATTCTCACAAAATTCAATAACAAACATTCTTCGATGATAATGCGTAAAAAATTTCAGCCGGATATCTCAAAATTTGCGGTAGTTGGAACGAGTGATTTTTCCAAAAATTTCGAAAATTTATAATATCCAAAATAATCAACAGATTTTGGATATTATAAATTTGTTGTAATATCAAACGTACTTCAATAATCTTATATTTGTTGATAGAAACATTTACCACGATATCTCAAAATTTACGAAAGTTAGAGGGACCACAGACATTTTTCGAAACTTTTGCATTCCTTCAAAACCGGAAAATCATTATAAATTATTTGAAAAATTTAAAAAACAACGCATTTTTTTACTTTTCTGGAGCACGTACAAAATTGTTTTTTTCTTTAAGAATTGTATTATTATTATTGTCTTAACTGAATACTTATGTTAGAAAAAAAACAAAATTAACTTTTGTTGATTCTAAATATTTGTTTGGTTTTTTTTCTGTGACGTCACAGTAATAATAAGTTATTTACTAATTTTATTACAAAGAATAATAATTTAAATAAGTTGGACACGTTAATTTTACGTTGAATAGCTCATACACGTATTTACCGTCTGTTATTTCGTGCGAGGTCGAAGGTTAGTTGCTATTCGAAGCACAACCCCGTCCTATATTTTACCACCACGTTTTATTAAACTCATTTTGTCTCTCATCCGGTGATTAATCGTTTAAACGTGATTGGCTAAAAATTTATTACGTTAATTAACGAGATATTTCGTGTAATGGATATACTACGATTAGTTCAATTTCTCGCCATGGTTGAAACCTCAATTAAAGTGTTGTCGTTGATATTCTAACTTAATTGTCCAACTTAATTTATTAATAACTCATTTCGGGGGTACAGTCCTTTTTTTCTCGCGCATTTTCACTATTTTTTTTTACATTGCTCGTTGGGTAAATATTTGCGAATGTTTTGTACGAGAATTTTATGAAGAATTACTTTATTTTGTGGGATTAAAAATTAATTGTTGAAAAAAGAGGAAAAAAACGATTTTATCATGTTAATAATTAACGGTATGAACGAAAAACACTTTTTACCTACGTACTCTCCGGAATTTTTTAGCAAGCGTCAATTATTTATTTGAAAATGCAGTTTTTCACGCGTGAATATATTTTTTTTAGATTTAATTTTTTTATTTTACGTATTGAAAACGTTTTTTCCAAACACTCCTTTTTAAACCTGTCGATAATTAATGAAGTGTTCGCGGTTAAACGGATGATTCTGAACATCTGAAAAAAAAATCACAACTTGTGTGGGAATATGTGTCAAGGAATCCTGAAGTTACGGACAAATCGGCAATTATGAAGTTCAAAAAAGTGGCGTATTTGTGGAAATAAATCGATCGCATAAAATCGAAAAAAAACGAATTATGACGATAAATCGCATTCTCAACGGGTTTCTACGGATTTCCATGAATCGACAATATTTTTATCATAACCGAGATAATTTTTCATAAACCGATGACAGTGGACGCGCAGTCAGTGCGTTGTTGTAGTAAAAACAACTGAAACTCAGTGAAAACATAGCCGTTTGTACCGACACAGGTCTTCCACAGTTTCCCTATGCCCGTGGCAAATGGGATAGAGTGTAGCTAAGACATCTGCGGGCGCAATGGACGTTAAGTTAGCTTAGATAAAAATAGATAATTTTTCATAACGAAATATATTTTTGTTCTATTTTATTTATTCACTTTTAAGTACGAAACAAATATACTTCCCAAAACTGTTTATTTAAAATTACTCAAATTTGTCAAGCTCGCCAGGGCCAAGCGGATGATTGAAAAAAATTCACAATTGTGCAGAAATGTGTGTCAAGTGATCATAAAATTACAGACAAATCGACGATTATTAAGGCTAAAAAATCTTGTCGATTTCGAAAAAGCGACCCGAAGATATGTATATAGACGGTTCAATGTCATCTCGTATCGTCTCGTATGTACGTGGAGGGTTGTCGAGTAGTCTCGAATCTCCCTGACGTGTACGTGACAACGAAACTAACGTGAATATATACCACGCGTCACCGTAGACAGTACCCCGCTAGCATTTCTCGCCCCGTATATACTCGAGTAGAACGGGGTACGGTGACACTCGCAAGTAGATGCGGCCGATGTATAGTCAGACAGACGAGAAGCGCGTAGCGTAACAGAACGGTGGACATAGGCCCGCCGAACGTAATAGTAGTCAGAGTCACACGCACACATTTAACATACAAAATACATGTATGGGATATTTCATGCGAAATCAGCAATCATTTGAACCTTCTCCAAATTTGTCTCATAATTTTTCATATCGTTGCTGCACATCTCTGAAGTGTTTTATAATTTTCTTATTACTGCTTTTAACCAACCGCTATTTTTTTTTTTCATAAATATTTTGATCAAACAATTTCAAGAATCAGATTTTGTTTCGCAAAAAATTTGACAGCTTCTCCGTGAATTGTTTGCAGATTGATTTTGTACCAATTCAGAGAAAGGAAATAAGTTTTTCGTATCATGGAAAAAATTTTTTTTTATCACAAGGGCTGTTAATAGGCAGATAATTTTTTGGAAATACTTTAAGGGGGGAAATAGTATTAGACGGTTCAAAAAATCGATTTTTTTTTATTTCATAAATTGTTAGTAAAATTATTGAAAAATATGTTCCCAAAATTTTAAATGAAAATTCCGAATCGTTCTATTGTTATAAGCCATTAAGGGAGGAAATAGGGTTAGAACAGCGTTTTCTCAATGATTTTCATGAATTTTTTTATGGTATTAAAAATGAATATAATTTATTGAAACTTTGAGAATATTTTGTACATATATTTAAGTGTATACTATAACATTTTTGAAGAATTTCCTTGAAAAGCACCGAAGATATTAGCGACCCTATATTGCAGGTCACAATCAGACTCAGCATTTTGCTATTTTTTCAAACGCGCTTTTCTGAAAACGAATTTTTTTGAACTTGCGTACACGCTAGTTTGAAAAGTTTTCAACCAATCGTTTTGAAAATTGGCAGTTACTTTCTTCATAGTATTGCGCTCTATATGAACCTAAAATCGGAATATTATCATTATTTAAAATAATTTTTTTTTTGCAAATAAATTTGTAAAAAATGGCAAACAATCATGCTTTTTTGTTTTGACCCCTGTAAAAAATTCAATTTTCTATTTTTTTGATAGCATTTTGGTTCATATAGATGAAAGACATATAATAAAAGTAAATTCCAACCTCGTTTGATTTCAGATGAAAATTGCGGCTTCCAGAATGTACGCAAAATGCTGAGTCTGATTGTGACCTGCAATATGGGGTCGCTAATATCTTCGATGTTTTTCAAGGAAATTCTTCAAAAATTTTATAGTATATACTTAAATATATGTATAAAATATTCTCAAAGTTTCAATAAATTATATTCATTTTTTATACAATAAAAAAATTCATGAAAATCATTGAGAAAACGCTGTCCTAATCCTATTTCCCCCCTTAATATATTATCAAACATAGTATTACAAATAAAATGAATTGAAGAGTACAAAAAACTAATTTTCACATCTCATCAATTCCTTTTATAATACTTTTTTTTTATTAAAAAAAATGTTATGAGCAATTTTTATTTAAGAAATTATAAAAAAATAACTGTTGGCTTGAAAAAATAGAAAAAAAAATTTCTAGCTCGTTTCGAAGATGGAACAACGATATAAAAATGGTGGAGACTAGTTTGGGATAATTAGAGGCTGGACGGTCAGTTTAACATGGAAAGGCCCATATACGGGTGGGCAGGTTGTTTAAAAAGATAGAATGAGAGCATCCGGAGATGGCAAAGTGATCACAGGACCAAGGCCAAAACACTGAAACAGAGCAAACGTACGTAAATAGCATTGGCCCGAGGACACAATTTCCGGTTTCGGGACAAAACACCCTCTACGACCTCTCCCGCCAGCCTAATAGTGCTTGCACCACTGACAAGAGATTCCTTGAACGACGAAACTGAATAATCGTTTCGTCCCTCTGTTCTCATCATTTCTGCATTATATACACGTCTGTGGTTCATTTCACGCAAAGTCGACCTACCCTTACATCTCAACCTCTGGCTTTGATCCACGACTTTTTACATCGTTTATACGAACCTAAACTACAGTCAGAATTTTTTTAGCTTTTTCCTTCTAAACAATTTCTAATAGGTATTTTTCAAACATTTTTTTTAAATTAAAGAAAAAGATTGACCGTCTGAAAATGTTTATTTATTTTTAACATATTTGTTTAATTTAAGAAAAGGTTTAAAAAATCTTTTTAAAAATCTGAATACCTTTTGGGGTTACATGAGTAGGTTAAAAAAAAATCAGCCAAAATTCCGGAGTGATCAAAAGTAGAACGAGTCGCAGTGGAATGCCTCATATGTAGTTTATGGAGAATAATGTTATATCTTTAATTTATTATTTGCTAATTTCGCTCCCATAATATCGAAAGTGTGGGAGAATAATTTTTTAAACTAATTAATTAATTGAAATAAAAATTAACAACAATTAATCTTTAAGTTCCTTCGAAAAAACGGTTAAAAAATTAAGTTTTTCTTTATTTTTTAATTTTATGTCGATGAATCATACTTTTTAATTGCTGTTAAAGTATTCTTAGCTTCGAGGGTTCATTATACAGTTAACGTAAATTAAATTATTGACTTAAATTTTCACGAAATTGTTTACAAATATATTAATAATTTGTTGCAATATTTTGTGAACAAAATTCGTTATTAACGACAATTAGTCTTTAATTTCCATTGACAAAACCGTTAAAAAAATTTAATTTTTCGTTATTGTTTTATTTTTTGTCGATGAATCATACTTTTTAATTGCTGTCAAAGTGTTTTTCCCTCCGAGGCTTAATTATACCGTGAACGTAAATTAATTTATTGACCCAAATTTTCGTGAAATTGTTTACAAAAATATTAACAATCTGTTGGAATATTTTGTGAACAATATTCCTTAATTTCTGTAAAATTTAATATCGCGCTTGAATCTTGCGTTCAAGCTTTCAACCCCTAACGAGAAGGAGATGTGTAAACGTATTTTTTTGACATGGCTTTTGTTCAATTTATAAAACATTGGGGAAAGTAGAACAAAAGAAATTTAATACACAATATAGTGGATTAAAAATTTGTTGACGAAGCTCAATTTTCCGTTGTCGTGATTCAACGCTTTCAACCCCCTAATGAGATTTGCTCCAGTTCATTACGAACCAATGGATGCTTTTGTTTAATTTTTTTTAACGCAATATTGAATATTTCTTGATAATATAATGTAGAAGTAATTTATTAATTCCACAAAGATCAACTTTTCTCTCTGAAAATTCAACCTTTTCAACCCTCCAGATTACGATCGATTAAAAATATCTTTTGTCCATTCGTTGCTAAACACAAATGTGAAAAGTTTCACGAAATAATTGTTGATCGTCGCTTAATGTTTTTTTTCTACAATTATTTAGTAATTTCATCCCCTAATGAGGCTCGCTCTAAATGTTGATGAAGCAATGAATGGTTTTATGCACATTTTTACGATGATATTTTCACAATTCATCGAAATTAATATGCAGTGCTTGACTTCATATTTTAGACTTCCAACCCCCTAATAAGGGTTACCTCTTACAAAGAACATACCGAATATTTATTCGAAATACACGTCGTCAGTAGTTTAAAAAATGTATGGATATTTTTGTTCTCCCTAAACTTATTAAATATTTTCATCCCTCTAACGAGGGTTGCTCCAACACATTACGAAATACTGTCCCCTTTTCCTATATTTTTGCAACGCAGTTAAAAAAAATCCTTCATAGAATGGAACAAATTTACTCGAGATTATTTTTGAACCCTTAATGGGGCTGTAAAAAAATGTTTTTCAATCTCCAGCCTCATTCACTCTAACATTCACAAGTCTTACCTTTGAATGAACTACTCGTGCTCTTCGTTCTCGTCCCTCGAGTACACAACCACCCCTGCACCCCCACACACAAAAACACACTCACAGTACGTGCTTCATTATCGAGGAAAAATAATAACCACGTAAAATTTTCCTCGTTTTCTTGGCTTATAAAATTTTCGTACAACACGACCGACGAAGTGGTTGTGAAAAAATTGTTGTCTTTAATCGCGTTTTACGGTGTCGATAAATCGCGATATTTAGACACAACAAAAATTCGTCTTTTTTTCCTCGTACTCGCGAGAGAGTGGAGGGTAAAAAATATGGAGAGAGAGAGAGAGAAAGAGCACACGTGCGTCCGGTTGGCGGTCGCCGCGTGCACTGGAGTCGAGGACTATGACGATGACGACGACAACGATGAGAAGAGCCAGAGGGAAACCAACCGACGGGAAACTATATATACGACATATAACGATGGAGGAGAGCGCGGGGGTGTACGATTATATGAGAACGTGGGGCGTCACGACGCGCGCCTCCGCAGTCTATCCACCTTTCTCTCTCTCTCGCACTCTCTCTCTCTCTCTCTTTCTTTCTCATTCTCTTCTTCTGTATATCAACTTATATATATATTTTGGTGTAAAAATGTATATATATGTATATATATATACATATATATATATTGATATATGTGTTGGTTACTATGACGACCGTCGAACGCATCATTCGGAGAGCGCAGACGCAAACATCGACGGAAAGAGAGAGAGAGAGATAAATGACAGTGGTGGAGGAAATGAGAGGGGTAAAAAAGGCAAGGACGTTAAAAAGACTATATTATATATATATATATACAACTCATTGTGACGTTAAAATTAATTTTGGAATTTTCGCTCGCGTATGTGGAAGTTTTGAGTTTTCCCAAAAAGCACTATCACATTCGTAATCAGCGACAAATTTCCGTTCCATAAGGTGGTGAAACATATTAGATGAAAAAAAATGAAAGTTTTCGTTTTTCACTTTAGGAAAATGTCGAAATTTCAAACACTCGTAACTCCGCTCCCGTTTAGCCGATCGAGGTCGATAGGAGGTGTTTTGAAGCCGCCTTAAATAGACTCAGAGGATCCATGTTTGGTCATGCCGATAGATTGATTTTTGTAGCCGTGAGACAAGTTTGAAAATTGCCGAAATTTAATAAGGGAAATTTTTCGTTAAATCGTTGATTCGACTTCGAAAATTCGTAAACAAATTTTTTTAAGAATCGTAGCTGGATGAACCAAGTAGAATTTTGAAGATTAAACGATTACGAAACGAATGAGCGAAAGGTGCAGTCGCAAATCCATTGTAAGAGAGTGTTGCAATGATTTTTGTGAATTAAACTATTTATACTATGATTGTGTTCAATTGCGTGCACAAGTCTTTCTAAACTATACTTTATCGTGATAAATTTGAACGATTTGACGTTGAAAGCTTGACAGAAGGGAATTCACGATCGTGAAGCTCGACTTGTTAGGAAATAAAAAATAAATTGAGAAAAGCTCTTTTCCAATAAATCATTCCCGCGTTTATGTGATTGAATGCATTTATATCGAAGGCGCGAGCATATATACGGGGGTCGGGAGGAAAAATTAATAATGAGAGTAGAGCGGGATTTACGACAATTGTGCACCAGGCTGCCGTGTGCTTCTTCTTCGTTTGATTTTTATTTATTTCTCATTCTCTTCTTTTTCGTCCTCTCTTGAGCTTTAACAACATTTTTCAGATATTAATTCGAACGCTATGTGGCAGTTAAATATCATAATTACAATTTTTTATTTATCATTTTAGGATCATAATTTTATAATTACAATCTTTCAATTACAATCTTACAATTACAATATTACAATTACAATCTTATAATGGCAATCTTACAATTACAATCTTACATTTAGAATCTTACAATTACAATCTTACAAATATAATCTTACAATTGAAAGCTTACAATTACAATCCCACAATTACAAATCCTACAACTACAATCGTACAATTACAACCCCAGAAGTACATTCCTACAATTACAGTCTTACAATTACAATCTTACAACTACAATCTTACAATTACAATCCTACAATTACAACTCAGGAATTACAATCTTACAATTACAATCTTACAATTACAATCTTACAATTACAATCTTACAATTACAATCTTACAATTACAATCTTACAATTACAATCTTACAATTACAATCTTACAATTACAATCTTACAATTACAATCTTACAATTACAATCTTACAATTACAATCTTACAATTACAATCTTACAATTACAATCTTACAATTACAATCTTACAATTACAATCTTACAATTACAATCTTACAATTACAATCTTACAATTACAATCTTACAATAAAAATCTTACAATCACAATCTTACAATTACAATCTCATAATTACAATACTACAATATCAATCTTATAATTACAATCTTACAACTAAAATCTTACAACTACAATCTTACAATTACAATCTTCCAACTAAAATTTTACAATTACAATCTTACAACTACAATCTCATAAATACAATCTTACAATTACAATCTTCCAACTAAAATCTTACAACTACAATCTTACAATTACAATCTTCCAACTAAAATCTTACAATTACAATCTTACAACTACAATCTTACAATTACAATCTTCCAACTAAAATCTTACAATTACAATCTTACAACTACAATCTTCCAACTAAAATCTTCCAACTAAAATCTTACAATTACAATCTTACAACTACAATCTTACAATTACAATCTTCCAACTAAAATCTTACAATTACAATCTTACAACTACAATCTTCCAACTAAAATCTTACAATTACAATCTTACAACTACAATCTTACAAATACAATCTTAGAAATGAGAAACTTGTGCATTGCTTCTTCGTTACATAATATTTCTTTCGTCTTGAAAATTTCACTTCATCATAGAAGAAACTTCCGTGAACGAAATAAAATATAATAACGAAGCGCCATTCGGAACTTTCTGATTTGCAGCCTTTTTTTCTGTTCACAATGTAACAATCAAATCAGCTTCAATTCGAAAATTCCTCGTGTCATTTTTGTTTCCATCCATCGTTCATTCGCGAGGCATTATGTCGAATGAGTACACGCTCCGAGCGGAAAAAACGAAACACACCGTGGCAAAGTAATATTACGCGACAACGAAAAACTGGAAACGAGACGGAGAGCCTCTGGGACCCACCCCCTCCAGAAAAATACCATCTTCGTAATAGGTCGGTTTCAATCCTTGTCGCGACGTTTTTCAACATCATTTCATCGTGACTCCGTCTCGGTCAATGTACAATATATAACAGTCGCATCCCTTCGCTCTCTCAATCATTCCGAGGCAAACTACCACCCTCTAAAACCCCCACAGCCATAACAAACCGCACCACGTATTCTCTGCAGAAAACGAGACGATCGAGAAAAATCATATCGGAACATCACATGAGACAAACCCACCCTCCGGGCAACATTTCTATCAGTATTCGATGGATATTAAAAGATACATGGCGCGTTCCAGATCAAATTGACAAAATCGTGAATTTCGATGTTCTTACTATATATTTTTTTTTTAATATACCCGTAAGACGAGACGAAAAAGTCGTTTTTTTTAATAATTTTTACGATTGATGAAATATGATTTTTAATTTTCTCCAAAAATAATTCGGACGTCTTATTAACGAAAAATCTAGAATTAATATTATTTAATGTCACGTTTTTCTGAAATTTTTACAGTATATTTTTCGCTTCAAAAAGAGGCATCCCTACCCATTAACAGAGGCTACAGAAATTCAAATTTTTTTTCTCAACTTTTCCATAATTTTGATATCACATTAAATTTCACGTGTCGCACGGTCTAGCACCCTTGAGCAATTTTGAGGGGTTATACGCAGTCGGGAGACCGAAAAAAAGCGATTTTTCAAGAATTTTTCCTGGAAAGACATTTTAATTTATTAACGTAAAAATTTATATACATATTGTGGTGACTTTTAACTTTATTTTCATATTTTTTATTCGTAAAAATAATGATTTTTACAGCTGCTAAAGCTGATCTCCGGGAGCTCCTCCAAAAAAAGCGTCTTGCGGTGATATCTCTGGATTGTATCATCCAAAATGAAAAAACAAACAAAATTTCGTTAATATAAGGTAATATCTAGTATTTAATCGAAGGAATGAGCAAAATATTAATTTTTAACAAAATGGCGGCTTCTTAAAAAGAAATGTCGATTTTCGATAAAAATTTTCGTCTTAAATTGTTTATAAAATGGACATTATTTATCGGCAAGACAAAACCTTCGAATAATCATTAAAAAATATATTTATAAAGCTTGTATAAAAATTAAAGACGGATCGGTTTAGCCGTTTCCGAGAAATCTTGCTCGCCGACTTTAAAAACACACTTTTGAAAAAAACGCATTCAAACTTTCAAGATCAGGCTTAGACGCTTCGAGACGTCTTTAGAAATACGAGGTCTGTTCAAAAAGTATCGCGAATTTTGAATTTCCGCGGGCTACGTATATTCGATTTTCGATTTTTTTGTGGCGTTAGGTTGGTACTCGTGTCCCTCACTTATGCTGAAAAAATCGGCCACTTTGAATATTTAGTTAATTGTTGACGGCTGTTTTGGTTAGACGTGTTTTGGCTTGTCTTCGATTTTTGCCTATTCCAAAAAAGCAGCTTCTATTGTGATGGTTGAGCTTTGGTTTCCACGTCATAACCATAAATCCATGATTCGTCACCAGTTATGACCCTCTGGAGTAAATTTGGGTCGTCGCGGACCGAGTCCAACAGCTCCTTAGCAATGTTAACGCGACACTGTTTTTGTTCGAAATTGAGCAATTTTGGCACGAATTTCGCGGCGACCCATCTCATGCCCAAATCATTGGTAAAAATCGAATAGCACGAGCCAATCGATATGTTTAGTTCCTCAGCAACTTCTCTAACGGTGATTCGACGATTGGCCAATATTATTTTCGGTAAATATGGAGCAAAGGGGACCTTCTTCTGATTGACTTGCCTTTAATATATGTTGTGTAGGGACCCGTCCTGAACAACTTTTTCCTCTGACATAATTGGGGGTCGTTACTTATTAAAGTTAACAAATAAAGTTAATAATTCATATAGCTATTTTTCTTATACCAGCCAGTCCTAATCATCTTGTCCTTCACATTTGTTGTTAGGAATACACCCCTGAGTAGCATACGAAAAGTTTTATCCGTCGCTCACTGTTTGTTAAAAAGTTACTAACAAAAAAAGTTTCATAAATGTTGGCTTGTTTGTTGCGTTTGTTTGTTGGGTTGGGTTGTCTAGTTGGGTTATTTAGGTTGTTTGGGTTTTTTGTTTTTGATTTATTTGTTTATTGGGTTTGGGTTTTTGGTTTGGGTTTTTGGTTTGGGTTTTTGGTATGGGTTTTTGGTTTGGGTTTTTGGTATGGGTTTTTGGTTTGGGTTCATTTTGGTTTTGTTGGGTTTGTTGGGTTTATTCGTTTAGGTTGTTAGGTTAGGTTGTTTATTTGGGTTGTTTGTTTGGATTATTTCGGTTGTTTTTGGTTTGTTTAGGTTATTTTGGTTTTCTGTTTGTTTTTGATTTGTTTGTTTATTGGGTTTGGGTTTTTGGTTTGGGTTTGTTTAGGGTTTGTTTGTTGGGTTTGTCTGTTTGTTTCTTTAGGTTACTGAGGTTGTTTTGGGTTGTTTTTGGTTTGTCTATGGGCTGGTATGCGGTGGGGGCAGGGGGCCGCAGCCCCTCCGGTCATATGTGTAGTGGCCACCATGCAAGTATTTCATATTCTATTTATGAATTTTCTTTTGTTAATAACTTTTTAACAAACAATGAGAACGGATAAAACTTTTGGTATGTTACTCAGGGGGGTATTCTTAACAACACATGTGAATGACAATATGATTGGGACTGGCCGCTATAAGGAAAATAGCTATATGAATTATTAACTTTATTTGTTAATAATTTTTTAATAAATAACGACCCCCACCAATTGTGTCAGAGGAAAAAGTTGTTCAGAAAGGGTCCCTAGATAACATATATTAAAGGCAAGTCAATCGGAAGTGGGTTCTCTTTGCTCCATATTTACCTTATTTTCTTCACTTCATCAATGTTTTCGTCTGTTGTTGATGTGCTCGGGCGTCCGGAACGCATTTCGTTGTTCGCATCTTCTCGGCCCTCTGAGAACATTTTGTACCACCGATAAACGTTGCTTTGGTCCAAAGTAGCTTCACCATACGCCACAGTCAACATTCGGAATGCGTCCGCGCACTTAATTTTGTTTTTCACACAAAATTTGATACAGATTCTTTGATCCATTTTTTTGGAATAGGCAAAAATCGAAGACAAGCCAAAACACGTCTAACCAAAACAGCTGTCAACAATTAACTAAACATTAAAAATGGCCGATTTTTTCAGCATAAGTGAGGGACATGAGTACCAACGTAACGCCACAAAAAAATCGAAAATCGAATATACGTAGCACGCGGAAATTCAAAATTCGCGATACTTTTTGAACAGACCTCGTATGCGTGTAACTTCGAGAATATTTGTCGGATTGACATGAAATTTTCTGTGTATATACATAAATATATGTACATAACGAAAATAAAATACGAACCATTTTTTTTTATCCTGACTGCGTATAACCCCTTAATGAAAATTCCAACAAACAAAGAGTCTTTGTTGCTCGGAATGAGGCAAAGTTTAAACAAGATCGGTCGAGCCGTTCTCGAGATATAACCATTTGAATTTTTCGATAGTTTTTACATACACACATGAATCCAAAATAATGTGTTTTTTCGTTTTTAAAAAAATATTTTCAACACCAGGGCATGAAAAACATAAAATTCAATCGCAATGACAGCGCTTTATGCACGAGAAAATCCATAATTAATAATAATTGTGCATTATGCAAGTAAGAAAATTATTTTATAAAAATCCTGAGAATCACAGTCATTTAACACGAAATGCCCCATATAATTCCCGTTTTCTGTTTTCTCCACCGAACTATATACAAGGGTGTACAGAGCGAAAAAAGCGAAGCCTGGATACGATGCCATCCATTATTAAAGATCTTTGTGACGGGATCCAATATTCTCGATGTATCTCGAGCGATGTTTATTCATTGGAAGATTTTTGCATCCAGAAAGCTTAACAATACTTCCACTTGTAATATATACCGAAAAAAAGTCACAACCCCAATTATTAAAATGGATAACATGAAAAAGATTATTTTATCAATTTCTCAATTTTTTTGTTATTATTTTTATTATTAAAAAAAAATGTTAACCCCGCTGCTTTTTCTTTATGGTGGTGAAATAAACTTTTTCTTTTTCTATATGATCAAGTTTATCAGAACTTTTTGCAGGATAATTAGAAATGCACCCTCGAATTACGTTATCCAACACTCATCCCTTAAATACCAATTATCTTTAATGGTCGTTTCCTGCATCTCTAACTTTTTCATTATACACACGGGACACTCCACATCAAACCTATCTGGCTGTGATCCTTGACCATCGGGAATTTCTAAACAATTTATCATATTGTTGCTACAACCCTAAAAGTGATGATGTCTTTTTTGCAGATTCTTCTTTTGCTAATCGCTAATTAGTAACGATTTAAAAAAATATTTTCTATGAAACGAGAAAAGGTTAGTCATATTTTACCAATTTCGTTTAACAATCTTGATATTTGCCGAAGAATTTTTGAGAATTATTTCCAATTTTTTCTAATGTAGTTTTTTCACGGTTTGAAAAAAAAAATCAACCTTCAACAATGATTGTCGGAAAGAGTTGAGCGAAAAATCTGATAAAGTTCTTAAATGTTCACTGTGCAAAAAAGAAATGTTAATACCCAGCGCTAAACAAGTTGGCATTTGGTTTCAATTTTTTTCGCGTATTTTGAAAATGATAAACATCGAAAAAAAATAGAAGCAAAGACCGCTGCTCACTATGGAATATGATTGAAAATTTTCGTTATATTAGATGGAAGATTTTTCGGAATTTTGAAATTTTTTTAAATGATCGCCAACCCCTTGACTCATGTTAAATAATTTTTTTCAATAAATACAACTAATCAGGGGTTGGCGAAAAAAAATCAAGAAAAAAACTACATCGCTTTTACGGTTGTAACAACAGTATGAAAAATTATTGCCCACTCTCAGAGGGTGAAAATCACAGATGGGTCAATTTTACATGGAATGCCCCGTATATATAGATACGAACGCTCTTGCCCGTTACAGGAATATTATCATTATTGTCCACGACCTCTCGTTTGCGTCATACGCGAATATATCGCTATACAGATTGGCCGGACAATTGCACCCTCTACACTTTTTAAAATGACCTTTTCTCCAAATTTATATTATTTTATTAACAATCTCAAACGTACGCTTAAGGGGGGAAATAGGGTTAGGACAGCGTTTTCTCAATGATTTTCATGAATTTTTTATAGTATAAAAAATGAATATAATTTATTGAAACTTTGAATATTTTATACATATATTTAAGTATATACTATAAAATATTAGCGACACCATATTGCAGGTCAGAATCAGACTCAGCATTTTCCGTACATTCCGGAAGCCGCAATTTTCATCTGGAATCAAACGAGGTTCGAATTTACTTTTATTATATGTCTCTCTTCTATATGAACCTAAATGCTATCAAAAAAATAGAAAATTGAATTTTTTACAGGGGTCAAAACAAAAAAGCATGATTTTTTGCCATTTTTTACAACTTTATTTGCAAAAAAAAAATTATTTTAAATAATGATAATAAACCGATTTTAGGTTCATATGGACCGCAATACTATGAAGAAAGTAACTGCCAATTTTCAAAACGATTGGTTGAAAACTTTTCAAACTAGCGTGTAGGCACGTTAAAAAAAAGTCGTTTTCAGAAAAACGCGTTTGAAAAAATAGTACCAAGAAAAACAAGCAATATAGGGTCGCTAATATTTTATAGTATATACTTAAATATATGTATACAAATTTTATAGTATATACTTAAATATATGTATAAAATTTTCTCAAAGTTTCAATAAATTATATTCATTTTTTATACTATAAAAAAATTCATGAAAATCATTGAGAAAACGCTGTCCTAACCCTATTTTCCCCCTTAATGGCTTATAACAATAGAACGAGTCGGAATTTTCATTTATAATTTTGGGAACATATTTTTCAATAGTTTTACTAACAATTTATGAAATAAAAAAAAATCGATTTTTTGAACCGTCTAACCCTATTTCCCCCCTTAACACTTGTAGTTTACGAGAAGCGTTTGTTGTCTTCTTCTTAAATAAATATTATTTTTAACTTTCTGACCATCCTTATTATTTTTTAACGAGTAAAACTAAAAATTGAAAGATTCATAAATTTATCAGGGAAAAAAATTAAAAATGCTGTTTACATATTTGTTTATTTTTATTTCAGGATTAAAAAAATGTTTGCATCAAATCATAATTTTTGTTTCTAAATATTCATTTGAAAAAAAAAATTTTATTAAATTTGTTGTTTTCATTCCACAATTTCCTGCGTTGAAATACGATATAAAAAAAAAATTCTTTCGTGAAAGGCGTGAAAAATCGTTGGTGTGCGTGTGCGCGAATTTTTTTTTATTCATCGATTTTGCTCAGCCTGAGGGTTGTAAAGGACACGTACATATAATGGGCAAAAGAGCAAGAGAAAAAAAATATAGAGCTCGATTTCTGTGCGCGTTTATTCGATACTCGATGAAGAAAAAAAATTACATTCTTTTGTAACTCAAACGACTGATGACATTTCTGCAACGTGAAAAGGTTGTATTTTTCATGTATACGTATATGAGACATTCCACGCCGATTGACTGCTGGCAAGTCTGAAATTTGCATCAGAATTTTTTTGCACCATCGATCTCCCTCTAAAAACCTCCCTAAATTTCGAACCATTTTTTGTTCTTCCTTCAATTGATTAACAACGTTTTTTAACTAAAAAAAGCTATTTATAGAAAAGTAAACATTTTTCTCAAATCAATTTGTCAATATTTTAACGATTTTTCATTCCAATAGAACCAAAGTTTCGTCGTCTGACACGGCAACGTGAAAAAAGAATTCACATAAATGAAAAAAAAAAAAGTTTCAACCCCTATTTGTTAATTGTGTTTTAAAGCCAACAAACGCTTATTTTAAATTGCAAAAAAAAGTTTTCACCATCTCGTTCGTGGCCTGGCATTTTCCGAATTGAACACAATATTTTTTGATAATTTTTTCTCAAAATGTTTAATCGTGAAGTTAACAAAATTTCTAATCAACTCAGATTTGATGATAAAAATCTGTAAAAAATCTAGTGTGCCTCTCGGAGTTCGAACAATGTTCGAAAAAATTGTGAACCAAATCCAAACTCTTTGTGATGAATAATTTTGCTGACTCGACACGAAACGTCCGGAATTGCACTTTATTTTTTCATATAGCTTGCAGAATCGATACGACAATGACTGAACCAATGGTAGAAACCAAAAGGATTTTGCAATTTGTAGAAAAGTCATTTGTCTCTGTATCTCGTGGCACAATATTGAGTCCTTTGTGAATTCGAGTCGTCTGTGAGAATGGAAATTCTCAAAGGCTCCGTTCACTCTCTTCTCTCTCTCACTGTCTCTCTCAGTACTAATGACAGACGTATTTCAGAACAAAACAAACGCTGCCTTCGTGCTACGGAATTAATGATGGTCCGAACCGATATTAAATATGATTTAATGTTTATGACGATTTTCAATGGAATTTTCAGTTTTTCGTACAAAAGTCTAGTTGTGTTTATTGAAAAAAATTATTTAGCATAAGGCAATGAATAGGCGGTAATTGAAAAAAATTTTCAAAATACTGAAAAATTTTCTATTTAATATAAAAAAAATTTCTATTATTGATCAACGATAAAAATGTATCAATATATATTTTGAGAAAATTTTTTTTTAAGTCCAAAATTTTTTTTGCACATAGTTCAAAAAAAGAGGTTTGCGCACTAAAATCGTTGTAATTTCCATTTCCAACAGACTTCAAGCTCCATTCTGCGCACATTCTCTTCGCAATCGCTGCAGCTTCAAAATACCGCTTCATTCAATGGGCCAAATCGATTGTGGATTTTTTCACATATTTTTAAAGTCGTACGATCGTCACCCATTTTTTCGTAAACTACCCCTAAGGTCTCAGCTACAACGATTTTTAAAATAATTTTTGCGGTATAAAAATCAAAGGGAAATATGGAGTAAAGGGGACCCACTTCCGATGACCTTTGGAATAGGCCCATTCGACACATTTTTGCACGAGAAACAACTTTTTTCTCTGACAAAATTGGGGGTCGTTGTTTATTCAAAAGTTATTAACAAATAAAGTTAATAATTCATCTAGCTGTTTTCCTTATACCAGTCATTCCTAATCATCTTGCCCTTCACATGTGTTGTTAAGGGGGGGGTAAGGTTTTAAAGACGAAAAAAAAGCATATTTTTATGATTTTTTGCGGCGACATGAGTAATATAATTTTATTAAATAGAATTACATATTATTGTACAACTATTGAAGTATCTCAGAAAAAATTTTCAATGAAAAATATTGATAAATAAGCCGGTGACGTTGAATTTCCAGAGGCGCCTTGAAAAAAGTGGTTTTGCGGTGAACATTATAACTCGTTACCGGATCATCTGAAACAAAAAAATTGATATGCATTTTAAAGGTGATGTATTTCTCGAGGTAATCAGGAAGAGTTTTTTTTTTTTTTTTTTTCTATCTTTTGCAGCACTTGGATGTGAAAAACGCAATTTTAGCTCAAAAAATCGCGCTTAATTTGTTATTAAAAAATTGAAAAAATTGAAAAAAAAAAAACTACTCCTGATTACCTGTTAATTTATGTGAAGAAGTAATGTTTAAATTTTCAAAAGGATCGGTTCAGTAGATTTTGAGTTCTAATGTTCACAAACTTCAAAAATGACGTTTTCGGGAAAATCGATTTAAAGTTTTTTATACGTACCGAGCGGCTACCGAGCAGGTATAAAAATCAGGTATCACGGCCGGTCGTTTGAAACGCTGTAACTCCGTTAGTTTTACTCCGATTGACTTAAAATTTATACACAATATTCTCGATATGTTGTTCATTCAGAAATTTTTTTTTTTTAAATGCAAAAAAATAATTAAACCCCCCCCCTAACGCCGTAGTCTGGTCTAGAGCGAGATTTTTGACGTCATTTCTAATGTGCAATAATTTTTAAACCGTTGAAGGTGTCTTGATGAAAATTTACACGTGCATTTATTGATCCTTAGAGAATACTTGTACATTAAAAAAAAAAAATTATTTTAAATATTTTCATGTAGTTTTTTGCCTTGTTGCAACATGGTGCGCCGAAAGCCGCCTCAATCGGCGCCAACTCTGGACGAAGTTGTATGCATCGGAAAAAAAATATATATATATTCTCAATCTGTATGAGTATTCTGAGCACTGGTAGCAGAATTGGTACTTAAAAAAATTTTTTGACAAAACGGCGGCTTGTTGAACTTTCATTGATGATATTTCATACATTTTCGGGTATTCGACGAGTTATAAAATGTCGGCAAAATTATTGTTCGACTCAATTCTGCTACCAGTCCTCAGAAACAGGCTACCTAAGGTACGTGCAAAATTTGAGCTCGATCGGTCTATTAGTTATCGAGATATCGTGGGCGCCGATTTGAAAAACATAGTTCTGAGATAAACGCGTTCAAATTTTCACACCGTTAAATGAGCGACTCGGTAGCCTCTGCGTTAGCTGCTTCCCGACCGCGCTACCTAAGCGCGCGGCTTGCTTAGAATTTTCATTTCTCGGTTAATTTTTGAAATATCGATAAACGGTTTTCAGGAGCGTATGAAGAAAGGTCTAAGGAATAAGAAAATGAAAAAAAAAAAAAAATCGATTTTTTCAAATTTCTAGACCAGACTACCGCCTTAAGAACACCCCCATGAGTAACAGACAAAAAGTTTTATCCGTCGCTCATTGTTTGTTAAAAAATTATTACTAAAAATTATTGTTAAAAATGTACTGTTCGCCACTAGTAAAAGTATTTCATGTTCGATTTATGAAACTTCTTTTGTTAAAAATTTTTTAACAAACAACGAGCAACGGATAAAACTTTTTGTGTGTTACTTTTGCGGTTATTCTTAACAACGTATGTGAAGGACAAGATATTTGGGACTGACATATAAGGAAAATGGCTTTATGAATTATGAACTTTACTTGTTAATAACTTTTAAATAAATAACGGCCCCCAATTTTGTCAAAGGAAAAAGTTGTTCAGGAAGACTCCCTTGATATCATATATGAAGGACAACGTCATCGGAAGTGGGTCCCCTTTGCTCCATATTTCCCAAATCAAACTATCGGGATGATTCAGCAGCATTCATTAAGGGGTATGCCCACGGTAGCGGGTATAAAATCATGTGCACATTTAACCTATTTTTTTTCTATGAAAAAGTGATTTATTTATAAAACTAACTACACATTTATTTAGTATAAATAGCAAACTTATAAAAAAAAAAAAAATTATATACAAAATGACTGCCTACTGCTATTTGCTTTTGGTATCTTTTTTTTTTGAAACGGTCCACGGCGTGACATTTTGCAGCCAGAATTTTTTACCTAGAACAAAAAAGAAAAATTCTCGTTAATCTACATCAGAATACCTACAGAAGTACGTACGGAATTTCTGATTAATTTAAAACTTTCCACGTTATGAGCAGTTTTATACGAAATTTTTCACTGAAAATTCACCTATTAAGTTCAAATGCCTACAATATTCGAAAAAAAACAATATTTTTCAAATCCCGTATTTAATTCTCTGGGTATTCTGATGTAGATTAACGAGAATTTTTTTCTTTTGTTCTAGGTCAAAAATTGTGGATGCAAAATGTCACGCCCCGGAAGAAGAATTTCAAAAGCAATTAGCAGTAGTCGGCCATTTTGTATGACAAAAAAACAAACAAAAAAATTGTTTATTAGCTTAATATTTATACTAAATAGATGTGTAATTAGTCTTATGAATAAATCAATTTTCCATGAAAAAAAAATTGTTAAAAGTGCACATGATTTTATACCCGCTACCGTGGCCACCCCTTAAGTCTACTCCTAACGTTTTTAAAACTCACTCCATAAGCCTAAATCGGTTAAACCGGACCGGAGTTATGACCATTTAAAATTTCGATATTTTGAGGTATCTGAAAAAGTGGGCGAATAAATGGAAAAAATATTTTTTCACTTTTTATCACTTTTCAAATCCACCAGCATCCACCTAGTCTCGTTTCATCACTTTCCTTTCTCTCTGACAATTACGTGATGCAAGAAAACCGAGTCTTTGACTTCTTTCTCTCTCTCTCTCTCTTTCTCTCCCTCTTCTCTCAGTCTATTCTCTCTTAGCACTCACCTGCACCTGCAATCATGAACACATTATGCGAGATTAGATGTGTCTGGAAAATTAATATGGGCTATTCGTGACGGTTGCTATAGTGCGAATAAGCATTACCATTTTCACCTCCCTCGTACTCGTTTGTACATAAAATAAAAAGGGAAGAAAAAAAACTTTATACACCTTTCTTCTCACGTGAACAAATTAACCCTCGCTCTTACCAGCTCACTTTCTGTGCGTTGGAAAATTCTCGTGTGTGATAAATCTACCCTTACTTATCCAAAAGTAGATTATTTAGTTATTTATTTGTTTATTTATTTATTTATTTATTTATTTATTTATTTATTTATTTATTTATTTATTTATTTATTTATTTATTTATTTATTTATTTATTTATTTATTTATTTATTTATTTATTTATTTATTTATTTATTTATTTATTTATTTATTTATTTATTTATTTATTTATTTATTTATTTATTTATTTATTTATTTATTTATTTATTTATTTATTTATTTATTTATTTATTTATTTATTTATTTATTTATTTATTTATTTATTCATCTATTTTAGATTGGGGGAAAATAAAATAAAATTCTGATAATTATTTTCATAATATTTATTGTTTCGAAAAAGAAAAGTCCCATCACCCTATTCAAATTCACAATTGCAATTTAATTCGAGGAATTTCAATAAAAAGTGCAACAAATGGAGGGTGTGCAGAAAGGCACAAAAAATATGAAATTTCGTGAGGAGAACAAAGTTTTGTGTATGAAAATGTCAGAAATTTCGTAAAAATGACAATCCGCCCGAAAGGATCATCAAACACCACTAATTTTCTTGATCCAATCGCGATAGTAAGGAACTTTTGTGAAAATACCAGTTGATTCAGAATTTGTACAACCGGCAAGTAAAATACCAAGTTGACGGTTATTTGACACGAGAGCACTGCCCGTATCACCGGCGCATGAACCTTTGCCACTGACACCATGACCAAAACAACCTTGTCCATCTTTCATCGTGCATTTGTCTCCGAAGACTATTGGCACGCGAACGCGTTCGAAAATATAATCTGGCAATTGTCCATCTATGCTTGAATTTATAAATCTCCAACCACTAACATCAGCTTCATCATCAAGAATAGTCTCATTCTGACGATAGAGTGACAGGGATTTTCGGATCTCATCTAAAACAAAAGGTACTTCGATCTCGATCAGCGCAATGTCATGAAAAGCCGCTGTAGAATCGTTAATATCGAAAATTGGATGTACAATGATGTTTTCTATTCGATGGAACGAATCACCCGATGACCGGTTGCTCGTACCAGCGATCACAGTGTAATTCTCGTTTTTTACTCCAGGAGGAAAACAATGACCGGCTGTTAGAATCCAACGATCGGAAATTATACTTCCACTGCACTCGTGCCGGTATATTCCATTCACGAAATGTTGTATGCTGACCTGATGTGGTGCCAATTCGCTGGCAATGTCATTTTTCCCAATGGCACTCTCGTTGCTCTCGGGATGTTGACCTGAGTGGGAAAAAATAATCGATCAAGCTTCGATACCTCGTGAATTTTGTAATATTGCTTATTTCGAGATCGTTATTATTTTACTCTAAACTTCCCACATGCCTTTGTATATCAGAATTATTTACGAATTTTCGACCCGTTAGTTGGAACATTTAAGGGAAGAAATATTTAAAAAATTTTGATGGATTTTGTAAAAATATTAATCGAAAAAAAAATATCGTAATGTTGTTTTGTTATCCTTGAAGTTAAGCTCTTTCAAACGATACCCCACTCGCCAGGACAGACACAAATTTTTTTTTGCGGTCAGTCATTTTGAACGACCAAAATTGTCGGGAAAATATTTTTTGAAAAATCATTCCGGCGCTATGTTCGTAACATCCACTCTAATTGCATGCCAAATTTCAAGTTGATATGTTAAACCGTTCGCGAGTTAGAAGCTTGTGACACAGAGACAGACGAACGGACGGACGGACGGAGGCTTATTATAAAAGTTCTGCTTTTGTCTACGGCACCCTAGAAATTAATTGAATTAATTGATACTGGATAATTCGGCCTGGAGAACTAGATTTTTTCGTATTGAATTTTGTGAGAGTCTCTTAAGGCGTTACCTTTTGGAGATAGTTTAATTTTTTGGAAAATCCCCCTTAATTCTCTAAATGAAATACATTTTGAGATATTGAGCTGAAGCCTTATACGTATTACATTTGATGAAAATCTCTTAAGGGGGGAATAGGGTTAGACGGTTCAATAAACGATTTTTTTTTTATTTCATAAATTGTTAGTAAAACTATTGAAAAATATGTTCCCAAAATTTTAAATGAAAATTCCAACTCGTTCTATTGTTATAAGCCATTAAAATGAGTAGCTCTCCTTCAGGCCCCGAGCGCGCCACGTGTTTCAAACGCGTTTTTTTTAAAACGACTTTTTTTTCACTTGCGTACACGCTAGTTTGAAAAGTTTTTAACCAATCGTTTTGAAAATTGGCAGTTACTTTCTTCATAGTATTGCGCTCTATATGAACCTAAAATCGGAATATTATCATTATTTAAAATAATTTTTTTTTGCAAATAAAGTTGTAAAAAACGGCAAAAAATCATGCTTTTTTGTTTTGACCCCTGTAAAAAATTCAATTTTCTATTTTTTTGATAGAATTTAGGTTCATATAGAAGAGAGATATATAATAAAAGTAAATTCCAACCTTGTTTGATTTCAGATGAAAATTGCGGCTTCCAGAATGTACGCAAAATGCTAAGTCTCATTGTGACCTGCAATATGGGGTCGCTAATATCTTCGGTGTTTTTCAAGGAAATTCTTCAAAAATTTTACAGTATCTACTTAAATATATGTATAAAATATTCTCAACGTTTCAATAAAGTATATTCATTTTTTATACTATAAAAAAGTTCATGAAAATCATTGAGAAAACGCTGTCCTAACCCTATTTCCCCCTTTAAGATGTTAATTTTTCACAAAAATACGAACTTCGAATTTTAACTCATTGATCGGTACACGTGTCTCCTCGGTATATCGGAGATAACGAAATATTGATGAGTCAAACGATAGAGATTAGAGGTATGTTTTATCAAGTACGTCGGTGTGGTCTCACGACTGATTAGATTCTAATTTTGACGACAATGACGAAAAAAACCTGCTTTTTGTCTCTCCGAAACACCTACAGTTTGTACAATGTGAATAAAATGTTTCAATTATTTAAAAAAAAGTAATGTCAATCAAATTATTATATATATATATATATATATATATATATATATATATATATATATATATATATATATAACTATTTTTTTCGTGATAATAAGAAATTTGACGGAAGCCCCTCAATGATAAAAGCAAAATTAGTGAATTATTGAAAAATTCTTATCCCTAATAAAATTGAAAGATTACTGCAAAGCCAAAAAAATCCAAATTCGAAACTCACACATTGCTTCCTCATTCTTTTATCTCGCTCAAAAATCCCCCTCCACGAGTAAGCTAGTTCTTCAATTTTTGCTTCCTCATACACAGAGGAAGCTTTGTGAGCGAGATAAAATAATGAGAATCTTTTTCACGAATTCGATTTAAACAATTTTGAGGTACCACGGATTGCAAAGTTACATGATTCTTTATTATCGCTCTGCAAAATATACTAAAGTTAGAGGAATTCAATAATTTTACAAAATATACAAAAGACCAAATATAAAAATTTTTTTACAATCTTCAAGCACTTTACCAATTTATTTGAAACTCAATATCGAACATCGTTACCCACAAACCTATTTTTATGGCGAGTCCCACCTCTATAGTTGAAAATATAAGGAAGTTAAACAAACATATAATTTCTTATAAAATATAAAGATTTAAAAAATTTAAAATTTCATAAAATCTTATCCATATTGCCAATTAATGCAAAACTCAAAACTAATCATTCTGTAGTGATACTACGAGTACATTCATGAGAAAAAAATTAACCCAAGATCTTCAAACTTCTGGAATTTAGGTTAATCTCAAATACGTTCCGAAAATTTCAAAATTTTATAAAATCTGAATCGCTCAAACGATTTTTGCCAAATTCAGTATCAAATATCGTTGTCCCCTGACGCTTTTATGTACAAAGTTTTCACTCGGTACATGAAAATTCACGAAAGTTGGAGCGATCACTGACATTATTCGAAAATTTCAGAATTGCGTAAAAACTTGAATGCTCAAGGAATTCCAACGAAAATTGCAGCAAACAACGAAGGTTTTATGCCTAAATCTATGCAAAGTTTGCAAGAAATCCGTCAATTCGTTCTCGAGATATATCGAGTTGAATCTTTGAACCCTATTGCATACATACACACAGCCACGCGCGCGCGCACGAACATTTTTTTCTAGATGTGATTTTCGATTGCTTTCGCACTTTTTAAGCATACTGACATTGAAAACTCGATTTTTTTCCTCTATACAAAAAACCCCCGAAAAAAAAAATTATTATTTCATGCTTACTTTAAAATTTAATATAAATTAAATTTAAAATATCCTTATTCCTTTTGGTTTTTTATGTGGAAGCAAACAAATAAAATAATAATTTTTCTTTCCGTTTAAAATTTTACATGGCCGAATTGTTACATCGATTTTTACCAAATTCCATACTGACTATCCTTCAATGATATTCCATTTATGTGAAAGAATTTAGCCCGATATCTCAAAATTTGCTAAAGTTAAAGCGAACAAAAACAATTTTCAAAATTTTCAAAATGCCATAAAATCTTAATTCTTTTACCGATTTCGACCAAAATTAATATCAACCATACTTCAATGAAATTCCATGTAATTAAAAACATTCGAGTCAATATTTCAAAATTCGTGGAAGTTACGAACAATAGAATAATTTTAAAAAAATGTTAAACGTTATGGAATCTTAATTATCGAATTACGTAAAATTAAATTTCTTCAAGGGGGGAAATAGGGTTAGGACAGCGTTTTTTCAATGATTTTCATGAATTTTTTTTATAGTATAAAAAATGAATATAATTTATTGAAACTTTGAGAATATTTTATACATATATTTAAGTATATACTGGACAAATTTTGAAGAATTTCCTTGAAAAACACCGAAAATATTAGCGACCCCATATTGCAGGTCACGATCAGACTCAGCATTTCGCGTCCATTCTGAAAGCCGCAATTTTCATCTAAAATCAAACGAGGTTGGAATTTACTTTTATTATATGTCTCTCTTCTATATGAACCTAAATGCTATCAAAAGAATAGAAAATTGAATTTTTTTCAGGGGTCAAAACAAAAAAGCAGGATTTTTTGCCATTTTTTACAACTTTATTTGCAAAAAAAAAATATTCTAAATAATGATAATATTCCGATTTTAGGTTCATAGAGCGCAATACTATGAACAAAGTACCTGCCGAATTTCAAAACGATTGGTTGAAAACTTTTCAAAAAAAGTCGTTTTCAGAAAAACGCGTTTGAAAAAATAGTACCAAGAAAAACAAGCAATATGGGGTCGCTAATATTTTATGGTATATACTTAAATATATTTATAAAATATTCTCAAAGTTTCAATAAATTATATTCATTTTTTATACTATAAAAAAATTCATGAAAATCATTGAGAAAACGCTGTCCGAACCCTATTTCCCCCCTTAATGGCTTATAACAATAGAACGAATCGGAATTTTCATTAAAAATTTTGGGAACATATTTTTCAATAGTTTTACTAACAATTTATGAAATTAAAAAAAATCTATTTTTTGAACCGTCTAACCCTATTTCCTCCCTTAATAACATTTCATTGACACAAAAAAAAAATTTAACTCGACATCTCGAAATTTGTTGAATATATTTAAATTCAAGAATTTTTCAACAATTTCAAAAGTTACTTAAAAACTGCCACATTAGATAAATTTTTATTAAACGTACGATTAACAAAAAGCCAAAAATTCCAAATATTTGACTTACCATTTGTGATCGTGACAATGAGACTAATTGTAACTGCGAGACACTTTAACATTTTTTTTCCGTTACCTTCGATCGACGTGCAAAAGACGGTAGTTCGTGCAAAAATGTTATCATACGTCTCATTACAAATTCATTATATACCCAATGTCTTCGTCAAATATCCCTACTATAAATGAATAAATTTCCATTATTACCATTTTTTTTTCAACGCTATATTTGATCAGTTGTTTCTCTCGTAGATAAATGAATGTGCGTCATAAAATGCGAAAAATAATTTTATAAAATTTTAAGTCACGTTTGATAGAAAAAATAAGTCTATATTATTTTAAGTAAAATAAAAAAAAAAAGTTTTTTTAAACAAAATACAAATTTTCCCCAAACAAAATGCACAAAACCATTTTAATTGATAGAAACATTTTTTTTAAACGAACGAAAAATTTCATTTCAGCGAAGTACGAATTTTTTATCTAAAGAAAAAACAAAATGATTACAAAGGTGGCAGGGTTTTTTTTCGAAAAACTAAAAAACGATTAAAAATTCCATAACATTTGAACCCGTTCACCGATTTTCGTGAAATTCAATAACAAACATCCTTCGATGATACTCTGTTTGCGTGAAAAATTTTAGCCCAGTATCTCGGAATTTTCAGAAGTTTAGAAAAGAAAAAAAATTCAAAAATCCATTAAATCCATACGCTTCGATCGATTTTCGTTAAATTCAATACCAATCATACGTCAATTACGTTCTATTCGTGGTGAAAAAAATCGAGCTTGATATCTCAAAATTTGCGGTGGCCAGAGGAACCAAAAGCATTTTTCGACATTTTCAAAGTCCCGTAAAACTGGACACCCGTTATAAGATTTTTCAATAATTTTAATAGACACGGTTAGTTCGATGCTCAATATGGGTGCAAAGTTTGAGCGCGATCGGTCAAATAGTTCTCGAGCTATTATTGATCATTTGATTTTTTTAGTTTAAACACATATACACTCACACTTTCTAACACACATAAGTACGGAATTTTTTGTTAAATGTGATTTTCCGACTATTTCGTAAAATTTGAAATTGTCTGTTATGAAAATCTCAGAAGAAAAAGACAATTTGACGAAAATAAAGCGTCCTCTATGAGAAAGTAAAGAAACATGACTGACTATACACGTTATTTCTACTGGGCAAAACAGAATCCTATCAAAAATCGCAAGTGAGCGATTATTTTAAATGTTTCTACAATCATGGTAAACAAATATTTGGAACTAATTTCTCAAAAATTAATCATGAACGGCAATTAACAAGAAAAGACATTAATAATAGAATTTCTCTCCGATTTTTTTACGAACCAATCTGAATATTTTTTTACACAATCAGAACAATATTTCGAACAATCCCTGGTTTTACATTTCCGGTGCGATTTTTTTTCCGCAAAATAATAAAACGGTTATTTTTGCTCCTTTAATTCTGTTACTACCCCTCAATAGATAATTAATCAAATATATTAATAAACATAATTAATTACTCACTTTTTTATAAATTATTATTTATTTACCAAAACAATAGAGATTTTTTTTTCTTATACCCTATCGTAGAGTCCAGTTTCACAGGGGATCGGAGCTTCGTGTATGACGTTATGTTACCATTGTCTCTTCGGTGATCCCGCAACTGTGCAATGTGGAACAGTCTCCTGTGAACGGAAAATCACACCCGTTAAATTAATTAAATAGATTAAGGTGGGAAATTGGGTTAGGACAGCGTTTTTCAATGATTTTCATGAATTTTTTTATAGTATAAAAAATGAATATAATTTGTTGAAACTTTGAGAATATTTTATACATATTTTTAAGTATATACTATAAAATGTTTATACATATATTTAAGTATATACTATAAAATATTAGCGACCCCATATTGCGGGTCACAATCAGACTCTGCATTTTGCGTACATTCTGGAAGCCGCAATTTTCATCTGAAATCAAACGAGGTTGGAATTTACTTTTATTGTATGTCTCTCTTCTATATGAACCTAAATGTTATAAAAAAAATTGAAAATTGAATTTTTTACAGGGGTCAAAACAAAAAAGCATGATTTTTTGCCATTTTTTACAACTTTATTTGCAAAAAAAAAATTATTTTAAATAATGATATCATTCCGATTTTAGGTTCATATAGAGCGCAATACTATGAAGAAAGTAACTGCCAATTTTCAATACGATTGGTTGAAAACTTTTCAAACTTGCGTGTACGCAAGTTCAAAAAAAGTCGTTTTCAGAAAAACGCGTTTAAAAAAATAGTACCAAGAAAAACAAGCAATATGGGGTCGCTAATATTTTATAGTATATACTTAAATATATGTATACAAATTTTATAGTATATACTTAAATATATGTATAAAATATTCTCAAAGTTTCAATAAATTATATTCATTTTTTTATACTATAAAAAAATTCATGAAAATCATTGAAAAAACGCTGTCCTAACCCTATTTCCCCCGTTAATGGCTTATCATAATGAAACGAGTTGGAATTTTCATTTAAAATTTTGGGAACAAATTTTTCAATAGTTTTACTAACAATTTATGAAATTTAAAAAAAATCGATTTTTTGAACCGTCTAACCCTATTTCCCCCCATAATTAGATTTTTCAGTAAATGGTATTTACTAAAAAATCCTATGGAAAATCGCAAGAGAGCCATTATTGTAAATACTACTGCAATCATGGTAAACAAATATTTAGACGAAAATAAAAAAATAATTAATTATGAACAGCAATTTAAAAAAAAAACATAAAAAATACAATATCTCACCGATTTTTTTACGAACCAATCTCAATATTTTTTTACACAACCAGAACAATATTTCGAACAATCTCTCGTTCTAAATTTCCAATGCGATTTTTTATTCGCAAAATAATAAATTAAACAATTTTATTTCTACCTTTAATCCCGTAACTATTCCTCAATAATTATTTAATAGAATATATTATTTGTTGTAAATTATTGTAAATACTGCTGCAATCATGGTAAACGCATATTAAGATGTAAATTTAAAATAATTAATTATGAACAGCAATTTAAACACAAAAGACATAAAAAATACAATATCACTCCGATTTTTTTACGAACCAATCTGAATATTTTTTTACACAACCAGAACAATATTTGGAACAATCTCTCATTTTACATTTCCGATACGATTTTTCATTCGCACAATAATAAATTAAACAATTTTTTTTCTACCTTCAATCCCGTAACTACGGCTCAATAATTGATTAATAAAATATATTAATAAACATAATTAATTACTGTTTTACTTTAATTACTTTTCTAATTATTTTTTAATGACTTTTTTACAAATAATTATTTATTTACTAAACCAATGGAATTTTTTTTTGTTTTTCTTACACCCTATCGTAGAGTCCAGTTTCACAGGGGATCGGAGCTTCGTGTATCACGTTATGTTACCATTGTCTCTCCGTTGATGCCGCAACTGTGCAATGTGGGACAGTCTCCTGTACACGGAAAATCACACCCCGAGGCCCCAAGAGAGAAAGAGCGTGAGAGAGGACGGCGAGAAGTTGATAGGAGGTTGCGAGAGGGCGGGGGCGGTGGAGAGAGATGTGCCTGGCTCGTTAAACTTGATTTTGCGATTTACGGCAAACGAGGAATATTCTCTAACCGAGTGCGGGAAGGTAGGGAAACTAGAGTCAAGCGAGTGTGTACACAAATGCACGCGTAGAATGGTAAAAGGGGCAATCGGGAGGCTCTCTCTACAGTATGTAGTATGACGGTAACGCGATATATTTCGCTGGAGGGTCCGAGTTCGATCGCGTATCCAATGGTGAATACATATTTAGGCCGTTCACTCTCAAATTGACGTTTTTCCAAAATCAAACAATCCGAATTTCGACCATGATTTTTTTTATCACTCTTCCATCTTTCCCGAGTAATTGCGATTTTTTGAAGAATTTTTTAGAAAACAGTTTTGGAATTAGAATTTTTTGAAAAAAAAAAAATTGAATAAAAAATGAAAAACAGAAAGATAAAAATCGAAACTTTAACGTCTCTTCCTCGTCAATTAATGTTTTTTTTTTATTAAAAAATTCCGAGGGTTAACAGCGATATATCGATTAGAGAAAAAAAAATTAATTCAAAAATTCATAAATGCCAAACGCTTCGAACGATTTTCTTGAAATTTTCTACCAAACAGTGTTAACTAATGGTGTATTTGAATTTAAAGTTTCAGCCCGATAATTGAAAAATTACAAGTGCTGCGGTGAGAAAGAATATAAAAAAAAAAGAAAAAAAATATTTAAAACACTTTAACATTGAAATGAGTGGTGGAATATTGACGAAATTTAGATTAAAGACAGGTCACTCGATATGTCTGCTCGCGTGTAAAATCAAAAAAAAATTCGCTTCAGCCATTTACAAGTTATCGGAAAATTGTTTATTTTGCATGGAACGGCCCATATATCGCAATCGGGGTCGGTACAACCCCTGAGAGTTGAATTTGGCTCATCTGTGCGTTGTCCATTTTGGGTAACGATCTCGAAGGCATTTTTTGAAGAACAAACGCTGGCTATCGAGTTCCATGGACACGCTGGTCCATTATCTATGCAGAAATCATACTCGAGCTGTGAAACGAAAAAACGCCCCGAGATACGAGCATTAAGGGGGGAAATAGGGTTAGGACAGCGTTTTCTCAATGATTTTCATGAATTTTTTTATAGTATAAAAAGTGAATATAATTTATTGAAACTTTAAGAATATATTATACATATATTTAAGTATATACTATAAAATTTTTGAAGAATTTCCTTGAAAAACACCGACGATATTAGCGACCCCATATTACAGGTCACAATCAGACTCAGCATTTTGCGTACATTCTGGAAGCCGCAATTTTCATCGGAAATCAAACGAGGTTGGAATTTACTTTTATTATATGTCTCTCTTCTATATGAACCTAAATGCTATCAAAAAAATAGAAAACTGAATTTTTTACAGGGGTCAAAACAAAAAAGCATGATTTTTTGCTATTTTTTACAACTTTATTTGCGAAAAAAAAATTATTTTAAATAATGATAATATTCCGATTTTATATTCATATAGAGCGCAATACTATGAACAAAGTACCTGCCGAATTTCAATACGATTGATTGAAAACTTTTCAAACTAGCGTGTACGCAAGTTCAAAAAAAGTCGTTTTCAGAAAAACGCGTTTGAAAAAATAGTACCAAGAAAAACAAGCAATATGGGGTCGCTAATATTTTATGGTATATACTTAAATATATTTATAAAATATTCTCAAAGTTTCAATAAATTATATTCATTTTTTATACTATAAAAAAATTCATGAAAATCATTGAGAACACGCTGACCGAACCCTATTTCCCCCCTTAATGGCTTATAATAATAGAACGAATCGGAATTTTCATTAAAAATTTTGGGAACATATTTTTCAATAGTTTTACTAACAATTCATGAAATAAAAAAAAATCGATTTTTTGAACCGTCTAACCCTATTTCCTCCCTTAATAACATTTCATTGACACAAAAAAAAAAGTTAAACAAAAAGTCGTTTTCAGAAAAACGCGTTTGAAACAAGTGGCGCGCTCGCGGCCTGAACGAGAGCTACTCACTTTAATGGCTTATAACAATAGAACGAGTCGGAATTTTCATTAAAAATTTTGGGAACATATTTTTCAATAGTTTTACTAACAATTTATGAAATAAAAAAAATCGATTTCTTTGACCTTCTAAACCCCCCCCCCCCCCCACCCGCCGCCCGCCCTTAATTGTCGAACGCCACAGGGGCGGCGGGGCGAGGGGGGGGGGGGCATGATTTTTGTTCCGTTTGGTCACAATTCCACCCTTTATGTTGCGAGAATCAAACGTCGAAAGTGTTTTGGCGAAGCTGAAACAAAGGGATGATATGTATGAGGCATTCGAGGAAAAATCGACAAAATAATACTTCTTACCATTTAACAAATTTCTTTTTCATTTTTTTTTTTGGCCCATCGTGGAAAAACAACCAAATGCCACACAAAATGGTACTCAACAGTCGTCGATTCGGAAAGATATACATTTTGAAAACATTTAACAAAACATTTAATTTGAAAATTTCTATCCTAAAACCCACTGATCGTTGATTCTCTTGTTGTAAGACACCTTTTTTCGTGAAATTTACTGAACTTTTGGAAATACCAGGGGTGTTAGTTGAAGTTTGCCGGTTTTACCAGTATATGTCGCTAGCAATATGTATGCATTTCTATGATTTGGCATGTATGTCATTTTTTTCTATTGTCATTAACCTACAAAAATACGCAAGTCACATTCCGCCAAAATAATAGCGTCATATTTGTTTACCTCAGTGAATATGTCGAGTTTCGTTCCAAGTAAATCGCATTTGCGGCATTCGTTGCTTTTCTTATTTCATAAAAAGAAAAAAGCAGCTGAAGCTCACCGGTTGCTGGTAGAAACTTATGGTGAACATGCTCCAGTGATTAGAACATGTGAGACATGGTTTCGTCAACTTAAAAGTGGAGATTTCGATTTGACAGACAATGAACATCCTGGTGCAGCGAAAAAGTTCGAAGACGAGGAATTGCAGGCGTTATTGGATGTTGATCCAACCCAATCGCAACAAAAATTGGCCGAAACACTAAATGTGACTCGAGGAGCAATTTGCCAACGTTTAAAAGCCATGGGAAAGATCCAAATGTATGGAAAATGGGTGCAAAACCGTTTGTGAAATGCTGCTTCAACGATTCGAAAGGAAATCTTTTCTGCATCGAATTGTCACGGGGGACGAAAAGTGGATTTATTTTGAGAACCCGAAGCGAAAAAAATCATGGCTTTCACCTCGTAAGACAATGCTCTGTGTTTGGTGGAACCAGTGTGGTGTGGTGTACTACGAGTTGTTAAAATCTGGTGAAACGGTGAACAAGGATCGCTACCGACTACAAATGATCAATTTGAATTATGCGTTGATCGAAAAACGGCCGGAATGGGCCCGAAGACATGGTAAAGTTATCTTGCAACATGACAACGCGCCGTCTCATACCGCTAAACTGGTGAAAGACACATTAAAGACACTTAATTGGGAAATTATCACACCCGCCGTACTCTCCAGACCTCGCCCCGTCCGACTATCACCTTTTCGCATCGACGGGACACTCCCTTGCAGAGCAGTGCTTCGCTAATTTTGAAGAAGTGGAAAAATGGCTCGTCGAATGGTTTACCTCGAAAGAGAAAAAGTTTTTTTGGGATGGTATCCATAATTTGCCTGAGAGATGGGCGAAATGTGTAAAAACCAATGGTCAATACTTTGAATAAAAAAATTTTGAGATTCCTCTGAAAATTAAGTGTTTTCTTTATCGAAAAAAACCGGCAAATTTCAACTAACACCCCTGGTAATATTGGTGCTCAATGGAATTGAAAATGCTCAATGATAAGTTTTTTAACGTAATAAGCGTTTTTAGGGGCTGAAAAGTGAGGGAATTTGAAAAATTATTATAAAGGTTATATGGTGAAAAAAAATGAAATTGTTGATTTCACATTTTTTATTAACTTCTCTACCGTAAGAAAAAAAATGTAAACAAATGTTGTTCGTGTATTAACATTATTTTTTACGGGTATAAATGGACTACTGATGAAAACCATGGCGCTTCCTTGATCATCATATAACTTCATAAAAAATTATCGAATCGGCAAAAATAAAAAAAGAATCTAGTAAAATAATGTAGTAGTAATAGTCTGACGGAGAGTTTTTTTTTTTTTTTTTTTTTTTTTTCAAAATAAAGAAATTACAGTATTTTAAACTTTAGTATGCACTTTAAAAAAACAAATTAGTGCTTAAGGGGGAAAATAGGGTTAGGACAGCGTTTTCTCAATGATTTTCATGAATTTTTTTATAGTATAAAAAATGAATATAATTTATTGATACTTTGAGAATATTTTATACATATATTTAAGTATATACAATAAAATTTTCGAAGAATTTCCTTGAAAAACACCGAAGATATTAGCGACCCCATATTGCATGTCACAATCAGACTCAGCATTTTGCGTACATTCTGGAAGCCGCAATTTTCATCTGAAATCAAACGAGGTTGGAATTTACTTTTGTTATATGTCTCTCTTCTATATGAACCTATATGCTATCAAAAAAATAGAAAATTGAATTTTTTACATGGGTCAAAACAAAAAAGCATGATTTTTTGCCATTTTTTACAACCTTATTTGCAAAATAAAAATTATTTTAAATAATGATAATATTCCGATTTTAGGTTCATATAGAGCGCAATACTATGAAGAAAGTAACTGCCAATTTTCAAAACGATTGGTTGAAAACTTGTCAAACTAGCGTGTACGCAAGTTCAAAAAAAGTCGTTTTCAGAACAACGCGTTTGAAAAAATAGCGAGCTCGGGGCCTGGAGGAGAGCTACTCACTTTAATGGCTTATAATAATAGAACGAGTCGGAATTTTCATTAAAAATTTTGGGAACATATTTTTTAATAGTTTTACTAACAATTTATGAAATAAAAAAAAATCGATTTTGTGAACCGTCTAACCCTATTTCCCCCCTTAATAATTTATAAAAAATTGTCCAACCAAACAATTAAAAAAACCTCTCATCAGACTATAGAGAAAATAATTATCGAATTAAAAAAAAAAAAAGTTAAAACATATCAAAAATTGACTGAGTTATCGCGCTGACACTGTCTAAAAACATAGTTACGAGAAAAACGAGTTTAAAGTTTCCAGTAGGTAGACATTCCAACCCGATGCCCGGTCACATTTATTGCTATAACTTTGTAAGGGAGTGGAATTTTCTTAAAAGTTTTTTTTTATTCTTAAAAGTATAAAGAACAAAAATCTGTAAAAAAACAAATTGATTTTTTCGAAATTTCAGGGCTATGTGAGCCCTTAACGTAATAAGTATTTTTAATTCAAAGGGTCAATGAAAGGGGTTCATTCGCATTGGGCAGGAAATGAAGAAGAATAGAATGGCAAGGAAGTAAGGAATATTGTGGAAAAGCTTCTCGTACAGAATAGCTATATAACCGTAACCATGATGTGAAGGGACGACGGTGGGAGGGTGGAAGGGGGTTGCTTCTGTCGTCAGCTGGCATTTCGCATGAAGAGCCAGGAAGCTCGAGAACTATAGAGGTGGCTGGCCACGAAGAGAACGTACGATTAACCGCAGGAACCGTCGGAGGGTGCAAAAGTGCGGCAAGGGTGTAGGAAAATGTTCGAGAAGGAAGATAACGATATACAGATTCCCACCGGATATTAAAGGTCGTGTTAACGTCACCATTCTCCTCACTTTTCGCCGACACCGCGGTACGAACCATTTTTTTTCATTCCACCCCTATTTTTCGCCATTTTTTGCGATCTATGTGGCGTTTTTTCGAAACTCAACGACTTTCTTCCTCGTCAATGACATCGATTGTCCGTTAACTCCGAATTTACATTGCACACCCTCGAACGCGTAGGGTGAATTTTTTTCAATTTTTTCGTTAAACAAATTTCAGGAAAAAAAATTGTTGTAAAATAAAAATTTTAAATTTCGTGAAATCTTAACGGCACGAACGATTCTCGCGAAATTTATCATCGAACACCTTTAACCCGTTCACTATTTGTGTGAAATTTGTCGATACGATAACTCATCATTTCCGGAAGTTGGAACGTACAGAAGCTGTTTTTGGAACAATAAAAAAATCCATAAAATCTGTAATTCATTTTTTTATTATCACCTAATTGTGCTGGTATCTTTCAATTAAGGATTAATGATTACTCCGCTTGTTTCTAAATTTGAAAGTTCGAAAATCAAATTTTTTCTTGATCCGAAGATTTTTTAAATGAAAAATGTATTAAAAAATAAGAAGATAGGAATTTTCTTTTCTCAAATGTTAGTAGCTATTGATATTTATGAAAAATGTGTGAAAAAGTGTCTGAATTTATGGCCGAGCATTCTCGTTCATTGGCGGGGTTTTTACCCGAGGAGAAAAAAAAAGGGCAGATAGAGAAAGCATTTAAAAAACTGATGGGAACGCTTGTGTGCTCTCGGTTGCGACCAATTTCCCAGAAAGCGAACCATCCTCTTTGAAATATACGTCAATATATATATATATAAACACGTATATATCGACATAACATCAATCTATCTGTATACAGGACATTCTACGCCGAATCGACGTAAATCTGAGTCTTAACGTTTGGGATTTCGTTGCTGATTTTTATCACAATTCCTTCGGATATTCTGTATGTTCAGTAATTTTTTCAGATTTTTCTCTCATACTTTTTTCGTGATGAAAAATGTTTAATATCAACAAATTTTACTATTCCGCATATTTGCATAATTTTTGCGATTAAACATTTTTCTCACTCAAACCACTAATGACAAAGTAACAAAAAAACGTTTTTTTTCGTATAGAAATTTCTGAAATTTTGTTGTGTCAAAAATAAATCAAAGTATATGTGCAATTAATCGAAAATTCAGCTTTTTTTGAGAGAATCGAAATTTCCTCGTTACAAGCACCTCGAGGTTTTTGGTAAATTTTTTTTTCAAATACTACATAAAAAAACGAACAACTTTTGTAGAGTCAATATTTATCATTGACAATGTCATTGAGGAGTAATTAAAAGTTGAAAAAAAAAAACAACGCAGAAAAGAGATATGTCACGATATTATAAAAATCATCATATGTCAAAAACTGTTTGAGTTAAAAATCTGGAAAAAATATCGATTGCTCCTTTCGTTCGGAGGAATATCAAAATAAGTTGGCGAGAAAATCGGAAGACACGAGAGCGGAGAATTGCGGTGATTTGACGGGGAATGGCCCATATGTGTATAGTTGCAAACGAGTTGGACGGTACCGCACGACGTTATTGCCCCAGCTTCCGGTCAATCCGGACGAGAGAAAAAAAAATAGAAAATTCTCGCCGAATTTTCCACCATCCCTTTTCCAACACTTTTCCTCGTTCCACACCCAACCCCCCACCACCTTCCACGTTTTTTTTCCATCCCCACCGTCCTTCTCGACCGTCCTCACTCGAACCTCATCGCTCATCTCTTCATCCACTGTTTTATTTTTTTTTTACCAACAGCATCCACCGAATCGTTCGTGAACCAGCCAGAAAGCCAGAAGTCTCTCTCTCTCTCTCTCGATTCTCCGCTCGTTTTCCCAGCTCATAATTTTCTCGACTATTTATTTTCTGGCCATCTCGAATATTTTTCGTTACTCTGCTACTAACACCCTCCTATGTATATACGGGCCATTCCAGAGGTCCTGGCCATCCTGGAATTGACATAAAATATTCTTCATTTTATTCTTTCAATCCGGAAAGAAAAACTAGTTTCTTTGATTTTTTTTAAGCGCTCACATATCCCTGAAATTTTCAAGAAATTTTTTTATAAATTTTTATTTGTTGAATCTAAAAATTTTGAATCTATACAAATCTGTAAACATTTTTTTGACAGATTTTTGTTCTTTATACTTTTAAGAATTAAAAATTAATATAGTTAAAAAAAAAACTTTTAAGAAAATTCCACTCCGTTACAAAGTTATTGCAAAAATGGGAGACTAGCCGTAATTTCACGCTGTACCTACCAGAAACTTTAAGGGAGGAAATAGGTTTAGGACAGCGTTTTCTCAATGTCTTTCATGAATTTTTTCATAGTATAAAAAATGAATATAATTTATTGAAACTTTGAGAATATTTTATAGATATATTTAAGTATATACTATAAAATTTTTGAAGAATTTTCTTGAAAAACACCGCAGGTATTAGCGACCCCATATTGCAGGTCACAATCAGACTCAGCATTTTGCGTACATTCTGGATGCCGCAATTTTCATCTGAAATCAAACGAGGTTGGAATTTACTTTTATTATATGTTTCTCTTCTACATGAACCTAAATGCTATCAAAAGAATTGAAAATTGAATTTTTTACAGGGGTCAAAACAAAAAAGCATGATTTTTTGCCATTTTTTACAACTTTATCTGCAAAAAAAAAATTATTTTAAATAATGATAATATTGCGATTTTAGGTTCATATAGAGCGCAATACTATGAAGAAAGTAACTGCCAAGTTTCAAAACGATTGGTTGAGAACTTTTCAAACTAGCGTGTACGCAAGTTCAAAAAGAGTCGTTTTCAGAAAAACGCGTTTGAAAAAATAGCAAAATGCTGAGTCTGATTGTGACCTGCAATATGGGGTCGCTAACATCTGCTGTATTTTTCAAGAAAATTCTTCAAAAATTTTATAGTATATACTTAAATATATGTATAAAATATTCTCAAAGTTTCAATAAATGATATTCATTTTTCATACTATAAAAAAATGTATGAAAATCATTGAGAAAACGCTGTCCTAGCCCTATTTTCCCCCTTAATGGCTTATAACAATAGAACGAGTCGGAATTTTCATTTAAAACTTTGGGAACATATTTTTCAATAGTTTTACTAACAATTTATGAAATTAAAAAAAACCGATTTTTTGAACCGTCTAACCCTATTTCCCCCCTTAAACGCGTTTTTCTCGAAACTACGTTTTTAGGCAGTGTCAGCACGATAACTCAGTGAATTTATAATATTTTTTAATACGTTTTTTTTTTTAATTTAGATCATTATTTTCTGTATAGTCTGACGAAAGGTTTTTTTAATTTTTTGGTTGGTCAATTTTTCATAAATTATTAAACACGAATTTTTTTTTTAAATTGCAAACTAAAGTTTGAAATACTGTAATTTCTTTATTTTTGAAAAAAAAAAAAAAATCACCCCGGTCATACTATTACTAATACATTATTTTACTAAATTCTTTTTTATTTTTGCAGATTGGACAATTTTTGGTAAAGTTATGATGTCGACAAGGAGGCGCCGTATTTTCCATCAGTAGTGCAATTTATACCCGTAAAAAATAATGTTAATACTAAAGAAACATAGGTTTTTTAATTATTTTATTATATTTTAAAAGTTAATAAACAATGTGAAATCAACAATTTAATTTTTTTTTCACCATATAACCTTTATAATCATTTTTCAAATTTACTCGGTTTTCAGCGCGCGCAGCGGTACGTGAGCCCTCAATCGTCAATTACTAATAATTTTTTGATTTTTTGTTCGCAATCTTTCGACAAAATATGTTGGAGTTAAGAAACTTGGAAAAAATGCCTGCGACGGCCAAAAATATTTTTTAATCACACTCTTGTCAAATTTTCAACGAATAATATCGTTATCAAATTTATTATCGATTAAAGATATTAATCTTTTCCTCGACAATATTTTTCGTAATTTAATATGCGAAAAAAATTGTTTCACGACGGTGAAAAATCATATTGAATAATTTCACAATACAAATTGTTAGTAATTAAAAAAAAATTAATATAATTGCGTTAGAGACGTATTTTTTAATTGTTTTTTTTCTCATAATCGACGCTCACTGTTTACATTCTCAATTCTTTTTCTGTTATAAAATCATTTTTCGAATATTTCATAACGAAAATATCGAAAAACACAGAAAAAAAGTGTTATTTTTTTTCAATTTCACAATTAACAAATAAATGAATTTGCAAAAAAATCGGTAAACTTGCATTTTTTCTGATCTACGACCTAATAATGAAAAAATAAATAAAAAATAAATAAAATCCCGAGAGTCACGGCTATGTTGATTTGACCTGGAACGCCCCATATGTATGTCGGATATGTATGATATTTGACGTTTTACCGTTATGGCCATGGTGAAAAAAAAAAAAACAGACAGAAATATCGATGCCAAAACCATCAGAGTTATATTTTCGATCTCTCGGCTAGCGCGGTGAGTTTTCCCCTCGGGCTTCGATCTATTTGTATTATAGCTATTCGAACGAATTTGCGGAATTTTATTTTTTTCTGAACTTCCGTTAAATAGTTTTCTGCGCGAAGTAAAATTGTAAAAATATATATATCAAGACGCGATAATTAGAATTTTAAAAAAATCTTCTTCGAATTCGCACGTTGTTTCGATCGGACGATTTTTCTAAAAAGTTTTTTATTTAATTACACTTCCATTTATTTTGTCCATTCGCCCGTTCGTTCTCCGTGCTCTCGGCAGTGTACCCGTCCACGCGCCCGTTTTTTCGTCCGTCCATCAGCCCATTGACTTGTCCGTGGTCTGTCCGTCTGTTCGTCCGTTGATCAGTTACAAGCCTGAAACTCCTAAACGGTTTAACCTATAAACTTGAAATTTGGCACACAGTTAGAATAAAGATTTCCGCAAATGGTCCTCGAGTCATTTTTCAATAAACCATTTTCAACGGATTTTGACGAGTCAAAATGAGTGAATCGAAATGAAAAATAGTTTTCTATCCCGGCAAGTGACATATCGTTTGAAAGTGCTCACTTCAAGGAATGCAAAAATATATTTCAATATTATATTCATTCGTACGTTTTATGTTCGTAAAAATTCCGAAAAAAATTAATCCATTTCTTCGATCACTCCCCTACTTCTGCCTCTTAAAAATGCTTGATTAGCTTCGTTATTCACGTATGGTCACACATTTCGCATGAATGTACAATTTCTCGATTCGTCGCTAATGATGAAGATAACAAAATTAATACTTCTTTAATTTTTCAACGTTTGATAAACAGTAGGGATTGAAAATTAACGAATTTCCCGCCATTTTAATTAACACACTTGTCCAAACGACACTATCTTGCCATTGTACATCGTATAGCATAATGCCTGAAACTCCTAAACGGTTTAACCTATAAACTTGAAATTTGGCACACAGTTAGAATAAAGGGTTCCGCAAATGGTCCTCGAGTCATTTTTCAATAAAACATTTTCAACGGATTTTGACGAGTCGATATGTGTGAATCGAAATGAAAAATAGTTTTCTATCCCGGCAATCGACATATCGTTTGAAAGGGCTTACTTCAAGGAATGCAAAAATATATTTCAATATTATTTTCATTCGTATATTTTATGTTCGTAAAAATTCCGAAAAAAATTTCGCATGAACGTACAATTTCTCGATTCGTCGCTAATGATGAAGATAAAAAAATTAATACTTATGAACTTTTCAACGTTTGATAAACAGTAGATATTGAATATTAACGAATTTCCCGCCATTTTAATCAACACACTTGTCCAAACGACACTATCTTGCCATTGTACATCGAATAGCATAATGTACAACGAACTTTGGACATTGAACAGATGGTGTTATTTCGCAAGAGCGAACGAACCTATTAAAAAATGCGTCGCAGCTCGCTTTAGCAAATATCGTTAGCTTTCGCAAATATCTGAAATTGTGCGCATCATTTCGATACTGTAACTTATAACCGAATATTCTTCAGTATCAATTGAGTCGTCGAGTTGATCGGCTGGTCTACAATTTAAAAAAATTACAATTATTTCTCATTCGAAAACTGGAAAAAACTTAAAACATCTTGTTGAAATAATTATTTATATTTTCACTCCTAACTTGAGTTCTTATTCGTTTTTGACAAAAAATCCCAAAATTTAATCCGCTATTGGATAAATATTCAATTTTCGTTCCATTGTTCAAAAAATTTAATTAAACAATGTTGAAACTCATTGTTCTTCAGTGCGCCATTCTCATCACTTCGGTAAATTCTCGTAATTGAGGGTTTCCACCCTTGAAAAAAAAGTCGTGAAAAAATGTTCATTGTTTTTTTGTCGCAAAAAACAAAACGCATCGTCAATTCCGAACGAGCATTTGGTGAACATTTTTGTAAAAAAAATTCTATGGCCTGCGTTATTAAAAAATAACATTGAAAAAATACGATTCTTACAATTTTTTATATAGGGATCTGAATATTTTTTTACTCAAACAAAAAAGAATTTCGAAAAAATCTATCGTTTGGCAATTTTCCATTAATTTGTTTTTTCCCAAGATAAAAAAACACATTTTTTCCGGCTCTTAATTGTGCAATCTGAGATTAGGCCATTCTAGAGGCCAAAAAAATTGACTTTTTAGGGATTTTTTTCAGAAAAACTACAAAATAAATCGAGATTACAAAATAGCGGGTTTATCATACATATCAGTGACTGTATACAATAATTATTTTGAAGCAATTCATTTCGAAATGGCGGCTGTGCAGCATTTTGCGATAACATCTCCGTTTTTATTAGCCGGAAATATGTCAGACAATTTTCGACCGATTCACTTGAAATTTTGAATATATCTTTAAAAATACATTGTCTATCGAAGTGCGTATGATTTTTTGGATATATTGATTTTTCGCCAAATGGCGCACTCCTAAACAGAAAAGTGCAAAATTTGCTTAATAAATCGTCAGAAAATTGTTAATAACAAATGAACTATGCAATATAAAAAAAAATCCTACACACCTCCATAGATAATGTATTTTTAAAGATATATTCAAAATTCCAAGTGAATCGGTTGAAAATTGTCTGAGTTATTTTTCCGGCTAACAAAAACGGAGACGTCATCGCAAAAACGCTGCACAGACGCCATTTCGGAATTAATCGCTTAAAAAAAATTATTGTATTCAGTCACTGATATGCATGATAAACACTCTATTTTGTAATCTCGATTTATTTTGTAGTTTTTCTGAAAAAAAATCCCCAAAAAGCCTATTTTTCGGCCTCAAGAGTGGCCTAACCCGTTAATAAAATGTCTTCTGTTGTTCATAATATTTATATGTGGTTGAAGTTGCGAACGTTCTGGCGAAAAAGAATTGAATATGGTTAATTAGAGAAACCTTACAACTTAAATAAACGGGAGCATATATTCGTACAAAAATCTCATGATTTAGTCTGTTAATAGGCTTAAGAGGCGATAAAATGAAACTCTGGCTCAATTTTGTTAAAAAAAAAAATTATTTCTCGAATTCCAAGCTCGTGTCCTGTTTATTTTTTATTTTTTCATCTTTCGAGGATATTCATAGGACTGTCTGTTATGTGGAAAAAAATATAAACAAAAATATTTCGAAAAGGAACCTTGCTGAAAACCCAAACAGAATATTGTCGTTTCGACCGGCGTTGATCAAGGTTCCTTTCCTAAATATTTTCGTTTATATTTTTTTTTACATACCAGAGAGTCCTGTCAGTCTCCTCGAATAATCAAATGACAGGACACGAGCTTGGAATGCGAGAAATAATTTTTTTTTTTTTTAACAAAACCGCGCCGTGATTCTATCGCCTCTTAAGCCTATTGAGGGAGGAAATAGGGTTAGGACAGCCTTTTCTCAATGATTTTCATGGATTTTTTTATAGTATAAAAAATTAATATAATTTATTGAAACTTTGAGAATATTTTATACATATATTTAAGTATATACTATAAAATTTTTGAAGAATTTCCTTGAAAAACACCGAAGATATTAGCGACCCCATGTTGCAGGTCACAATCAGACTCAGCATTTTGCGTACATTCTGGAAGCCGCAATTTTCATCTGAAATCAAACGAGGTTGGAATTTACTTTTATTATATGTGTCTCTTCTATATGAACCTAAATGCTATCAAAAAATTTCAAAATTGAATTTTTTACAGAGGTCAGAACAAAAAAGCATGATTTTTTGCCATTTTTTACAACTTTATTTGCAAAAAAAAATTATTTCAAGTAATGATAATATTCCGATTTTAGGTTCATATAGAGCGCAATACTATGAAGAAATTAACTGCCAATTTTCAAAACGATTGGTTGAAAACTTTTCAAACCAGCGTGTACGCAAGTTTAAAAAAAGTCGTTTTCAGAAAAACGCGTTTGAAAAAATAGTACCAAGAAAAACAAAGTCAAGGAAGTCATAAATTTTCTTCGGTGTTTTTCAAGGAAATTCTTCAAAAATTTTATAGTATATACTTAAATATATGTCTAAAATATTCTCAAAGTTTCAATAAATTATATTAATTTTTTATACTATAAGAAAATTCATGAAAATCATTGAGAAAACGCTGTCCTAACCCTATTTCCCCCCTTAACGGCTCATAACAATAGAACGAGTCGGAATTTTCATTAAAAATTTTTGGAGCATATTTTTCAATAGTTCTACTAACAATTTATGAAATTACAAAAAAATCGATTTTTTTAACCGTCTAACCCGATTTCTCTACCCTTAACAGGCCTAAATCATGTGGATTTTTTACGAATATATACTCCCGTACAATTGAGGAGTAAGTTTTCTCTAGTTCGGCACATTTAATTTTTTTTTTTTTTGCCAAAACGTTCGCAACATCACCAACATATATTTATTGATTTTTTTTTTGTTAGCGGGTTTCAAATTCGTAATAAAAAATTTCTCAGGTGATTTCTACGAACTTTTCGGACGGACAGGACTTGGAACGAAAAAACGTGGCTTGCTTAAACAGCATCGAATCTGCGAAAAATGAGATTGATCTTGAATACCGAGCTGCATCGAATGAAATGAAAGATAATGTAAAAAAAACGCTGTTTTTCGTTAAATAAAATTTAATTAATTACAATCAAAAGTTGAACTATATAATTTGATAAATTTGCTTTGTTCATGTTAGAAAAGTCTATTTTATCGCAAACAGAAATTTTATGACATACTCTCGATGGTGGAGGAACTCAAAGCAATCAGCGATCAAGCAAAAAACGAACCTACGACGATTTTGGAGTCATCGGTGGTGACGGCTTCCGGCACCATTATTCAATGCAACAAACCGGTGAGCACGATTTAGCAATTAAGAGAAATAAGGGATGAAAATTAAGAAAAAATCAAAGCAACTTTTTTTCGATGATTTAAACAATAAAAAATTGTTATAACAAATTTATACTTGAAAATAGTAATGAAAAATTGGTAAAAAAAATATATTTTTTATTATTGAAAATTTAGATAAATAAGAATTACGTAAAACTTATTTTTAAATTGGTATTAATTATTTGTAGAAAATGTTTTAAACATTGATTTAAAAATAATAGTTAATAATTGCGATGAAACAATTCTTTTACTGAATAATAATACAAAAATTGTCAAAATAAAAAATTACAATGAATGTGAAACTAATTTTTTTTTTGTTCCATTATCAGATCGCAGAGGCGGTAGCGAATATCACGATAAAGATGATCGAATTATTGAATTCTTTGCCCTGAGAGGGAATTTCCGGCCTTTTAATTGGTTCCCTTAAAATAAATTTCCCATCACCGGCGGTCGACGACATACGATCGAAAAGTGGAAATGAATTATCTCGAAATGTTTGTAAATGTGATTGGGAGGAAAATTTGAGGAACTGATAAATAAATAAAAATTGTACGAAGGATAATTTGTTGTTTTTTTTTCGTCTAAACAGAATTATTAAAATATCATAACTACGATCCCAGTTCTCGTTTCGGCTGGATATGGTCCAGTAAGGGAATATATCAGATAAAAACTGAAATTAGCAATCTAAAAATAGCCAGATACAAATTTTCATTTTCATTCGATTTTTGGTTTTTTTTTTTTGGACTTACGAGTCGCAAATATTTCTCTTTTTAATTGCAATTCGAAATTTTCATATTTTTCGTGGTATTATTTTTTCATTAAAACCTGATAAACAGATTTTGCTTTTCTCTCTCCGATACGATAGGTGGCCATGGTTTTTTTTGTCTCGTCTCTTTTTTGATACAGAGCATATACCGAGCTATCCGTTATCAATGGATCGTTTCTCCAACCTATTCATCATCCCTTATATACGTATGTACCCCTTTTCATTTGCTATATGAGAGTCCATTTCACAAGCTCGAAAAACCATCCCCTAGCAATCGATTTTGTTTTTTTTTTCCTAGTGTTTGTGTATTTTTTACCATCTGTGAGTTTTGCAATTCTCTCTTGTTGGTCTGCTGTTTTTTTTTTTCATCCACTAGACATGATTACTTTTTCTGGCAAAGCTTCTTTGTTTTCAATCCCTCTGTGTGCGAAGTCGTAGGAATTTTTTTTTTTTTCTTTCTCGAAAATCTCTTTTTTCGTTTTCTCCTCCGCGTTCTCGTATCGACGTCCAATATCGCGCTCGTTTAACATCGTTGAATCTCTCCCTGCCGATCCATCGCACACGAAAGAATTTATAATCATTTTTTTTTTTTCGATTTCGGATAATTGGATTTTTTTTCTATATTTGTTGAAAGTTTAATCTTATTTTTTCATCCGTTAAGAGAGAGATCGGATTTAGTACGAAAAATGCGAGACTTGAACGTCATGAGAAAAAAAACGACATTTTTTAAGGCGCGAAAAGGTGATTTTTTTTTTAATTGATATATAACGATATTTGATATAAAAAAAGTAAATATCGCTGGATTAGGGGCGAAATAGGGTTAGACGGTTAAAAAAATCGATTTTTTTTTATTTCATAAATTGTTAGTAAAACTATTGAAAAATATGTTCCCAAAATTTTGAATGAAAATTCCGACTCGTTTTATTGTTATAAGCTATTAAGGGGGGAAATAGAGTTAGGACAGCGTTTTCTCAATGATTTTGATGAATTTTTTTATAGTATAAAAAACGAATATAATTTATTGAAACTTTGAGAATATTTTATACATATATTTAAGTATATGCTATACAATTTTTGAAGAATTTTCAATGATTTTCATGAATTTTTTTGTAGTATAAAAAATGAATATAATTTATTGAAACTTTGAGAATATTTTATACATATATTGAAGTATATACTATAAAATTTTTGAAGAATTTCCTTGAAAACCACCGAAGAATATTTATGAATGCCTTGACTTTGTTTTTCTTGGTACTATTTTTTCAAACGCGTTTTTCTGAAAACGACTTTTTTTTTAACTTGTGTACACGCTAGTTTGAAAAGTTTTCAACCAATCGTTTTGAAAATGGGCAGTTACTGTCTTCATAGTATTGCGCTCTATATGAACCTGAAATTGGAATATTATCATTGTTTAAAATAATTTTTTTTTTGCAAATAAAGTTGTAAAAAATGGCAACGAATCATGCTTTTTTGTTTTGACCCCTGTAAAAAATTCAATTTTCTATTTTTTTGATAGCATTTAGGTTCATATAGAAGAGAGATATATAATCAAAGTAAATTCCAACCTTGTTTGATTTCAGATGAAGATTGCGGCTTCCAGAATGTACGCAAAATGCTGAGTCTGATTGTGACCTGCAATATGGGGTCGCTAATATCGTCGGTGTTTTTCAAGGAAATTCTTCAAAAATTTTATAGTATATACTTAAATATATGTATAAAATATTCTCTAAGTTTCAATAAATTATATTCATTTTTTATACTATAAAAAAATTCATGAAAATCATTGAGTAAACGCTGTCCTAACCCTATTTCCCCCCTTAACGACAATAATGAGCTCTATGATAACCGATAAATTTTACTTTTTTTTTCTCTACAAATTTTACAGGTACGATGTAACTGTGTAAAAATGTAAAAATTTCGTTTTAAGGAGTCGCTCTAAATGAATAATCGTTTGGTAAATTTTTTGGGAATCTTTATAACGGTTGTTCTAATTTGATGGGATATCGAGAAATCTATCGGCCTCTCGTATCGTTAATTTTTCCAGTTTTTCGACAAAATACATACGAGACTGTCAAAGAGGAAAGGGGAGTTGAAAAAATGAGGGTGAAGTCTGTGTACGGCTGTGAAACAGCGAAACGAATTTTCTATGTGTGTAGAAATGTTTATTATTCATTAGCAAGAATTCTGAGGGACTACCACGAAGATCACTTTGTGCTATTGGCGCAAAGCGAGGCGGGGCTGGGGTTTGATGGGTTGGGGGTTGGTTTCGCCAAAGTATGAGGTATAAGAGCTTGGCGAGGGTGGCAAAGTTCAACGGATGAATTTCAAATAATGTTTCTGAACGACGAGACAACGAGAAATATATGAACTATGGGGCGTTTCGAGTAAAATCGACAAGATCCAAGAACTTACGGGGGGAAATAGGGTTAGACGGTTCAAATAATCGATTTTTTTTTTATTTCATAAATTGTTAGTAAAACTATTGAAAAATATGTTCCCAAAATTTGTAATGAAAATTCCGACTCGTTCCATTGTTATAAGCCATTAAGGGGGGAAATAGGGTTAGGACAGCGTTTTCTCAATGATTTTCATGAATTTTTTTATGGTATAAAAAATGAATATAATTTATTGAAACTTTGAGAATATTTTATACATATATTTAACTATATACTATAAAATTTGTATACATATTTTTAAGTATATACTATCAAATATTAGCGACCCCATATTGCTTGTTTTTCTTGGTACTATTTTTTCAAACGCGTTTTTCTGAAAACGACTTTTTTTGAACTTGCGTACACGCTAGTTTGAAAAGTTTTCAACCGATCGTTTTGAAAATTGGCAGTTACTTACTTCATAGTATTGCGCTCTATATGAACCTAAAATCGGAATATTATCATTAATAAAAATAATTTTTTTTTTGCAAATAAAGTTGTAAAAAATGGCAAAAAATTGTGCTTATTTGTTTTGACCCCTGAAAAAAAATTCAATTTTCTATTTTTTTGATAGCATTTGGGTTCATATAGAAGAGAGACATATAATAAAAGTAAATTCCAACCTCGTTTGATTTCAGATGAAAATTGCGGCTTCCAGAATGTACGCAAAATGCTGAGTATGATTGTGACCTGCAATATGGGGTCACTAATATTTCATAGTATATACTTAAATATATGTATAAAATATTCTGAAAGTTTCAATAAATTATATTCATTTTTTATACTATAAAAAAATTCATGAAAATCATTGAGAAACCGCTGTCCTAACCCTATTTCCCCCCTTAAAGATACATTTTTCCTCCCCCGCCCCCCAGTAGGTTGTGGAACGATACGAAAGAAACTCTTTTCACCAATTTTCAGATTTAAAAAATCCTATAGTTATAAAAAAAAAGCTTTTGCCTGTAACTTTTTTTTTTCCATATCGTTATTCGTTATTTAAGGGCTCACATACCGCTGCGCGGGGCTGAAAACCGAGTAAATTTGAAAAATTATTATAAAGGTTATACGGTGAGAAAAAAAATAAATTGTTGATTTCACATTCTTTATTAACTTTTCAACTATAAGAACAAAAATTAAAAAATGTTTTTTTTAAATATTAACATTGTTTTTTAACGGTATAAATGGACTACTGATGAAAACCATGGCGCCTCTTTGTCGACATCATAACTTCACCAAAAATTGTCGAATCTGCAAAAATAAAAAAGAATCTTGTAAAATAATGTAGTAGTAATAGTCTGACGGAAGGAATTTTTTCTTTTTTCAAAAATAAAGAAATTACAGTATTTCAAACTTTAGTATACAATTTGAAAAAAAATTATTGTTTGATAATTTATAAAAAATTGTCCATCAAACAAATTAAAACAACCTCTCGTCAGACTATAGAGAAAATAATTATCGAGATTTGGAAAATAAAAAAGTTATAATGTATTAAAAATTGACCGAGTTATCGTGCTGACCCCATCTAAAAACATAGTTCCGAGAAAAAAGCGTCTAAAGTTAGCCGCGGTCCCAATCCGATGTCCGTTCACAATTATTGCTATAACTTTGTAACGGAGTGGAATTTTCTTGGAATTTTTTTTTTTAATCCTTAAAAGTATAAAAAATAAAAATCTGTCAAAAAAATCGATTTGCTGAAAATTTCAGGGTTACTCGAGCCCTTAAAAAATGATTGCGTACAGGAACAAATTCGAATAAGCAAAGTGAATTCAGGTAAAAAATGTATCGAGATAATTTATTACAGAAAAAGTATTGTTTAAAAAAATAAATAAATAAAGATGAAAAATTTTTCATTAATGTTTTTTAACAATTTTGTATTAGAAAGATATCCTTAATGATTTGTTACTTAGATAATTCTTATTTTTTCTATATTGGATTAATTATTGTAGTGCAAATAAAAATTTTTTTTTAATATGAAAAAAAAAATTCATCTTCATTGCTGTGAGATGTGAAATTGATGTGTATTATTGTTTTGACACAATACGATATAACAAAGAGAAAAAAAAATTAATAAATGACGATTTTCCTTGAAACGTTGATTTCGCCTTAAATGCTCCATATAAATGTATATATATATGTATATATTCAGGCTGTTTATATATATGTATATGAAATAAAAAAGGGAAGATGGAAAACGTCGGTTATATCAAGGCCAGTATCAACTCAACCGTCGTCGTTGTTCAGAACTCACAGAAAACGAGACACAGCTCCCTCGTATTATTCTTGTTTAATTTTCAAGAACAACAGAGAGCACGCAGAACTATAGCGTTCTTCGAGCTTTGAAATTTCACCTCAGACGTCTTTAAGTATGACGAGAAATTCGTCTCACAATGTTTTATGCATTTTAAGCCATTTGGAATGCGCGAAAATTGTATATTTTTGATCGAACTTAAGCAGGGAAATAGGGTTAGACGGTTCAAAAAATCGATTTTTGTTTATTTCATAAATTGTTAGTAAAACTATTGAAAAATATGTTCCCAAAATTTTAAATGAAAATTCCGACTCGTTCTATTGTTATAAGCCATTAAAGTGAGTAGCTCTCCTTCAGGCCCCGAGCGCGCCACGTGTATAACCGAGCGTACTATTTTTTCAAAAGTGTTTTTCTGAAAACGACTTTTTTTGAACTTGCGTGCACGCTAGTTTGAAAAGTTTTCAAGCAATCGTATTGAAAATTGGCAGTTACTTTCTTCATAGTATTGCGCTCTATATGAACATAAAATCGAAATATTATCATTATTTTTTCGCAAATAAAGTTGTAACAAATGGCAAAAAATTATGCTTTTTTGTTTTGACCCCTGTAAAAAATTCAATTTTCTATTTTTTTGATAGCATTTAGGTTCATATAGAAGAGAGACATATAATAAAAGTATATTCCAACCTCGTTTGATTTTAGATGAAAATTGCGGCTTCCAGAATGTACGCAAAATGCTGAGTCTGATTGTGACCTGCAATATGGGGTCGCTAATATTTTCGGTGTTTTTCACGAAAATTCTTCAAAAATTTTATAGTATATACTTAAATATATGTATAAAATATTCTCAAAGTTTCAATAAATTATATTCATTTTTTATACTATAAAAAAATTCATGAAAATCATTGAGAAAACGCTGTTTAAACTCTATTTCCCCCTTTAATAAATTAAGGGGTAGGTCCAAAAGTAGGGGAGAAAATTTTTTTATTTTTGACTGAGATTAAATAATAATGAAGCAATATGCAAAGAATTGCATCGTGGTTAGAATGTTTCATCCTGTCATTGAAATATCATATTTACAAAAAATATGTCCGGATAAATGTGCGTGTGTGAGAGAAATAGGGGTTGAAAAATTGAAACCGCTGTAATTTCGAATTGGTTTGAGCTTTCGGATTGAAAATTGGCACACAAGTAAATCATTAAAAACCCTTTTTTCGATACAATTTTTATGACAATTGACAAATAATTTTCGATTTTATAAGAATTTGAAAATTTTCAAAAAGTCTGTTTTGAACATAACTTGTTCAATTTTTGAGCTATCGAGCTAAAATTTTCTACACAAATAGACTATCATCAAATGCTGTTAGCATTTGAATTTGAAGAAAATCGATCGAGGCGTTCCAAAGTTGTGGAATTTCGAATTTTTTCAACATAATTTTTGGTTTATTATTACAATTTATTGATTATCAATAGAATTTAATTTAAAATCATTAAAAACATAGCCGCATAACTCGTCAACATTAATTAAATAATGAGAATTTTGATTTAATCAAAAACAACAAGGATTATTGACAAATAAATAAAATATTGTTAAAGTCTGCTTAAAGAGTCAGTAAAAAATTGATATTATTTATAAATTGTTACACAAATTCCTCGATAAAAACAGAGATTTATGTGAAAAAGAATTTTTTATTCTTTCTGACATAATAAAAATGTGACTTTAGCGTCACAGGGAAGAAAAAAAAAGAATCACGAATACAAAGAGATTTTTTCTTCCATGAGAATGGAAGCAAGTAGAAAGGGATTAACTATCCTTTTTTCGTCTGGAAAATAGCACGGAATATTGAAAAATATACGTAACATTTTTTTATCTCTCTTAAAACTAAAAATCAAAATGAACAACAAATATAACGCAATTAGAACGCAGTTAGAACGCAATTTTAACCGTTATAACAAAGTTAACATTCAAATTATTTTACAAACTGTATCACCTTTATCCAATAAACAACGATTTGTATTTATTTTTTTCATTTTACAAAATAATAACAAAATTTTTACGAAATTTTGTCGAAAATTAAATTTTACCCGTCATCTCGAACAATATAACTTATTTAACATCGCAGGGGGGCGGAAAAAAGAGGAAATTCACGATCACAAAGAGTTTTACCTCCATGAAAATGGAGATGAGACAGTGGGGGTAGGGGGTTGAAGTCCATCCCCTTTTTACTCTAAAAAAAAGCTCTGACGAAAAAAAAAAAAAGGAAAAAAATCCTCACCAAGGGATGAACGGAAGTCGAGGACACTTTTTCATGGTAAAAAATGGACGAGGCGAACAAACAAAAATAGCGTTGGCTCACATACACATGCTTTCCCAACCGGAAGCTCTTCTATGTGTAAAAATGTGTCCACGTCTGTGTGTGTGTGTAAAATTGGGTGAGGGAGAAAACGAATGAAAGAAAGTGTAGTATATTATTCGTGACTGGGAGCTTTTTGCGCTCGTTCTTTTCACTTCGTATACGGAATATAGAGTCTGTCACGTGCCTACACGCGTCACGAGTGACAGGAAGCGGAAGGATATTAGCCTGGACGTCACTCCCTCGTAATGGGAGATGGTTGGAGGGGGCTTGAAAGCTGCGCCGTGAAACTTCGAAAATAGCGTTTCGACGCATTTTTATAAAAACCATCTTCAACTTTGCGGAATAATTTTTGAAAATTATTTATACAACAAAATTTATCAAATTACAACGAAAAAACCGATCAGTTTTTATTTTATTTAATATATCTCTGAAAATAATGATAGCTACGACGCTGCTATATTATTCCATTATACATCCCGTATCGCTTCGTATATAAGATTGTTTTTAGAATTTCCAATGAAGTATTTTCCCAATTAAGAGGACGGATATACAGTAAACAAAGGAACATTTGAAAAATATCGATATATCCCTGAGAATGTTTATCGAAAAATATATTTAAACATATTTCTTCATTGCTTAAAGTAAATTTCAGACGACATCCCACTCGCCAGGATAGAAAACATTTTTTTTTTTTAATGACTCATTGGCCATTGTTGGAAAATCTTTAATTGCTTGCCAAATTTCAAATCGATTGGTTAAACCGTTTAGGAGTAGAGAGGCCTATGACAGAAGGACAGACGGACGGACGGACGGACAAACGGACGGACGGACAGACGGGCGGACGGACGGACAAACGGACGAACGGACGGACAGACGGGCGGACGGACCGACGAGCGGACGGACGGGCGGACGGACGGACGGACGGGCGGACGGACGGACGGACGGACGGACGGAAAAATTTTAGCAAAATTTCTCACTATGATTACTGAGCGGTCGAGCATGTTTGTGATTATCAAAAAAAAAAAATTTTAAACATGACTATTTTGTGTCCAATTGACCGGAAGTGAGATTAATTTGATTAAAATGAAAAAAGTGGAAGGGAAAATAATTGCATAGTGCACAGCAGCTCAAAGTAACTGTTATATCACACGAAATTTTATGGAATTTTCTCAATAAACGTAACGCAAGCGTTCGATCCTTCAAAAATCCATTTACAAAAAATCGATTTGGAAAAATGAAATTACATGTACTTCAGACTTAGGATTATGTGTAAAATAAAAATAAAAATAAGATTCACTCTGCACGATGGTTTGAAATGATTCACGTGGAAAAAGCAATTTTCGTAATTTTTTTTACCCCAATAGAAGGATTTTTATGTTTTAATTTTCAAAAATTCATTAAAAAAATATGGCTGGCGATAAAAATTAAAATAAAAAATTCACAGTCTCTTACACTGGTTAGGATAATATAAAAAATAATGGAAAAAAATTCGAGACAATCGGGGGTGAGATTTTTGCCCGGAATGCCCCATTGATAGCGAATTTTGCTTGTATTTTGCGATAATCAAGAACTTAGACTTGGCATATATATATATATATATATATATATATATATATTTATTTATATAAATCCTTTTCACGGGGAAGACCTTTGTCCTCGACGAGCAGTGAAACTTTGACATTCGGCTAAACTCCTGTAACGAGATTCAGTAATTTCCACGTCGTCGTTTTCTCATACTCGTCCCTTTTTCTCCTCTCTCTCTCTTTCTCTCTCTCTCGCACATGCACACACACATAGTTCTAAGCATCATATATACAAGCCATAAGAGAGTCCTCTCTCTTACTCTACCTTACTCTACCGGATGGGGATGCACCCACAACCGCTTGATGTACTTGTGTATGGGACATTCCGTGTCAACGCTCGACGAACCTCGACGATCGCTCGGATGTAGCTCATGATTTTTTTTACCATTCTTCCAACTACGAAAGAGACTCTCAATTTTTTGTGGATTTTTCTCATCAACCGTCGTACAGATATAAATTTTTGAAAAAAAAAATAAAAAAATTTCAAAATCGAAAATTTGCAAAACGATATTATACAATAACAAACAAAATAACAAACAAAATTAGCGTTAAAAGTATTGAAGGGCTCACATACCCATGAAATTTTCAAAGGATCGATTTATTTTTTTTACAGATTTTTATTCTTTGTACTTTTAAAAATAAAAAAAAAAGGAAAGTTGTCAGAAAATTCCATTCCCGTTACATACTTATAGCAATAAATGTAACCGGACATCGGGTTCACGTTGTATCTAGTAGAAATTTTAAACGGCTTTTTCTCGAAACTATGGTTTTAGACAGTGTCAGCACTATAACTCAGTCAATTTTTAATATTTTTTAACTTTTTATTTTTTTGAATCTTGATGATTATCTTCTCTATAGTGTGACGAGAGGTTTTTTTAATTTTTTCGCTGAACAATCTTTTAGAAATTATTAAACACAATTTTTTTTTCTTAAATTGCATACTAAAGTTTGAAATACTTAAATTTCTTTATTTTTGAAAAAAATTAAAAATTCCCTCCATCCGACTATTACTACTATATTATTTCACAAGATTCTTTTTTATTTTTGCAGATTGGATAATTTTTGGTAAAGTTATGACATCAACAAGGAGGCGCCATAGTTTTCATCAGTAGTCCATTTATACCCTTAAAAAATAATGTTAATATGTGAAAAAAAAAAATTTTATTTTTTTTTCTTATAGTTGAAAATTTAATAAAAAATGTGAAAACAACAATTTAATTTTTTTTTCACCATTTAACCATTATAATAGTTTTTGAAATTCACTCGGTTTTCAGCGCGCGCAGCTGTGTGTGAGCCCTGGAAAAAAAAACAATTTTTTTTTCGTTTCTAAATTCTTCATTAATTGGTATGTCTCTTGTAAGCAAGAAACTTTTGACAAAGTTCCAATTTATTTTCAACACGAGAAACAACAAAAATTGTCGACCAAATTGGGTTTTGCGGGGTTGCACAAAATTGTTGGCGAATTTGGCACGGAACGTCCCATACACGTATGTATGCTGTGGCCAAGTAGAGGGCTCAAGAGCAAGGTACTCCGGTTGACTCGTCGACTTCTCTCGCTCCCACAGTTTTCTTCCTCGCCGATCTCCGGGACTCTGTGTGGAACCGCGTTATCTCAATTTGTCAAGAGCTGCTGCGAGGCAACGTGCACGGCGCACACGACTTTTCACTACAGCGAAATTCTGCGAACTCTTAGGAAAAAAAAAGGGGGGGGGGAGTGAAAAAACGAGGGAGAAAGAGAAAATGAAAAACAAAAAATGCTTCTTCGCGTAACTCGTGTTCTGGTCAGACATGAGTTTTGCAGCTTGTCATTAGAAAATGTTCATGATTTTAGTTGAATTAATAATTCAATTCATAACGAGTAATTTTAAAAGAACAGAATAAAAATGAAATTTTATTTATTAATCCATCAATTTAATTAATTAATATAAACCATTTTTTTAAACCTACTAAAATAATTAATAAACGTGGCTGGCGCGCCGACTGTTGACCGGGAAGAAGTTTTCCTGACTATCTGATGGTAATACAACTGAAACTCAGTCAAAACGAAACCGTCTTTATCGACACAGGTTTTCCGCACTTTCCCTGCGTCCGTGGCAAATGCGATACAGCGTAGCTAAGACGTCTGGGGGCGCAATGGAAGTTAGGTTAGCTTAAGGGGGGAAATAGGGTTAGGACAGCGTTTTCTCAACGATTTTCATGAATTTGTTTATAGTATAAAAAATGAATATAATTTATTGAAACTTTGGGAATATTTTATACATATATTTAAGTATATACTATAAAATTTTTATACATATATTTAAGTATATACTATAAAATAATAGCGACCCCATATTGCAGGTCACAATCAGACTCAGCATTTTGCGTACATTCTGGAAGCCGCAATTTTCATCTGAAATCAAACGAGGTTGGAATTTATTTTTATCATATGTCTCTCTTCTATATGAACCTAAATGCTATCAATAAAATAGAAAATTCAATTTTTAAAGGGGTCAAAACAAATAAGCATGATTTTTTGCCATTTTTTACAAATTTATTTGCAAAAAAAAAGTATTTTAAATAATGACAATATTCCGATTTTATGTTCATATAGAGCGCAATACTATGAAGAAAGTAACTGCCAATTTTCAAAACGATTCGTTGAAAACTTTTCAAACTAGCGTGTACGCAAGTTCAAAAAAAGTCGTTTTCAGAAAAACGCGTTTGAAAAAATAGTACCAAGAAAAACAAGCAATATGGGGTCGCCAATATTTTATAGTATATACTTGAATATATGTATACAAATTTTATAGTATATACTTAAATGTATGTATAAAATATTCTCGAAGTTTCGAAAAATTATATTCATTTTTTATACTATAAAAAAATTCATGAAAATCATTGAGAAAACGCTGTCCTAACCCTATTTCCCGCCATAATGGCTTATAACAATAGAACGAGTCGGAATTTTCATTTAAAATTTTGGGAACATATTTTTTAATAGTTCTACTAACAATTTATGAAATTTAAAAAAAATCGATTTTTTGAACCAAACCCTATTTCCCCCATTAACAAAATGCGGGTAAGGAGAAAAATGGAAAAAATGGAATTGGGAAAGGTCGTACGTAAAAACCCGAAAGGGTATGCGTTGGAACATTAAAAAAAACAACTTTGTTTCTTTTTATTAAATTACTAAAAGTAAAAAAAAACTGCAAATTGGAACTCACAAATTTTTATTCAATTTTGGCTACCGCATAGAAAAAGCTTTGAGCATTATGTGTATTTGGTGGTAGTATGTTTATGTAAAAAGTTTTAACTCGACAGCTCGAAAATTGCATACTCCTACCACGCTTTTTTTAAATTTTCAAAATCTCATAAAATTCAAAATAATTTGTACTTTGTGACAAAAATTATCGTAAACAATGGGCCAAGACTGATTTACTTGACTGACAAATTTCAGCCGAAAATTGCGAACCAGTTCGAAGTTACGGCGTTTTCAATTTTACACCCTTATCATCTCTCTGTCACATCGGGACATTTTTCTTCTAAATGTGATTTTTCCACGTTTTGGTACATTCTAAAAATATCTAAAAAAACGTTTTTTTTTCTTCATGAAAATAAAGCTGCTTTCACGAGGAAGCAAAAATACTGTGAACTCCAAAAGTCCCATAATATTCTTCATAAAAGCTTTTTTTTCGCAAAAAATACCTTAGTACCGAGTGTCGAACGAGAGAATGCAAGAAAAAAAATGTGAAGCATATAACTATTGGAAGAAAAAAAAACGTTCAAAGTACTTTTTCGTGAGCACGATACAGGGCAATTTTCTGGGGAAAAAAATCAAATTATTAGTTATTTTATTCTCATATTAATTCTACTTTATTTTTGTTATCCAATGACAATTTTCATACGCAGGCATAGAACCCATATTGTCAAATGGGATAACCAGTTGCACATACGCCTGTGAACTAGTCGTTGAATTTGATTCGAGTATCAAGTATCGTAGATGTCATCGATATCGTAACTTCGATAGGACAAACGTGACACTATAGTGTGTATGCAAGTGTGTGTAAAGGGAGAGCATCGCGTTCTCCCTCTCTGTGTATCCTATTCTCATCGTCATCGTCGTCGTCGTCGTCGTCGTTGGTTGGATCGAATCGATTTCCAATTAATTTCGCAATAACCCTCTGCCCACATCGAAACCTCCCTATACTTCGTCTCTAACTGTATATGTACATATATAGCAAAAGATAACATTGCATATATATATAACAGACGTGCATAGGTAATTTCAAGTGAAATAGAACTGCTCCGAACGATACTTAACAATTCAACAATTTATTGCGCTAAAATTAAACCAACCAGGAGTTTGAAAATTTTATCACAGCTTTGATTGACCGTGAACTAGGTTGAGTAAAAATTTGATATAAAAAAAATGGACCCTTCATGTCCGAAAAAAATAAAATGCACCTTCTGGGCAGGTTTTCTTCGATCTTTGGTCGACAGGAATTTTTCATTCAAAATCCAACTATTTCATTATCAAAAGGATGTTTTTCCGATTGAAAATCACTGGTTATAAACATTTTTTCGTAAATCGATAGTCAAGATACAGGGGATGGAATAAATGGTAAATGATTCATTTTTGATTAATTTCACAATAATTCCTGCGCAAATGATAATTCGGATTTGTTAATATAGGTATCTCTTCGAATGATCGCGGGGAAGTCAATTCTGAACGGAGGTCAAAGTCGCTGATAATTTACCAAACAACGGCAAAAATGGTACCCAACCGACGTTGAATTGCCCGTACTTGTCTCGATTCACTGTCTCTTCCTCCGGGTCAGAGAGTCACACAGGTGCATAGTTGTTGCATAGGAGTGGACGTCGAAGTACACCGTCGCGGTCGCTGCATCAGGATCGACCTTTCCCCCTTGCACCTTCCCGCCCCTCCGTAAGTCTACTTGGACATCAGAGAGCCTTCTCCCGCCCTTCTGCCGGTTTCCGTAACCTCGTCGTGCACACATTCTACTTTCCGGAAGGATTATCAGCGGGGAAGAGAGCCCGGACAACCGGGAATATTTATCTGACAGCATCGGCCATTTTGTTGTCACATTAAGTGACCAATATTTATCTGCGATTTTGGCCGAGTGACGAAACAATTCCTTGATAGCATTGTCAAGTAAAATGATGTACTAGAAATTTTATTGATGAATTTCTGACAGAGAAAAATTTCGATTCAAGTGTATGGTCAGTGGAAAGGCACTTTAATAAAAGTACCATTTTAATTGTGGCTATAACTTGACTAAATTGTGGGAGTAATTTAGCTCATGGTTGGAGTTTTCTTTCCACTTTATTCAAAAACACATTACGCCCAGAAATATTATGTCTTACAGAGTGTACGCCAGTGAAATCCATGCAAAAGTGCCATTTCAAGTACCATTCAAGTAATGGCCTATTTAAGACGTGGCACGAAGCCTTAATCAGGCTCTTACGTCTTATTATGCCTCGTGACAATTTGAGGGTTGCACCGAACAAAAACCGAACAAACCCAAACCAAATACCTCGACTTTTCGACACTTTTACATCTTTTCGACCGAAAAAAGAAAACCAAATTTTGGATTCATACGTCCGTCCAAAACCGTTCCCACGTGAATTCATTTAAAAAATGGTCAAACATTACGTGACATCAAGACAATCCTCGTTTCAATCAAACCACTCGGATGTTCCATTATTATTCCAAGTTATTCTGCTCGTTTGTGAAACCAAGAAGATCAGAGAACACAGTTGTGATGTTTGCGAATAATCTGCAAGTCCAGTTCGATACATAGTAATGTCTCGTGAAACGGACTTACGAATAACCCCCCTTCAGCCCCTCCAAACCCTTTCTACGTGATGTGGGTGATATTCCTACGATATTTGATCAACATGGTTCAATCTCGACAAACGTTATCGAATTTGGCAGCTGGTTGATATGTATATACATACAAACCCCTATACAAGCATGGTATCCATCGTGTAACGCCTGCATGATATCTCTCGTTGGTCTGCCTGTCCAGTTCCCGTCTAAATCCCCTCCCCCGCCCCCGTCATTTTCCCTCCAGCGACGCTCTCATCTCGCACGAGCCACATAATTATACCATGTATGCTAATCGAGAATCCCAATCGTGCCGTCGCATAAGAGTCCACATTCGGTTTCGAGGCTGTCAATAAACCTGAGTTTCCGCGACACCCGGTATGTGACATCAAAGTATTTTCATTCTCTAGGTCGATGCAAATTATCCGGGACGATTGATTGACTAAATGATAAGGAAATATTATGCAGATATTAATTACTCATTATCTAAGGTCTTATTCGGATATTCATTCCTCATTAAGGGGTAATACCACTCCAGCGGCAGAAAAGAAAGGCCTAACTTTGACGATTTATTTTGGGGAGTATGAAAAAAGGAATGGGATTTCTTTTTGGAGGGTTTATTTAACACATATTGAAGTATGAAAAAAAAAATTTCTATTATCATTTTGATAGAAAATGGCGGCGACAGAGTCGATCTTGAAAATCGTCTTTTTTTAAAACACCTTTACGGGAGGACGGTTTTTTCGTGAAGTATAAGACCTGAAACAAAAAACTAAAAAAATTGATAATCTATATACTATTGGCTTTGGGACTACGTAGGGATTCTTGTGAAATACAAATTTTGTAGAAATGGTGCACTTTTGAACAAATGAATCGATTTTTACCCAAAAAAAGCAGTATATTGTTTATAAAAAAAAACGTTTATATTAAGGGGGGAAATAGGGTTAGACGGTTCAAAAAATCGATTTTTTTTTTTTTCATAAATTGTTAGTAAAACTATTGAAAAATATGTTTCCAAAATTTTAAATGAAAATTCCGACTCGTTCTATTGTTATAAGCCATTAAAGTGAGTGCGTTTTTCTGAAAACGACTTTTTTTAAACTTGCGTACACGCTAGTTTGAAAAGTTTTCAACCAATCGTTTTGAAAATTGGCAGTTACTTTCTTCATAGTATTGCGCTCTATATGAACCTAAAATCGGAATATTATCATTATTTAAAATAATTTTTTTTTGCAAATAAAGTTGTATAAAATGTCAAAAAATCATGCTTTTTTGTTTTGACCCCTGTAAAAAATTCAATTTTCTATTTTTTTGATAGCATTTAGGTTCGTATAGAAGAGAAACATATAATAAAAGTAAATTTCAACCTCGTTTGATTTCAGATGAAAATTGCAGCTTCCAGAATGTACGCAAAATGCTGAGTCTGATTGTGACCTGCAATATGGGGTCGCTAACATCTTCGGTGTTTTTCAAGGAAATTCTTCAAAAATTTCATAGTATATACTTAAATATATGTATAAAATATTCTCAAAGTTTCAGTAAATTATATTAATTTTTTATACTATAAAAACATTCATGAAAATCATTGAGAAAACGCTGTCCTAACCCTATTTCCCCCTTAAATCAAAAAGCGGATACGTACTCCGATAGAGAATGTAATTGTGAAGCTACTATAAAAATTTCAAATCGATCCAAGCAATCGTGTTCGAGTAATACTTCCTTACAGTTTGTAAAAGACGATTTTCAAGATCGGCTCTGTCGCCGGCATTTTGTATCAAAATGATGAATAAAAATTTTTTTTTCACACTGCAACATGTGTTAAATAAACCCTCTGAAAAGAAATCCTATTCGTTGTTTCATACTCCCAAAATAAATCGTCAAAGTTAGGCCTTTTTTCTGCCGTTATAGTGGTGTTATCCCTTCTAAAATCCAAAATCCAACTAAAATCTTATGGGATTTGGCCACGGTAGCGGGTATAAAATCATATGCACATTTAACAATTTTTTTCTTGTATGAATAAGCGATTTATTTGTAAAACTAATTACACGTCTATTTAGTATAAATATCAAGCTAATAGAAAAAAAATTTTCTGTTTTTTTGTTATACAAAATGACCGACTACTGCTATTTGTTTTTGGTATCTTTTTTTTGAGGCGCTGCGCGGCGTGACAATTGGCATCCACAATTTTTTACCTCGAAGAAAAAAAAAATTCTCGTTAATCTACATCAGAATATCTAGAGAAGTAACTACGAAATTTGAAAAATATTATTTTACTCGAATATTGTGGACGTTTGAACTTAAAAGGTGAATTTCCAGTGAAAAATTCCATATAAAATCGCTCATAAAACGGAAAGTTTTGAATTAAAAGGAAATTCCGTAGTTACTTCTCTGCAAAATGCAATCAGAAACGTAACTAAAAAATTCGAAGTTAATCGGGTAAAAATTGTCAAAGTTATTTATCACGCGGCGCGCAAGGGGGTTTTATGGCCAAGCCAGAGGTAGGTTTACGTTACACGCTCAAATTCGGTGTCAAAAAAAATGTTCTCGCTATAAATCGATTAGTAACTTAATTTAATGATAATAAAGCATCGTTTAAGCAAAAAAAAACATCGATTTTTTGAAAATTCTACCGTGGCAATACCCCTTAAAAAATCTTTTATCTACTGTCTTTTTACCATTTATCGTTTACCCTTTATCTTTTAACATTTCACGTTTCAACTTTTACCTTTTATCTGTTATCCTTTACCTTGTACCTCTTGCTCTTTTACTTTTTACCAACTACCTCTTACCAGTCTTCCTCATACGTTTTACCTTCTACCTCTTAACCTTTACTTTTCACCTTTACCTTTTACCTTTGTCTGTAACCTTTTACTTTTAAGCATCACCGTGCAATTGAAATTTCGTTGAAATCGATATGTCACGAAATAAACCATCATGATTATCGACGTAATGACTTTTTCTTCGTAATATCTATATACATAATTTCTATATACATAAAATACGGAGTACGTAAATATATACTTTTCATGTATGTATATATATAATAACTCTTTTCGATCGACCCCCTGCCCTTTCAACCCTCGTCGTGCTCGCCACTCTCGAGGAACCAATTACAAAATCGAATTATCCTTCTCTCGCCGGAGCTGTCGATAACACGATTTTTTTTCCACTCTCCCCCATCATCTCGTTCAAAGAATGATCGGGGAAAAAAAAGGAAAATACAGAGAAAAAATATACCACCAATTCATCAATTTCGCAGAGCGATTTTTTTGCTTCGTTTCTTCCCCGACAAACTGTAACGTTATTCGCGAATCTAGCGAGTGCCCGCTGTATGTTTCGTGTTTTCGGTTTACTCGTGAGTCGGAAAAACGAAATTTGTTCTATTTTTATTTAGTTTTTGATTCTGCATTTTTATATTTAAGCGAGTGCTGGTGTTTTCGATTTACTCGTGAGTCGGAAAAACGAAATTTGTTTTATTTTTATTTGTTTTTTAATTCGGTATTTTTATATTTAATTTTTTTCTTCGATTTGTCGTTTTCCTGTATAAAAACAAGGACGGGAGAGAGAGAGAGAGGGAGAGGAATGTGTAATCGCGATGCCAATTATCGTGTTACGTCGAGCGTCCGATTGGCACAAATCTCTCGAATATACCCTCGGGATCGTTCTCCCGTATTTTCCGCGGATGAAAAACACCTGAAAAAAAAAACAAGCGATAAATATATAATTAATCTCCGTTAATTGGGACAACCACGAAGAACGATCTATTTTACGCTTCACATATGGATCGATACGATTATCCTTTTATTTTATTTTCTAACGAAGCGGATTTTTTTTTCACCCTCGTGGGGGCAAATATTTCGAAAATTCGATCTCCGTTAATTCTTTATTTGAATATTAAATTTTTTCATTCTTATTTTGTTACAATGTATCCTCTTTTAATTATATGAAAAAATGGTTTCATGAACGATTATCGTTTGATTACAAGTTTGTTTCATATTAAGTTTTTTATGACTCCAAGGGCTATCTTCGAAATTCCTCATTCTAGCTACGTGCCAAATTTCAAATCAATAGGTTAGACCGTTTAGCAGGTAGAGCCCAGAAATGGAAGACAGACGGACGCCCCCCCCCCCCCCCCCCCCCCGGCCGTCGGTGCGTCTGTGTGGGGGGGCACGCTATGCGTGGGGCGCACGTGTGTGCGTAGGGGGGGGGGGGGCACGTCTGTGCGTAGTGGGGACACGACTGTGCGTAGTGGGGACACATCTGTGCGTAGTGGGGACACGCCTGTGCGTAGTGGCGACACGTCTGTGCGCGGGGGAGCACGTCTGTCTGTCCGTCCGTCCGCACCGGCGGACGAACGGATAGACGGATGCACGGGCGGACGGAGACTCACCATGAGGGTTTTGTTGTTTGGTGCTGAACTATAAAAACGAAAAAAATAAATTTTAGAGACACCGAGATGCAAAATTTCTAATTTTGAAAACATGGCTCATATACGTATTATGGATTCAAAAATTATTATGTAAATATTTGCTGCCTTGTTATTTATAAGAGAAATTCATGTTGATTTTTTTTTTTGTTTCAAAACTTTATTACTTTTGACGAGATTTTTTTCGCGCACAAAATTTACATATGCACATATATTTGTACCATATATGTATACTGGAAAACATTTCGGTATGAACGAAAAATCCTGAGATGAGAGACAATCCGGCAACGTCAGCTCTGGCTTTCTCAGCTGCAGACTGCACTTCCGGTAGAGCAGGTGTGTGTGCAACGAATAAAAGGTTTTATGTATATTATATATATACATAGAATTCCTATTCCTTTTGGTTAGTGATGGAAAATCCGACTGTTCTGCACCTGCTGCCCGACGGAGATTTTCCAACCCACCTCAACCCCCTAGTGTGTAACAGCCACTCATCTCTATCCTTCCGAAACGAGAGAGAGTTTCAATCGAACAACGATATAGAGGAAAGAGCGGAATAAGAGGTTAAAGGTGAAATGGAGATGTTCAATTCTATATGTGTCTCTATGAACGAAACTGGCCAAATGTCTGCGATGGTTTTCTGTTCTTGTTTTTTGGTAATTTTCTTTTTTTTTTCACTCCTCTTATTGTATTTATTAAAATTGTTTTTGTTTTTTGGAGAATAAATTATATTTCACAATTTTTAATGAAATTTGGGCTTTCCTAGAAAATGTCTCTTAGGGAGATGTTTAGGAGAAAAAAATACAGGGATATATGTTCCTAAAAGAAATTGGGAAAATCAAGAAATTGTTTTCCACTTTTGGCTAAATATGTGTTCACAAAAATCGTTTCTCTTTGAAACGGCGTTGGGACTCTACTTTGTGCTCAGCCTCTTCGTAATCGTTCAAGCTTCAAAATGCCGCTTGATTCATTGCGCTACGATTTTTTTTTTAATTCTTAACAATTTTTTAACTTCGACCTATCGATTTTTACGCATTTTCGCATACCTGAGCGCTATGGACGCAATTTCAACAATTTTCACAGTACTTTTTTGGGTATAAAAAATTGGAATATCGGGATGACTGAAACGCCATTCTCTAATTCTCCTCGCGACGTTTTCAAAACCCTCCCTATCGGCCTCAATCAGTCAAACGGTAGCTGAATTATGGACATTTGAAATTTCAATATTTTTCGATTTCTGCAAAAGTCGAAAAAGCATATTTTTCGTTGTTTACCACGTTTTTAATTTATATATTCAATTGAACATTCACCGCTGATTATATTCAGCAGATATTCATTAATTTAATATATTCACCGATGCATTAAAAAGTGAAAAAAACAAAAGTGACTCTCACTGAATCGTCGATTTTGACCGGAATGCCCCATATACGGTACTTGAATCGTGCGATCGAGCTTCGTGGAAGCTTTTTGAAGCGTCACGAAAATCTCTTTCCTTCCTCCCTTCCTTACACTCCCTTAATCCTTAATTAACCCCGATCCTAGTTCGTTCCTGTTGAGCGAGGATGCCGATAGGAAATTCTGTACTCTTCGATTTCTGGACTGTTTTAATCTCGAATCAATGGAAATTGCCATTTTCGAATTTACTCATACAAGTAGTTACGCTCATAGATCACTAGAACTTTAATCGAAGTAAACATTTAGTGTAATAAATAATTTGTTTATTGAGAGGGCTTCTGATAAAAAGTAAAAAAAAAACGGGTTTTAATTTTTAATTACGCGAGAAAAAATCATATAAAAAATCCCAAACGACAAATTGTACAAAATACTTTTCTCGTAATGTAAAAAAATATTCATATGCGTATATAAAAAATTGTAAATGTAATTTTATTTAAAAAAAAAAAAAAAAAAAATTTGCATCTCCTTCAATTTGTTGGATTCTCGTCAGAATATTTTTTAACATGATCGTAGATACATTTCCAAAAATGTCCCGTTAAGAAATTCCGTTATAATTTTATTGTCGTATCAAACAAATATTAAGAAATTACCGTATTCGGGATTTTAAATCGACAATTATTTTACATTCGAAAAAAAGAATGAGGAAGCAATGTGCGAGATTCTAATTGCTACAATTTGTTTTTAAATTGGATTTTCCGAGTATTTACGAAATTTTAAACAATCTGGTACGAAAATAAACAAAAAAATTTCTGACGAAAACTTTCTCCATGAAAAGGGAGAACAAAAATATAAAATATGATATGTACGATTGAAAAGTGTTTTAATAATGATTTTTTATTTATTTTAAATCATAAAGTTTGTAATTTTCAAAATAATATTAAATGTACCAGTAACTTTTTGAAGAATATTTTTTGTGAAAATTGTGTCTGTATTGTGCAAAAATGTTAACAAATTGAGGTAACAATGGAGTCTGGTAAAAATTAGAGTCTACGTTCGATAATGTCTCCAGTTCTGCATCATCAAACGTTTCTGGCCTTCCTTCACAGTTCCATATCCTCCGTGTCAAAATCACCACTTTTTGAACCGTCTGAACCAGTGCTTACAAATTGAAATTAATGGAGCATGGTTGCCATAAACCTCACACAACAATCGATAACTTTCAGCTGCTTTTTTTCTTCAAGTGAAAGCAGAAAAGTAAAGCTTCCCGTAAATTGCGTTTCGTTGGCACGAAAGTCGACATATTTGGAGTTCGAAAAAAAACTATGTTCTTTACACTTTGAAAAAATGAAACATACTGAAAACTAAAGTCTACCGATGACGTTTTAAAATGAAGTTGGTTTTGTATCTGTAATATGTAAATAAAAACATCTTAAATATCCAAAACGATTCATTTTTATTTTCCTACAAAAAAACGCCCTCCAAAAAAGACATGAAAATCGGCTTAAGTTACCAGACTACTACCTTAATGCTAGTAACGCCCTCTCTTGTAAATCCTTTAAAACTTACTTCTACCCCCAATATAACATAATGTCACTATTAACATTAATTACAATAATTATTATTAATTTCACAATCGTTTCCTCCTGTATCAACAAATAACGAACAAATAAATGCGTAACGTTCGTCGCAACTACGAATATTTAATTCCATTGTAATTTACGTACAATAATAGTTTCCTTTATTTTTTTTGGGGCCGGGGTAGGGGGTAGAAATACAGTTCTAGTAGGTTAATACCGGATTGCGTGGCTCTTCTCGTATACTCATAGGATAATTGAGCGTTACCACGATTCTATATACACGTATATTGCGGTAAAACTAATTAATTATCATTTATTTACAAAATGTATATATACATATATATATAGGTATATTGATTCGATTCTTTTCGAAGTTGGTGATATACTGCCAAACAGCTTTCCGCTCTGTCTCTCCTGTGAGCCTCGATATAATTACGTTGAGTGTCCATATTGATGTAACACATATGTTATTCATATATATGAGGTGTTCAACGTGAAATCGACCTCCCTTGACCTTCAATAAATCTTTAATTTGCGCTAAAAATTTGTTAACACTTTTTTTGAAAAATGTATTTGTCATTTATTGACAAAAGTCGAGCGTATCGATTTTTTAAAATTCCTACAGTAAATTGTTCTGTGAAAAATGCATTTTCTTTTCTGGATGTCAATAAGAGACTCTGTATAAATAATCTGTGATTTTTTTTTTTTTTATAATTAAAAAAAAACTTAACCAAAAGACTGGAAATTAATGTGAAGGGATTAGAGTGAAAAAAATTCGAAATAATTGTTTGAAAAAAAAAAACAAATGATTTTTAAGTGATTAATATTGTTCGGGATAATTTGATTTTTCATTGAAATATTGTTTTAATTTATTGAAGATCTAGTAAATTTATTCTAATTTCCTGGCGGTTGATTCATTTTTTTTTTTAACAAGAAAATTTTTTTAAATTTCTCCACGAATTTGCTGTAGAGAAATAAAAGAAAGTACAACTTCGAAATCGATGTTTCAAAGAGATGCAAAATAAACTCTGCAAATTGCTGTTCTGAGAAGAGAAACAAAATAGGGGTTGGAGGGAAAAGAATTAAAGAAAAAAGACACTTGTCACTGTCAAAAATTGATTTGACATGGAATTCCCTGTATATATACGTAGACGTTTAAAATTTCTGTACACGAGCATGTACATATGGTATACAAACTATGTACACTCTGATATACATATATATATATGAACGTATTTAGTGCACAGACGGAGCGTGTCGAGGGTGTATCGAGCCATGCTTAATCCAATCGATTATCCTACGTACCCCAGCTAAATTAAAAGGGATGGGAGGGCTTCTCTCTCTCGCGGTGAGTGCACACATCCCCAGACAGTGTCCAGCCACTGTTTTCCAAACTATAATCTAGTTTCCATAATTTTTGTTATATGTATTATATTAATTTTTATAATAATTATACAATACAGTAATAATACCGTACGTTTTTTATTATTATTTATTACTCATTTTAAACACTGATTTGGTGTGTCATTTTTTTATAACATTTATACGACACTAAATGTTTTTAGAATTTTTTTTAACACTTTCGAAAGATTATTAAAACGTTAGAATTTAGGTGCCTCATTAATTATGCTTTTATCATCATCCCCTATTCTTATTCCTCCATTGTTCCCTATTCTTTGTCGTTTATAAATATTATGATTATTTTCACTTCAACCCTAGAAAAGATTTTTCTCAATAATTATTATTATTATTTCACTTCATCCCCCGAAATGTTTTCGCTCAATAATTAATATCATTATTTCAATTCATCCTCCAGAACGTTTTTTTCTCAACAATTATTATCACGATTTTACTTCATCCTCCAAAACGTTTTTACTCAACAATAATTATCATTGTTCCACTTCATCCCTCAAAATGTTTTTCTCAATAATTATTATCATTATTTCACTTCATCCCCCGAAACGTTTTCTTCTCAACAATTGGTATCACAATTTTACTTCATCCCCCGAAATGTTGTTTTCTCAATAATTATTATCATTGTTTCACATCATCCCTCAAAATGTTTTTTCACAATCGTTATTATCATTATTTCACTTCATCCCCCAAAATGTTTGTTTCTGAATAATTGTTATCATTGTTTCACTTTATCCCCCAAAATGTTTTATTCTCAACAATTATTATCACAATTTTACTTCATCCCTCAAAATGTTCTTTTTTTTTCTAAATAATTATTATCATTATTTCAATTCTTCCTCCAGAACGTTTTTTTCTAAACAATTATTATCACGATCTTACTTCATCCTCCAAAACGTTTTTACTCAACAATAGTTATCATTGTTCCACTTCATCCCACAAAATGTTTTTTCTGAATAATTATTATCATTATTTCACTTCATCCCCCAAAACGTTTTTTCTCAACAATTAGTATCACGATTTTACTTCATCCCCCGAAATGTTGTTTTCTCAATAAATATTATCATTGTTTCACATCATCCCTGAAAATGTTTTTTCACAATCATTATTATCATTATTTCACTTCATCCCCCAAAATGTTTGTTTCTCAATAATTGTTATCATTGTTTCACTTTATCCCCCAAAATGATTTATTCTCAACAATTATTATCACAATTTTACTTCATTCCCCAAAATGTTTTTTCTCACTAACTGTTATCATTGTTTCACGTCATCCCTCAAAATGTGTTTTCTCAATAATTGTTTTCATTATTGCACTTGATCCCACAAAATGTTTTTTCTCAATAATTATTATCATTATCTCACTTCATCCCCCAAAATGTTTTTTCCTCAATAATGATTATCATTATTGTACTTAACCCGTTAAAATATTTTTTTTGTTGATAATTATTATCATTATTAATTTTTTCACACTTTCATCCCGTATGCCCCAACCCTCGTACTCATTTCTTCCGCTGTTCGTATTTGCGTCACGTTCCCGCTCGTCCAGCATCAGTTTTTTGTTCCTCCCCCACTCCTGCACAGGATTTTTTTTTTGTTCGCGAGTTTTCACGCTCGTAGGGACTTGTTTCATGCTCCGAGGATTTTCACGTGACTTCTTCGCTCTTCATCGCCCCGACACGACGTGAAAAAAAAAACAAATATATATATATCTATACATTTCCGTACAATCCCCTCGGTCACTGATCCTCCGCAACTCATTCAACTTCCACTTCATCCCCTACCGTGTTCCTCGCTTTCTGTATCCAAGTGTCGGAATCCGAGGGACCGAGCTTTTGTGCTATGACGAGAATTTCTTCTTTTTTTTTCATGTCGTTGCTTCCCCGTCATCCCTCCGCCATTTCGAATTCCCCTCGCGTCGCCATTTTGTCACTCTCTCGTCAATCGACGGAAAAAAAAACGACAAAAAATAAAACGTCTAACCACAACGGGATTAGCGTCGCTAAAACCTCGAGTCTAATCGGGTTCAACGAGCATATAAATGTGTGAAAATTCACAAGGGAGAGTAGAATTTCGTTCGTGCAGTTTTATCGAAACCCGAGGGGTGCAATTATCGAAAAAAAAAAGTTTCGGCGAAATTCTCTTTTCCTTCATTCTGTTTTTCATGTTTATAGTCTTTTTTGTTTTAAATCTTTGCATATTTTTATACAGAAATATAACAAAATTTGTTTAAACCTTAAGGGGGATTGGAGGATCTATCGAAATGTAAGAAAATAGAAAAAATTTTATAAAATTGAACGAAATTTAACAAAAATAATATTTTTTTTCTCATTCACGATTTTATAAAAAATTGTTTGGCACCAAATTCGTATTTTCAAACATTTTTCGTAATATATTAATTTTTTTCATCCCCTCCTGTCGTTTATCAACTAAAATATATCGTAGGGATTTTTTAAATAATTTTTTCGTACCAAGTTCCTTTGTAGTAACGTTTACGGTGCAAATGTTGTTTTCTCAATAATTATTATCATTGTTTCACATCATCCCTCAAAATGTTTTTTCACAATCGTTACTATCATTATTTCCCTTCATCCCTCAAAATGTTTGCTTCTGAATAATTGTTATCATTGTTTCACTTTATCCTCCAAAATGTTTTTTTCTCAACAATTATTATCACAATTTTACTTCATCCCCCAAAATGTTTTTTTTCTAAATAATTATTATCATTATTTCACTTCATCCCCCATAAGGTTTTTGCTCAATAATTAATATCATTATTTCACTTCATCCTCCAAAACGTTTTTTTCTCAACAATTAGTATCACGATTTTACTTCATTACCCGAAATCTTGTTTTCTCAATAATTATTATCATTGTTTCACATCATCCCTCAAAACTCGCTCGCCCAATGTCTGCGCAACCCCCCGCGCAAAGAATAATCGCAAAAAAAAGAAAAGAAAGAGTGAGGGATGAAAAGGTGGCTTAATGAGGCGCGTACACGCTCCTTTACAATCGCTTACACCAAAAGACTTGCTCTCTCATGCACCGCGTCCAAAGCGTAAGTTTGCCCCTCGGGCGTTTTTCATCCCCCCCCCCCCCCCCCGCCGCCCCGCGTCTCTTTACATCCGCTTCTTTCTTTTTTCCTTTCGCGAATTTTTCACACGAAAATTTTCGCACCAAAGGACACTGCGGAACTAACGCCACTGTCCCCGAGTTTTGGGGTTTGGAATTATTCACAGACTCTATATAGTTCGGTTAACTTTACCAAAGTGCTTTGTTTAAACTATTGCATATATATAGTAAGGGTTAAAATAAATTACACGTATGTTCAAGTAATTGCGCGAACCGGACTACCGGGGTTGGAAATAAATACAAAGGAACGGATATTGCGATCCGTTGGGGGGTAGGTATTTTGCATTCCTGTGTGAATTTTCGTTTGTATCATATAACAGAGGTGTCGCACGTTAGAGCGCGCGAAATTCAAATTTTGCTTCCCTTTCGTAAAGCGTATTGTGCGCGGTGGCTTGTGAAGAAAAAAATATTCAGAAATCGTTCGATCGAAAAGAAAATGTTAATGTAGTATTTTGCTTTGATAAATCGGGCGAATCGTGTAATTTTGAAATTTTAGCGTTAAAATCGAAATCAAGGGTTTCGAACACTGTCAGATATGAATTTCCATTGAAATCCGATTATTTGGTTTTCTTTTCGTTGGCATGTTGACTCCGTCATTTTGTGTTAGAATTGAATTACGGAATTTTGTCATTAAAATTCAGCCGAATTTTCGTTGAGGTGCCAAAAATTAAAAGGAAAAAATCCATAATCCCCTTTGAAAGATGATTTTGCATGCATAACGAAGAGTTGTTCAACATCGGAGAGTTGGTGAAATTTCCCGATCATGTATTCCGCAATAGGATGGTGAACTCGAATTCTGTGTTGGTCACTTGGTCAAACTTGATATTACCGAATAATTAATATTCAGCTAGTAGGAAGCTGCGTCTGTCTCTCTCTCTCTTTCTCTCTCTCTCTCTATCTCACCCTCGCTCACTTTTCCGTGGTCGTGTCTAAACTAAGTCAATGTGTAACGCAATTACTCGACAAGTGCTTGCGGTTCGAGGTTTCAGAATCGTCGTTCACAGGACACCAGCAACTGGCTTTATATATGCTTGGACGTTTGATACCCGTGGATTCTGCCCTTCAGACACCCTTTGACGTGGCTCTCCTTCCATCAGTAATTGTCCTGTGGTTTCTTCGTCCTGCGATTTCTAAATTTATGTATCAGGCATATAAAGTGATCCTATAACGAAATATTGCCGAAAAAATCTTACACAAAAATTACAGCAATTCAATGAAACGGGGAATAAATAAGGATAAAATTGATTATGATAAATTAATAGACAACCTTCAAAGTATCAATTACAGCAATAGTAATAGTAACAACAGTAGTAACAGTAATGGCAATAGCAATAGCAATACCAATGGTAATAACAATAGCAATAACAATATTAATAACATTAGTAATATCGACAGTAATATCAACAGTAATAGCGACAGTACTAGGAACAGTAATCGCAACCGTCATAGCAACCGTAATAGCAACAGTCATTGCAACAGTAATAGAAATAGTAGTAGCAACGGTCATAGCATCGGTACTAGCAACGGTAATAGCAACGGTAACAGCAGCGGTACTAGCAGCAGTAATGGCAACTGCAATGGCAACAGTAATGGCAACAGTAACAGCACCAGTAAGAGCAACAGTAAAAGCAACAGTAATAACAACAATAATTGCAACCGTCATAGCAACCGTAATAGAAACAGTCATAGCATCGGTAATAGCAACGGTAATGACAACGGTAACAGCAACGGTAATAGCAACAATAATGGCAACAGTAATGGCAATAGTATTGGCAACGGTAATGGCAACAGCAATAGCAACAGTAATGGCAACAGTAATAGCACCAGTAAGAACAACGGTGAAAGCAACAATAATAACAACAATAATTGCAACCGTCATAGCAACCGTAATAGAAACAGTCATAGCATCGGTACTAGCAACGGTAATAGCAACGGTAACAGCAACGGTAACAGCAACGGCAATAGCAACGGTAATGGCAACGGTAATGGCAACAGTAATAACAACAGTGATAGCAACGGTAATATCACCAGTAAGAGCAACGGTAAAAGCAACAGTAATAACAACAGTAATTGCAACCGTCATAGCAACCGTAATAGCAACGGTCATTGCAACAGTAATGGCAACAGTCATAGCATCGGTAATAGCAACGGTAATAGCAACTGTAATAGCAACAATAATGGCAACAGTAATGGCAATAGTATTGGCAACAGTAATGGCAACAGTAATAGCAACAGTAATGTCAACAGTAATAGCAACGGTATTAGCAACATTAATAGCAACGGTAATAGTAACAGTAACAGCAACAGTAATACCAACAGTAATATCAACAGTATTGTCAACAGTAATATTAACAGTAATAGCAAAAGTAACGGCAACACTAATAGCAACAGTAATAGCAACAGTAAGAGCAACAGTAATAGTAACAGTAATAGTATTCTGACGTGAATATCGCTCTGGTCACACCCATAGATCGCTTCCAGGACCTCTATGTATATTTGTCTTCGTTACTCTATTGCCTCCTGGGGACTCTCCGCTCTGAGTTGGCATTTCTGTGGTTAATCATCGGCATGCATAACACTGCGAGGGGTTAGAGTTTAAGGGGCTGAGAGGGTTGGTTTATCTATACCGAACGCATCTCAGTATAGTCGTCCTGCAGTGTGTTGCATGTGACGAATCTCTCTCTCTCTCTTTCCCCCTGTATCCCATTACAGATTCCATCGAAGACCTGGAGAAGTGCCCCTCGGCCCTTCAACAAGCGATTCCAGAACTCTCAATGTTTCACATACCTATATATTTATATAAATATCTCTGTATATATATATGTATGTTTTCCGTTAGAACGATATCCATGACATGTATGTTTGTGGAGTATAATAACTGGCGAAGGCTCAAGATACACGGTTACGAAATTCTGGCAGATAGTAATTGAAAACTGTCCGTGTAACAACGTGTGTGTATCGCATATAGTTAGACGAAAGTTATGTGAAACTCTGTTGAACGCCCAAAGCATCTGGGAAAAGGGATACCGAAGAGCTCAACGTTACGTCATATATGAGTTAGGTTACTGTGTGCATAGTTATCTCTTCCGGATAGTCTGGTGTCGTTATACAGCGAAATTTGTTGCATAGAATTTCTCAATACTTCCACGATCACGATCTGACATTGTATCTTCCATGTACGAAATTTTGATAGGATTGCCCGTCACAAGCAGGTTGAATACGTGTCTCGTGCAGAACGGAGAAATTACGTTTCGAGCCACGTACATTCGCTTCGCTTGCTGCGATTTTCCGACTAATTTTCCATTAATACAATGGTGAAATATTTTCTGATGGTGACAGATTTTTTTCGCAATTTTCAGACATGATTTTGAGACTTTTGTGAGTATGTCAATAAAGTGTCGGCAAGGTGTCGATACGTTTATCGTTAATGTGTCGATACAGCGTGTGGAACAAGTGCCAAAAGCGATTAGAGAAAGGTCCTAAAATGTATGGGAGGAGTATTGACTGACAATGAGTACCGATAAAGAGTCGATAATGGGTCGAGCGAATGAGTCGACGAATTGTCAACGCGATTCCGGCAATCTGTGAACGCGATGTCGACAAAGAATCGGCGAATTCGAAAGAAAGTTCCGATGAAGAGTCGGCGGATTGGAAACAATGTACCGATGAAGTGTGGATGAAGCGTGGATGAAGTGTGGATGAAGCGTGGATGAAGCGTGGATGAAGCGTGGATGAAGCGTGGATGAAGCGTGGATGAAGCGCGGATGAAGCGCGGATGAAGCGCGGATGAAGCGTGGATGAAGCGTGGATGAAGCGTGGATGAAGCGTGGATGAAGCGTGGATGAAGCGTGGATGAAGCGTGGATGAAGCGTGGATGAAGCGTGGATGAAGCGTGGATGAAGCGCGGATGAAGCGTGGATGAAGCGTGGGTGAAGCGTGGGTGAAGCGTGGATGAAGCGCGGGTGAAGTGCGGGTGAAGTGTGGATGAAGTGTGGATGAAGTGTGGATGAAGTGTGGATGAAGTGTGGGCGAAGTGTGGGCGAAGTGTCGACGAAGTGCCGACGAAGTGCCGACGAAGTGCCGACGAAGTGCCGACGAAGTGCCGACGAAGTGCCGACGAAGTGCCGACGAAGTGCCGACGAAGTGCCGACGAAGTGCCGACGAAGTGCCGACGAAGTGCCGACGAAGTGCCGACGAAGTGCCGACGAAGTGCCGACGAAGTGCCGACGAAGTGCCGACGAAGTGCCGACGAAGTGCCGACGAAGTGCCGACGAAGTGCCGACGAAGTGCCGACGAAGTGCCGACGAAGTGCCGACGAAGTGCCGACGAAGTGCCGACGAAGTGCCGACGAAGTGTCGATGAAGTGTCGATGAAGTGTCGATGAAGTGTCGATGCAGTGTCGATGCAGTGTCGATGAAGTGTCGATGAAGTGTCGATGCAGTGTCTATGAAGTGTCGATTAAGTGTCGATTAAGTGTCGATTAAGTGTCGATTAAGTGTCGATTGAGTAGCGATTAAGTTTCGATGAAGTGTCGATTAAATGTCGATTAAGTGTTGATTAAGTGTTGATTAAGTGTTGATTAAGTGTTGATTAAGTGTTGATTAAGTGTCGATTAAGTGCCGATTAAGTGTCGACTAAGTGTCGATTAAGTGTCGACTGAGTGTCGACTAAGTGTCGACTAAGTGTCGACTAAGTGTCGACTAAGTGTCGACTAAGTGTTGATTAAGTGTCGTTTAACTGTCGATTAAGTGTCGATTATGTGTCGATTATGTGTCGATTAAGTGTCGATTATGTGCCGATTAAGTATCGATGAAGTGTCGGCAAAGTATCGATGAAGTGTCGATTAATTGTCGATTGAGTGTCGATTGAGTGGCGATTAAGTGCCGATTAAATGTCGACGAAGTGTCTATTAAGTGTAGACAAAGTATCGATGAAGTGTTGATTAATTGTCGATTAAGTGTCGATTGAGCGTCGACGAAGTGTCGACGAAATGTCGATTAAGTGTTGATTAAGTATCGATTGAGTGTCGACTAAGTGTCGACGAAGTGTCGACGAAATGTCAATCAAGTGTCGATTAAGTATCGATTAAGTATCGATTGAGTGTCGATTCAGTGTCTATTGAGTGTCGATTAATTGTAGGTGTCGACAAAGTGTCGACGAAATGTTTATCAAGTGTCGACTAAGTGTCGATTAACTCCTTGAGCGGTGGAATTAATCCAAAACTTGTATCCTTTCTTGGTCAAATGTCGTCAATGTCGCCCAACGGACTGAGTGTCGACAAACTGTCGACGAGTCTAGAAAAAAGTCGCCCAAACGCACGCGACAGTTGAAAAATGACATTTTTCCGTCGTTTCAAATTAGCAAGCAAAGAAATGGACCTTTGCGGATAAAATATTCAGTACATCGTTAAAAATATCGCGTAATAGGTAATTCCAGAGATGTTTTAAGGTGTGTGCTAGAAAAAATATTTTACGAACGTAACCACGAAATTTAACGAGTCAACCCGTCGCGTTTATATATCTATACAGACTCCTCGTCGTGCATTTATATTTCCTACTTTCTCTCATTTTTCCATCCTTTCGTTCTTTGCTCGCGGTACTCAACGCTCTGATGTGATGATCCTGCGGCGCCGAAACTCACATTGGCATTCGAGAAACGTCATGCCTACACTAATGTTGAATATATATATACATATATGCAGTGAAGGAAGGGGACCAGGAAGCTCGAAGTACCAGGAGCAGCTTCGGGGTAGATTGAAATTGGACGCAGCCACGCGAATTATTATAATCCCCCGCACTTCGTCCCTGCGTGCTATACAGTCCATATACGACATCATGCGCGACGTCGGACTTCGAAGATCGTCGTCGGAGGACGCTCTTATTCCCCATACCCATTCTATATATTATTTTATTTATTTTTTTAGATATATATATATTTCTTCAAGTCGTCATTCCCTTAAAAGCTGGTTTCTGCTTTCTGTATACCGCGAGAAAAAAAAATATATATAATTGAAATTTGCGTGTAAAAATGTACTGGAAATATTATAATTATTGGAGCAATCTCTTTCGACTTAGAGAAAAAGAATGGTGTATCGGAAATCTCAAACGACCGATTTTTTAATATATTTCTACAAACACATAAACAAATATTCAGTTCGAAAAAAAATTGACGTTGCCATTTATTTTTTTTAAATATAATAAATTTTTTTAACTTGGGTTTCTCCTACAATTTTTTATCCACGGATCTGAATATTTTTTTACATTATCAGAAAAGCATTGCGAACAATCGCTCATTTGTGATTTTCGATCCGATTTTTTTTTTCGCGTAATAAAAAAAAACCGCAATTTTATTAATATTAAATTTATCGTCACTTTCAAGAAACGATTAACAAACAAAAAACTTGTCAATAATATTAATTGCGTTTTTTTGTTAATTATTTTTCAATATAATTCTAATCTGCTTTCACAGATCATAATTCCCGGACGATAATAATTTGTTAATATTTTGCGAAAATTTCTTTAGTCTCGAAGTAAAATACTTAAAATAAAAATGGAATCTGAATTTTTTCGTTTCCACGCAAAAGAGCATGGCGAATATTTTTCTGTGAAACTCGTAACGCTAGTCCGCATCAGTTTCAATGACGAGAACCTCGAGGACGATTTTCACGAGCGTCGAGGACATGTACAAACTTTTTTGCACGCGAAAATTTCGTCTCAACGACAACGACGACGACGACGACGACACTCGGGAGAAGAGAAAAATGTTCAACATCGGATAGATAGACGGTTTCATGCACCCTCGTTCTCCATCCCGTTCTTCTCTTTCGCTGAACTTTTTGTTTCCCCTCGTCCTCGTCGATATCCATTTCTGCTTTATAAGATAAAACGACAGAGAAAAACGGAACGTATTCTCGCTGCATCCTTTTTTACATCGTATCTCACACACTTTTGCACTATTTTATTTTCCGTAACGTAGAATTGAGTTGAAACGTACGTTGATTTGCTCAGGGGCACTTTCTTCCGTCGACCCCGGGCCTCGCTGCTTATAACAAATTTACAAAAATCGAATATATACGCGCGCGAAGAATTTTCTAATTTATAGAAAAATTGTACAAACGATTTTTACCTTAAGTCTCGTATTGTTCAATGAAAATTTGAGTTTTTTGTAAAAACACTACGAATTTCGTGATCAGCGGAAAATTTGCGAGCCTAAAAGGTATCAAAACATATTAGAAAAACAAAACTGGTTATTTCTCATTTTCACTTCTACGGAAAGAAAGTAAAACTACAAAATTTCTATCGACCGTAACTTTGCGCTCGTTCGATCGCGAACCAGAGTTTTAGAACCGCCAGATGTAGACTTAGAAGCTAGGATTTGTTACACCGCGATATTAACATTTTTTTCAGCCACCAGAGGACTCTGAAACATTTCATAATCGCGGGAGAGAAAAAATTAGGAAAAATCGATTTGCCGTCTTTGAAAATGTGTGAAAAATTCGTGAAAAAAAAATCGTCGATAAATGAACGAAGTGGCATTATTTAGTTTCAACGATAATTTATGAATTTACAACAATTGAATATATACGCGCGCGAAAAATTGTCGAATGTATGGAAAAATTGTAAAAACAATTATCACCTTAATTCTTGTATTGTCTCATGAAAATTTGAGTTCTTTGTAAAAACACTTCGAAATTTGTGATCAGCGGGAAATTTGCGATCCAAAAAGGTATCAGAACATATTAGAAAAACAAAACTTGTTATTTCTCATTTTTCACTTCTGCGGAAACAAAGTAAAGCTTAAAAATTTCTATCGACCGTAACTTTGCGCCCGTTCGACCGCGAACCAGAGTTTTAGAACCGCCAGATGTAGACTTAGAAGCTAGGATTTGTTACACCGCGATATTAACATTTTTTTCAGCCACCAGAGGACTCTGAAAAATTCCATAATCGCGAGAGAGAAAAAATTAGGAAAAATCGATTTGCCGTCTTTGAAGATGTGTGAAAAATTCGTGAAAAAAAAATCGTCGATAAATGAACGAAGTGGCATTATTTAGTTTCAAGGATAACGAATGAGCAGAGAATGAATTCGAGAAATCCGTCGGGAAGGAGAAAAAATACAGGAACTTTTATAAATAAATTGCATTTTATCCTGGAACGGTCCCGTATGTACGGCCGGTCGATTATTAGTCGTTTCTCCTCGTTCTCCTGTTTCATCGAACTTATTCATATACCGCGAGAGCAATCTCCCGAGTATTCTGCCATTTCCTATGGACCTTTCGCTCGTTATTATGATTTTTTTTTGTTCCCTTTCTTTTCTTTTTATTCCTCATTCGTCTGGCTCTCGGTCGTCGACGCGAAAAATGAATTTGAAACGATCGTAGGCGCTATGGGAGCAGCGGGCCGAGTGGGGAGGGTGGCTGGAGGGGTTGGATAAAAAGGCTGAAAGACTAAAAGCAGCTCGAAGTGGCACGGTATAGTATATGGGACCAAGGGTAGATGTATGTTGGGGAATGGAGAAATGCTGAAAAAGTTTTCATCGGCCTGTGGAAAAGAGTCGACGTCCCCGAGTATGTGTATTCAGCACTCGAAATTTTCTTTCTATTCGATTAACCGTCCGAAACGTTTCTTTTTTTTTCTCTCTTCCCTCTCTTCCTCTTTCTCTCTCCCTCTCTCGCTCATCTTGATGAAGAATTTAATTTAGATTCATTACAGTTTCGAAGCGAGCATGAAGAACATTTTAACGTTTTCCAATGTCTTCCGTCCTCGAGTTTCGTCAAGATAAGTGCCACGATAGAAGCCCCTTGACCCGGACAAAGTTTTTCTTTTGTTCTCACGAAACCTCAAAAGCAAATTAACTCCTTGACTCTCGATTGAAATGCCGCTAACTGTTTTTTTCTTTTCAATGAATATTTATATCGTTAATTTATATTTATGTATTTTTTATTTTCCTTTGTTCCAACGTATACCCTTTCGGGTTTTTACGTATTACCCTTGCCAATTCCATTGTTTTTCCATTTTTTCCCCTATCACTTCCTACCCCCCACTTCGCTAAGCTAACCTAACTTCCATTGCATCCGCAGACGTCTTAGCTACACTGTATCGAATTTGCCATGGGAACAGGGAAACTGCGGAAAACCTGTGTCGGTAAAGACGGCATTTTGATTTTTACTGAATTTTCGTTGTATTTATTACATCAGAAACTCAATAACACTGCCTCCCGCTCAACAGTCGGCGTGCCAGTGCACGGTTAAACGGTCACCCATTCAAGTAGTTGATCGCGGACGAACCTGCTTAACTTGGGTGATCGCCAGAACCGCGCGCGCCATTGACGTCTTCTAAATTTATATTTATCTTAGAATTATCGTATATTTCATCGTTCATTTGATATCTTCACCCGGCGCAATAATTATTGAATGAAGCCACGGTAGAATTTTCAAAAAATCGATGTTTTTTTTGTTGTTGCTTAAACGATGCTTTATCGTCATAAAAATAAGTTCAGTGAAGTTAAGGAGTTATACGCCGTCAGGAGACCGAAAAAAGGCGATTTTTCAAGAATTGTTAAATGTGCACATGATTTTATACCCGCTACCGTGGCCATTTCCACTTAAGGACTTTAGGAGGGAAATAGGGACAGCGTTTTCTCAATGATTTTCATGAATTTTTTTATAGTATAAAAAATAAATATAATTTATTGAAACTTTGAGAATATTTTATACATATATTTAAGTATATACTATAACATTTTTGGAGAATTTCCTTGAAAAACACCGAAGATATTAGCGACCCCATATTGCAGGTCACAATCAGACTCAGCATTTTGCGTACATTCTGGAAGCCGCAATTTTCATCTGAAATCACACGAGGTTGGAATTTACTTTTATTATATGTCTCTCTTCTATATGAACCTAAATGCTAACAAAAAAATAGAAAATTGAATTTTTTACAGGGGTCGAAACAAAAAAGCATGATTTTTTGCCATTTTTTACAACTTTATTTGCAAAAAGAAAATTGATTTAAATAATGATAATATAGATTTTAGATCCATATAGAGCGCAATACTATGAAGAAAGTAACTGCCAATTTTCAAAACGATTGGTTGAAAACTTTTCAAACTAGCGTGTACGCAAGTTCAAAAAAAGTCGTTTTCAGAAAAACGCGTTTAAAAAAATAGCGCGCTCGGGGCCTGAAGGAGAGCTGCTCACTTTAAGGTAGTACTCTGGTAACTTAAGCCGATTTTCATGTCTTTTTTGGAGGGCGTTTTTTTGGAAGAAAATAAAAATGAATCGTTTTGGATATTTAGGATGTTTTTATTTACATATAAAACATACAAAAAAAAAAAATTTTTTTTAAATTTAATAGTTTATTATTGTTATTATTATTATTGATCGAAGTTGGCACCTCGAAAAAAAAGCGCGTGGGTGGCCCCGGTGATTTTGGCTCTTGATGTTATCTGAAATAAAAAATTCTCGATAATTCTTAATCTATAGACATGTCATTCTATTCGGAACTACTGAAGTTAAATGTCTTTTTATTTTATAACCCCTTCTTTGCTAAAATAAAAGGACTTTTTTTTCCAAAGTCCGCCACTTTGCTATTTATGCATGAAATTTAACTTCAGTAGTTCCGACCAGAATGACATGTCTATAGATTAAGAATTATCAAGAATTTTTTATTTCAGATAACATCAAGAGCCAAAATCACCGGGGCCACCCACGCGCTTTTTTTTCGAGGTGCCAACTTCGATCAATAATAATAATAATAAAAAACTATTAAATTTGTTCAAAAAATTTTTTTTCTGTATCTTTAATATGTAAATAAAAGCATCCTAAATATCCAAAACGATTCATTTTTATTTTCCTACAAAAAAACGTCCTCCAAAAAAGACATGAAAATCGGCTTAAGTTACCAGACTACTACTTTAATGGCTCATAACAATAAAACGAGTCGGAATTTTCATTTAAAATTTTGGGAACATATTTTTCAATAGTTTCACTAACAATTTATGAAAAAAAAAAATCGTTTTTTTGAACCGTCTAACCCTATTTCCCCCTTTAACCCCTTTTTGTCATATTTTGCGTAATAATATTTTTCTACGAATGAATCCTGCATCCTCTATCCTCCATCCATTATCCTTTATCTATCTTCGAACGCTACCTCTATATTTCAATCTATTTAAATAATTATTTTCGTCACGACGTTCATATCAAGCCACGCGACACTTTTTTTTCTTTTTCCATTTTCCCATTTCGGCATTACATTGAGCCTCATGATTTTTTCATCTCCACCGAATTTACAAACGTACAGCGAATAAAGTATGAAAAACCAACGCACGAGTGCTCTGTCATGTATTCAAAAAATTTATGTTCCATGCTCTCTCTTCCTCTCTCTCTCTCTTTCTCTTTTCCGTCTGGCAATGAATTCTACTTTCGTGTCCAGATCGGGGAGATAAAATCTTTCTCGTTCATCCCCCGCCCACCCCTCTCTCTCTTCATCGTCTTTTTTCCGCATCTAACCTCATTTTTTTTCTCACGAAAAAAATATAAAAATTGATAAAGAGAAATGGCGGAAAAAAATGATACTTTGTTTAAAAAATTAATCTAATCTGATATCTCTCTCTCTCTCTCTCTCTCTTTCTCTCTCTTTGTCTGTCTCTCTCCACTAGCTCTCTATCGTCTTACGAACTCGTTCGTAAATTCTTAAAAGCCCTATGGGATTCGACCCTCAACGGATCAAGGCAAAAGTAAAAGATAGACGTCGCGGGTCCATGACGCGCGCTTCGTCCATCTCCACTGCTATACTCTCGACGCGCATTTTGTTGTACTGAATTTTAGTCTGTTACGGGTGGATACCGGACTCGCCTCTCGACCCGCCTTGGAGAGCAATCAATTTCGTAGACGCGTCGCGTGTACTCCAACCCCTTTTCGACCCCCAACTCCTTTGCCCCCCCCCCCCCTGCCCGTAAAACCCAAAGAAGAACGAGCGAGAAGTCTTCGAGAGTGTCTTGAATCTTTGATATATATATATATGTATATTGGGCGTTCTGAGTGAACTGGATCAATTTTTAATTCCTAACCCAACAGATTTGTGTCAAGTTTTTTTTTCTCGTCATAGTTAAAAATTCCAAAACTATTCAGAATTTGAAGAAAAAAAATCGTCAAACGTTAGTCAATGATTTATTTAATCAATGTTTGTGAAAGTTAATATTCTTTTTTTATTTTTCAAATGGAAAAAAATTGACATAGATTCAATATCACATGGAAATATTTTTAATTTGCAAATTAATGTCATCTGATCTTATTTCTATTTTTTTTCGATTTATTTATGTTTTATGAAAAAAAAAAACATGTATATTAGGGCAATTATTTTTTTTTTCGACAATTTTTTTTTTCAGTCCCCACCCGAAATTTTATTGGATATGTCGAAAAAGAAATTCCCTGAATGTTACAGCCCTTAATATTAATTCTAAGTACTTTCCCAAAGCGTGAGAAGATTTTCCATCTAAAATACACGTGAATCGAATTTTTTTTTTTTCAAATTTCTATAACTCAGCCGCATTTTGTGCTATCATATTGTTCCTGGTTTCAATTTACTCAGAATAAAACAATCTAAAAAAGTGCCTTTTGCGGCGAAAGTGTAAATTGTACTGGTGAGTTGGTACGGGCCATTGAAGTTGATTTTTACCCAAAATTCTCGTTTTTTTGCTGTTATCTCCGAAACAATTGATGTTACGAAAAAAATGTTAAAGAAAAATTTGTTGGAAATTTAATTTCCTACAAAAAAGGTCCTATCGACCCAATTACTTAGATTAATATTTCTTGAGATATTGAACTTTAACTTGTGAGTAGTATATAATTTTTACGGTTTATTCTCGAAAAAATGAAATAACAATTTTATACTACTCATAAGTTAATGTTCAATATCTCAAGAAATATTAATCCAAGCAATTGGGTCGATAAGCCGTTTTTTGTAGGAAATTAAATTTCCAACAAATTTTTCATTTACATTTTTTTCGTAAAGTTAATTGTTTTGGAGATAACAGCAAAAAAACGAGAATTTTGGGTAAAAATCAACTTCAGTGACCCGTACAACTCACCAGTACAATTTACACTTTCGCCGTTAAAGGCACTTTTTTAGATTGTTTTATTCTGCGTAAATCGAAACCAAGAACAATATGATAGCATAAAATGCGGCTGAGTTATAGAAAATTGAAATAAAAAAAATTCGATTTACGTGTATTTTAGATGGAAAATCTTCTCACGCTTTGGGAAAATACTTAGAATTAATATTAAGGGCTGTAACTTTCAGGAAATTTCGTTTTCGGCATATCCAACAAAATTTCGGTTGGGGACTGAAAAAAAGAAATAGTCGAAAAAAAAAATCGCCCTAATGTATATAGAAGTAATTGAAAAAAAATTGAATTCATTGAAAATATGTTTAAAAGTCGTTTTTGTATTGTAAAAAGTTAGGAATAAACGAGGAATAGCGAAAGATATCTTACTGCTATAATAAATCTGGAGAGTTTGTTTGTATGAACGCGCTAATCTAAGGAAATACTAATCCGATTTGAAAAATTCTTTTTGCATTAGATAGCCCGTTTATCTGGGAAGGCTTTAGGCCATGTAATTTCTTGCTATGACCCTAAAAAGCAATGGAGGCATCGGTTTATCTTTTACTGATTGGTCCTTTTATTTTGCCACATAATTTCCGGGTGATATTTATATGAGATGCACTTGGTTATGTACTCATAATGCGTATAAAAGAGATATATAATCGAAATTTAATGCGGACGAAACCGGGGGGTTGCAGCTAGTTTTTAATAAATTCCGAGTTTTTTTACTGTTGAAACGGTTGAAAGCATTCGAAGAAAATCGATATTTGAATTTTTTCCTGTCCATTCAGAATGAAATGTCCTTTGTTCTATATTTTTGCTATATGGATAGATGGACAGATAGATGCTTCGTGGAGTGAGAGGAACGTCTTCGCACACGTCTCGCGGAACATACAGAGAGATAAAGAGGGGGTGGGGGCGGAAAGGAGAGGAGAGGGAGAATCGGAAGAGAAGAGGAGAGAAAAATCGTCGATTTTTCCTCGACTGGAGAGTCGACCCCGAAAGCGGATCAACTTGTCAGATATATAAGAAGACGAAGAGGAAACTGAATAGGGGGAGGGGACCGCTAGGGAGGATTGAAAAATAGAACGAGAAACCCGAACGGACTTTTTTCTTTTTTCTTTTTTTTTTTTTAATGAAAAAGAAAAACAAAACTGATCTTTCCCCTCCTCGCCAATCGCTTTGAACCTAATACCGTCTGTCAATAAAATGAAAAGCAATGTTATGAGATAAGGGAGTTATTAAGTGAGGCAATTAAATTCGTGGATCGACCTAACGACCAAAATTCAATGACCTAGATCGTATTTAAATAAAACCCAATTTTTTTCTTTCTAAATTTAATTGTATCTCGCCTATTTGCAAGATTTCAGGTACTTTTGCCTCTTGAAAATGTGTTCTTTCTTTTTTTTCAGGTAAAACTTCATCTACAACGAAACAAAATTATCGTCATCCTCACGATCATTCTCGGAGATTCCAACGAAAAATTCTGATAAGCGATCTCTCATGAGGACAGAAACCTCTTGTATATAAACATACAGTATATCACCCCAACGTGACTTAAGGTAGTCTGGTAACTTAAGCCGATTTTCATGTCTTCTTTGGAGGGCGTTTTTTTGTAGGAAAATAAAAATGAATCTTTTTGGATATTTAGGATGTTTTTATTTCCATATTAAAGATAGAAAAAAGAAATTTGTTGAAAAAATTTAATAGTTTATTATTATCATTATTATTGATCGAAGTTGGCACCTCGAAAAAAAAGCACGTGAGTGGCCCCGGTGATTTTGGCTCTTGATGTTATCTGAAATCAAAAATTCTTGATAATTCTTAATCTATAGGCATGTCATTCTGGTCGGAACTACTGAAGTTAAATTTCATGGATAAATAACAAAATGGCGGACTTTGGAAAAAAAGTCCTTTTATTTTAGCAAAGAAGGGGTTGTAAAATAAAAAGAAATTTAACTTCAGTAGTTCCGACCAGAATGACATGTCTATAGATTAAGAATTATCAAGAATTTTTTATTTCAGATAACATCAAGAGCCAAAATCACCGGGGCCACCCACGCGCTTTTTTTTCGAGGTGTCAACTTCGATCAATAATAATAATAATAATGAACTATTAAATTTTTTCTAAAAATTGTTTTTTTGTATCTTTAATATGTAAATAAAAACATCCTAAATAGCCAAAACGATTCATTTTTATTTTCCTACAAAAAAACGCCCTCCAAAAAAGACATGTAAATCGAGTTAAGTTACCAGACGACTACCTTAAGTGGTAACACCACTCTAGCGGCAGGAAAAAGGCCTAACTTTGACGATTTATTTTGGGTGTATGAAAAAAGGAATAAAATTTCTCTTCAGAGGGTTTATTTAACATACATTGAAGTATGAAAAAAAAATTTGTTTATATCATTTTAATAGAAAATGGCGGCGCCAGAGCCAATCTTGAAAATCGTATTTTTCAAACTGGGAGGACGTATTACTTCAATACCGTTGGATGGATCGATTTGAAATGTTGATAGTCACTTCACAATTGCTTTCTCTATCGGAGTACGAAGTCGTTTTTTGATTTACTGTAAACTTTTTTTTTTATAAACAATTTACTGATTTTTTTTGGCAAAAAATCGATTCATGTTCTCAAAAGTGCACCATATCTACAAAATTTGATTTAAAAAAAAACCCTACGTAGTACCGTAGTCAATAGTATATAGATTATAAAATTTTTTGGTTTTTGCTTCCAGATCTTATAGTTTAGCAGAAAACCGTCCTCCCGTGAAGGTGCTTTAAAGGGTCATACGCAGTTGGAAATAAAAAAAAATCGATTTTTTTTTATTGCATTTTCGGAATGTACATATATTTGAGTATATTCTCTGAAAATTTCAAATCGATCCGGCAAATATTCTTGGAGATACATGCATATTTGTAAGTATTTTTAACGATGTGTAAACGACTTTTGAACGCGTTTTTCTCAAAACGGTGTTTTCAAAGTCGGGGAGCACGATTTCTCAAAAACGGCTCAACCGATCGGTCTGCAATTTTAACACAATCTTCTTAGATATATTCCTCAGGTATTGATCTAAGAAATAAGATTTCCGATAATTATTTCTATTTTTTTCAAACAATTCAACGTAAAAATTTTGGTCGAAGATTGGAATTTTTTCTTTTTGGAGCCGCCATTTTGTCAAAAATCAAAACTTCGACTATTCCTTCGATCAATACCTAAATTTATCGATCCACTAATAGAATTTTTTTGTTTTTTTTTTATTTTAAATAACCCAAACCGGAGATATCGTGCTCACCCCCAGAGACCTTTTTTTTGGAGGACCTCCAGGAGATCGTCTACAGGAGCAGTGTAAATCAATATTTTTGAAAATGAAAAATGCCGATATAAAGTTAAATGCTACCACTACATTTATTAATACTTCTTGTGTTTGTCAAATAAAATCCCTTTTCAGAAAAAATTCGTGAAAATACGAGTTTTTTTGGCCTTGCAACTACATATAACCCGTTAAAAAAAGATGATTTTCCAGATGGACCCTGTCGCCGCCATTATGTATCAAAATGATAATAAAAAAAACAAAATTCATACTTCAATGTGTGTTAAATAAACCCTCTGAAAAGAAATCCTTGTCCTTTCTTCATACTCCGCAAAATAAATCGTCAAAGTTAAGCCTTTTTTCTGCCGCTCGAGTGGTTCATGAGCAGTTTTATACGAAATTGTTCACTGGAAATTCATCTTTCAAGTTCAAATGCCTACAATATTCGATTAAAACAATATTTTTCAAAGTCCGTAGATAGTTCTTTAGGTATTCTGATGTAGATTAACGAGAATTTTTTTTTTTTATTCTCGGTCAAAAATTATGGATGGCAAATGTCACGCCACGGAAAAAAGGTACCAAAAGCAAATAGCAGTAGTCGGCCATTTTGTATAACAAAAAAACAAAAAAAAATATTTTTTATTAGCTTGATATTTATACTAAACAGATGTGTAATTAATTTTATGAATAAAACAATTTTTCATACAAAAAAAAATTGTTAAATGTGCACATGATTTCATACCCGCTACCCGTGGCCATTGCCCTTAATGAAACCATCGTGCATAGACTGAGCATCCTCCCTCCCTCCCGCGTACCAATAATTCCCTGTGGATGATCTTGAGAGGGATTGGGAGGGGTGGGTATGCGTCTACATATATTGCGGAGATTCGGAGAGTCTCTTGCAGATAGCGAGGGTGCCAATTAATTCGAACGCGTACATGCGAGAAGGACTAGGGAATTGGGAGGACGTTAACGAGACGTCAGGGGACGATCCTGACGTATGACGCGTGTCCCTCTTACTCTCCGAACTTGCATATCATAGATTGACGTAATGTCAATTGCCCAAAACGTACATACATTGAAATGAAAATTTTGAAAAATTCTTACTATCAATGACAAAATCGGGGTGAAGTACAAAAAAAAATGCCAAAATCGGGGTGAAGTAAATAAAATTGACAAAATCGGGGTGAAGTGAGAAAAATTGACAAAATCGGGGTGAAGTGAGAAAAATTGTCATTTTGGAAAAAAAAACGAGAATTCGATACAACTAAAAAAAATGTAATGACCCCATACTCTGAAAGTATTCCGCCGCTTAATTATTTGAATATGTTAATAACAAGTTATTATTCAACCTTATATTAGAAACCTCAAACGTCAAGGTCAATTTGCATTAAGATAGTAGTCTGGTAACTTAAGCCGATTTTCATGTCTTTTTTGGAGAGCGTTTTTTTGTAGGAAAATAAAAATGAATCGTTTTGGATATTTAGGATGTTTTTATTCACATAATAAAGATACAAAAAAAAAATTTTTTGAAAAAATTCAAAAGTTTATTATTATTATTATTATTGATCAAAGTTGGCACCTCGAAAAAAAAGCGCGTGGGTGGCCCTGGTGATTTTGGGTCTTGATGTTATCTGAAATCAAAAATTCTTGATAATTCTTAATCTATAGACGGGTCATTCTGCTCGGAACTTTGTTTGTTATTTATCCATGAAATTTAACTTCAGTAATTCCGACCAGAATGACATGACTATAGATTAAGAATTATCAAGAATTTTTGATTTCAGATAACATCAAGAGCCAAAATCACCGGGGCCACCCACGCGCTTTTTTTTCGAGGTGCCAACTTCGATCAATAATAATAATAATAATAAACTATTAAATTTTTTTATTTTTATTTTGTTTTGTATCTTTAATATGTAAATAAAAACATCCTAAATATCCAAAACAATTCATTTTTATTTTCCTAGAAAAAAACGCCCTCCAAAAAAGACATGAAAATCGGCTTAAGTTACCAGACTACTACCTTAAGGGGGGACATAGGGTTAGGACAGCGTTTTCTCAATGATTTTAATGCATTTTTTTATAGAATAAAAAATGAATATAATTTATTGAAACTTTGAGAATATTTTATACATATATTTAAGTACATACTGTAAAATTTGTATACATATATTTAAGTATATACTATAAAATATTAGCGACCCCATATTGCAGGTCACAATCAGACTCAGCATTTTGCGTACATTCTGGAAGCCGCAATTTTCATCTGAAATCAAACGAGGTTGGAATTTACTTTCATTATATGTCTCTCTTCTATATGAACCTAAATGCTATCAAAAAAATTGAAAATTGAATTTTTTACAGGGGTCAAAACAAAAAAGCATGATTTTTTGCCATTTTTTACAACGTTATTTGCAAAAAAAAAAATATTTTAAATAATGATAATATTCCGATTTTAGGTTCATATAGAGCGCAATACTATGAAGAAAGTAACTGCCAATTTTCAAAACGATTGGTTGAAAACTTTTCAAACTAGCGTGTACGCAAGTTGAAAAAAAGTCGTTTTCAGAAAAACGCGTTTGAAAAAATAGTACCAAGAAAAACAAGCAATATGGGGTCGCTAATATTTTATAGTATATACTTAAATATATGTATAAAAATTTTTTAGTATATACTTAAATATATGTTTAAAATATTCTCAAAGTTTCAATAAATTATATTTATTTTTTATACTATAAAAAAATTCATGAAAATTATTGAGAAAACGCTGTCTTAACCCTATTTCCCCCCTCAATGGCTTATAACAATAGAACGAGTCGAAATTTTCATTTAAAATTTTGGGAACATATTTTTCAATAGTTTTACTAACCATTTATGAAATAAAATAAAATTCGATTTTTTGAACCGTCTAACCCTATTTCCACCCTTAACAAAAATGTTCTATTTATCTTTTTCTTACGAAAGCTCCGAGGGGATTATTTTTATTGTTTGCTACAATAAATTTGATTCGATTCCAATGGAAAGGGATGTTTGTGTCAATGACTCTGTCTGGAACGCGAGAAAGAGAGGATCGAGAGAATGAAAAGGATATATGCATGAAATGCGCAGAGGGGTGAGTTTGAGTCGAAGGGTAAAAAAAGAGAAATACGGGTTGGAAAAGACACCAAGGGCATGGACCTCTTCATGGGCTTCTCTCTCTCTCTCTCTCTCTCTCTCTCTCTTTCTCTCCCTGTCTTTCTCTTTCTCCAGACAAGGTTCGATATCTTAACTACCCTCTTCGGTCCAACCAAACCCCTATTTAAGCGAGTTTGGAGGACGTCGAGAACGACGAAGGGGCGGACGATAATAATAGGTGGGTTGTGGTGGCGGTATTCTCAGAGGCGTGAGCTTCAGAGTTCGCCACACGAACGGGTAGCATCCCCTGCGTCCCATTACCCCTCTTTCATCCCCTCCCCGCTCCCGAGAACGCGGTGGGAAAATTGCCTTTGGCTTTCGAGAGATATGACGACAGATAGTACAGTTATCGGCCACTTTAGCGAAGAAAATACAGTGATTGGCCGTCTCTAAATCATTCGGATATTGAAAAAGATAAACAGGTATGCCTATAACTGTACTTTTTTTCGTCTAAGTGTCGCTGACAACTAATTGGAATATTCCGAAAATTCATATATTATTCTTTAATCCATTTTTTTTTTGTAATTATGACAATTAGGAAATCTGAATTCCGTGACTTCGTAATTATTTTATATAACGGTGGCAAAAGTTTCTGTAGGTATAGGCAAGGGTAAGGAAGATGTGGAAATTGGAAATTTTTAAATTGTAAATTATTTTACTTTTATATACATTTCATTTAAATTATTATTAAAACTAAATTGATTGCCTAAATAGCACCCGATTTTTTTTTGTTAGAAATTTTGAAATTCATTTTTTTTAATTGATTTATTGATTTATTTGATAATAAAAATGTGCAATCGAGAGTGGTTAAAATGTAATATTACCCATGAATTTTTAAATATATTAACCGAGAATATGAACGAAATATATATTTTTAATAAACAATTTATTTATTTATTTGAAAATGAAAAAATTGACCTTTGAATCTAAAAACTTATGCATTCAATATTTACATATATTTAGATAAATTTCCCAGTTTAATAAGTAATTTATTCATTACGAAAAATGGAAAATAACTTTTCTGTCTTTACGTGGCCAATCACTGTATCTTTGCCGTTATATCCTTTCCTTATGTCTTTCGTGGTATTCTCGTGACAATCGAGCCACCCACGAGAAACCACCAGACTCCGAGCCTCGAGACAAAGTCGTTGGTTGGAGGGTGGTTTAACGGGGAGTTGGAGGGGATGCAACGAAGACGAAAGCATCACTCGAGGCTGCTGCACAGCTCTCGAAATCATGTCCTCGGCTAAATCTCTCTCTCTCCCTCTCCCTCTTTCTCTCACCCCCCGGGATGATGCACGAACGGAAATTGCCTTAAGAGTGAACGAGACGATGGTGGTAAATCGAGGGATGGAAAGACAAGTGCCTCGTCTAATCTCCATCGAGAATGATCGAATTGTGAAACGATGAAAACATTGATGTCGAACGAAAAACTGTACTTAGCGTTATCGGGACTGGACAATATATTAATTCGTAAGAAATCATATTGTGAACAGATTTTACAGGAAAATTACATTTTTGTTCTCACTTTTGAAGATTTTTAAATATATCGAAATTTCAAATGGTCGTAACTCTACTCGCGTTTGGCCAATTAAGGGGGGAAATAGGGTTAGACGGTTCAAAAAATCGATTTTCTTTTTATTTCATAAATTGTTAGTAAAACTATTGAAAAGTATGTTCCCAAAATTTTCTATGAAAATTCCGAGTCGTTCTATTGTTATAAGCCATTAAAGTGAGTAGCTCTCCTTCAGGCCCCTTGGTACTATTTTTTCAAACGCGTTTTTCTGAAAACGACTTTTTTTGAAGTTGCGTACACGCTAGTTTGAAAAGTTTTCAACCAATCGTTTTGAAAATTGGCAGTTACTTTCTTCATAGTATTGCGCTCTATATGAACCTAAAATCGGAATATTATCATTATTTAAAATAATTTTTGTTTTGCAAATAAAATTATAAAAAATGGCAAAAAATCATGCTTTTTTGTTTTGACCCCTGTAAAAAATTAAATTTTCTATTTTTTTGATAGCATTTAGGTTCATATAGAAGAGAGACATATAATAAAAGTAAATTCCAACCTCGTTTGATTTCAGATGAAAATTGCGGCTTCCAGAATGTACGCAAAATGCTGAGTCTGATTGTGACCTGCAATATGGGGTCGGTAATATCTTCGGTATTTTTCAAGGAAATTCTTCAAAAATTTTATAGTATATACTTAAATATATGTATAAAATATTCTCAAAGTTTCAATAAATTATATTCATTTTTTATACTATAAAAAAATTCATGAAAATCATTGAGAAAACGCTGTCCTAACCCTATTTCCCCCCTTAAATCTGATAGGGGGAGGTTTGAAAACCTCACGAGTAGATTTAGAGAATGACGTTTGATTAAATTGGATATCTTATTTTTTTATGCCGATAAAAGCACTTTGAAGATCGTCGAAATTGAGATCAAAGGGGTGACCAAAGTTCCATAAAAATGAATAAAAATCTATGATTCGACTTTAAAAATCGGTAAAAAATTGAAAAAAAATCGTATCTCAATAAATGAAACGGCGTTTTTGAGGTTCAACGATTGCGAAGAGAATGAGCACAGAATGAAGTCGCAACTTTCACAGTATGCATAATTATAGCGATTTTAGTGATCCAACTTATTTTTCATCGCGGAAATGCAAATAAAAATGTGCGCGTTTTTAAATATCCTTTAGGATCTCATATCGATTCGTTTTTTTTTTCACTGATCACTAACACCCTTGACATTTCTTCGAAAAACTAAAAAATCATTTTTTCAAAGTATGACCATTTAAAAAAATATTTTTATAAAAATTCTAAAATATCGATTTTTTTTTCATCGTTTTTAAACGTTCCAATTTCTTAAAATAAAGAAAAAATACATAAAATTCATTCTACGAGTGTTAAAAGTTCGTGAACCTTTGGAAAGGCCTGGCACATCCGGTTCAAAGACCATTCGACAAATGCTCAATCAAGGAGTGCCAGGTATTCCTACCCAAAGAGATAATCAGTGAGACAGAAAGGGAGACCGGAAAATCATTATAACAGGAAAATGCACGGGCATCTGTCGATCCGCGTTGCATTCACACGCAGAACGTTAACCCCGCGCACCGATTTTACGTCCCGTCGAACAACGTCCCACATTCACGTTAATTCATTTGTCCGCTGATGAATCAATTACGGAATGTCGATATTGGAGAGAAAAAAAAACAAAAAATAAATAAATAAAACCGAGCCGGAATTAAATTACAATAGAACGACAAAATGAGACACGGAATGTGACATGGAATCGCTGTTGCGTAATTAATCTAATTACCGTGACAATATGAGATATTGGAAAATACATTTACGAAACAACTATGGGTCGTTTTTTGAAAATTGCACGAAGACTTTTACGCTTGAAAGAAAAATTATTCTAAACGAGATATTTAAAAAAAAATCATTATATTCATATTGTTACTATTATTATTATTAATTTTGCTTCACAAAGAATAATATTTGTGGGAAAAAAATTCGAAATGTTCATACCAGAGTGCTGACAAAATGTATCAAATTGTCAAAAAATAATATTTATGAAAATCTTATATTTTTTTGGAAAACAATCCCTCTAAATGGTCTAGCTTTAACAAATTTTTAATAATCCAGCTGAAACTTTGTGCTCACGTAGACCAGGGAATCAGGATGCCAGATATTTCATTCGGTGGAAATTCCTTAAGGTAGTAGTCTGGTAACTTAAGCCGATTTTCATGTCTTTTTTGGAGGGCGTTTTTTGTAGAAAAATAAAAATGAATCGTTTTGGATATTTAGGATGTTTTTATTTACATATTAAAGATTTCAAAAAAAAATTTTTTGAAAAAATTCAATAGTTTATTATCATTATTATTATTGATCGAAGTTGGCACCTCGAAAAAAAAGCGCATGGGTGGCCCCGTTGATTTTGGCTCTTGATGTTATCTGAAATCAAAAATTCTTGATAATTCTTAATCTATAGACATGTCGTTCTGGTCGGAACTACCGAAGTTGAATTTCATGAATAAATAACAAAATGGCAGACTTTGGAAAAGTTTTTTTTTGCAAAATGGCGGACTTTGGAAAAAAGTTTTTTTTTCCAAAGTCCGCCATTTTGTTATTTATCCATGAAATTTAACTTCAGTAGTTCCGACCAGAATGACATGTCTATAGATTAAGAATTATCAAGAATTTTTGATTTCAGATAACATCAAGAGCCAAAATCACCGGGGCCACGCGCTTTTCTTCAAGGTGCCAACTTCGATCAATAATAATAATAATAATAATAGACTATTAAATTTTTTGAAAACAATTTTTTTTTTGTATCTTTAATATGTAAATAAAAACATCCTAAATATCCAAAACGATTCATTTTTATTTTCCTACAAAAAAACGCCCTCCAAAAAAGACATGAAAATCGGCTTAAGTTACCAGACTACCACCCTAAGAGGTTTGGCCACGGTAGAGGGTATAAAATCATGTGAACATTTAACAATTTTTTTTTTCTATGAAAAATTGATTTATTTGTAAAACTAAGTACCCATCTATTTAGTATAAATATCAAGCTAATAAAATTTTTTTTTTTTTCGTTTTTTTTTGTTACACAAAATGGCCGACTACTGCCATTTGCTTTTGGCACGCGGCGCTTCGCGGCGTGACATTTGGCATCCACAATTTTTGACTTGGAACAAAAGAAAAAAATTCTCGTTAATCTACATTAGAATACCTGGAGAAGTATCTACGGAATTTGGAAAATATTGTTTTTTTTTCGAATACTGTGGGCATTTGAAGTAAAAAAGTGAATGTCCAGTGAAAAATTTCGTATAAAACTACTCATAAAATGGAAAGTTTTCCAATTAATTAAAATTTTCGTGCGTACTTCTCCGCGAAATGCAATTAGAAACGTAGATTTTTAATTTGAAGTCAATCGGGTAAAAATTTTCGAAGTTATTTATCACGCGGCGCGCTCGTGTACTTTATGACCGTGCCAGAGGTTGGCTTACGTTGTACGCTCAAAGACGGTGAAAAAAAAATTTTCTCGTTATAAATCAAATAGTAACTTATTTTTATGATGATAAAGCATCGTTTAAGCAAAAAAAAACGTCGATTTTTCGAAAATTCTACTGTGGCCTGACCCCTTAAGGTGTTTATTTTTTATAAAAATTTGAATTTTTTTTCTATGTGGCCCTCAATAGTCTAGCTTGAAGAAATACGTGACTTAAATACATAAACTAGGGAAGCAGGATGTCTGACGTTGAATTCAGCCGTAATTCGTTGAGGTCTCGACTTTTTATGAAATTTCGATTTTTTTTTTGGAAAAACACCCCTTAATGTTCCCAGTGACATAAATTATGAGAAACCACTGTCCAAGTTGAATTTCCTTTCTTTTATTATTATTCATTTATCATTATTATTTATTATTTATGAAAAAACTTTTTCGATTTTTTTAAATTAATTTATTTATTTATTCATTTACTTATTTATTTATTTATTTATTTATTTATTTATTTATTCATTTATTTATTTATTTACTTATTTATTTACTTATTTATTTATTTATTTATTTATTTATTTATTTATTTATTTATTTATTTATTTATTTATTTATTTATTTATTTATTTATTTATTTATTTATTTATTTATTTATTTATTTATTTATTTATTTATTTATTTATTTATTTATTTATTTATTTATTTATTTATTTATTTATTTATTTATTTATTTATTACTATTATTTTTTTATTCGAAAAAAAAAATCTGAAAACAAGAAATTTGTTCGTTCTACAAAAGTTAGAAAACAGAAAATACAAGAAGTTGCAGAAAAATCAACGATATTTTAGAAACGAAAAAATATGTTGTATTTTGAAAAAATAGCCCATACATATGAACGTATACTTTTTGAGTACGTATGGAGTATTTTGTGTGTCGTGATATACAGCATTTAATGAACTATTAATACAGTGTGTCATACCCAAGTGTTCAAAATGTATTCACTACGAGCGTTACGAAGATAATCGATGGTCCCCCCCTCCCCCTTCACCCCGCGCCGCTGGTCCATAATTCGGCAAATAGTGCCCCTCGACCATATCGAGGCGATTAACCGAAATTACATTTTCTGCCATACGCGCGTTAACTCCATATATGGTTGAACAATGGTCTCTTTCTCTCTCTCTCTCAATCTCCCTCTATCTCGCGGATTATCCCGCAGTTACTTTTTCCATTATTCGAGAGGACTGCGAAAATTTTAAAGACCGAAAAGTGACCAAACTTCGTTTGCGTGAATTGTCAGATTATCAAGTAACAAAAATAGCTGTATTTTCCGAAATTATTTACTGTTTTAATAGAGAACAAACAAAATTGTCGAAAGTTCGAAGATTGTTGTTAAAAAAAATTATTAACAATAGAAGTCAATAAATTTAATTGTTCCAGCCTGTTCATCTGTTTGACACGATTTCCAGTGAACGAAGCGATATATCATAATGTTGTGGAAAAACTTATACGAAATTAAGAAAATGGAGAGAAAAATTCGACTTTTTTTTCTTTTTTTGGTCGCCATTTTGTTAGTTTCGTGCAAATAATTTAAAAAAAAAAATTCTTTATATCATTCACAATCCGACAAATATTCACGAAGTTACACGCTGTTTGTAAAAAATTGTTTACTACGTGTAAAATGATTTTGAAAGTTTGAATGGGTTTTTTTCAAAACTGTGTGTTATAAAGTCGTTGGATAAGATTCCTCGGAAACGGCTAAACCGATCAGTCTCAAATTTTTACACAAGCTTTATAAATATATTTTTTAGTGATTAAACGAAGGTTTTTTCTCGCCGATAAATATTTTTCATTTTATAAACAATTTAAGGCAAACATTTTTATCGAAGATCGAATTTTTTTTTTGCGAAGCCGCCATTTTGTTCAAAATTAATATTTTGCTTATTCCTTCGATTAAATACTAGATAATACCTTATGTTAACGAAATCTTTTTTGTTTTTTTCATTTTCGATGATCCAATCCAGAGATATCGTGCTCGCCGTAAGACGCCTTTTTTTAGAGGACCTCCCGAAGATCGGCTATATCAGCTTTAAAAATTATTATTTTGACAAATAAAAAATATAAAAATAAAGTTAAAAGTTATCACAATATGTATATAATTTTTTACATCAATAAATAATAATGTCTTTCCAGGAAAAATCCTTGAAAAATCGCTTTTTTTGGTCTTCTGACTGCGATCCTTAATGTGATCGGACTCGTAAAAAAAGACTTTTTTTGGGTATAGGGTGGAAGGCGATTTTTTTAAATTACGTCTGTACAGATGTACTTACGTTTTTTTTAACGAAAAATTATTCATTTTAGTTTTCAATACCACACCGCCGGATGACAATGGACTAATAAAAAAATTAAGCTCGCCATTGCTGATTTTATCACCTCGAAAGTTACCGACTGTGTCAACAACGATAAGCGCTAATGATAATCTTTAAAATTCCTCGATTCAATATTTGACAACGTTATCGTGCAATTAGCCGTGAATGCAAAGTTAATGAACCGTTTTGTTGAATCAAACGACAAGAATGATTGAAATTTGAGGTAAACGAACGATAAAAAGTTAAAAGTGAATCAGCGGAAAATTTCCGATCGTACAGAGTCTTAGAACGTTGTTAAAAGACGGAAATAATTCGTTTTTTAATTTTTGTCAGAAGTCAAAAACTTTGACATTTCAAATGGTCATAACTCTGCTCCCATTTGTCCCACTGAGGCCGATAGGGTGTGTTTTAAAAACGTCGCGAGTAGACTTAAAGAATGACCTTTGATTTATTTCGATATCTCAATTTCATATACCGCAAAAAGCACTTTGAAAATTGTCGATATTGAAACCAAAGATACCTCTTTGGTTTGCAAAAAAATGTATAAATCGATGATTCAATTTTTAAACTCTGTAAAAAATTCAAAAAAAATCTTGGAGTATCGAATCGAGTGGCATTTTGAAGTGTGAACGATTACGAAGAGATTGAGCACAGAATGGACTTTCAAAGTTATCAGAAAGTCGAATTACAGCGATCTTAGTGGTCCAATTTATTTTTGGCCGAAATGAAATAAAAAATGGTATTTTTTAATTTGTTTTGGGATCTCAGATCGATGTATTTTTTCTCATTAATCCAACTAGAATTATTTTTGAAATACTCAAAATTTTACGAAAATTCGTAAGAAACAATTTTCTTCACTAGAGAAAAAAAAATACAATTCGCTGTTTACACTGTAATCCCCGTCAATAAATCATTCGATAAAGTATAAGATTTTTTTCCACCTGGTACAAGCAATAAAAATTATCATATTTTGCTCGTTAATTTTTTTTTTTTATTGTCACTTAAATGACGATACGAAAAAAGAAAAAAACCGAAGTACGATATCTCGTATCCCGACGTGATTGATTTACTCATCGTAAAGTTTATATTTTATTTGCACACTGCGCTTTATTCGCGATATTTATTGGTCCTTAAAGTGGAATTTTTCTTAATACGACGATAAAGCTCGTCGATGTACTATATAATAAAAAAAAATTGGAAAACAAGAACCACACCAGTCAGTGTAATAATTAACGACAATGTTGAGCGAATTTTTTTGCGAAAAATCGAGAGTGACGACGATGTTCGTATCAACGGCGATAATTTTTATCGATTTTTTAACAATTTTCGTCTCAGCCGAGCCAACGGTGATTGTAAACACGACTTATGGTCCTGTACAGGGTGAAATATTAACGTCCGTTAATTCGATCGAATATTCAGCTTTTAAGGGTATCCGATACGCAAAAGCTCCGATAGGATATTTGAGATTCAAGGTAAAAGTTTTTTTTTAAACGTTTTTTTTTTTTTCTAATTTTTAAATAAGTTTTTTACCATTGTTAAGTTCGTTTTGTTTTTTAATTAAAATCATTTTTATTACAGCCACCTGTGCCCGTTGATAAATGGACGGAAGTTCTAAACGCAACGATTGAGGGGGATGATTGTACACAAAGTGATTACAGTACGAATGTTCTGACAGGTTCCGAGGATTGCTTGTTCATCAATGTTTTCACTCCAGTGGTACTTGTATAAGTGTGAATTTCTTTTAAATAAGGAAAAAAGGAAAAAATAATAACGAAAGAAAAAAACATTTGACACTTGGTCATGTTGCTTTTTGAATGTAAATGAAATGTAAAAAAATTACAAGATTGTTCTTTGTTTACATTCTCGGTAAAAATGAATTGGTACACTAAAATCGCTGTAATTTTGCTTCCCGATGAACTAGATACTCCAGTCTGTGCTCGTTCTGTTCGTTATCGTTTGAGCTTCAAAATGCACCCCTCGATTCATCGAGTTGCGATTTGAAAAAATTTTTTACCAATTTTCAAAGTTAACGTCAGTTCTTTGTTAATTTGTTACGATAATTTTCAAAGTTGTTTTGTGCGGTATATAAAATTGAGATATCGCATGGAATTGAATGGCATTCTCTAAGTCTACTCGTGGCGTTTTTAAAAACCATCCTATCGATCTAAATCATTGCAACGAGAGCAAAGTTATGGCCATTTGAAATTTTGATATTTTTGAGTTTCGAAATAAATGTGCAATCATTTTTTTTTTCTTCTCTTGCCACGTTTTTACTAACTGTTTTCGTAATAATTCGAGAGATCAGTGTTAAAACGCATTATATACGAAAATTAAGATAATGTAGATGTTTTTTTGGGCATAATTTTGTGACAATAGACGGATCTTGAATCGACTTCAACGAATTTGAAAGCAGTCATGGTGTGGATCTACGGTGGTGGATTTACAACTGGCACATCATCTAGCGTGATGTACAAACCTGATTATCTACTCGAGAAGGACGTCGTCTACGTTTCTCTCAACTATCGTCTCGGAGCGTTGGGTAATTTGTTGTAATTAATTACATTTTTATTAATTAAGGAATGATGAAAATCTAGAATCAGTTTATAAAATTCGCGAAATCATATTTCTGAGTCATTAATATTGAAAGTGAGCTTTTGTTACTCTGATCAGGTTTTCTATATCTGAATCGTCCGAAAACTACCGGAAGTCATATATTATAGTAACGGGTGGATGAAAAGAATGATAAAAATCTAGAATAATTTTATTGAAATTCTCAAAATCGTATTTCTGACTTATTTATGTTGGCACTGAGCTTTTGTTACTATGATCAGGATTTTCGAACCTGAATCGTCTTACAGTTACCGGAAGTGATAAATGACAGTTAGGGGTGGATAAACGGACTGATAAAAACCTAGAATCAATTTATAAACATTCGCGAAATCATTGTTCTGAGTCATTAATATTGAAAGTGAGCTTTTGTTACTCTGATCAGGTTTTCTATATCTGAATCGCCCTAAAACTACCGGAAGTGATATATTATAGTAAGGGGTGGATAAACGGACTGATAAAAACCTAAAATCAATTTATAAACATTCGCAAAATCGTAGTTCTGAGTCATTAATATTGAAAGTGAGCTTTTGTTACTCTGATCAGGTTTTCTATATCTGAATCGTCCGAAAACTCCCAGAAGTGATATATTAAAGTAAGAGGTGGGTGAAAAGAATGATAAAAATTTAGAATATTTTTATTGAGATTCTCCAAATCGTATTTCTGAGTTACTTATGTTGACACTGAGCTTTTGTTACTGTGATCCGGATTTTCGAACGTGAATCGTTTTAAAGTTACCGGAAGTGATGAATTGAAGTGAGGGGTGGATGAACGGATAAAAACCTCGAAACAATTTTTAAACATTCTTGAAATATTGAGCCCATTTGATAAATATGTTGAAAGTGAGCTTTTGTTACTCTGATCAGGTTTCTAAACTTGAGTAGTCCTAAACCTCCCGGAAATAATGGATTAAAGTGAGGGGTGGACGAAAGTAATGATAAAAACGTAGCCCAAATCTATAAACGTTTTCTAAATCACGTTTCTGCGTCATTAATATTGAAAATGAGATTGTGTTACCGTGATCAGGTTTTCTTAAAACTTGAATCGTCGTAACGCCACCGGTAGCAATACCTTAAATTAAGAGATGGTGATAAGAATGATAAAAACCTAGAAACAACTTATCACCATTCTCGGAATCGTATTTCTGAGTTGCTTATGTTGACACTGAGCTTTCATTACTAAGATTTTCGAACCTGAATCGTCCTACAGTTACCGGAAGTGATGACTGAAAGTAAGGGGTGGATAAACGGACTGCTAAAAACCTAGAATCAATTTATAAACATTCGCGAAATCATAGTTCTGAGTCATTAATGTTGAAAGTGAGCTTTTGTTACTCTGATCAGGTTTTCTATATCTGAATCGTCCTAAAACTACCAGAAGTGATATATTATAGTAAGGGGTAGGTGAAAAGAATGATAAAAATCTATAATTATTTTAGTGAGATTCTCCAAATCGTATTTCCGAGTTATTTATGTTGACACTGAGCTTTTGTTACTCTGATCAGGTTCTTTAAACTTGAATAGTTCTGAATCTCCCGAAAATGATGGCTTAAAGTAAGGGACGGACGAAAGGAATGATAAAAACGTAGCGGAAATGTATAAACGTTTTCTAAATCACATTTCTGCGTCATTAATATTGAAAATGAGATTGTGTTACCGTGATCAGGTTTTCTTAAAACTTAAATCGTCGTAACGCCACCGGTAGCAATACCTTAAATTAAGAGATGGTGATAAGAATGATAAAAACCTAGAAACAACTTATCACCATTCTCGAAATCGTATTTCTGAGTTGCTTATGTTGACACTGAGCTTTCATTACTATGATCAGGATTTTCGAACCTGAATCGTCCTACAGTTACCGGAAGTGATGACTGAACGTAAGGGGTGGATAAACGGACTGCTAAAAACCTAGAATCAATTTATAAACATTCGCGAAATCATAGTTCTGAGTCATGAATATTGAAAGTGAGCTTTTGTTACTCTCATCAGGTTTTCTATATCTGAATCGTCCTAAAACTACCAGAAGTGATATATTATAGTAAGGGGTAGGTGAAAAGAATAATAAAAATCTATAATTATTTTATTGAGATTCTCCAAATCGTATTTCCGAGTTATTTATGTTGATACTGAGCTTTTGTTACTCTGATCAGGTTTTTTAAACTTGAATAGTCCTAAATCTCCCGAAAATGATGGCTTAAAGTAAGGGGTGGACGAAAGGAATGATAAAAATGTAACGGAAATGTATAAACATTCACTAAATCACATTTCTGCGTGATTAATATTGAAAAATTGAAAATGAGCTTTTGTTACTCTGATCAGGTTTTTTGAATTTGAATCATCCTAACGCTACCGGGAATGCTGGTCTGAAGGATCAGGTGCTTGGTCTCAAGTGGGTACAGGCAAATATTGCTAAATTCGGTGGAAATCCGAAAAACGTGACGATCTTTGGTCAAAGTGCTGGTTCCGTATCAGTTGGTTATCAAGTGCTCTCGGAAGCTGCAGCTGGTACGAAACATCAATTAACTAATTAATCAATAATTTCTTTCCAATTTTATTATTCATACGAAATTTTTACTGATTTTACGTTTAAGGTCTCTTTCATGGTGCAATATCAATGAGTGGAGTACCCTTAAATCCGTGGGCATTTCAAACAAGTGACAAAGCAATGTCCCAGGCCGTTAAACTTGCGGCCAATTTGGGAACTATTACCCTCAACAAGGCAACTCTTCTAAGGACCTTCTATAGTGCTTCGGCGGCCGAAATTGTTACCGCTACTGCACAAATTTCCAAGGTAACGAAACGGCAAGGCAAGGTAACGGGTTTACTCAATTTTATTGAATTTGAAAAATGTACAAAAGACAGAGAAAATCGAAATTTCATAAAATCTCAACCCCTTCATCTTTCCTCGTCATATTTAATTCCAAAAATCGCAAATCCTTCGAATATTTGAATAAAAAGTTTTGTCGTTGAGTGTAAAAAATTTGCGATAGCTGTAAAAAAATTGTATCGCACGATAAATTGAAAAATTTCAGTTAGCATCTTATTTTTTTACACAAGGTTATTCCACCGTTTGTGCCCACCCTCGAGGACGCAAAAATCGCAACCGATGTATTTCTGTCACAATGTTCAGTGACCAAGTATAATAATGGAAATTACAACAAAGTACCGCAAATAATGGGATACACCGATCAGGAGACTATAGCTTTCTTTGGTGGTAACGTACAATAAATTAATTAAGGGATTGACAACCCTTAATTACTTTTCATCATTTTTTTTCAACTTGGCTTCAAAAAAATCCCGAAATTCTTTTACGATCGTTTAAAAAAGTATTCAGATCAAAATTTTTTTAAATGTCTGCGACTCATTTTTTTTTCTTCAAAATAAACGTATTATTTGAAAAAAAAAAGTACCACAATTTTTTACATATCTTTCTGAATAATTTTTTACACGATCAAAAAAGCATTTTGAACAATCCTCTCATTTAGAATTTTCAATACGATTCATTTTTGCAAAATAATAAAATAAAACACATTTTTTGTCTCGAATATTTTGAACTTTTCACATCTCGAAAATTTCATTCGTAAATAGCTGTTGAACCGTTCGTCGAGGTCGTCACTTACGCCATTAAGTTTGCTAATCAAATTGGCTTGATTCTACCACCGGGTCTCCATGCGGTTCAAATTTTAATGAACTTGGGAATAAATTTCTTCGATACGCTCACCACTGACACGCTCAATGCAGTAATCAGTGTGAGTGACAACAATACGCGATCTGTAGTTTTTACAACGTTTTTTTGTCCTCTATCGCTATTGTTCTTAATTTTTAACAAGAAATTTGATTGTTTTATCAGGAAACAACGGATCTTCTTTTCGTAGCGCAGATCGATCAGACACAAAAAATTTTTGCTTCTAATAGAGCTGACGCAGTTTTTTACTATCACCTTTCGTTTTATACCAACACATCGATTCACAATGTACTTTTGAACAATACTCTTCAAGGTTACTATTTCTTTTTCCTCATTTTTTAGAATTGATTATTGTTGTTTTTTCTGTTGGGCCTCGCTGTTGTTCTTTGCTGTTGCTTTTTGCTGATGTTCTTTGGTGATGTTCTTTACTGTTGTTCTTCACTAATCCACTACTGTCCACTGCTGTTGTTGTTTCCTGTTGTTCTTTTCTGTTGTTCTTTTCTGTTGTTCTTTGCTGTTGTTTTTTGCTGTTGTTCATTACTGTTTTTCTTTGTTGTTGTTCTTTGCTGTTGTTTTTTACTATTGTTCTTTGCTGTTGTTTTTTGCTTTTGTTCTTTCCTGTTTTTCTTTGCTCTTGTTCTTTGCTGTTGTTTTCTGCTGTTGTTCTTTCCTGTTGTTCTTTACTGTTGTTCTTTGCTGTTGTTTTCTGCTGTTGTTCTTTGCTGTTGATTTCTGCTGTTGTTATTTGCTGTTGTTTTCTGCTGTAGTTCTTTCCTGTTGTTTTCTGCTGTTGTTCTTTGCTGTTGTTCTTATCCGTTGTTTTCTGCTGTTGTTTTCTGCTATTGTTCTTTGCTGTTGTTTTCTGCTGTTGTTATTTGCTGTCGTTTTGTGCTGTTGTTTTTTGCTGTTGTTTTCTGCTGTTGTTTTCTGCTATTGTTCTTTGCTGTTGTTTTCTGCTGTTGTTCTTTGCTGTTGTTCTTTGCTGTTGTTCTTTGCTGTTGTTCTTTGCTGTTGTTCGTTGCTGTTGTTCTTTGCTGTCGTTTTGTGCTGTTGTTCTTTGCTGTTGTTCTTTGCTGTTGTTTTCTGCTGTTGTTCTTTGTTGTTGTTTTCTGCTGCTGTTCTTTGCTGTTGTATTGTGCTGTTTTTTCGTTGCTGTTGTTTTCTGCTATTGTTCTTTGTTGTTGACTTCTGCTGTTGTTCTTTGCTGTTGTTTTCTGCTGTTGTTCTTTGCTGTTGTTTTGTGCTCTTTTTCTTTGTTGTTGTTGTTCCTTGCTGTTGGTCTTTGCTGTTGGTCTTTGCTGTTATTCTTTGCTGTTGTTCTTTGCTCCAGCTTTGCTGTCGTTTCCGTTATTGGTTTTGCCGTCCCTTTATTGTGGTTTTTTATATTGTTTATGCTGTTGTTTTTTTTTTGTTTTTTTTTTTTGCCGTTATTTTGTTTTCTGATTGTTATTGTTAATTTTTATCTAAAGGTGCTGGACACGCTGATGATCTCGCTTACATCTTTTACTTTCCTAACGTAAACTACAGTGCCAACGCAGCTGTTACTCTTATGATCGATCGATACACCACCATGTGGACGAATTTTGCAAAATACGGGTAAGAAAATCATAAATGTCGATAAAACAGTTAACATATCTCGATAATACAGTTTTCTTAGTTTATTGATAGAAATCTTAATTGAGCATTTCTACAAAGTCTTCTAACAAAAACAAAAACTCTCTCCATACCAAATGTGGGTTTGAACATGTTTCTTTTTCTTTTATTTTTCTCCAGGAATCCAACTCCCTATTGGGCGAATGACGGCGATTTAACCGTTCAATGGCCGAATTCGGGACCTTCCGGAGTTTCGTTAGACATTGGAAACGCGCTCTCCGTCGTATCCAGGGTGACTAGTGTCGACGTATCACTCATAGAATTGTTGAGTCGACCTCTTCTCGGAGCAGCAAACGGTTGTAGGAGATTTTTATTCGGTGATTTGCTTTTGGGACGGTTTTAAAAGTTTTTTTTTTGTTTTTTTTCAACGTTCGAATATACGAATCAATAATAGAAATAAAAAAAGTAAAAACATTTTTTGACGAAAAAGTTTCGTAAAATTATTATCTTAAATTTCGAAAATAAATACAAGGAATTTTCAACCATTATTATTGTGTTTACATTGAATTTTAGAGGAGAAAATGTCCCATCCTATAGAAATTTAAAAGATTACAGAAGCCTTTTTTAGAAAGTGTAATGTAGAGAAATTTCAAATGGTCATAACTATACTCCTGTTTGACCGATCGAAGCCGATAGGGCGAGTTTTGAGAACGCCAGGAGTAGACTCGGAGAATGCCGCTCGATTCATTTCGATCTCTCAATTTTTTATACCCGAAAATTCACTTTGAAAATTGTCGAAATTCGATGCTGCAACTGTAGAAATCTGTAAAAAATCCCGAATACTTCGTAGCCCAATGAGTCGAGAGCGGCAATTTGAAGCTCAGAGGGTAACGAAGAAAATGAGCACAGATCGGAGTCCCTACTCTATCGAGCAGCACAATTACAGCGATTTTAGTGCGACAATTCATTTTTGACCAAAATGGAAAAAAAGATCGATTTTCTACATTTCGATTAAAAAAAGAAGAGTTTAAAAAGTCATAGCCATTGCAAGAAACGGTTTTACAACACTCCTCTCGTATCATTTACCCATAGTCGACAAAGCCATGTTTTTTGTTACCGACCGATGGAAAATAGAGCTACCCTGCTTGCCTGTAGTCGGTAAGAAAGGAATTTCGGAATCATTACTACCTTATCCATTGATACTTCGATATTAATTATCGATATTTAATATACTATCGATCACAAACGATCGATTGTCTCCAATCGATATTTTTCAACATCGATTAATATTTTTTTTCACGCACATATTTGGCCCGCCTCATCGTTGAGTGCACAGAGTGCGCTCTGTGTCGTCGACGACGGCGACGATGGGGTGTAAACACTAAAAATTACCAAATAATCCTTTTGTCGAATGTTGTTGTAATTTTTTTTCAAGCACAACCATTAACCATTAATGTGAAATGCCCAAAAAATTTCTACTAATCGTGAAAGCACAAAATTAAACGAAAATCCGCGAATCTTTCAATCGCGAAACTTTGTAGGTTATGTTAGTAAAAAAAAAAAAAAAAGAAAAAACGATTCCGTATGGTGCGATATGTCTGAGGACAGTGACCAAAGTCCTAAAAAAAATAAGCAACTTCCCAACAAGCACACACACGGAGAAATGTTCGATTTTTCTTTAAAACAAAAATTCCCACAAAAAAGAACGAAAAGTTCGAAAAAAAAAAGCCCTCAACTGTCAAAAAAAAATGTACCGTCGATGGTAAAACAGACGTCGAGTAAAAAGGCGGAACGTTGATTGGTTGCGTAAAACGGACGGAACTGCCAATGAAATAGAAGAAAAGGGGAAGAGAGAAAAAAAAGTACCGTGTAAAAGCCGCAAACCCTGTTGCGGAGCGGCGGCGGTGGTGGGGGAAGTCCGGCGTCGGCTCAATTCGAGTGCCGGAGTGTGTGTACGACTGACGAACGGAGCCGCGCACCGTGCGGACACGGCCTGGCGGTGTGGTACGACCAGTGTGGGCTGTGAGAGGCCGAACGACGCCGCCTGCGTTTATATCCTCAATTAAACACGAGCGCATACACGCACCGATTATTTAATTCAATGTATCCAATTTCGCACGGTCACGAAGGTAACAGGACCATTGGCCGACTGTAACGCGCAAGTGAAAACAAACGTAAATTCTTAGTGCTCGAAAGTAAAGAAGAAAACCTGTATACGAGTGATAAACGAGCAGATTTTTTTTTTTTATCGCGAAAGCGACTAAAACACCTACGCAACTTTGCTGGGGATTGTGTCCCCGTCAAACTGTCGTTTAGTGATCAATTGTTTGCGAATAACTCGAGATATATATACATATACACATATATATATACATATTTATATACAAGTACTTATACACAGAATTAAATTCTAATTATTATTATTATTATTATTATTACAAATATGTGTATATTTTGTTCTAGTGTCGTTTAAAGATACTGTACGCGCGTACGTGACGTAAAAAAAAAAGTTTCCGGGCGAGTTTTCACGCCCAGGTGAGAAAAAAATATGCGCGACGTTCGGTCCACACCCCCGTTAAACCTATAGCGACGCGGCCACCGTGAGACTTATATTTTTCTCTTTTCATCCACTTTATTTCCCCGTCGAATATTTTTTTCCTACGGACATTATTAGCGAACGATTCGTTGTTTGTTTTTCTCCCCCGAATTTTCTCAAATTGAGAACTGTACATAGTCGAGAGAGAGAGAGAGAGAAAGTGGAAAATTTTGTCGGGGGGGGGACTGCGCGAAAATTTTGTAGGTTAGAAAACGAGTTTCCGCAGAAGTTTTCGGGAATTTGGCGGTGGCGCAACGAGAACGAAGCGGTCAATTTCGGAAAACGTGGATAATTGAACTGTGCTCGCGTGTGTTTGTGTTTTGGGTTTAGCGGACAAAAAAGTGACTACTGCTCGGCCGGGGCCGGGGGGGGTGGGCGGTAGAAAAATAATCAAGATGGCGGGTTCTTTAACGTGGTCGTGCACTTGTTGCCTGAGATTCAAATTTAGCCCCGAGGAGATCGAGCAACGTTACAAGAGCCAGGAAATCGACAGAATGCTCGAGAAGGACAGACAGTCGTTCAGGCGACAGGTTAAATTGTTGTTGCTCGGCGCTGGCGAGAGCGGTAAATCAACGTTTTTGAAACAGATGCGAATTATTCACGGTATCAAGTTCGAGGTTCGTAGATTTTATCTTTTTTCTTTTCCCTCTATTTTGTTTGTTTGGTTTCTCTTTATTTTTAATTCGCGTAAAAATTGTTAGTTCAGGGGGGATTTTTTAGAGTTTCTGATTGATCGACTCTTTTGTTTTTTTCTAAGTTGCCAATTATGGTTTTTTGTTTCATTGGCTGATAGGGACTGGTATTTAATTTCTCATTGGTGCATTCTTTTTCTTTGTTTTTTGTTTGTATGTTGGTAATTATGGATTTTTGTAATGTTTCATTCGTAAACACGAGAATGATTGAAACAATTCTTTTGTTTCAATCATTTTCCAATTGGTGCATTCTTTTAGTTTTTAGCACGTTGGTAATTATGGTTTTTTTTCTTCTATTTTACTGGTTGTTGTAAGGGGGTTTTTTCAGTTTTATTCGTGATTTATGAATTTTATTGTAGGAATTTGAGATGTTTGGATGTAATGTTTGTTTTTCATTTGTCGGTTCTTCTTTCGGAATGATGTTGAAGCTTTCATCGTTGGAACGCAACGAAAAGAGGTTTTTCAAATTTTCATCTTCGGTATTGCTCTCGCTGCTCTTGCCCGTTTAAGTGCGAATCCTAAAAGGAGACCCTGAAAAAAGGTTTTAATGATTTTTGCCGTCGAAAATTCAACCTTTAGACGGACGGATGTTAAAAAAATATATTTTCGTTGCGCTCCAACGATGCAAACTTCAACATCATTCTCTCGGGATCTCAATTTGAGAAGTTTGTCGTTGACTCGTTTACGAGGATTAGAGGATTTTTTAAATTTAATTTTTCATGATTCATTTTTTTTTTTTCGTTAATTGTTAATTAGTTTCTTTAATGAATGAGTTTTTTAAAATGATCAAACCTATTGATTTAATTATATGTTTTAATAGAAGAAAAAATTTATACGTATATATGACTTTCAGCCGGAGTTAATAAAGGAATATCAGCACGTAATCTATCAGAATATTATAAAAGGGATGAAAGTATTGGTCGACGCAAGGGACAAGCTCAACATACCGTGGGAAAATCCAAAGAATTATGATATCGGTTATCAATTGTTGAAATTTGAAAATACAATGATATTGGACGCAAGACTTTTCTTTCATTACGTACCGTCGCTGCAGAGCCTTTGGAGAGACGCCTCGATAAGAAAAGCATTCGACAGAAGAAGAGAATTTCAGCTGGTACTGTATTAATCGTAAATTTATTCATTAAAATTCCACGATATCGCCTGTTAACGGAGAAAAACTAAACGAGATCCAAGAGCGCACACTGTAAACGGTGTACTAAAATTTCTCTCCTTATTTAATCGCGAATTTCTCAAAATGCCCTAAATAAAAATCGTTTACTAAAAATTGAGAGTCCAAAAATTTGCATCAACGGTCTGCTACGCCCCAGAAATTAAGTGAAAATTGGGTCGACCAGCGCTGATGTTATTTGACAAAAGTGTGATAAATTTCGTGAATCTTTGATTTTTTAAATTGAGGATATTTCAGACATTGATAAATTGAACAATAACAAAAATTGAACATTTGAATCGTAGTTAAAAATTCACGATGTTGAAGTTTGCATCGTTGGAACGCGACGAAAAGAGGTTTTTCAAATTTTCATTTTCGGTTTATGCTCTCGCTGCTCTTGCCCATTTCGATCCAGGTCCTTAAAGCAGAGCCTGAAAGAGGATTTTAATGATTTTTGTCTTCGAAAATTCAACCTCAAGGAGGATAGATGTTAAAAAAGTATATTTTCGTTGCACTCCAACGATGCAAACTTCAACATCATAAAAATTCTGCTTTTCCAAAGTTCGAATTTTCATCGTCGACGGGACGAAAGTTTGAAAAAAAAAAAAAAAAAGGAAACTTCGTTTTTATCCGATGATCGATCGGTGCAAGCTCAATTGTGTAGCAAAAGCAATTGAATCTTATCTTCTCTTTTTTTCATCGTCCTTACTACATAATGACTAATCTTGTACAAACGCGAGAGTAATCGCGTGAATTTCTTTTTTTTTTTCTCGTCAATGTTTAGGTTTATCGTTTTACTTCTGACTCGGCGAACGTTGAGTAACTTTACGTTTTATTACAGAGTGACTCAGTGCAATACTTTTTGGACAGTCTCGACAGGATCGCGAGAGTTGTGAGTAAACTTAATTGTTTGTTCAATTGTTAAATTGAACATTGTCATTTTTGTATGTCCAATTTTAATTTTCATACTTTTGAATTTTTACATTCATATTTGAATTTTTTCATTTTGAATGTTAATTTTTTTTTTTTTCCCTTCGTTTACAGGAATACATGCCGACGCATCAAGACATATTGCACTGTCGAAAGGCCACAAAGGGTATATCGGAATTCGTGATACCGATAAATAATATACCATTCTTGTTCGTCGACGTCGGCGGCCAAAGATCTCAACGGCAAAAGTGGTATCAGTGTTTCGATTGCGTCACGTCCATATTATTTCTGGTCTCGTCCTCGGAATTCGATCAAGTTTTACTCGAAGACAGGTGATGAGAATTAATTGTAGTAAAAATTGAAACGAAAAAAAAAACGTTATATTTTTTCTAAAATAACAATCTAATGGTGCAATTTAAAAAAAATTACAAATTGCTATAAATTTCGCTTTAATTTTGTAAATAAAAAAAACATTTTTTCGAATTTTGCTTCGACATGGAGGAAGCTTTGGTTTCGTGAGAAAAAAAGATCGAGTTTTTAATGTCAGTATGCTTAAAATAAAGAGAAAGCAATGTGGAAGTTTCGAATTTTTTAATGTCAACTCGTTTAAAATGCGCCAAAACGTCGAAAAAAATAATAATCGCGCGATATATTAATGAGAAAATTTTTAATTCGCACGTTCTTTTTTTTTCGACCAACAAATTAACGTAAATTATTTTTGTAGAATTAAAGGAAAAAAAAGGAATTTGTTTTTTTATTCTATTTAATTAATTGTTTTTTTTTTTTTTGTTGTGCTCAGGAGGACTAACAGACTCGAGGAATCGAGAAACATATTCGACACGATAGTGAACAATATGATATTCGGCGGTGTGTCGATAATATTGTTTCTCAACAAGACCGATTTGTTGGAGAAAAAGGTTCGCTCGCCGGACACAAACGTCGGTTGGTATTTTCCGCAATTTACGGGCGATTCACATTCCATGAACGACGTACAGAGCTTTATACTCGATATGTTTGTATCGGTTAAAAGAGATCCGAGAAAATCGTTGTTTCATCATTTCACAACGGCGGTCGATACGGAAAACATTAAAGTCGTCTTTAACGCGGTTAAAGACACGATTTTACATCGAAATTTGGAGTCTCTGATGCTCCAATAAATTGAAAAACAAATGAAAACAGCCCAAAAAGTCGTGAGATTGAAGAAAAACAAATGTCGGCCAAACGAAAAACTGAAAGAAGAGTCCGTTCGGGGGGAAAAAACGCGCCATTTCGTAACGTAGATTTTACATTTTTCTATTTAGAGCATTTTAGAAGCAGTAAACAAAAAAATACCCCAGAAACATACAAAAATCAGTGATTTCGATGGGAAAAAAAAAAAAAAATCGTCACTATAACGCAGAAATTTCGATTAACGCAGAAAAAAATCTACGATTTTTTCGAGGCAAAAAAAACATTATTTCGTAATGTAGAAATTTCGGTTTTTTTTTTCCAATCAATATTCGCGATATACGCCAAAATCGAACGCTTTCGCGAGACGTTAAAGCGACGAGAGCGAACAAAAAAGTGGAGATTGAAGGATTTTTTTTTTTCTACACTCATCACGAGCGAGATATTCTTCCGAGAGCGTTTTTTTTTTTTTTTCGAACTCGGTTTTTTTTGATAAAAATATTGATCAAGTTGCGAGATTTCTAAGTTATACACATAATAATAATAATATATCGTGTAAATAGCGACTTGTATTTCTAATATATATAAGGATATATATATATATATATGCGTTGTCCATAATCTCTATGATGATGAATCTCTATATTTATAAAAAAAAATTATGATAATGATACGAAAAAATTCATATTTCATACTTTGTACAGATGGGTTTATCCAAAAGCTTGTTTTTACATTATTATTATTATTATTATTATTATTATTACTATTATTATTAAAGGTAAATGAAATTATTTTGGCAATGTTAAGATCAAAATTCTACACGTTGAGAAACGAGAGTTAATTTATTTTCTTACTTGAAGAATTACTCGCTACATTGTCCTCGTCGTATGTACGAACGTGTAAAATGTTTTTTTTTTTTTCCCCACAAAAAAAATAATTTATGCGAATTTACGACAAATCAGCAATTGACTTGACGGGAAAATCGAACGATTGTTGCAAATTTTCCGAAATTACGGTTTTTGGATATATCTGTGAGGAGTTATGGATATTTCGAAGAAATCGAAATGATAATGAAAATCTTTTCGAAAGTTAGCCTCCCTTTTCGCGCTTACATTGTAGATTTATTTCGATTAACTGTCGTTTCTTTTCACGGAAATTCCATTGGCGCTTGTTTCATCGCGACGACATTTCGTTTTTTTTTTAGTACAAGGATTCTGGGTAAAATCAACGAGACATTAACGTTTTTACGAATCGAACGTCGCGGGTATTTGTGTTAATTTCGTTGAATCCGCGACTCCATTTCGTGTTGCTACCAGTGATCAGGAAAATTGTGAAAAAAGCTTTTTTTTTTTGTTGAAAATTCTCAGAGCGCGATACAAAGTTTTGGGATTAATTTCATGAAGAATCTTGATTTCTCTATGAATAAAATTGAAAATTTACGGGAGCGAACGGACAATTTCGTGAAATTTCCCGTAATCCCGTTAATTTTCTTTTTTTTTTATCTTTTCGTATATAGATTTTTTTTCGTGCCGAGACTCGTTAATTTCTCGACTAAAACTGCTTCTGACATTAGTACTCTTGTAGAAAATTGTTGGGGAATTTTTCATATTTAATTGCTGATTTGACTCGTCCGTATCGTTATATTCTCCTCAACGTGCATGTATAAGTAAATCCAGTGTCGCTTGCAACGATAATTGCCCAAGGAAATTTTTCGACATCGAAAACATCGCTTTAAAACAATTATAAATTGAAAAATTCCAATAAAAACCGATTGAGCAACGAATTCATCTATACTCTTAAAAAAAAAAAAAAAGAAAAGCTGCTCAGAAAAATTTCACTTTGTCCATGTAAACAACACTGGATCAATATATATCCACTTATACGTTATATATACAGTTAAACAAAAATAAAAATATAAAAAAAAAACAGATTAAACCAAATACTAGATCCATGCCATAAGAACCAAATGAAACTTGGAACCATTTTGTGTTCAAGCTGCTGACAAAATTAAGTTTAATAGTTATTATCGCACGTGACAGGAAACAAAGAAAAAACAATATGGCGAAAAAAAGAACAAAAATTTGTAAAACATTGCCAGAAACGTTCACGTGTATTCGATAAATTCCTCAAATATCCCCCGCCCGTCCCCACCATTATTATTATTATTTCTTTTAACTTTTCGTTCTTCTCCTCGAAGAAAATCAGTATTACATTCCTTTTTTTTTTCCTCCCCTAATTCGTTAATTGATTTTTTTATTTTTATTTTTATTTTCAAAACAAAACGATTCTGTTGAGAAAAAAAATCTTTGCATGTTCCGCCTTTATCGTCAATTGGCCTTCACTTTTATCAACGCGATTTCTTTTAATATTATACAATTGTTGTTCGGAAAATTCGAAACAAAAAATTGGCTAAAAATTCAATCGTTCATTTTTTTCCTTGTAATGTTGTCCAAAAAGATAACAAAAAATAATAAAAATTCCCCAAAGCCAAAGAAGAATTGACGTGGAAGAAAAAAAAAGAGGATTTTTCGATCCAAAATTTATCGTTAATCTTTGAATTTAGTTTAAACGAACAAATCGCAATAATGGCGAAACGTGTTTATAATAAATGTGAAATAATCTTGAAGTCAACAGTTTTTTTTTTTTTTTTCCGTTGTTTTTTCCCGCGCACAAACCGTTAGAAACATCTTCCAACATTTTTTACATTCCTATACATCTAATTCGGCTTTGTAAGCCAACGTTTTGTATTTATATTTATATATATTTTTTTTTTTAATGAAAGTGACGTTGAGATCACGTAAAATGGCAACTGAATGTTTTTTTATGCTCTTTACACATCTAACGGTAAGAATAGAGAAAGAAAATACGATTAAGACCCACGATAAATAAAATAGGCGAGAAAAATCATTTGTTTTTAATTTTATGAACATCCAAATTTTCGTTTCAGAATCTCTGTTTTTTTATTATTCTACTAAAAAAATATATTGAAAAAATCGATCACTTTAAATAAAACAAAAACCTTTTCTATTATTCGTACAAAAAATAATATTAATAATTGCTTGACTTTTTTTTTACAAAAAAGGGATGAAATTTTTCGTAAAAAACTTTTATATTGCAAAGAAAAATTGAACTGATTAATATTCTCGAGGATAAATTTGTCGTTTACGCAAAGTAAAAAATGGGACTTTGAAACGAAAAGCAGAAAAAGCATTTTTTCTGAAGATTTGTTTTTGTTTTTTTTTTTTTTTTTGGAGGTAAAAAATATGCGCGAAAAAGGGTTTTATAAATATGGAAATGCCAACGAGAGTTATATGAGAAAATTTTTTTTTTTTTTTTAAATAAATATATCGAAACGAAATTTGTATACTCTGAAATGATTCGTTCGACAAATGTTCAACCCTTTAACGTTCGATTAGGAAAAAAGTCTTTTTTTTTTTTTACAATTGTTCACTAGTTGCATGAAGAAATTGAATTTTTAATAGAATTCAACAAAAAAAATGAAATTAATATTAAAACAGAAAATTGTATTCTTTATTTATATTAATTTTTTCTCTTCACTCAGCGTTCAAGTGTCGAGTATTTGAATAATGGAAAAATTCACGAACAGAAAAAATGTGGAAAAAAGAAAATCGTGCAATCGTTGAGTGTCGAACGAAATGTTTTTTTTGTTTCTTAATTTTTCCATTGTAACTTTGGCAATTTTTTTCTTTGTACTTTTTTTTCTCGCTACAACCTTGGAGAAAATTCTCCACGGCGTAACGAGAAATTTCGAGGGTTTTAGTGAAATAAAAAATTTTGATAAATGAATTTTTTGTTTTGCAAACAGAATTACCATCAAACTGATTTAATTTAATTTTTATAAATCGAAATCCTCGGGGCTAACTTTAATCGAAAAGCGAGATTACGGCAGCAATAATATTCAACACACACACACACACACATATATATATATATATTGATTATATATAAATTTGAGATAAAAAAAATCTTGAAGATTTTTCAAGTAGCAATAAATCCACTCGTCGTATTTATTGAACGAGTTATCTGTAAGATTGAGAGAGGATTTTTTTTTTTTCGCAACAAACGAAAAAAAAAAACAGAAAATATTTTGCAAATCTGCAAAATAATTTTCCGGTATGAGGCCAAGAAATTCGTTTCGTGGCTTTAGATTTTTTTTTTTTTTTTCAGCGAGACTGACAAATTTGTATAGATTTTTGTTTTGCAAAATGCCATCTACCGATGGCTTGTTGTATGAGTATAATTTTTTTTTTTTTTCATATATTCGCATTTTTTCTTGTTTTTTTTTACTGTACATGAACTGAAGTATGTAGATATATCGTGCCTTTTTGTATATTGTATATTTGTATATAAAAATATTTTACACGAATTATCGATATTAATGTAGAATGTTCTGAACGAACGATTAAAATCAAATAAAAGTAAAAAAAAAAAAACTTTATAACATTCAAAACTGCGATTCGAATTTTTCATTAATTCACCCGCTCCCCTCCCGGAAGTCAGAGCAATGAAGCTTAAAATGAGTGAGTATTAAAAATGTGAATTATCGTTTAATTAAACGTTTTTTTTTTTTCATTTCATTTACATATTGCCAAAAATGAGGTTATTGAAATTACTAAAAATTTCCTTTCCGACGAAGTTGCGACTTTACTGCGTGCTCATTTTCTTCGTAATCGTTAAAACTTTAAAATCTCACGCGATTTACAAGCCTACGATTTTATTTGAATTTTTTACAAATTTTTCTAATCCAATCGTATGGAATCTCGTAAATTTTTCCTTCCGACTTTCAAAGCGCTGTCGCGACTAAAAAAAATTGAGATATTCGAAGTTATCTGAAAAAAATTCTTCGAGTCTACTTCAAGCGTTTTCAAAACACTACTTACCGACCTAAATCGGCAAAACAGGAGCCGAGTTGTGGCCATTTTTTATTTCGCCATTTTTTAACCTTCAAGAAATCGTTCGAAAATTTCGCAATTAATTTTCGTTTTTCCAGTACGCTTTGAGAGCCTTTGGGATTGGAAATTTTCCGCTGTTCATGAGTCACATCGAATTTTTGTCGAAAAATCAAATATTCCACGTGAAAGCGTAAAAACAAATAATGAAGGCGGGTAGCGCCATCTGTGATTCGTGCTCGGAACCAGCGCTATACAAAATGGCCGCTTACCACATTCGGAGCATTTAGAGGACCAAATGGGTAGAGATAACGCCGAAGTCGTGCAGAAAGCGCAGAAGAGAAATAAAAGTGATGAATATTATGAATTTTTAATTTGAAAATTGAAAAAAAAAAAAAAACCTCCGTCCAAATTCTTTTGCTGAAAGTGTCCACAAATGTATATTTACACATTTCAGCAAATAAAATCGTACAAAATGACCCCTCGGGCAATTTGCCGTCTCGAGCAAAATTGAAAGAAATAAAATCTCCAAAAATTCTCGATGCACCACGAAAGTCATATTATTTTCGTTCGAAAAATTCTCACCTATCCGCGATTAGCCTCGAAATCTTAAGATTCTAAAGTTTACCTGTTCTCGAGTGTTTGAATCTTTTCCATTTCCCCTCTCAGCTCGCCGTTTCTCCAAGAGGGTCGTTCTTTATCTTTTTCGCATTAAATTGACAATCGTGTAATTGATTATTTATTGACAGCTGACGATTGGCACATTTTACGTGGCAAATAATCGTTTTTCTTTATCTCTCAGTCTTTTTGTATACAAATATGAAAGCCATTTTTCTCACCTGAATTCTCACTCGACCTTTTTTTTTTAATTTACAACGTCGATGATGGAAATTCGTGAAAATTTCGTCGTGTTTTATCGAAGGGTATTTTTTTCTTTTATTAAATCGTTTTTTCCGACTTATCGTTTTAATAACGATTTCTTGTTGTTTTTTTTTCTACATCAATATCCAATATACCGCTAAGTCATATATTTGCTTCTCGTATCACTATAATAATAATAGGTATTTTCTTTTTTTTTTCGTCAATTTTTTGTTTTTTTTTGTTTTTTTTTATCTAAACATCACATTGGAAAATTAATGGTAAACGGTTAATATAATAATTAATAATAATTATTACACTATCATATAGTCGTTTAAACTGTCTCATATATATATATTACAACGATATTTACAAGTCTTTGTCATTTCTCGTTATTCTTTTTTTCCTATCGATTAATTTTTTTTTCCCGTTTGATTTGCTTTTTTTTTTCTTTCAGTCGTGACGAGTTTGTTGTTGTATCAACAGACGTATAAAAAAGTGAAAAAATTCGTCGGCATGTACTCGAACGAAATTTTCGAGACGCGAGTGTATTTTTTCCTTTTCTGACAATTTATCAAAAAATAAATAAAAATAAAATGTCATTTATCGAAAATGTTGATTGATCGATAAATTATCAGAAAAAAAAAACAAAAAAAAACACGTTTCTCGAAGGAATGTAGCGTTTCGTTTAATATGGCAACCTTTTTTTTCTCTTTTTACTTTCAAAGGACAGAAAAATATCACTCGTTCCCTGCGTTTGTTTTTTTTTTAATGCTAAATCGTGATAGTTTTTTAAATTTATATATATGTATAGGCAAAAGTGTGTTCAAAAAATGTTTTTGTACCTTTTTTTTCGGCGTACAAAAATTTGTGCGTTTCTCAGTGGCGTAGAAAAAAGTCGTTTCTTTGTTCTCTCTTTTTTTTTCGCAAATAATGCGTAGATTTTGAGTCATTTTTTGGAAAAACAAACAAAAATTGAAGTGGCAGTAGTTTTTTTTTTTTTTTCTTTGCTGAAAATAATTATCTCGTCCCGTGATTCTTAGCACCACACGTGTTTATGACTTTGTGCGCGGGGCGAAAGAAAGAAAAAGCGAGCAAGCTCGCGTTTTTTTCTCGCTAAGCCGTTTTTTTTCGCATTGGTCATTGAAAAACAAACAAAAAACACATTGTTTTTTTTCCTTCTTCCATTCGTGTGTAGACACGATTCTTCGTTTTTTTTTTTTTAAATCTCCTCGAATTAATTTCACAGCTCTAATTCCTCGGCGGTGCGCGACAAACGATGATTGTCGATTCTACGACGTTGACTGCGTCTCACGGCGTCAGCACGACGATAAGGCTCCGATCTCAGACCCAATAAAATGTCCTCGAGCGCACCATTGTAAACCTCGTCCTGCTGCAGCAGCTTTTTCTCCTGGACCATACGAGTTTTATTCTTCAGTTCGTTTATCACCGCGTCCTTGTACGTCGTCGGCGAAATAATAATTTGGCAAATAAAAAAAACGAACGAAAAAGAAAATAAAACGAACAAAAAATTAATAAAATTTATAAAATAAGGTATTAATTGTAATAAAAAATAAATAATGAAATATTAATTAATAAATAATAATGATATTAATGACCGAATAAATTGAAGTATTAAGAGAGGAGGCGGGGTATTTAAAATATCGAAAAACATTTTATGTTTGATTTTCTTTTGTACTTCTCCACTTAGTACGAGCAGTGTTAAGTTTAACCATCAGATGGCGAGAGTTCGATTCTCGCAATTGTTCGACAGTGCATTTGTTTGAAATTTTCTATCTCCGAAACTAATGATCCTACGTGCTATTGATATATAACATTTTTGACGTAAAATTAACTCAAGTTTACGAAAAAAAAAATACTCTCATCGACTGAGCCTCAAAAATCATGGAATTTTGAGTTATAACGTGGAATAAAAATAATTTTTCAATACCTTTGATTGAAATTTGTACCGAATAGAGTATTTCGAAAAAAATCAAACGTTCAGGATTTTTCGACATTTCGAATATTGGCAAAGAACGCGTAAAAGTGTTTTTTTTTGTTTTTTTTTTAGTGGATTTGAATATTTTTTTACACGAACAAAAAAGCGTTTCGTAAAATCTCTCCTTTGGGATTTTCGATACGTTTTTTTGGTAATATAAAAAATACCAATTTCCCTACTTTCCCATGATAATAAATAATATAAATAATTGTTAATTGACTAAATTTTCGTGAATTAATCGTGTTGGATGGAATTTACGAATTATCATTATCGAAAAAAAAATGAAAGAAACAATGAAATATAGCGAATGAATGATTTTCTCTCAAGCAACATCAATACAAAGCTTCAACATTCCAGCGCGTATTGTCGTTTTCAACGCGCAATTTTTTTTTTTTACCTTAACAAAATATTTCAATAAACTGAGGATTTGGAACTTAAAAAAAAAACGTTTGCACAAATTCGCAAGATTTTATTTAAGGGAATTTTTGGTATTACGAATTTTTGTTTACTCATACAAAAAAAGTTCGAAAATGATCATTAAAAAAAAATACTGGAAAAAATAAATTTTATTATTTTTTTTGTATGAAATTGATGATAATAAACATTTTTATTGTCTCAATGAAAATCCTTTGTTTCAGAATTATTTAATTCGCGTCAATTTTTCCTTGGAAATGTGTTCAAACAATTTTCGTATTTATGTTAAATTCTTCTAGCTCGATTATTGTTATTTCTACGAGTTTTAATAATAGAAATAAGAAATAAAAATAAATAAATAAAAATACTAAACGAATTTTTTTTTCTTCTAATAAGCTCGACGTGAGGAGATTTGATAATGATAAATAAATAAAAAAACAATAATATTTTTCAAAAATACATTTTTTTTTGCAAACCTAATAAAATTAAATTTTTAACTAATCGAATAAAATTTTTTATTTTCTATATTAATTGAAAGATGTTCAATTATATTTTATCGGGTCCGAAAAAGTATTTTCCCGAATGTCAAATCTCGTCAGTCGTGATGAAAAAAAAAAAAAAAAAATCATACAGAAAGGATGAAGTGAGTGAGGGAAGACTTACATGTTGCGAATCGGTTTTTTTTTGTTTTTTGTTTTGTTTTTCTTTTGTTTTTTTTTTTTCTACAACTGTTACGTTCTGAGCTCCAGTTCGTTAAGATGACGGTGTAACAACAGGCTCTTGTTCGTGTTACAGCAAAATTTCGGTGACTTTACAATCCCCAAATAAATATGTAACAAATAAGAAACAAATAAAAACGAATAGTTAATTTTTTCGAATTTTTGTTTTTGTTTTAATTACGAAAAACAAGAAAAACTATACAGTTTTATAGAAACGATCGTGTGCAATAATGGCAAAACTTTTTTTTTTCCCAGTTAAAAAAACAACATCAACAAAACATTAGGGTAGATACAAAAAAATCGAATTTTGATTTTTGGAAGGAAAAAAATCGAAATTCAAAATCATCGAAATTTCATACTTTCGTGAAAAGAAATAATATGCATGCGAATTTTAAAATTCGACTCTTACAATCTCGAGATTCAATTTTTTTGGAAAAAAAAAAACTAAAATTTACTAAAACTTTTGGAACTTGAAATTTGGAGCGAGAAAAAAAATGGTTTTCCTTCTTTCTAACCAGCCTAACGAAACACCCTTGAAATGAGAATCGACCGAATCATCGACGAATCTGCCCCATTTTTTTTTTAACACCATGCTATCTCACGACATGCAATATATGGGGCGTTCCGTTCGGCAGACAATTTAGGATCTGAGTAAATGATTTTTCCCCTGATATTTTTTTAAATCATCGTCACTACTGGAAGTACCATTTGTGATTTTTTCCACATTTTTCTCTCAGTCCATTAACAGTTTAGAAATTATTGAAAATTGCGAGATTAAAATCTTTTAAGAAATCCCAACTGCATGAAATAAATGATATCAAGAACATTGTTTTTTTCCGTCTCGGAATTGTGTTTAACATTAATAAATAAAAAAAAAAATTAATATCGGTATCGACCGTTGTAATCCAGATTAAAGGACGAAAAATCGATTTTCAAAAAGAACGCCATCCGGCCATCAGTGTAAGACGAAAAAATTCATGAAAATTTTGCATTTTTCGTTGCTTTTCTCGATATCATCGATTTTCTTTTTCAGTTAACTTTTTTTTCTTTCATTTTTAAACCTCGTAATTATTCAATAATTTAAAACCGAACGGCTGGAGAAAAAAAACTGGAAAAAAATCACGCAGAGTCCGTTCGACAGTAACAGTGATATGAAAATAAATCAGTGAAATGAGAATCCGTCAGATCCAAACTTGTGCGTTTTGACACGGACTGCCCCATATACGTATATTCAAATACATTATAAAATTGTATGATTTTTTTTGTTGGTATATATCTATTTTTTTTCCAAAATAAAAAATGAATTTTTGATGTAGCACAAACGCAGATTTGAGCGCACTGATGTTGAGAGAGAGAAAATCTCGTGTGTGATTTTTTTTCCTTTAACGATCGTGATCCGAGTGTGAACAAAAAAATTGAATGTAAACGTTCGTTAACGATTTTAAATATTCAAAAGACAGAAAATTAATATTGCGCAAAAATAAATTTTCAACGATAACGAACGTTTCGATTTATAAAAATTATTTTACGTGTGCAATTCGTTAATTACAAGGAAAATTTAGTTTTATTAGTAAATATCTTATCGTTAATATTATTGTTTTTTTGCAAATTTGTTTCGTTTTTAATCATAGCGATAGAAAATTAGGAACATGCTTGGAAAATAATAGAAGTTTCTTTTAAATGTCGATTATGAAAGAAAAAAAACAGGAGAAAAGAAACAAAAAATGAGACATACCTGCTGTTTTTTTTGGTTCAGCTTGTTACGTTTTATAACTTCCTCGGAGGTGTTTAGAGCCTCGGCAGCGGCTGCCTCGAGTCTACGACGTTGTTCGTTCTCCTGGTCCGCAGCCTGACGAGAAAAAAAAGAAGAAATTAATAAATCAAAAATAAAAAGGATGTATGGTTCGTTTTGTTCGAAATTCGCGTTTTTTTTTTCTCCGAAAATTCGATCTTTGGTTCCTTCTTCTTCGCCGATTTGTCCGTAATTGTAGAATTTCTCAAAACACACTTCGATGTAACTGATGAATTTTTTTTCAAATTTTTCCATTCAACCTTTTGGCTATGATCGTCAATTCTCGAAATTTTGAAAAAAAAAAAAAAAAAAATGTCATTCGCGCATTTATTTTTATTTTTGGACGTGTTAAACGTAATAAAATTCCAAAAAAAATCCATTTTCCTGTGAAAAACTCTCAACTTTTCGGTAAAGTTATCGAGGATCCATGAAAATGTCACGATTGTCATGAAAATTACGATTTTTTGGGAAAAATATGTTTTTCAACATTATCCAAAATTCGGATATCGAATTAAATATTTTTATTGAAAGGAGCTTTTCGAGCGAGAATATATTTTTGTTGAATTTTTGCAAAATTTTTAAAATCAACGAGTACAGCGAAACGTTTGGATGAAAATTTTTTTTTTAAATCGAAGTTACGAGTAAATTGAAAATTGTGTATGAAAAAAAAATCAATGGATTTGAAGAAAACGACCTGTAGGTAAGAAATTGAAAAAAATATGAAAAATTCATTCCTACGAACCTTGAATGCTCGCGCGAATCTCACGAGAAGCGAGAAAAATGTATTTGCATCCGCCTGTCGTGGACTCTCACCGAAAAATTCGACGCATTCGCGAAAAGTCTCACCGGCCGTTCTCGCGTCGGATTTTAACCGTCGCAATTTTTCCTCGGAATTATTCAAAAAGTCACGAAGCACTGTGTTGTGCTTTTCCTTACCGCGAAGCTCAAACTCCTTGCGCACCTGATCCATACCTTTCTCAAGCTCGTGAACGTCGGTCGTTATATTTTCGATCGAAACTACAAAGTTTATAAGCAAATTAAGAAAATTATTATTGTGCGAAAACAAAAATATATAAAAATTGAGATTTTTTGCGAGAAAATTGAGAGTATTTTGAAAATTATGATATTATCAGAAAAAAATCAGAAAAATAACGATATCATGAGAAAAATGAAATATGTCGTTTCATTTAAAAAATTAAGTAAAACTACGATTATAATAAATATTGAAAAAATTATTTTTTAGACAATTTTTTTTACGAAATGAAAAAAATATACCTGTCGCCGCTTTGTCGATGTACATAAGTTCACTCTCGAAATTAATGAGTTCGGGAAATTTTAATCTTATCGTTGCCACGATATAGTGCAACAGGCACATACGTTTGTCAGTGGATTTAGTGTCCAAAAGGGTGTCCAAGCTTTGTAACTTAAAGCCATAAGCCGGACCGCGTTTGCTGCTGTTCAAATAATTACCAAACGCCAATATTATTTCCAATACGGCGCGTAATTTTTTCGAACTCTTAACCGAACTCGCCGCCGATATAACGGCGTGTATTTGCGGCGTTATTAGGTGCATATTGTCGAAAAAATTTCCGATGTAATTCATAATCGAGAGTTTCGTCGATATTCTCTCGACTTTCCCGAGTTGCATCAAAAATTTGTCCTCCTCGGTCAATAAATTTACATTCTTCTTCTCGATTATATACTCCCTGTATGCTTTTATCTGAAAAAATTAACAAAAATAAAATCAAAATTATACGTTCAAGTCAAAAGTTTTGATTTTAGTGGTTTTTTTTTTTACATTTTTTCACCATTTAAATGAAAACATTTCGACATTGAAATTTGAAGATTTTTCAAAGTATGAATATGTCGAAAAAAACATGTTTTCACAAAATATTCATCTATGAACAAGCAAAAATCTTATTATTGTTATTAAATAATTGATTAAGCTATTAATATCCACTGAAATTAATTTTTAGCCAATGTTATTTGTTAAATTAAGGTGGTAGTCTGGTAACTTAAGCCGATTTTCATGTCTTTTTTGGAGGGCGTTTTTTCGTAGGAAAATAAAAATGAATCGTTTTGGATATTTAGGATGTTTTTATTTACATATTAAAGATACAAAAAAAAAATTTGTCGAAAAATTTAATAGTTTATTATTATTATTATTAATGATCGAAGTTGGCAGCCCGGGTCCTAACTATTTTTCTACCGAACCGATTGCTTTCAAATTTTAACAGGCTACTCTACACACTTATAGTTCTCGTCGGAACTACCGAGAAATGTTTTCACCCCTAACTTTTCATTTAACAACCCCTTCTTTGCTAAAATAAAAGGACTTTTTTTTCCCAAAGTCCGCCATTTTGTTATTTATCCATGAAATTTAACTTCAGTAATTCCGACCAGAATGACATGTCTATAGATTAAGAATTATCAAGAATTTTTTATTTCAGATAACATCAAGAGCCAAAATCACCGGGGCCATCCACGCGCTTTTTTTCGAGCTGCCAACTTCGATCAATAATAATAATGATAATGAACTATTAAATTTTTTCAAACAAATTTTTTTTTTGTATCTTTAATATGTAAATAAAAACATCCTAAGTATCCAAAACGATTCATTTTTATTTTCCTACGAAAAAACGCCCTCCAAAAAAGACATGAAAATCGGCTTAAGTTACCAGACTACTACCTTAAGAATATTTCAATTTTCAAGAGAAAACATTCGGACATTTTGCAATTGCAAAATTTATATTTCGAAATAACAACACTAATAAAACATTATTATTAATAATAATAAAATGTTATTATTACTAAATAAATAATTTAGGCCATTGAAATCCACTAAGATTGATTTTACTGAATTGTTTCTCCTAAATGAAGAATAATTCATTTTTTAAGAAAAAACATTTTGACGTTGAAATTTCGTGACAATAATAGTAATAAAACGTTTTTTGTATTATGTAACGAAAAAAAAATAGCTACAACGTTTAAATTAAATTAGAATGTTTTTTTTTTATTACCTCCTGATCAGTGGGCACCATACGTTGCAACAATTCGACATTCTCGAGTGAAAGTACTTTTAGATCGAGCGCGTTTACCGCCATTATCACTTTTTCCACGGGCATTTCCATCTTTCGTCGTGATATAGCTGAAATTTTTTTTTTTTTAAATCAATTAAAAAGGATTTTGCCGAAAAATGTACAACGAAATAGATGAGCTAAAATTGTTTTCTTTTTTTTCGATTCATCTTGTAATTAAAATAAGTGATCTTTACAAATGCGCAAACAAATTATGAAGCAAAAACAAAAAGAAAGCATTTTCGTTAAAATTATTATATTTACCGATATTTCGTAACCTCGTGTGTTCGAGGAGCGAAACGTTTTCCGGCTTTTTGAATCTTTTGCTCGGAAAACTCTGTAAACCATCGATCTCGTTCGTTCCATTAGCAACGTGACCTCCTATGCCTATCTTAAATCTCTCCTCGAAATCGGAAAAATCGATGTAATTGTGTAGGCGATCGTCGTCCAACTCGTTGAATATCGTGCCGCGTACTTGATTTGGCTTCAGCGCGATCCAATTGAGCGTAGGAAGTTTGTACTTGGTTTGTACCTTGGTTCAAAAAAATATATATTTTTTACGCAAAATTTCGAAAATTGACAAAGAAATATTCTATTTACGGATGTTAATAGAAATATTTGGTTGAAAAAATAGTTAGGCATATGTGCAAATTGAAAATGTAGAAATAATGATTTTTTTTGTTTATGTAATTTTTGGAAATAATTTAATTGCTGATTTGATTAAAAGTTTTCTTTCTCGTTTTTTTCAAGGCCAAATCCGTAATAATGTTTCGATTTTAATCGGTCAAGTTCCATTCTCTTCGTTACAAGATTTTTCATCAAGTCACTGAACGATATAGCGAAAATATTTCAACCTACAAGATACAGCCGTTTTTTTTCAAAATCCAAAAATCTTCCATTCACGAAATTACCCTCCCCTTGAGTATTATAAAAAATCTGCTTCAGTAAAATCGCGAAGAATCTCGTAACAAGGAGAATGAACTTTGAAAAATCAAAATCCGACAATTATTGTGAATTTGGCGTTAAAAAAACCGAACGAAAATTTACATTCTGAGCAACTGCGGTAATGTAATCGATTTTTATTACAAGGATCTTTTCTTACGTTACCTATCTATCGCATTGAAAAAAATAACAAATTAACGCACTTAACTTTTTGAAAAATTGTAAAAAACAAAATTCAAATTTTCACCTGGTTTTTTCAATGCCAAAACCGCAATAATGAACCGATCTCACTCATCCAAGTTTTATTCTCTCCGTTACGAGATTTTTCATCGATTCACTAAACAACATATCGAAAAATTACCTATCGAAAAATCAACCTACAAAATCATTGCCATATTTGAAAAGTCAAAAACCTTCAATTTACGAAATTACCATCCCCTTGAGTATTATCAAAAATCTGCTTCAGTGAAATCACAAAGAATCTCATAACAAAGAGAATGAACTATGAAAAATAAAAATCCGACATTTATTACGGACTTGGCATTAAAAACACCGAACGAAAATTTACATTCTGAGCAATTGCGATAATGTAATCGATTTTTATTCCAATGATCTTTTCTTACGTTACCTATCCATCGCATTGAAAAAAATAACAAATTAACGCACTTAACTTTTTGAAAAATTGTAAAAAACAAAATTCAAATTTTCACTTCGGTTTTTCAATGCCAAAACCGCAATAATGAACCGATCTCACTCATCCAAGTTTCATTCTCTCCGTTATGAGATTTTTCATCGATTCACTAAACGACATATCGAAAAATTACCTATCGAAAAATCAATCTACAAAATCATTGCCGTATATGAAAAGTCAAAAACCTTCAATCTACGAAATTACCATCCCCTTGAGTATTATCAAAAATCTGCTTCAGTGAAATCACAAAGAATCTCATAATAAAGAGAATGAACTTTGAAAAATGAAAATTCGACATTTATTACGGATTTGGTATTTAAAAAACTGAACGAAAATTAACATTCTGAGCAATTGCGGTAATGTAATCGATTTTTATTCCAATGATCTTTTCTTACGTTACCTATCCATCGCATTGAAAAAAATAACAAATTAACGCACTTAACTTTTTGAAAAATTGTAAAAAACAAAATTCAAATTTTCACCTGGTTTTTTCAATGCCAAAACCGCAATAATGAACCGATCTCACTCATCCAAGTTTCATTCTCTCCGTTACGGGATTTTTCATCGATTCACTAAACGATATATCGAAAAATTACCTATCGAAAAATCAACCTACAAAATCATTGCCGTATTTGAAAAGTCGAAAACCTTCAATTTACGAAATTACCATCCCCTTGAGTATTATCAAAAATCTGCTTCAGTGAAATCGCAAAGAATCTCATAACAAAGAGAATGAACTTTGAAAAACGAAAATCCGACATTTATTACGGATTTGACATTAAAAAAACCGAACGAAAATGTACATTCTGAGCAATTGCGGTAATGTAATCGATTTTTATTCCAATAATCTTTTTTTACGTTAACTATCCATCGCATTGAAAAAAGTAACAAACTAACACATTTAACTTTTTGAAAAATTGTAAAAAACTAAATTCAAATTTTCACCTCGTCTTTTCAATGCCAAAACCGCAATAATGAACCGATCTCACTCATCCAAGTTTCATTCTCTCCGTTACGAGATTTTTCATCGATTCACTAAACGACATATCGAAAAATTACCTATCGAAAATCCAACCTACAAAATCATTGCCGTATTTGAAAAGTCGAAAACCTTCAATTTACGAAATTACCATCCCCTTGAGTATTATCAAAAATCTGCTTCAGTGAAATCGCAAAGAATCTCATAACAAAGAGAATGAACTTCGAAAAATGAAAATCCGACATTTATTACGGATTTGGCATTAAAAAAACCGAACGAAAATTTACATTCTGAGCAATTGCGGTAATGTAATCGATTTTTATTCCAATGATCTTTTTTTACGTTAACTATCCATCGCATTGAAAAAAAGTAACAAACTAACGCATTTAACTTTTTGAAAAATTGTAAAAAACAAAATTCAAATGTTCACCTCGTTTTTTCAATGCCAAAACCGCAATAATGAACCGATCTCACTCATCCAAGTTTCATTCTCTCCGTTACGAGATTTTTCATCGATTCACTAAACGACATATCGAAAAATTACCTATCGAAAAATCAAGCTACAAAATCATTGCCGTATTTGAAAAGTCGAAAACCTTCAATTTACGAAATTACCATCCCCTTGAGTATTATCAAAAATCTGCTTCAGTGAAATCGCAAAGAATCTCATAACAAAGAGAATGAACTTTGAAAAATGAAAATCCGACATTTATTACGGATTTGGCATTAAAAAAACCAAAAAAATGTTTAGGTACCTTTCGTTTGATGGTCATAGCGCCATCGGGAGCCTGCATCATTCCGGCAGGTGGCGGTGGTATCGGCACTGGTGGCGGGGCTTTCAAATCACCGACAGCGTGATTCGTCATTGGCGGCGGTGGCGGACAGGGAGGCGGGGGAGGTGGCGGTGGCGCGGGCGCTGGTGACGGTGAATTTTCTATACACGGCGATGGTAATGCAGGAATCGTTGATGATACGAAATTTTCGGATGTCGGTGAATTCGCCGGTGAACCATTTCGCAGACTAGTGATCGTTGTACCTTTCGTCAGTGTGCCCGTTAAATTCTCAAGCTCAATTATCTTACTCTCAAGTACGCTCTGTCTTCTCGCTGAATCTTGCCTCTGTCGTTTTAACGCCGTCAATTCATCCTCTACCATACGACGCGACTCGAGCGCCTCGACATACTCGATCTTAATCGCACCAAGCTCGGTCTCGAGCTCGGCCAATTTTGCCAATGATTCACGCTCCAATTCGGCCATTCTGTCGTGAGCCTTTAATCAAGAATTATTATTGTTTTAATAGACAATTTTTTTAATCGTTCATAACTAAACAAATTATTTATTGTTACGTTTTTTTTTCAGTGGCAAGAACATTTTTTTCTTACTAACGACGCTTTGTGATTTATTATATTTTTTGTCATTATAAGAAAAAAAAAAGAAATAAAAACATCGAGTATTCGGATTTTTAATTATAATTATAGAAATTTTTTAATTTAATTATTACGACATTTTTTTGGTTATTGTACTGTAATTTTTTGTTATTGCTATAAATGTTAAATGTACAGAAACTTTTCGATGATTTTTAATATATTTTCTTTATTCAATTATTCATTATTTTTTCATATCATTGTAAAAATTATTAATCATTAATTGAACAATATTTAAAAAAGGAAAAGATGAAGAAAAAAAATCTTGACTCACGTGTCCAAGCTCGTCCTCCAATTCGGCGACTTTCTCTAACGCCGCGGTCTTTGTCTCGCTATCCTCCATGAGGGCAGCAACGTCAAACACATTGTCCAGATAAGCCGAGATTTGTACCTGAGACGTGCGCGACGTAAAGTATCCCATTATTCTCGTGAGCATCGAGTGTAAATGAAAATTGACACATTTGCAAAGCTCAAGTGTCATTGCGAATTACGAACGCGCAAGTGTCAAATATTTCGAACAAGCGAATAAATGGAAGTGAAAAAAAAAAAATTTTGTGACGGAAAAAAAACGTCACGATTTCAAACTGCTGTGACTGCCCTCCCGTTAGAGCGATTTAAGTCGACAACCAGAGCATCGAATCCACCGCGGATTAACTTAGATAATGCCGTTTGGTCCAATCCGCTATCTCAATTTTTGTAACCGTGAGAAAATTTTGAAAATTTCCCACAGATTCGCGAAATCAATGACCCGGCTTTAAAAATTGGTAAAAAAAAGATGAAAAAAACTCGCAGCTCAATGAATCAAGTGGCGTTTCATAGGCCAAACGATTACGAAGAACATAAGCAGAAAATGGAATCGCCACTCCTTCGGGAAACGACGTTACAGCGGTTTTAGTGATCCTACTCTTTTTCGATACAAATTGAACAAAATTAATTTTTACTTTCCTTAGGCGCCTCTTAACATTTTTCATACCTTCAATTATCCCTAAATATTTCCCCGCGTTTATATTTCACTCGATGAAAAATGTGAACGTTTTTTTTATTTAAAAAAAAAATTTGTTTCTACAAAGAAAAAATTATTTTTAATCAACACACCTGCAAATCTTCGCTCTCCGTGTGTCTGAGCTTCTCGAGATACTCGTCGAGGCCCAATTTCGTAAATTCATATTGCAAATGTACCCTAAAATTCATATCCTCGACGGAATGAACGACGATATTAACGAATTGCATACACGCAACCATAAATTCAATATGAAAATTGTCGTATTGCGTGAAATAAGCCATCAACGTCGTGAATCTTCGTCGCTCGGCGCAAACCTCCTTGAAATTATCAAAAGCCGAGAGAATAATCTCGTGACCACCCTTTACGAGACATATCGCCGCGAGAAGCTCCAGTACGAGAGCTTTCGTTCTAAAAAGATGAAAAAAAAAAAAAGAAATATTATTGAACGAAAAAAAAAACACATTTTTTAACAAAAAAAAAAGGTTTTCCATTTTTACCTCAAACTTTTGTGAATTAAACTTAGCGCGATACAATTTATCGCCTCTCTGTGCTGAATTACCATATTGAAACCGTACTGGAAAGTGTCAAGATCAAAATTATTGGGGTTTGAAATTTTCTTTTATTTTCATTCTCGGAGCAAGAAAAAAAAGAGATTTATTCGGTCGTGGAGTAGATCCTTTTCCCATTTTACCTTGTTATTCATGATGGCGCGCATGCATAGTATGCAAACGTGAATGTCGTCCTTAGCTTCGCCCATGTTTAAACGAGCGACGTGTCTCGATCGTCGTTTAACACCGGGACTGTCTTTGAGCTCGTGCAACGGTGGCCTCAGACATCCGTTATTCAACGACGAATTATCGGTGGCTGTGCCGCCTTAAAAAGATTTTTTGTTTTTAATCGTATTTTGGGGAAATTTTTTTTAGGAATTTCGAATTTTTGTCAACAAAAAAAAAACCTTAATTGGTCGTGGGAAATCATAGGTTATTCTTTCACAAATTCTCCAAGTTCAAGGAAACATTGATTTGTCGAATTCGAAATTTTCCACATTGTTAATTAACGGGCGACACATTTTTCGGATCATTCGGATTTTCGGGAAATAAAGAAAACTCATCGTACTTGGAAGTTTCGTTAAAATTTTTTTTTATCAAACAATCTTTTTAAACGAACTCAACTCCTAACGTGGACTAAGTTTATACTTAGGTTTAAACCTAAGTTTAAACTTAGGTTCAAGCTTAAGTCAAGTTACTTAGGTTTAAACTTAAGTTTAAACTTAGGTTCAAGCTTAAGTCAAGTTACTTAGGTTTAAACTTCAGTTTAAACTTAGGTTCACGCTTAAGTCAAGTTACTTAGGTTTAAACCTAAGTATAAACTTAATCCAAGTTAGGAGTTGAGTTCGTTTAAAAAAAATTGTGTTTTTATCAAACAATTTTTTTAAACGAACTCAACTCCAAACGTGGATTAAGTTTATACTTAGGTTTAAACCTAAGTTTAAACTTAGGTTTAAGCTTAAGTCAAGTTACTTAGGTTTAAACTTAAGTTTGAACTTAGGTTCAAGCTTAAGCCAAGTTACTTAGGTTTAAACTTAAGTATAAACTTAATCAACGTTAGGAGTTGAGTTCGTTTAAAAAAATTGTTTGATAAAAAAAAACGTTTTAATGAAACTTCCAAGTGCCATGATTTTTCTTTATTTCCGAAAATCCGAATGATCCGAAAAATGTGTCGTCCGTTAATTAACAATGTGGAAAATTTCGAATTCGACAAATCAATGTTTCCTCGAACTTGGAGAATTTGTGAAAAAATAACCTATGATTTTTTTCCCACGACCAATTAAGGTTTTTTTTTGTTGACAAAAATAAGCTTAATAAACTTAAGTTTAAACCTAAGTAACTTGACTTAAGCTTGAACCTAAGTTTAAACTTTAGATTAAACCTAAGTAACTTAAGTTAAGCTTGAACCTAAGTTTGAACTTAGGTTTAAACCTAAGTATAAACTTAGTCCACGTTAGGAGTTGAGTTCGTTTAAAAAAATTGTTTGATAAAAAAAAATTTAACCCACGTAAACTTAACCCAGGTTGGGAGTTGAGTTGGTACTTGATACTTAGGTTTAAACTTAAGTATAAAGTTTAGTATAAACTGGGGTTAAACTTAAGTTTAAACCTACGTTTATACTTAGGCTTAAACTTCATACTTAGGTTTATACTTAGGTTTATACTTTGGTTTGTACCTAAGTTTAAACCTAAGTATGAACTTATGCTCAGGCTTAGACTTAACTTAAGTTTGAGCCTAGGTTTAACTTCAGTTTGATCCTAGGTTTAACTTGAGTTTCAACCTAATGTTGAACGTAACCTTTAGCAAGGTTCAGGCCAGAGACCTATCGATTTGGACGATAGTGTTTTTTTTTTAGTGTATTTTTATTTAAATTCGCTCACTCGTTTGCAATTTTTCCTCGGAATTCGTTCGCGACTCGAGTAGACGTTGCTCGTGTCGCATCATGAGTAATCTGAAGCTCAGATAATCTATGAGTGCATCGAGACCCTGATTCTCGTCGTCCAAGAATTCTCTCACCCATCTGAAAATTTCGCACGAGAGAATTTTATTTTAACACCCCTTTTGTTCAACAACAATGGAAAAACAGAATTGAAATATCGAAAAAAAAAAACCAAAAAATATAAATGTTTTGTTTCTTCTCGACTTACTCGATATGATTCGTGCGCAATGATATTTCCAAATCTCGTAAAACTTGGGTCGACGTTGATTCCCCTACCATTTTTCTCTTCTGAAAGAACGTAAAGAAACGATACGACTGTGTAATGGATTAGTATCGGCCTTTGCGTTTTTCGTAACTTCTTTGATCGACTTTTTTTTCCCATTATCGAAATGAAACGTAAAAATTAACGAAGAAATGAAAAAAAAAAAATTAATTTATAAAACACATTTAATTTTTCATTAATGTACGATTTTTTCCTAAAATTATTGAAACAATATGACGGAATAATTTTTATATTTTTGTTTTTGCCCCTTGTTTTTCTTTCATTTAATCAAGAAAAAAAACGCAAAAATTACGACTAAATTAATTATAAGCAAAGATTTTCATTAATTTTTATAAACGATTTTTTTTTTTCATTTTAAATCAATAAAATTGGGATCGTCGTTTGTTCGTTACCATTTTTTGCAAATTGACACAAAAAGAAAATGAATTGAAAAAAATTCGTTAATAATACAATGATTTAAGTTAATCTATTTTTTACTTCTTTTTTAAACTAGAAAAAATTCGTGATTTTTCAATTGTTCTCAAACAAACGGAAAAGTAAAAAAAAATAACGAATACATAATGCGATGAAAAAATAAAAAATAAAATAAAAAACGTATAGAAATTATTTCGAGATTGAAGGACTAGGAGGTTTATAAATACGACTCAAACTGGACAGGAAATGGCCGATGAATACATTTCCTGCATTACGAATCAGCGAGAGTCCAACGCGATTAGCAAACTACTACTTTGCATCCACACCGAACAAAATATTTTTACGGGAATTAATTGGAATCTCTTCTTTTTTTTTCTATCCTGAATTATCCTTATTTTTTTTTTTTTTTTTTCGTCATATCGTCTCATTGAGAAGATTGATCATCGAGTCTAATAAACGAAAGTGCTCATCGATCACGATAGTCGTTCGAGAGGGTTCTTAAAGGGGGGGAAAAAAAATAACAAAAAACTTACCCGATGACTTCTCGACGCTTTTGGATCGAGATAAGTTCGTAACTTTGCCAGATAGTGAGAGGGCGGATCCTTTGCCTGAACTCGCTCCTGAAACGAAAAATATTTATCGTACATTTTTTTTTATCACACGAGTCACTTAATTACAATTTTATTATTGTTAAACTAGCTTTACTAGCAATGTAATCTTTACGATTTACAAAATAAATTAAAACCGAAAACTTTTCCAGTTCGCACGATTTTTGTGGAATTTTGAAAAATTGGAAAAACAACCCAAACACCTCGACCGATGTTCTTCGAATTCGGTGACAAACAGTGATTAGTAATGGTCCATTGTGTGTAAAAAGTTTTAGTCTGATCGGCGAGAAAATTTTGAGCTCCAGATGGAAAAACCGGAAATTTGTGAGAAAAAAAATTGTAAAAAACTCCTTAAGATCCAAATGAGTGATCCAATATTGACGAAATTTGTATCAAAGAAGGGGATGAGGTAGTTCTGTTTGTGTGCAAAAGGAGAATCCAATCCGTACAGCCGATTAGAAGTTTTCGTAGATTTTAAATTTTCTAGTCTTCTCGCACGAACACACACGATCGACTGGGATATTATTTTAACGTTATTTCCGGGCTTCTCAGAACATATTAAGCAGTTCCGTACAATAATCTCTCAAATATGTAATATAAAAAAATTATTAAAAAGTAAACTTTCATTTTTAATAACAAATTAAATAGTTACTTAAAAAAATAAAAGTTTAATTTCTCTTTCATTCGCAATTTGCGAGTGTGATTATTTGTAATTATTTTTAAAAAATAGAAGTTTAATTTCTCTTTCATTCGCACTTTGCGAGTGTGGTACAAAATTACTTAAGGGGGGAAATAGAATTAGACGGTTCAAAAAATCGATTTTTTTTTAATTTCATAAATTGTTAGTAAAACTATTGAAAAATATGTTCCCAAAATTTTAAATGAAAATTCCGACTCGTTCTATTGTTATAAGCCATTAAAGTGAGTAGCTCTCCTTCAGGCCACGAGCGCGCCACGTGTTTCAAACGCGTTTTTCTGAAAACGACTTTTTTTTAACTTGCGTACACGCTTCATAGTATAGTTCTTCATAGTATTGCGCTCTATATGAATCTAAAATCGGAATATTATCATTATTTATACTAATTTTTTTCGCAAATAATGTTGTAAAAGATGGCAAAAAATCATGCTTTTTTGTTTTGACCCCTGTAAAAAATTCAATTTTCTATTTTTTTTTATAGCTTTTGGGTTCATATAGAAGAGAGACATATAATAAAAGTAAATTCCAACCTCGTTTGATTTCAGATGAAAATTGCGGCTTCCAGAATGTACGCAAAATGCTGAGTCTGATTGTTACCTGCGATATGGGGTCGCTAATATCTTCGGTGTTTTACAAGGAAATTCTTCAAAAATTTTATAGTATATACTTAAATATATGTATAAAATATTCTCAAAGTTTCAATAAATTATATTCATTTTTATACTATAAAAAAAATTCATGAAAATCATTGAGAAAACGCTGTCCTAACCCCTATTTCCGCCTTTAAGGTAGTTCAAGAAATTCGAAAATGAGGTTTAAAACAATATTCGCACCGATTATGTTTACAAGTGTCTACTGTGCAATTATGTGGGTATGTACGAGGACTGGAAAATTTCAAATCCACGTAACTTTTGAACGGCTGTACCAATCGGTTTCTGCTTTTGCAGCTGTGCAGAGATACAACATCTCCTTGTTGGAAATAAATTTCGTGAATATTGGACCGCTCCTTCTGGATCTTAAGGAGGTTTTTAATTTTTTTTTTTTTTTTCGACAATATTTCCTGCAACTGCATTTAACTCTGGTGCAGCTGCATTTTACTTAAAGTGGGCGGGGCCTTTTCATTTCTGTTTTTTTTTTCCTCTTCATTCGCGATGCATTCATGAATTCTTAGAGAGTCGATTATAAAATCTACGTGCACATTTCGAGTATCGTACGTACAACCCATGTGCTTGAATCGAATGATCGAGGGGGAAGTGGAGGAGGTGGAGGAGCAAGGGAGGAGAAACCCTTGGCTTCTCGTGAACTAACCTCTCTCTCTGCGTCACCACAAATCCCCCGTTAAACTCTTCTTTCTTCTACACACAATCACACCACACAGGCATACATTATTTGTGGTTTCTCAGAAGCCACGATTTATTTCGAGACTCTCTCTCTCTCAAGAGAGGAGCGGGCAAACAAATAAATGAAATAAAATTTCTCACATCCTTCTAGCATTATTTTTTGTCGATGTGCAAAAAGTAAAAAAAAAAAAAATTTACAACCTTATATACGTTTTTCCCGGTAAAAAACCGCTTGTGTGAAATATTTTTTTATTGACTTCTTATTTTTAAATCTACAATTGAAAAAAAAAAAATGTTTTTTCATTCAGTTTCCAAAAATGTAGAAAAATGAATGTTCTTAAATTTGGTTTGTTTTCAAAATACACAAACGATGTTTGATTCGCTAATTAAATGTGAACAAATTTTTAAAGTAAAAAAAAAAACAACGGTGCAATTGACGATTTTCAACTTTCAGTAATTTTTCTCCAATTTTTCACGATCCGGTTGTATAACGTGGGAAAAAAAAAAAAACGAAAGAGATCAGAAAATGTTACCTTTTACATCTCAATAACGATGAACTCTCCCCGACGTGGGGAGGGAGGGGGGGGGGGGGATAATTGAACGAGTGAAAGTGCAATTATTACGGTCGACGCGCAACACTCTTATTTTTTCTCTCATCGAGAGAATGGAAGGGGGAAAAAAAAGGAAATTCGCAAAACGAAAGGAAAATCTAAAGAAAAAAAAAAAAAAAAACCAAGTTTAATGCCACGGCGTGTGTGCGTGAAACGCCCTGTACACTATACTCTCATCAAACTGGACGACTCGCCGCTAACTCTCAATGGACGAGATTCACTGTTAAATTCGCATACAAACGCACAGAAACACGTTACACTAATGTATATGGGCCGTTCCGCGTGAAATCGACGTAAATTTGGATCTAAGGGCCAGAATTGGTTGACGATTTTTCCTACCGTTAACACAACTCCAAAATGGATCACCGAATTTTTTCAGATTTTTATCTGCAACCTCTGTGTGGTAAAAAAATTTTTTTATACAATTCGGATTGCGTGAAAAAATAATTGAAAAAAATTCACAAAATCCTGTGGTAGGTATGAAAAAATTTCAACCACGGCCCAAAGTCCTCGGGAAAATCTTTGAGATTTTTTGAATTTTTTTTTTATAATATAAATACGTGAAAAAAAATATTAACGAGATCTGTAATTTTTTTTCTGGTTTCTGGTCGTCTGAAAACGACTTTTCTTGAACTTGCGTACACGCTAGTTCGAAAAGTTTTCAACCAATCGTTCTGAAAATTGACAGTTACTTTCTTCATAGTATTGCGCTCTATATGAACCTAAAATCGGAATATTATCATTATTTAAAATAATTTTTTTTTGCAAATAAAGTTGTAAAAAATGGCAAAAAATCATGATTTTTTGTTTTGACCCCTGTAAAAAATTCAATTTTCTATTTTTTTGATAGCATTTAGGTTCATATAGAAGAGAGACATATAATAAAGGTAAATTCCCACCTCGTTTGATTTCATATGAAAATTGCGGCTTCCAGAATGTACGCAAAATGCTGAGTCTGATTGTGACCTGCAATATGGGGTCGCTAATATCTTCGGTGTTTTTCAAGGAAATTCTTCGAAAATTTTATAGTATATACTTAAATATATGTATAAAATATTCTCAAAGTTTCAATAAATTATATTCATTTTTTATACTATAAAAAAAATTCATGAAAATCATTGGGAAAACGCTGTCGTAACCCTATTTCACCCCCTTAATTCGAAAAAAATCGTTGGTTCAACTGGCGCGAAAGGGCTCATGTGAATTTTAAAAGAGATTTTTATCCTCCGATGACTCATGATCTTGGGCTCGTGACGCCTGTGCCGAATGTGCGAAAGATCGAGAGACGAAAAGTTTAAATACGCGTTTATACGCGATATGGACGAACGATCGAAGATAAAAATTGTGAGAGATATTTTCTTTTCCATAAACAAACAATCGAATTTTTTTTAATTGTTGAATTTATACATGAATTCAAAATTTACGTGTATTTGACAATAAAATTTGTAAAATCGATTTAAAATTTTAAATAACCAAATAAAATTCAAATAAACAAATAAAATTCAAATAAACAAATAAAATTCCAAATAAACAAATAAAATTCAAATAAACAAAGAAAATTTTTTTTTTAACAAAACTAACAAGACGTCGGACAAAAATTCCAAAACATCGTTGTTTTTTTTCTCGTTTTTTTTTCATTTTTCGGGCGCCATTTTGTTAATTTCGTACGAGTGGCCATTCTGAAAAACCTTAACGTTCACTCATTAGTTAATAATATTTTTTTTTAACAACAATTTCTCGAATTAAGGAAATTTTTGTTCGATTCCACAAGGGCAAATTAAAGAATTTCCCAAAAAAAAAACAGAGCAACCCACGTTAATTTACAAACCGTCGAACGACCCTTTATGGTTTGCTCGATTTTGGAGCATTAAAAAAAAAAAATTAAAAAAAATCAATCTCACCTTAAGGTGGCGAAAAAAAATCGTACGAAAAATCCCGAACGTACGATTATTGAGAAACATTTCGAAGTTCGTATAAACAATTGTTCAAATTTTAAACTTAAAAATTTGAGGAGAAAATGAAAGTTTTTTTCAAAATCGAAAGAGTAAACAAATTTTTGTAAATCGAATAATTGCTTCAATTTTTGAGATATCGAATCCGAACATTTTTTTCGTACGATCAGAAAAGGTTTTCGAACAATCTGTCGTTTGGAATTTTCGATACGATTTTTTATTGACGAATTAAAAAAATAAAACGCGTATTTCAACTTTTTTTTCTTGCTTTTTCTCTCTCACGCCCCCTTAAGGTCTTGCGCATTTTTTTTTTAACGAAAGACCGACTTTCCCTCACTATACTCTCGGCATAATATTCAACATGCATACTTTGCACAAACACACACACACACAAACACAAATATAAATACTCGAAGTGCAAAATATATGTATCACGATTGCACGATTGCAGTCGACGACGACGACCACATGGAGATGACGATCTGCCCTCGTCGATATGCCATATTAAACACTCCACGAGAATATCGTGCACCCATAATAACGTATATATAATACATTCGGAGAGCATCGAACTTGCGATTCAAAGAGAAACTTCCATATGCTAATACGAGAGGGAGAGAGACAGTTACAAAAAAAAACGTATCGTTCAGCACGATTTCAGATTTTTTTTTATAGCTATTTTTTTTATTCAATATTTGTTTATAACGATTTTTGTACCGAAGTATTCGATGTAGGAAAAAATTGGTGAAATTTTCTAAAATTGGAGTAAAGTATTTTTCTCAACTGTGACGTGCTAAAATCTTGAAAAAAAAAAAAAAAACTACATTGTATTATTTATAATATTAGATTCAGTTGCAAGAGCAATAATAATAATAATAATATGTAATTTTATTATTTTTTTATTTTAATAATTATAATTATTATAATGATTATATTTTGTATATGGATTCAATTGCAGTCTTATTAAAATTGTATAAAAATTGATTGCAACATTCTCGAAGGCCTGAAAGGCCTATTCACGATCACTCTATTAAATTCACGCCGATTAAAATTCATCCAAAGATTATCATGTTTATCGATTTTACGCCCTCGAAAAAAATGTTGAGATACTCTTGACGATGCGGGTCCTCCTTTAGTCCTCTCCGAAAGTATCCATGGGGAATTCCGCGTCGACTCGACGTTATTTATAAAAATGTGCGGGGTGTTCGATTTTTTTTTTTTCGAATTTTTTTTCTCCGCCTATTATTGAGAAATTTTTTTTTTTTTAAATATCTTAATTTTTTTGAAAATTCGCACGACTCCGAAAATTCTACGTATCAACATTTTTTAAACGCACACATTGATCACTGCGTTTGCCCTCATTTTACGTGAAATTAAATCAAAGTTTCGAGATGAAATTACAAATTTTTGTTGTGTAAAAAGAAAACATTGAAAAATAAATAAAAGCAAAATCTCTCTGGCCTTCAAAATTCAATATTTCGTATCACAGTACGTGAAAAAAACAAGAAAACTGCGAAACTTTGAAAAATACCCTTTAAAAAAAATTCCTTATTAAGTAACTTGAAAGATTTATAAAAAAAAAAAAAAAAAAAAAAAAAAAATCCTGATGTCTTTTAGAACGAGAAAAATAAAAGTTCACGGATTCTCAAATTTTCAGGATCTAAAAAAGTACGTTAAGGTAGTAGTCTGGCAACTTAAGCCGATTTTCATGTCTTTTTTGGAGGGCATTTTTTTGTAGGAAAGTACAAATGAATCATTTTGGAAATTTAGGATGTTTTTATTTACATATTAAAGATACGAAAAATAATAATTTTTGAACAAATGTAATAGTTTATTATTATTATTATTATTATTGATTGAAGTTGGCACCTCGAAAAAAAAGCGCGTGGGTGGCTCCGGTAAGTTAGGACCCGGGCTGCCAACTTCGAGGTGCCAACTTCGATCAATAATAATAATAATAATAAACTATTCAATTTTTTCAAAAAAATTTTTTTTGTATTTTTAATATGTAAATAAAAACATCCTAAATTTCCAAAACGATTCATTTCTATTTTCCTACAAAAAAACGCCCTCCAAAAAAGACATGAAAATCGGCTTGAGTTACCAGACTACCACCTTAATTCTGCACTAAATGACCCGTATATTTATAGATCTTTTGAAATTGAATCCACATCCTTAACCGAGGGGTTTTATCGACATAAATTCGGGGTAGTTTTATTTTTTTATTTTTTTTCATCGAAACGTTTGAAGGGTCCTGTATAGCGAGAAAAAGAGAGCATATGTGTGCACGTTCGAGAGAGGCCAGAAGGGCCCGGTAACGCGAGACGGATGTAATGCAAGCCGCGCTATTATACGTTACAAACGATGCCACGCGAACAAAAAAAAAAAGCCCTCCTTTTCCTTTCTTTTTCTCTATGGATGGTGAAAAAAAAGTGCACAGCATCCCTTTACCTCATCTCAGATATTTTTTTTTTATGCCTTTTTTTAGTAGAGTTTCACTAGAAAAGCTCTCTCTCTCTCTCTCTCTCTCTCGATCTCTCTGCCTTTCTCCGAATTTACTCAACTTTCGCCCGATACTCCGACTAAATGGAACCAGACGAGGGTGAGAGCCCAGACACCGGGCTACCCCCTATCTCTCTGTAGGCACGGTCTAATCCAACGTGACGTCGATATTAATTAGTCGAGGGTGCTTTGAGATAGCGAAGAGAAAAAAAAGAAGAAATGTACCAATTTCACGTTATCTCGATTTAGATATTTTTATAGATAATCTTATGTATTATTTTTTTAAGTAATTGGGCTTCTTTTCAAATTTACATAGGCGAAAGAATATTTTCACTCGTGTCGTGGGAACAAAAAACGAGAAACCGTAGAAATTCCACACGTTAATTCGTGCGGTTATCTAGAAAATATTAGCTTATCTAGATAATCAGTTTTTATCGAATATTTGTTTTTTTTTTCGGGCGTGCAAACAGCATTCACATTAATAATTAAGAGGACGCGAAAAATCTTAAAAATCGCACGTTAATTCTTTCGGTTATCTTGATAATTATATATTTTTTATCTAGATAATAATTTTTTTTAATCTAAATTTCATATTACTGTTTTTATTTTTTACAGCAAATGTAAAGAACCCGCGACGACTGTGTAGACACAAAAAAAACCATACAAAAATCACGTTATCTCGTTCGATTATCTCGAAAACTAACACTTTATCTAGATAATCAATCTTTTCTTATTCAATTGTTTTCATTCTTTTGCGCTTTCAAGTGCAAAGAACCGTTTATATCAATGAGTGTTGAGACACGAACAATCATAAAAATTCCACGTTATCTCGGTTGGTTATCTCGAAACCAAATTTTTTATCTGATTTTCGTGTTTTATTTTTAAGATGGCGCAGGAAAGATTTTCATCGAGGTGTAACACCACTCTAGCGACAGAAAAAAAGGCCTAACTTTGACGATTTATCTTGGGAGTATGGAAAAAGGAATAGAATTTCTTTTCAAAGGGTTTATTTAACACATATTGAAGTATGAAAAAAAAAAATTTTATTATCATTTTGATACAAAATGGCGGCGACAGAGCCGTTCTTGAAAATCGTCTCTCTCGAACTTGGAGGACGTATTACTTGAACACCGTTGCATGGATCGATTTGAAATGTTGAGAGTAGCTTCACAATTACATTCTCTATGGGAGTACGTAGCCGTTTTTTTATTTAATATAAACTTTTTTTTTTATAAACAATTTACTACTTTTTTTGGCAAAAAATCGATTCATTATTTCAAAAGTGCACCACTTCTACAAATTTTGATTTAAAAAAAACCTCTACGTACACCCATAGCTAATAATATATAGATTATAAAATTTTTTGGTTTTTTGTTCCAGGTCTCACACTTTACGAGAAAACCGTTCTCCCGTGAAAGTGTTTTAAAAAAAGACGATTTTCAAAATGGGCTCTGTCGCCGCCATTTTGTATCAAAATTATAATAAAAAAATTGTTTTTCATACTTCAATATGTATTAAATAAACCCTCTGAAAAGAAATCCTATTCCTTTATTCATGCTCCCAAAATAAATCGTCAAAGTTAGGCCTTTCTTCTGCCGCTACAGTGGTGTTATCGCTGAATGGCGAATTTTTAAAAATAAAAATCGTCATTAACTTTCAAAGTATTTCGTGTTCGTCAAATAAAACAATGTTATGAGAAAGGGTGTAAAAGAGGGTCGGCGATTGTTAGCTCGTGTGTGGACGATAATCGAGAAGTCTTACGTCATTCATTATTTCGCTCGCGAGAAATTCATTTTCATTTGCTGGTTTTTTTTTCCATCATGTGCCTTGAATGGCGGCACGTTTGCCGCGGGTCGCGAGAACATTGCTCCCGTCTATATATTTCTCTCTCTCTCTCTCTCTTCGTTCCCTCTCGAGATCCCTCGTATTTTGCGCATTCGGTCTTGCGTCAAGAGATGAGCAAGTGCATGTATATACGACGAGAGGCGTCATGGCTCTCGAAGAGTAGTATAACGTCGAACGTTATAAACCTCGTTACAATTTGTATCGTAGAGATAAGAAGAGTCACTCACTTGATCGCATATTATGTCCCACTTCTTCTCGTTGTCGTATTGCTTGAGAAGCTTCGCTTTGTCCGGTGGGAGATCCATGGAAGCCTGCGAATGTGATATATCCAAAATGAGTATATTAATTACGTGGATTAAAAAATATCTTTTCTAAGATAATTGTCATTTTAATAAAAAATATTAGTCACAAGATATTAGTCATTTTAATAAAAAATATTTTTTTTGAGAAATACATCATTTTTTAGATAATAGATATTTTTAGATAACAGATGATTTGTAGATAATAGATACTTTTTAGATAATGGATAATTTTTAGATGATAGATAATTTGTCTAGATAATAGAAGTTTTTTTTTATAAAAGATGATTGTCGACATACCGGATATGAATTTTCTGAATATATCTTTTTTTTTCAGTACAATATCGTTTGCCACATATTATCAATATTATTATGAATATTGTTGTTGAGATAAAAGATAGTTTTTTTCTTCAGATGAAAGATACTTTTTTATCTAAATAATAATGTTGTCCAATTTCGTTACTGTGCATTCGATCAATGATAAACTTTCCATTTCGTTTATATCATTGTTGAGATAAAACGTTGACTCTTCAGATAAAACATACTTGTTTTCAGATAAAAGATACTTTTTAATTTTACTTTCGTACTTGTTCATCTAAAAGAAAATTTCTTCCAAATTTCGTTACTTGGTATCCATTCTGCGACAAATTTTCCATTCGGTCCATATCCTTTTTGAGATAAAACATCGTTTTTTTTTTCGAATAAAAGATACTTTGTTATCTGAATGATAATTTTGTCCAATTTCGTTACGTGCATTCGATCAATGATAAACTTTCCATTTCGGTTATATCATTGTTGAGATAAAACATCGATTCTTCAGATAAAACATACTCGTTGTCAGATAAAAGATACTTTTTAATTTTACTTTTGTACTTGATTATCTGAAAAATCATTTTTTTTCGAATTTCGATGATTGGCGTCCATTCTACGACAAATGTTCCATTCGCTCCAAATCCCTGTTTTAATAAAAGATAGGTTTTAACAGACAAAAGATAGTTGTCTTCAGATAAAAGATAATTTTTTATCCAAAATATAATTTTTTATCTAAACGATAATTTTTTATCTAAAAGATAATTTTTATCTAAAAGATAATTTTTTATCTAAAAGATAAATTTTTATTTAAAAATATAATTTTCATAAAACTTCATTGTTTATCACCCACGCGATGACAAATTGTCTATTTCCTCGATATGTTTCGTTTAAAAAGGAAATATAGACAGAGGGGTTGAGTAAAAGTTTCGTTAATGCTTTCTCGAAGGGATGACTCTTCGAGTTGCACTTAGTCGAAGCAAACAGGGCGATAGTGGGAAAGCGTGGAAGTCACTACCGGTGTATGTGCGACGTTTGGGTTTGATTGACGAGAGGATGAGTGGTGGGATAGTCGGGTCTCGTATTCATCGAGAAAGAAAAGTCGTCGTCGACGACGAAGAGTGTTGTGCACATAGAAAGAAACCAGAAGTGGTTGACGAGAGGAGTAGACGAGAAGAAGAAGAAAAAGAAGACGCGAGTAAAAAGTGCTTGATAAGTGGTCTCTTTTTACTCGCCATGTATTGACACCCTCGACTTTTACTTTGTCCTCTTTCTCTCTTCCTTCTTTGTCGTTCGGACTTTCTTTCGTGACCACCTACGAATCAAAAAGTTGCTTCTTCGCTAGCCTACCATTGTTGGGCGGCGTGTTGTGCATAAAACGTGGATTTATTATACAACGTGAAAAATGAACGTTCGACCGGCGTTTCCGGGACAGAGGGGGTGGAACGTAGGGGTGAAGGGAAAAAAACGGAAGTTCCTTCGCGGTTAGACATATCTCGTTAAGCAACGGAAGAGCGCGTGAAACGTGACGATGCATTATACCAACTTTTTAGGAAATATGGTTCGATATGATGATATATTTTGTGTCGAAAAGTTGGGTCGACCACGAGACATTTTATTTTGATATTTTTGATGGTATATTGTATTTTTGCATACAAGCACTTTGGGCTTTGAAAAAATGTATTTTCAATATTGCCCACGCTTTTCTTGCACAGTTAGACCCCTAAAGAAAACTCCAAAAAATGTTTGAACTATTTTTAACTTCCAGAATTCACCCTTATGGGGGTGGATTGAAAAAATCGTGTCTCGCGCTGTGCAGCTATTGTCAGTTTTTTTTTGACATCGTTTTGGGCTTGAGATTCCTAAAAGAGATCCCCAAAAAAATTTCAACGATTTTCATCATCTGGAAATTACCCTTACGAGGGGGATGAAAGTTTGAAAAAAATCATGCGTCGTACTCTACAGTTATTCTCAGTTTTTTATCGTCGTTTTGGCCTTGAGATTCCTAAAAGAGATCACCAAAAAAATTTACGCGATTTTCATCATCTGGAAATTACCCTTACGAGGAGGTGAAAGTTTGAGAAAAATCGTGCCTGTACTCTACGATTATTCTCAGTTTTTTATCATCGTTTTAACCTTGAGATTCCTTAAAGAAACCCCCAAAAAAATTTCAACGATTTTCATCTTCCGGAACTTACCCTTACGAGGGGGTACAAGTTTGAAAAAAATCATGCATCGTACTCTACAGTTATTCTTAGTTTTTTATCGTCGTTTTGCCCTTGAGATTTCTAAAAGGGATCCCCAAATAAATTTCAGCGATTTTCATCATCTGGAAATTACCCTTACGAGGGGGTGAAAGTTTGAAAAAAAACCATGCGTCGTACTCTACAGTTATTCTGTTTTTTATCGTCGTTTTCGACTTAAGATTTCTAAAATAGATCCCCAAAAAAATTTCAGCGATTTTCATCATCTGGAAATTACCCTTACGAGGGGGTGAAAGTTTGAAAAAAATCATGCGTCGTACTCTACAGTTATTCTCAGTTTTTTTATCGTCGTTTTGCCTTGAGATTCCTAAAAGAGATCCCCAAACAAATTTCAGCGATTTCCATCATCTGGAAATTACCCTTAACGAGGGGGTGAAAATTTGAAAAAAATCATGCGTCGTACTCTACAGTTATTCTCAATTTTGTATCGTCGTTTTGGCCTTGAGATTCCTAAGAGAGATCATCAAAAAAATTAAAGCGATTTTCATCATCTGGAAATTACCCTTACGAGGGGGGTGAAAGTAAGAAAAAAAATCGTGTCGCGTGCTGTACAGTTATTCTCACTTTTTTTATCGTCGTTTTGCCTTGAGATTCCTAAAAGAGATCCCCAAAAAAATTTCAGCGATTTTCATCATCTGGAAATTACCCTTACGAGGGGGTGAAAATTTGAAAAAAATCATGCGTCGTACTCCACAGTTATTCTCAATTTTGTATCGTCGTTTTAGCCTTGAGATTCCTAAAAGAAACTGCCGAAAAAATTTCAACGATTTTCATCTTCCGGAACTTACCCTTAAAAGGGGGTAAAAGTTTGAAAAAAATCATGCGTCGTACTCTACAGTTAATCTCAGTTTTTTATCGTCGTTTTGGCCTTGAGATTTCTAAAAGAGATCCCCAAAAAAATTTCAGCGATTTTCATCATCTGGAAATTACCCTTACAGAGGGGTGAAAGTTTGAAAAAAATCAAGCGTCGTAGTCTACAGTTATTCTCAGTTTTTTATCGTCGTTTTGGCCTTGAGATTCCTAAAAGAGATTCACAAAAAACTTCAACAGATTTTCATCATCTGGAATTTTCATCATCTGCCTTGTGCTCTACGATTATTCTCAGTTTTTTATCATCGTTTTAGCCTTGAGATTGCTAAAAGGGACCGCCAAAAAATGTTGAGCGATTTTCATCGTCTGGAAATTACCCTAAAGAGGGGGTGAAAGTTTAAAAAAAATCGTGTCTCGTGCTGTACAGTTATTGTCAGTTTTTTTATCATCGTTTTAGCCTCAAGGTCCCTAAAAGAGACACTCAAAAAATTACAACCACCCTTACAGGGTCATGAAAGATAAAAAGAATTGTTTCTCGTCGTTTTAGACTTGAGAGAGGTTTCTAAGAGTATAATTTTTTTTTTTAACGCGATCGTTCCTAAAGATCGGCTATTTGAATCATGAATTATCTTTTAGATCGCTTATCCTCGTGTAATATCGAAAGACTTAATTATGAGTCGGATATATGTGCCAAGTCACGTTTCACGCTCTTCCTGTCTTCCAACAAGGCCTCGCAATGCTGACGGCAACGAACTTTCGACAGCCTGTGCTCATCGACGAACATATAGATTTTTTTTTGTTTCGTCACACAATGTTAACTATAATATTTGGTATTTGATTTAGAGACCATCGAAAGTTTGTGTACTCAGGAGGAATCTTGTTAAATCGATTTGTTCTTAATCTCCTACAATGTTTTTTTTTTAATTTATAAGTATTGATGAATTTCATGAAGATTCGGAAGTATTTATAACGGAATGAATTTTATCGAGAGAAGCCAATTAAGTGAATTGCTAATCAAATTAATTTACTAATTTTAATTACCATTTTCATCGAAATTTCGATCATATAGCTTCGTACGGCGCTAACTCCGAAAATATTAGAGCTAGAGGTTTCTTTTTTTTTTCAAATTATAGGTAACTTTGTTTCGTTGAATGTTTGTGGAGATCGTTTTTGCGATTGGATCAATAGGAAACGTGATATGTGACGATGAATAGTAGCTTTAAGACACCTGGTACTTTTCGCTTTAACTTTGATCGCCTGTCACTCCGGAACTACTCGACGCATCTCATTTTTTTTTCTTTCATACTACGGGGCTTTTCATTCTCGTCAATATTGGAAGAAGCTATTTTGAGCGTACGATCAATGGGAAACGATTTATTCGGCGAAGAATAGCAGCCTTCCGATTCCTGATACTTTTCGGTTGAACTTTAATCGGTTCTAGCTCAGAAAGTATTGATCGTGCGAGGCTGATTTTTTGTTCATTCTTTCGAGATTTTAATCCGCTTCAATATCGGTAATGGTTACTTTCATCATACGATCAACCGGAAAAGAGTTATTCGTCAAAAACTAGGAGCCTGCGCGTCACGACAAACATTTCGGATCAACTTTCATCGGCCCTAGCTTCAAAACTATTCGTCACATTGGCATGATTTTTGTTTCATACTTGAGGAATCTTCATCCTCTTCAATATTGGAAAGAACGAATTTTAACGTACGATCCACCGGAAACGAGTTGTTCAGGAAAAACAACGATTTTTGCAAATTTCTTTTGAAATTACTGTACAGCTGTACTGTAATTTCAAAAGAACTTGCAAAAAACGAATTCTTCTGTGATCTATTTACGAGTGTATGTGTGCGTTGTATAGAGAAAAAGGGAGGTGCGTGTGTGTGTATGTGTCGGGGCAATCGAGAAGAGGGAGCCCAGACAGGCTGGTAGAGGCAAACACAGAGAGGAGGAAGGCAAGGCAGAGAGCCAGGAACAATCGATAGCGCCAGAGTCCGCAGGGTCGAGGGCCCTGGCCGTGGCCGTTCCCTCCTCTATATATATGCTTCTACTCCATATATATACACACATAAACACACACATACCGTATCATTCCATACATATATCGGTTTTGCTCTCTATATGGGCAAAAGCCTCTCTCTGTGCACTTTGCGCGAGGTAACTACGCACGAGAGGCGACAGTCGCGGGGGTGGCCGTTGCATATTAGAGAGAAAAACGTGCGATTCGTCGTGTACGACGAGGGGGAAAAAAAGAAAACTAAAAATATCGCGAACGTATACATTTACGAGAAAAAAATTATAATGTACGATATAATTCGTAGATATTGTGAAAAAGGTTATTTAAAAAAACAAAGAAACGTCGTTAAAAAATTCATTTTTCCGCATTGCACAAAAAAACCACTCAAATAAAAAGAATTTTTTCCAAATAAACTAGTCATTAAATTTATTAAGTAAATTAATATTATTTAATAAGTGTTATAAATTGAAATAATTTTGATTTAATTCAAACAAAATTTGGCAAAACATGCGCTATTCCGAGTTTGATGAACTACGACCGGGAGGGGGCGCTAGTGGTGGATATAGGAACGCTTTGATGAGCTGTGCAGAGTACACGCAGGCAGGCTTTTATTTCCTTGACGCGTGCGTGTATAAAGAGAGGCAAAACCGGGTGCGGTGGCGCTGTACGAATGACGAGGGAGAGGAGAATTCTCGATGAAAATTATGTGCACGGAGACACATTGCCGTACACACGCGCGACATAGTTGTTATTTTACATCCTGTAGATGTTTAGAGGATTAAAAGTCCGGAATCAGCGCATTGATGTTCCAAGGATTTTACTTATTTTTTTAATTATCGATTTAGCGATAACGTTAAACAGCATTTGGGACGCCGGATAGCAGGGGAATTCAATTTAAGTAAATGTCAGGGTTAACATTCATTTTGCAATGAATTTACGGACGAAATTCATTATGTTGAAAATTTAAGGGTTAAAATTCATTGTGTGAGGAATTTAAGGGTCAAAATTCATTGTGTAAGGAATTTAAGGGTTGAAATTAATTTTGTAAGGGATTTAAGCGTTAAAATTCACTGTGGAAGGAATTAAAGGGTTAAAATTCATTATGTAAAGAATTTAAGGGTTGAAATAAACTTTGTAAGGGATTTAAGCGGTAAAATTCATTAGGGAAAGATTTTACGGATTAGAATTCATTATGTAAGGAATTCAAAGGTTAATATTCATTATTTAAGGAATTCAAAGGTTAATATTCATTATGTAAGGAATTTAAGGGTTAAAATTAATTTTGTAAGGGATTTAAAGTTTAAAATTCATTATGTAAGGAATTTAAGGGTTAAAATTCATTTTGTAAGAGATCCAAGGGTTAAAATTCATTATGTAAGGAATTTAAGGGTTGAAATTAATTTTGTAAGGGATTTAAGAGGTAAAATTTATTATGGAAGAATTTTAAGGATTACAATTCATTATGTAAGGAATTAAAAGGTTAAAATTCATTATGTAAGGAATTTGAAGGTTAAAATTCATTATGTAAGGAATTTAAGGGTTAAAATTTATTTTGTAAGGGATTGAAGGATTAAAATTCATTATGTAAGGAATTTAAGGATTACAGTTCATTATGTAAGGAATTCAAGGGTTTAATTATGGAAGGAATTTACGGGTTGAAATTCATTGTGCAAGGAATTCAAGGGTTAAAATTCGTTATTTGAGGAATTTAAGGGTTAAAATTCATTTTGTAGGGAATTGAAGCGTTAAAATTCATTATGTAAGGAATTTAACGGTTAAAATTCATTGGGTAAAAAATTCAAGTGTCTAAATTAATTATTGAAGGAATTTACGGATTAAAATTCATTATGTAAGAAATTTAAGGGTTAAAATTCACTATTAAAGGAATTTAAGGGTTAAAATTCTTTACGTAAGGAATTCAAGGGTTCAAATTGATTATTTAAGAAATTTAAAGGTTAAAATGTATTGTATAAAAAATTTGATTATTAAAATTCGTTGCGCAGGGAATTTGAGTGTTGACATGTTTTTAAGTGCGGACTTTTGAGTGTTGAAATGTATTATATGAAGAATTTTAGTGCTGAGATTAATGTTGTAGGGTATTTGGGGGTTGAAATTCGTTTTATAGAAAATTTGACTGATAAAATTCATTATTTTGGGATATTAAATGCCAAAATTCACCATACAGGGAATTTGAGTGATCGAATTCATTATTTACAGAAATTGAGTGCGAAAAGTCAATACGTAGGGATTTTGAATATTAAAATTCGTTGCACAAGGAATTTAAATATTGAAATTCATTGTACAGGGAATTTGAGCGTTAAGATTCATTGCATTGGAAATTCAAGTGTAAACATTTATTACATAAGGAATTTAAGTGTAAAAAATCGTGTCGAACAAGAAATCTAACCGCTTTATAGTCTCTCTATCGCAAAATGCGATATGTAGATGCTCGCTCGTCTGTGAAAATGTTCACCGCACCCTCGACGAACGTATAAACTTTTTGCACATGTTTCTCTCGTCGATTATTATCACGCGAGGAGCAAACGTTTATATAGTCAACGGAGAAATTAAACGAGAGAGGCGCGAGAATGTCAACGACATCAACTACTTCCTGTAACCGTATATTTTTGTTCTATCATCAATAATAATAATTATTATTAATATTATTAAAATTTTGCAGGCCTGCTGATCGTGATTTCAAGAGAAAAATTAATTCCAGATAATTTCATGACAAACTAATTATTAATAATAAATTAGAAAAAATAATTAGCATTTTTGGTTTTTTTGTTCATCCTTTTTTCAATTAATTGTTCCGTTAAATTCAACGGATCGCTTGAAACACCATGTCTAAAATTAAGCATGATAAATCTACGTCATCCAAGAGTATGACTCTCACGCGTGAACGATCGACTGTGAGAATGACATCATTGTGGCCCATTAGTATATCGTACACACTCTTTTTCTCTCTCTCTCTCGTTCATCATCATCATGCTCCGTTGCCCTGAAGAGTTTACTGTGTGCTTACTCTCTCTCTCTGTGACCCCCACAGATGTATTTGTCAGTCCATATAATGGTCAAAAGTCTCGTGATGAATTTTACATTAGAATTTCCAATTTGTGTATTGTAAAAAAATTAAATAAAAAATCTCGTTCGTAATTGCAAATTTTTCCACTCGATGAATGTTTTTTTTTAGTATTAAAAAAAAAAATTTCATTGACTTCGATTTTGTTTAAGTTAGTTTTTGATTAAGGGGGAAATTTCAAAAAAAATTATATTGATCTATTTCATTTGTTTTTCTTCAAATTTCATTAAAATTGGAAAAAAGGAGTGTATGAAAATGATGGGAAAACGTTACAGAGTTATTTGAGAATTTATCGAGACATTGTTGAACTTATCGGGCCTTAATCGCTGTTAATAGTAGCCTAGCCGGTGTGCTTGGATTACATATGTATGTATATATCGTTGCAGAGAGAAAATAAACCGAGAAGCGTGATAAACGCGAGGTAAGAGAGCGGCGCTTTGCCGCCTTTTGCAAACCGCTGCATAATATTAAATACATACCGGGCGTTTCAGGCAAAATTTTCGCTAACTGATCATTCAAACATTATTGTTATTACAGGAAATTAATTGAGGACGTTAATAGCGAGATTCGATTTTAATGATTTCAATTATCTTAATGATTTTAATGATTTCAATGATTTTAATGATTAGAATGATTTTTATGATTTCAATAATTTTAATGATTTCAATGATTTTACTGATTTTAACAATTTCAATGATTTCGATGATTTCAATGATTTTAATGATTCCAATGATTTCAATTATTTTTATGATTTTAATGATTTTTAATGATTTCAATGATTTTACTGAGTTTAACGATTTCAATGATTTCGATGATTTCAATGATTTTAATGATTTCAATAATTTTAATGATTCCAATGATTTCAATGATTTTGATGATTTCAATGATTTTAATGATTACAATGATTTTAATGATTTTAATGATTTTAATGATTTTAATGATTTTAATGATTTTAATGATTTTAATGATTTTTATGATTTCAATGATTTTTTATGACTTCAATGATTCCGATGATTTCAATGATTTTAATGATGCCAATGATTTTAATGATTCCAATGATTTCAATGATTTCAATGATTTAAATTATTTAGATTATTTTAATGATTATTACGATTTTAATAATCATTACAATTTATAACGACCGAAAGAATTTTCGAAAAAAAAATTGAAAATCAATTTACATTCTTTTTTGATGTTGCTCTACAGCATAGTTAGAGAAAGAAGAAAAAAATGTAACCGTGACGGGATCACGATGTCGATTTAGTCTGAAATGCCCCATATATATGTATAAATAACTCTATATATGTGGAAGTTAGTGCGGGGTACAAGAGTCGTTTGTAGCATCGTGAAGTTTACGGAGTGCCGCATAGAGGCAGAGAAAAGGATCATTGGCCAGGGGATATGCAAGAGAAGAAAAGACACGAGAGTAGGAAGAGAATAAAATCCACTGGTGTGCACCTACAGAAAGAGAGAGAAAAAGAGGGGATGCAAAAGCCAGTGGCATCGGCAGTAAAAAAAAAACAAAAAGCTATGGCATTTAATCTATCCCTATCTCTCTCTCTCTCTTTTTCTCTTTTCAATGAGGAAACTTCGCTAGTAAAAGAGGGAGTAGGGTTCGAAGGTTCGATCAGATTATACATTTTTTGTTGTTGCAATATTACAATGCACGAGAACTAGGAAGTATTCCAAGTACTCGGTGTTAGAAAGTATTGTTCGAATTACGGAAGAGCTTTTAAACATTTCAATAATAATTCGTTAATTTTATTCAACAGAGGAAGCAATTAATACTCGAATTACTTAGTTATGTAATTTGTTACACTTTTTTTCTTCTTTTAATTCTACTTGAAATCAACAGTCTCAAAAATTAAACAGGAACAATATATTTTAATTTTTTTAATTAATATTGAATCATTTTCGATAAGTCACATTTCAGCGATTTTTGAGTTCCGAAATTTTTACATTAAATTCGAAAGCAACGGACTCGAAAACCTCCAGAAAGCAATTTCAAAATGTTGACATTGAATTCAGAATTATTTCCGTAATCTTTGATTTTCGTCCAATTAAATTTTCCTCTGTACATCTCTTCCTCATAAAATATGAAAATCATTTTACGCGTACAAAAATGAAACCTCACGTCGATCCCTCGTATGTTGCAAATTAATCGTACTAATGAATTAACTCAATTTAATTTCACGCATTAAGGACTCGCATAACTCTGAAATTTTCAAAGAATCGATTTTTTTTACAGATTTTCATTGGTAAACTTTTAAGAATATAAAAAAAAAAACTTTGGACTACGGGTTCGCGTTGTACCTACCAGAAATTTTAAACACGTTTTTCTCGAAACTTCGTTCTAGACAGTGTCAGCACGATAACTTGATCAATTTTTAATATTATTTAAATTTTTTATTTAAATCTTGATAATTATTTTCTCCATAGACCATTTTTTTAATTTTTTGGTTGGACAATCTTTTATATATTATTAAACACTAGTTTCTTTTTTTTAAATTGTATACTAAAGTTTGAAATACTGTAATATCTGTATTTTTGGAAATGAAAAAAAAAAAACCCCTCCGTCAGACTATTGATACTAGATTATTTTACTAGATTCTTTTGTATTTTTGCAGAATGGATAATTTTTGGTGAAGTTATGATTTCACGCGCTATGGTTTTCATCAGTAGACCGTTTATGTCCGTAAAAAATAATGTTAAGATAAAAAAAAATTTTATAATTTTTTTCTTGTAGTTGAAAAGTTAATAAAAAATGTGAAATCAACAATTTATTTATTTTTTGACCATATAACCTTTATAATAATTTTTCAAATTTATTCGGTTTTCAACGCGCGCAGCCGTACGCGAGCCCGTCAATTACTGATAATTTTTTTGATTTTCTGTTCCCAATCGGTCGACAAACTTTGTTGGAGTTAAAAAACTTGGAAGCCTGTGGCGGTTATCAATATTTTTTTAACCACACTCTCGTCAAATTTTCAACGAATAAAACGAACGAATCGTTCTAGAATGTATTATCGATTAAAGATATCAATCTTTTCCTGGAGAAAATTTTTTTATTTTTTTTCTTATAGTTTAAAAGTTAATAAAAAAAATGACAAATTAATTTTTTTTTCACCGTATAACGTTTATAATAATTTTTCAAATTTATTCGGTTTTCAGCGCGCGCAACGGTATGCGAGCCCTTAAGGTAGTAGTCTGGTAACTTAAGCCGATTTTCATGTCTTTTTTGGAGGGCGTTTTTTTGTAGGAAAATAAAAGTGAATCGTTTTGGATATTTAGGATGTTTTTATTCACATATTAAAGATACAAAAAAACATTTTTTCGAAAATATTTAATAGTTTATTATTATTATTATAATTGTTCGAAGTTGGCACCTCGAAAAAAAAGCGCGTGGGTGGTCCCGGTGATTTTGGCTCTTGATGCTATCTGAAATAAAAAATTCTTGATAATTCTTAATCTATAGACATGTCATTCTGTTCGGAACTACTGAAGTTAAATTTAATGGATAAATAACAAAATGGAAAAGGACGTCTTTTTCCAAAGTCCGCCATTTTGTTATTTATCCATGAAATTTAACTTCAGTAGTTCCGACCAGAATGACATGTCTATAGATTAAGAATTATCAAGAATTTTTTATTTCAGATAACATCAAGAGCCAAAATCACCGGGGCCACCCACGCGCTTTTTTTTCGAGGTGCCAACTTCGATCAATAATAATAATAATAATAATAAACTATTAAATTTAAAAAAAATTTTTTTTTTTTCTATCTTTAATATGTAAATAAAAACATCCTAAATATCCAAAACGATTCATTTTTATTTTCCTACAAAAAAACGCCCTCCAAAAAAGACATGAAAATCGGCTTAAGTTACCAGACTACTACCTTAATTATGGCACCAATTATCGAAAACAACTAAATTGATGATGGTCACAGCGATTTTCTAAAATTTGAGAAAAATGTATATTTTCCCGTAAATCACGATTCGTGAATAACGAGTAAAATTTCGAGTTCGTATTTAACGAGGGTATTTTTTTTTCTCCTAATTATCTAAGGGGTTGCCTGTCTCGTTTAAACGACCCCTCAGCCCATCGCCTCGCTAAGGGGATCGTAAAATATCAAGGTTGCAAAAGTTGTATATTATTTTTTGATGTCTCGACTCAATTAAACCGTAATAAAATTTGTATTTATACACAAGTCCACGTATCACAAAATCGTGTTCGAATAGTATTAAGGGAAGGGCTCGTTATTTCGGTATGATAATCGATCAGGAGGGGCACAACCGAAGGGTAAAACTTCCCAATGTTTTTTTTTTCTCTCTATACACAATTCGTTAGGGGGTTGAGAATCTGAGAGATTGCGAATAAATCAGTAAGAGAGCGAGAGAGAGACCGTCAAGGACGACGATCTTTTACCAAGAAATGTTAAGAGAAAGAGAGAGAGAAGAAAGGGGGAGACCCGAAAAAAGGGAGACTTGTCTGGGGATCGTTGAACCTCGTTAAGGGTCGAAGGTTGGGGTTGGTTATGGCACTGTATATCCGATGTCTCGGTCGTTAAAGATATCCCTACAGCAGCAAAAAGGGTTTGAAGATGTTTCTTCAACCGTGGATTTTTTTTTTTTTCCGTCGACATTAAGATAATAAAATTTGTATTAAGTATTTTTTCAATTACTGACTAAAAATCGAGGTAAATATTACGAAATTATTCAATATCCCAAGATATGAAAAATGTCGAAATTTCATAAAGATAGATATCTTTTTACTTTTTGAATTATACGTGAACCTCGATTTTGGCAATTACGCGAAATTCGATTGAAATCGCCAATACGGAAGTTCTCAATTAATACGAGAAAAAATCTCTCCCAGAATTGGGAAATGGCTGACAAAAACCAAAACCCATGAAATGTAATTTTTTTTTTGTTTTTTTTTCCATCTTAAAAATCTACCCGTACCTCAATTTTGTCAATTTTACGAATATCGATCGAAAAATTGCCAGAATCGAGGTACTCATGTTTGTTGCAAAAGAAATCCCAATAGAATTGAATTGTAAAGAAATATTACAATTCAATTCTATTGAATAGCCTCGATCTCTCGAATTTCTTTTCTTATTTCTTTATTCTTATTTCAATAGAATTTAATTGTAAAGAAATTAAAAACAAAATCAATCCCGTTCTAATGAAGGTTTTTTTTCACACCTGAAACCTCAATTTTGTCAATTTGACGAAAATCAATCTAAAAATTGCTAATATCGAGGTACAGATAATTATTGTGAAAAAAAAGTCCCATAGAATTGTAAAGAAATTCAAAGAATACCAATCCCATTTGAATGACGGTTTTTTTCACTCCTAGAACCTCAATTTTGTCAATTTGACGAAAATCGATCTAAAAAATTGCTAATATCGAGGTACACATAATTATTGTGAAAAAAAGTCCCATAGAATTGTAAAGAAATTCCAAGAATACCAATCCCATCTGAATGACGGTTTTTTTCACTCCTAGAACCTCAATTTTGTCAATTTGACGAAAATCGATCTAAAAAATTGCTAATATCGAGACACACATAATTATTGTGAAAAAAAGTTCCATAGAATTGTAAAGAAATTCAAAGAATACCAATCCCATCTGAATGACGGTATTTTTCACTCCTAGAACCTCAATTTCGTCAATTTGACGAAAATCGATCTACAAAATTGCTAATATCGAGGTTCACATAATTGTTGTGAAAAAAAGCTCATAGAATTGTAAAGAAATTCAAAGAATACCAATCCCATCTGAATGACGGTTTTTTCACTCCTAGAACCTCAATTTTGTCAATTTGACGAAAATCGATCTACAAAATTGCTAATATCGAGGTTCACATAATTGTTGTGGAAAAAAGCTCATAGAATTGTAAGGAAATTCAAAGAATACCAATCCCATCTGAATGACGGTTTTTCCATTCCTAAAACCTCAATTTTGTCAATTTGACGAGAGTCGATCTAAAAAATTGCTTATATCGAGGTACAGATAATTATTGTGAAAAAAAGCCTCATAGAATTGTAAGGAAATTCAAAGAATGCCAATCCCATCTGAATGACGGATTTTTCATTCCTAAAACCTCAATTCTGTCAATTTGACGAAAATCGATCTAAAAAATTGCTAATATCGAGGTACTGATAATTATTGTGAAAAAAAAGTCCCATAGAATTGTAAAGAAATTCCAAGAATACCAATCCCATCTGAATCACGGTTTTTTTCACTCCTAGAACCTCAATTTTGTCAATTTGACGAAAATCGATCTAAAAAATTGCTAATATCGAGGTACACATAATTATTGTGAAAAAAAGTTCCATAGAATTGTAAAGAAATTCAAAGAATACCAATCCCATCTGAATGACGGTTTTTTTCACTATTAGAACCTCAATTTTGTCAATTTGACGAAAATCGATCTAAAAAATTGCTAATATCGAGGTACACATAATTATTATGAATAAAAAAAACCCCATGGAATTGTAAAGGAATGAAAAAAAAGAAAAATCCCATCTGAATGAAGGTTTTTTTCTCACTCCTAAAACCCCAGTTTTGTCAATTTGACAAATATCGTTCTAAAGATTGCCAGAATCGAGGTTCACATAAATGTGCTCAGAATCATCATAGGAGTGATAATCATGGGCATCAAAAAAATTAAGCTAGAATTACGAAACAATAATAATAATAATAATAATTGATATTTATGCCAGTGTGATATTCTATCGTCCAGAGTACTCAATTATATACTTGGTTGTATAAATTACAACGGTACGATATATATTGGCATTATTACAGTGTGACTTAATACCTCGTTCTTAAAACTCGAACGTTCAACTCTCCAACAACAAGAGAGAGAGAGTACAATGACTTCGTGAGCCATAACGTTTTCACTGTTGAATTATTTTAATCGCTGATTTATTTATGAGTGAAAGTGATTTATGAAAGGATTTCGTGAGCGAGAACGAGAGATGAAACAATAAGATAAAATTGAATGATTGCCAAGAGCGAGAGGGAACGAATTGAGAGGCTGAAAGAAATATAAAACTTTTTGTGCATAAGAGAAGAAAAAAAAATTATTTTCTTGGAAAAATATCGACAGAAGTAGACGTGTGGTCGGTGCGGAGCTTCGATTTTACGATTATTTCTACCGCTCCGAAGCAATGAATTTTTTTTTCCACCTCAAAAAGTGGACTTTCCTTTTTTTCGGTTAAAAAATAAATAAATAAGCAAAATAAGAATTTTCGTACTTTATATTTTTTTTTTCCGAGTAACGAAACGACAATTTTCGTGCTGAAGGAGAAAAAAAATTCTCCGAGACAGGACACCCTTATTTGCCTTTGGAGTTTCATCCGCCCCCTGCCCGCCCTCGGCATCAAAGCACGGATGAATAAACCACATGCTTTACCCCCGTGTACCGGTTCAAAGAAAGACGATCCCAGCGAAGAGGAATGGTTCGAAAAAAAAAAAAATCCGAACGAAAAGTAAAGGGTTTGCGCAGCTAGCTAGGGGTGCGAAGGATGGAAGACGCAAAGAAAAAAAAGGAGTCGAACGAGAGAAAAAGGAGGAAAAAATATGTTGAACGAAAAATGACAAAAATTTATGGCATCGAACAAAAAAAAACGAGCGAAAATAATAATAATAAAATTTCATTTCCTGCACAACTATTTTTTTTGTTTTCAAGACCCCTCTGAAGTTCGTTTTGAAGAAAATCTTTATTGCTGGATTTAAAAAAGAATACAAAGATTCAATAATTCACGAAATAACGAAATTTTTAAACGTTACAAAATTGTTTAATTTAAAAAAATACTAGAAATACAAATATAGAAATATTTCATGGTTTAAGAATTTTTTTATTAAAAAAATACCATAATTTAAAAAATGCTTTAGTTCGGAAAAAAAATGCGTTTTTAAAATCAGTGGAAAAAAAAAATTAACATTGTGAAACAGGCTAAAGTGTGTTAACCTTTTAAATTAAAAAATAATAATTCTTATCACCGTCCCCGATATTAAGAAAAGAGGTTAACATTTTTTTTTTTTAGCGAGGACGAAAAAGACGAAAAGTGGTAGATTCGTGAGTTTCCGTAGATTATTCTCAAACCGCACGCTTAATATCCTCTCTCGTTATACGGACGTAAATTAAATAAACGATAAGTGGACGAGGTCGGCGTTTCCAGTGAGTCATACGAAACTTTAGATCGCGATTTGAGGTAAGTCATGCAACAGACATTGAAATAAATGAAAATGCAAGGAAAAAAAAACGAGAGAGAGATAGAGAAAAAAATTGAGCATGGTACGATTGCGTAACTGGTAGTTTTCCGGGGCGTTCTACGTAAATCATTCTTACGCGACGAATCGTCAACCGCGACGAGGCTAAATAGAAAAGTAGTGTGAATAATAACAGGCTTTGAAATGTAGATATATGGGTTATAGAAGAAGTGCATGAAGCGTGGTCGTACACACTCCGGCAAAATGTTTCTCGTTCACGGAAGTGCATTTTAGATTACACAGCGTTTGTGTGTGTGTGTTTTTTTCGTATAAAGTTTGAGAAAAATAGGATCGTAGTCTGGATACGTGTATATGAAGGTATTTAAAAATGACAGTATGTTATTCGAGGATCTTTTTTCTACTGCAATAGTCATTTTTGGAACTGTTAGGATGGAATCGTTCTCGATTTATTTAAGACAGGACATAGTGTTTAAATTCTGTGTGTGGGGAATTTGAGTGTTAAAAATTGTTGTATAGGGAATTCAAGTGCTAAATTTCATTGTATATGGGATTTAAGAGCTAAATTTCATTTTTTTAGGGGATTCAAGTGTTAAAATACCGTGTGTGGGTAATTTAAGTGTTAAAATAATTGTATGGGAAGTTCAAGTGCTGAAATAGCGTGTATCGGTCATTTAAGTGTTGAAATCATTGTATATAAGATTCAAGTGCTAAATTTCATTGTATAGGGAATTCAAAAGCTAAATTTCATTGTTTAGGGGATTCAAAGGCTAAATTTCATTGTTTAGGGGATTCAAGTGTTAAAATACCGTGTGTGGGTTATTTAAGTGCTAAAATCATTGTATATGGGATTCAAGTACTAAATTTCATTGTATAGGGAATTCAGGTGTTGAAATACCGTGTGTAAATAATTTAAATGTTAACATCATTGTATATAGGATTCAAGTGCTAAATTTCATTGTATAGGGAATTCAAAGGCTAAATTTCATTGTTTAGGGGATTCAAGTGTTAAAATACCGTGTGTGGGTTATTTAAGTGCTAAAATCATTGTATATGGGATTCAAGTACTAAATTTCATTGTATAGGGAATTCAAAAGCTGAATTTCATTGTTTAGGGAATTCAAGTGTTGAAATACCGTGTGTGGGTAATTTAAGTGTTAAAATCATTGTATATGGGATTCAAGTGCCAAATTTCATTGTATGTGAGATTTAAGTGTTGAAATACCGTGTGTGGGTAATTTAAGTGTTAAAATCATTGTATATAGGATTCAAGTGCTAAATTTCATTGTTTAAGGGATTCAGGTGTTGAAATACCGTGTGTGGGTAATTTAATTGTTAAAATCATTGTATATGGGATCCAAGTGCCAAATTTCATTGTATGTGGGATTTAAGTGTTAAAATCATTGTATATAGGTTTCAAGTGCTAAATTTCATTGTATAGGGAATTCAAAAGCTAAATTTCATTGTTTAGGGAATTCAAGTGTTGAAATACCGTGTGTGGGTAATTTAAGTGTTAAAATCATTGTATATGGGATTCAAGTGCCAAATTTCATTGTATGTGGGATTTAAGTGTTGAAATATCGTGTATGGGTAATTTAAGTGTTAAAATCATTGTATATAGGATTCAAGTGCTAAATTTCATTGTATAGGGAATTCAAAAGCTGAATTTCATTTTTTAGGGAATTCAAGTGTTGAAATACCGTGTGTGGGTAATTTAAGTGTTAAAATCATTGTATATGGGATTCAAGTGCTAAATTTCATTGTTTAAGAGATTCAATGGTTGAAATACCGTGTGTTGGTAATTTAAGTGTTAAAATCATTGTATATGGGATTCAAGTGCCAAATTTCATTGTATATGGGATTTAAGTGTTGAAATATCGTGTATGAGTAATTTAATGGTTAAAATCATTGTATAGAGGATTCAAGTGCTAAATTTCATTGTTTAAGAGATTCAAGTGTTAAAATACCATGTGTAGGTTATTTAAGTGTTAAAATCATTGTATGGGGAATTCAAGTGCTAAATTTCATTGTTTAGATGATTCAAGCGTGGAAATTCCGTTTAATGGATAATTTAAGTGTTAAAATCATTGTATATGTAATTCGTAGTCATTCCGGTGTTAAAATTCATCATATAGAGGATGCATTTAATAGAGGGATTTAGATTTTGTTTCTCTCACTTTTTTTTAAAGAAAAGTAATCCCCGATATGAAAAGGAAGAAAAAAAATTGCACTTTTTGACGTCTTTCAATCTTGTACCCTCGAGATTGCGTTCAAGCTTTTGTCTGTGTGTATGTGTGTGAATATACTCTTATAAAATGCATCTCTCTGGTCTTGTATACTGTATAAACGGCAATTACTCCCGTCACGTCGTACATCTTCGTTATATTCCTGAGAGTTTTCATCCTCATCTCTCGTTCGTTCTCTCGTCTCTACGCTCATCGTCGCCTTCATTCTTCTTTTTCATCGTTTTTTTTTACTTTTTACTTTTCACAGTCTTTCCACGTGTACATCGAGCACTTCGTACACATTATTTGTTTCTTTTTGTTTTTCTATTACTCTCATTCTCTCTTTATAGTTAGAAAGAGAAAGAAAGGAAGACAGAGAGAGAGAGAGGACAATGCACATTGCACAACCCACGTCATCCCAAGACTATTTCTGCGATCGTCGTTCGTACTGTTGTTTGATGGTTTTTTTTTTTTTTTTTTTCGTAAAAATAAAAATATCCGTTGCACATCTAATCGAAAAGTTATATAAAAATACTACTTTTCAGGATAATTTTTTTTTTAGTATCGCAAAGTTTCTTTGAAGAGTTAAACTTTAAGTAATAAATTGTCTAGAATTGGAATTGTATGATAAAAACTTATTTGGAGCTGGAATTCCATGTATAGCACTGAAATTTTCTAAATTGCTGTAAAGTATACCATTTCTGGTAATTCTTTTAAAATAGACGTTCCAGGGAATTTTTTCCAATTGTAGATTGTATTCTTTTAGGGAATATTCTAAATCGAAGAAATTTAAAGAACCTTCTAGGAAATTTTAGAAAACTCCGTGAGATCCTAGATACTTTTTTTAATTCTAAGAAATGCTCATGTCAAATTTGCTAGAATTGGAATTGTATGATAAAAACTTATTTGGAGCTGGTATTTCCTGTATAGTACTGAAATTTTCTAAATTACTGTAAAATGTACAATTTCTAGGGAATTGAAATAATAGGCGTTCCAGGGATTTTTTCTAGTTCTAGAGAATTCTAGAACGCTTCTAGGGAATTTTCTATATCTGAGGAATTTAAGGAAACTTCTAGAGAATTTTCTAAATCGAAGAAATTTCAGGAAACTTCTACGGAATTTTATAAAACTCCGTGAGATTCTAGATGATTCTTTTAATTCCAGGAAATTCTCGTGTTAAATTTGCTAGAATTGGAATGTATGATAAAAACTTATTTCGAGCTGGAATTCCCTGTATACTACTGAAATTTTCTAAATCACTGTGAAATGTGCCATTTCTAGGGAATTAAAACAATAGCCGGTCTAGGGATTTTTTCTAATTCTAGAGAATTCTAGAATGCTTCTAGGAAAATTTCTAAACCAGAGGAATTAAATAAAACGTTTAGGGAATTTTCTAAATCGAAAAAGTTTCATCTAAAAGAATCATCTAGAATCTCACGGAGTTTTATAAAATTCCGTAGAAGTTTCCTGAAATTTCTTCGATTTAGAAAATTCTCTAGAAGTTTCCTTAAATTCCTCAGATATAGAAAATTCCCTAGAAGCGTTCTAGAATTCTCTAAAACTAGGAAAAATCCCTGGAACGACTATTGTTTTAATTCCCTAGAAATAGGTACATTTTACAGTAATTAAAAAAAATTCAGTAGTATACAGGGGATTCGAGGTCCAAATAAGTTTTTATCATACAATTCCAATTCTAGCAAATTTAGCACGATAATTTCTCAGAATTAAAAAGAACATCTAGAACCTGACGGAGTTTTCTAAAATTCCCTAGAAGTTCCCCGAAATGTCTTCGATTTAGAAAATTCCCTAGAAATGTCTAGGGAATTTTCTAAATCGAAGACATTTCGGGGAACTTCTAGGAGTAGAAGGTACATTTTACAGTAATTTAAAAAAATTCAGTAGTATACAGGGGATTCGAGCTCCAAATAAGTTTTTATCATACAATTCCAATTCTAGCAAATTTAGCACGATAATTTCTCAGAATTAAAAAAACATCTAGAACCTGACGGAATTTTCTAAAATTCCCTAGAAGTTCCCCGAAATGTCTTCGATTTAGAAAATTCCCTAGACATTTCTAGGGAATTTTCTAAATCGAAGACATTTCGGGGAACTTCTAGGGAATTTTAGAAAACTCCGTCAGGTTCTAGATGTTCTTTTTAATTCTGAGAAATTATCGTGCTAAATTTGCTAGAATTGGAATTGTATGATAAAAACTTATTTGGACCTCGAATCCCCTGTATACTACTGAATTTTTTTTAATTACTGTAAAATGTACCTATTTCTAGGGAATTAAAACAATAGTCGTTCCAGGGATTTTTTCTAGTTTTAGAGAATTCTAGAACGCTTCTAGGGAATTTTCTATATCTGAGGAATTTAAGGAAACTTCTAGAGAATTTTCTAAATCGAAGAAATTTCAGGAAACTTCTACGGAATTTCATAAAACTCCGTGAGATTCTAGATGATTCTTTTAATTCCAGGAAATTCTCGTGTTAAATTTTCTAGAATTGGAATTGTATGATAAAAATTTATTTCGAGCTGGAATTCTCTGTATACTACTGAAATTTTCTAAATTACTGTAAAACGTGCCATTTCTAGGGAATTGAAACAATAGCCGGTCTAGGGATTTTTTCTGATTCTAGAGAATTCTAGAATGCTTCTAGGAACATTTCTAAATCAGAGAAATTTAAGGAATGTCTAGGGAATTTTCTAAATCGAAGAAATTTCGGGGAAACTTCTGGGGAATTTTAGAAAACTCCGTGAGATTCTAGATGATTCTTTTAATTCTAGGAAATTCTCGTGCTAAATTTGCTAGAATTGGATTTGTATGATAAAAACTTATTTGGAGCTGGTGTTTCCTGTATACCACTGACATTTTCTAAATTACTGTAAAATGTACCATTTCTAGGGAAATAAAACAATAGGCGTACTAGGGATTTTTTTATAATTCTAGAGAATTCTAGAATGCTTCTAGGGAATTTTCTAAATCCGAGGAATTAAATAAAACGTTTAGGGAATTTTCTAAATCGAAAAAGTTTAAGGGAACTTCTAGGGAATTTTAGAAAACTCCGTGAGGTTCTAGATGATTTTGTTAATTCTAGGAAATTCTCGTGTAAAAGTTTGCTCTCGGGGTACTAATTAATTAAACGAGAGTAAATAATCGATTGCGAAAAGTAGGAACCGAGTAATAATTTCCGTTGACACCAAATTGTATGATAACAAACATCATTTGATTTTGAAACTGACCACACAGTACTCGAATTTCCTAAAAAACCCTAGATTGTTTACTTACAGATTGTATCTATGATTAAAAATAATTTACGTAATTGGGAATAAATTTCGATAAAGGAAAAATCATTAAAAAAAAAACTAAAATCACAATATTTCTAATGGTAAGACGGAAAAAAAATTGTGATTTCAACCATTTTCGACCACAAACGCTCGAGCCATGAATCGATGTCTCATCCATTTTCTCATACTTTTTTCTCATCTCTCTCTGGCACCCTTGGCAATGGCGATGGAAAAAAAAAGAAAAAAGAAAAGAAGAAAAGGGTCGACTCTTGCTTTACATACACTCGCGTCCATATATCCGTTCAACATCTCCATTTATTAATAGAATCTGAATCTCACGGGTGAGACCGATATAGACCGGGGGCGGCGTTCTCCATCGCTAAGTCTGAATTTAGAGGAGTTGGAGGAGAGAAGAACGGAGCGAAGAAAGTTTATTATAGTTTTTTCGAAAGCGTTCGCGAGGGCTTTCCCCAAAATTCGTTTTTTGTCATTATTTTTCCCGTTCTTTCCCCCATTCGTATTATTCCCTCGCCGATTTATATCCCCAGCCTCTCGAACGTCAAAACAGAACAAATTGTGAAACAATTCGTTCGAAACTTTCGTAATCAATTAATGAATAATCGAAAATATTCGGAAGATCCGAATTTTTGAAAATTTCAATTTTATTGAAAAAAAAAAAAAAAAGAAAAAAATTATCTTGATGATTTAATTTGGAAATTAATTTTTATTACAAAATGAATCATTTTGCAATTGAATTCATCGTAATTTGAAAAATATTCAATTTTCGTTCAATTTTATTATTAAAAAAAAAAAAACAATATATATTTTTCACGATTTTAATTGAATTTTATTAAATCACAATTTGCCCTAAAACTGCGATATGAGAAAAGGCATTTTTTTACACGCTGCAAAAAAAAATATTCTTCACGATCTTCTGAATGAAAAAATTAAAAAAAAAAGAAAGAATTACAAAAATTGGAGCAAACCAGTTTTTCGAGAGTTTAGAAAAGGTCGTAGGACTCTTCTGCATCGTTTCTCGTCTTATTTTATTCCATATAGAGGATTAAAGAAAGAAAAAAGAAAAGAAAAAAAAATGTTCGGATTCGATCGCGATCGTTTGGGTCCACACGAGAGATTCGTTCTCGCTCTCTCTCACTCTCTCTCTCATTCGCTGGAGAGGCAAAAGTGTCTTGGTTGTGTTGTGAGCATTAACGAACGTCAGCTTCCCCAACAGCGGAGCCTGGAATCGACTGTATAAACCGTTTGAATGTATACGGGGCGTTCCATGTAAAATCGACAAAAATTCTCTCTATTTTTTTTCTCTGTTCAGTAAGTTTCTGTGTGGCGTGTTGTGATAATAAAAAAAAAACACTTTGAAGAAATTTTCCGATTTTTTCGAAAATTATTATCATCGTTATGAAGAAAATTGTTTAAGAGGGGTATGGCCGCGGTAGAATTTTCAAAAAAACGTTTTTTTTTTTGCTTAAACCATGCTTTATCATCATAAAAACAAGTTAAGTTAAGTTAAGGTAGTAGTTAGTATTTTTTTTTCACCGACTTTGAGCGTATAACGTGAGTCCACCTCTGCCGAGCGCATCGCGTGGCAAATAACTACGGCAATTTTTATCCGATTGACTTCAAATTTTTTAATTATATTTCTAACTGCATTTCGCAGAGAACTACGTACGGAATTTCCGATCAATTAAAAACTTTCCACTTTATGAGCAGTTTTAGACGAAATTTTTCACTGGAAATTCATCTTTCAAATTCAAATGCCTACGATATTCGAATAAAACAATATTTTTCAAATTCCGTAGGTACTTCTCTAGGTATTCTGATGTGGATTAACGAGAAATTTTTTTTTTTTAATTCTAGGCCAAAAATTGTGGATGCCAAATGTCACGCTGCGGAGCGTCTCAAAGAAAAAAAGATACCAAAAGCAAATGGCAGTAGTCGGCCATTTTGTATAACAAAAAAAACGAAAGAAAAATATTTCTTATTAGCTTGATATTTGTACTAAATAGAAGTGAAATTAGTTTTATAAATAAATCACTTTTTCATACGAAAAAAAATTGTTAAATGTGCACATGATTTTGCACTCGCTACCGTGGCCATCATACGTGGGCATACCCGAGCGCGTCGCGTGACAAATATCTTTGGCAATTTTCATCCGATTGACTTCAAATTTTTTAATTATATTTCTAACTGCATTTCGCAGAGAACTACGTACGGAATTTTTAATCAATTAAAAACTTTTCACTTTATGAGCAGTTTTAGACGAAATTTTTCACTGGAAATTCATCTTTCAAATTCAAATGCCCACGATATTCGAATAAAACAATATTTTTCAAATTCCGTAGGTACTTCTCTAGGTATTCTGATGTAGATTAACGAGAAATTTTTGTTTTTGTTCTAGGCCAAAAATTGTGGATGCCAAATGTCACGCCGTGGAGCACCTCAAAAAAAAAAAGATACCAAAAGCAAATGGCAGTAGTCGGCCATTTTCTATAACAAAAAAAAACCAAAAAAAAATATTTCTTATTAGCTTGATATTTGTCGTAAATAGATGTGTGATTAGTTTTATAAATAAATCACTTTTTCATATAAAAACAAAATTGTTAAATGTGCACATGATTTTATACTCGCTACCGCGGCTGTACCCCTTAATTATTGATTTTTTTCGTTATTAACGACACGACTACATTTTTCAAAAAGCTTGACAATTTTTGGTAAAACATGTTTTTTTTGTCACGCGCCATAAAATGTAGTAGAAAAAAAAATAGAAAAAAAAATGGCCAGGTTTTTCAAAGAGGGACATTTTGGACGAAATGCCCCATATATACATATATTCATGCTACTGCTGAACTATGCATATATATCGAGTAATTCGTGTGTCTCGTGTATCTTGTGTGTCCCATTTGTGTGTGTGTGTGTGTGTGTGTGTGTATGTGTGTGCGTTGGGAATCTCGTGGATTGTGATCGTGGTCACAGAACTCGGGGCCGAGAAGAGTAAACTTGGTGTCGTTTGTTGGCCAAGCTCTCTCGAACTCCTCTCTCTCTTTTGCTCTCTCTCTCTCGCGGCTCTCTCGACTTAGGCGTGGGCGAGGTTTGATTCATTTGTGTGCGAGGGAGAAAAGATGACAAAAAGAAAAATAAATAAATAAGGAAACAGTACTAGGAAAATCGTGTGTCGCGTCGCATTAAAAACTCCCACGATAATCGTAATATAAAAATAGGAAACGGGAAAAAAAAGTAAAAATGAATAAACATAAATAAATAAGAATTTTCGATTTAGAGTGTCAATTTCGCTCACGGAGGAGGCTTTATTTTTCGTGGAAATAATAAAAAATTGTCTTTTTTATGTCAATGTGTTTAAAATTTATAATGTTCAAAAATCATATTTAGAAAAAATTTCCGGATGGATGTGTGTTTGTGTGTGTGCGCGTGTACAACAGGGGTGAAAAATTAGCCAAAGAGTGAACCAACTTGAGAAACTAACTTTTGCTCATAGAGGAAGATTTGCGAGCGAGATATAAAATAACGAGAGGAAGCAATCAGCAAGTTTCTGATTTGCATCTTTTTGTAATATTTATGACGTGAATTAAAAAATAAAATAAAAAGGACCGCGTACCCTCGTTTTCCCGCAAGCATTCGAAAATTGTGATTTTTCAGTGAAATTGAAAGAATTTTTGGGAAAACTCGTTAAATGAACATTTTTATAAAATAATCTTTTTTACTTTTTTTTTAATTTAAAAAAAATAATCTACTTACGAAAATTTGTTCTTAAAAAATTATTTATGTATGTAAATGCAATGCCAGTAGCGATAAGAGAACTTTTACGATCAGGAAAAACTGAAGAACGCGATGAGCTCACCAACTGGTTTGAGTCATATTTTTTTTTTTTACAAACTGATATTGTACAATGTACGTTGAGAACGAGATTCCTGGTATTTGTACGTATGCAGGCGTTAAAAATAATTTTTATCGCCGCCGAAACAGAGCAAAACAATTCGTGATTAATCTCGCGATCGAGAAAACAACAAATATTTCTCACATTCGATTCTTTGAATTAGAAAAGGAAAATAATTTTTTTTTCATCGCGAGATCAATGTCGATTGGTTTTTATTGTTTGATGAACTAAAAAAAATATTTTTCTTTATTTAAGTCAATGTCACGAAAAAAAATATTTTTCTTTATTTAAGTCAATGTCACGAAAAAAAATATATCGAGCATAAATTTCCCTCTCACTCGTGCCCCCCCCCCCCCCCCCCCCACATTAGTATGCGGCATAACGTGAGCAAGTTGGACAAAAAAAGAGACGAAAAAAAATGACGTCTGTAGTGGGAGCCCCCCCCCCCCCCCGCGTCGCTGAAGGGCAATTGGAGAACACAAGGAACAGTAGCGAGCTTTCATGAATCGGGCCATTGAATTCATTGAGTTTTACTGTACGAGAGAAAAACAGAGAGAGAGAGAAGGAGAGAGTGAAAATAGTCGTGGGATTAAATTTGAACTGTAAAAAAAAAAAATCTCGGAAAGTGTTTTTTTTTCTTCTTTTTTTAAATTATTATAATTATTTAATTTTACGCATTGCAGGTAATTGAATCATTTTTTAAAAATCAATCTTTGTTGAAATGAATTTTTTTGCATTTTTTTTTGTATCATTCGACTATTTGAGTGAGGGTGAAAATTTGGAGGGACCACTATTTTGAAATGATGTTGAAGTTTGCATCGTTGGAATGCAACGAAGATACATGATTTTTTCATACCATTCAGTTCCCTTAAGGTTGGATTTACAAAGACGAAAATCGTTGAAACGAGAGCAATGGCGAAGAATGAAAAATTAAAAAACGTATTTTCGTTGCGCTTCAACGTTGCAAACTTCGGCATAATATTTTGAACGGCCGAAATGTGGATTTTCAAAATAACGAACGTCCAATAGTCTGAACGTTTCATATTAAAAATGTCGTTAAATTAGAAAAGAAATAATGATAACAAAAAAACACAAAGAACCGATAGTTCAATGTTTTTTTTTGTGTTCTGATTTTTTTTTTCTGATTTCAAAGACGTTCTTAATGTGAAACGTTCAAACTATTGAACGTTCGTTATTTTGAAATTCCACATGTCGGCTGTCCAAAATAGGTGTTCGTTCCGAATTGTGATCCTCATCCCGACTATTTTATTTTTCGACTTGGAACAGAAAATTTTTCAACATTTATCTACAGCAGTAATGGACAATTTTTATCTGCAACGTTTTATTTAAATTGTATTTTAGAAGAAGAAAAATCCTTTGAAATATTTTTTATTTTAAATCGATTCTATTTTAATTCTCATTTATTTAATTTCTTTTAATACTCTTATAGCAATTTAGAAAAAATCGTAATTTTTCGAATTCACTCAAAATTCTCAAAATAACAACAAAACAATAAAAATATACAACCAAATGTGTGGCAAATTATTCGAATAGTCGTTGCATTATAAAAAATAAAAAAAATAAATTTAAGCGAGCGTAACTAAGAGGTTCGAAAAAATAACAAACATTTAAAAAAATGAGAAGAATTAGTCGAAAACATGATGTTGAAATTTGCATCGTTGGAGTGCAACGAAAATATATTTTTTTAACATCCATCCTCCTTAAGGTTGAATTTTCGAAGACAAAAATCATTAAAACCTTCTTTCAGGGTCTCCTTTAAGGACCTGGACCAAAATGGGCAAGAGTAGCGAGAGCAATAACGAAAATGAAAATTTGAAAAACCTCTTTTCGTTACGTTCCAACGATGCAAACTTCAACATCATTCGAAAACTACACCACGAAGTGAAAAGTGAAACCACGTATTCACCGTTTTGTAATAAAATAATATTTTCAATAAATCATAAAATATTGACTTATTTTATTTACGCGAGACATCTTGACAACCGGTGTCGTTGGAGAGTGCGACACAAAAGCCAAATATATAAGCAAAAATAAAAATAAATTTGTATAAAAATGTAATTTTTTTTCCTACTTTGAAATTGGCTCTGGGAAAAAAAAGTCGCTTAAAATATTCTCATTTTAATTCGATCTAATTTTAATTCTCATATTTTTATTACAGCAAAATTTACACGCTCGATGGGATCGACCGTGAAAAATCGTCATTTTTCTAATTTACGGTTCGATTGAAATTGTCAATGTCACTGTTCGACATTTAATTTTTATTATCAAAAGTGTTTCATGGTTGATTGTGATCATTTAACCTTGTACGACATTTTGATATTAAAATTCAATTAAACACATATTTCTACATATGTACAAATAAATTATTATTGTTTTTTTCTTTTAGAGAATTCTATTTCACTATTTACTGTTATATAATGAACGAATAACTCGATTTATCTCCACCAACGAGATTTCATGTAATTTTAGCTCTCTCTCTCTCTCTCTTTCTCTCTCTGCCATAACGTGACTTGGGGGCACGTACGTTGACCATAATTGGAAAGCATGGCCACAGCACGATTTCTTTTCGTTCAACACTGTTTTATAATCGGCAACGAAGCAATTTTATACTTGTTTCATTCTCGAGTCGTTTTTGAAAAAAAAACGAAAAACCTCTATATTTTGAATTGTTTAAAAGAAATTTTTGTAATTCATAATTTTGAGGTTTTTTTTCTTTAAAAACCTATATTTTCAATCCAATTTTTGTAAATTAAATAAGTATAAATTGTATTGTTTTTTCAGACAATAAAAAATAAATAATTCTTTTTTTTTTTAACGAAAATTCCTTTTAGCCGCAAAAATTATTTTTGTCTCGAACAATTGAGCGAGAAAAGTTTTGAAAAACGTGAAAATTACGTAAATTAATTAATAATCAATATTAATTGGAGGTATTTTTGAAAAACTGTATATTAAAAATTGTATGATTGTCGAAACACTGTAGCACAATTGTAAAAATTAATTTTCTCGATTCCTTCATTTTTCGTACGATTTTTTAAAAATTTTTCATAACAATTATCATTTTTTTTTTCTTCCTTTTGACGCAAAAATTCCTTAAAACTAGGGATAGTTTGAAGAGAATTCCGAAAAAGTGGCTTCGAAAAAGAAAAATAATAATGAAACTATGAATTATTGTTTTTTTTTTTTTTTAGTATTTAAAAAATTCAGCGAGAACACTAAATTACGTAAATTAATTAATAATTAATTTTCTCAATAACTTTGATTTTTGGTGTTCTTTTTATTAACATTTAACTGGATGTTGTAAAGATTTATTTTTCGAAAACGTTCTCGAAGGATAATATTAATGAAAAAGTGAATTTTGGAATTAAAAAAAAAATGCAAGATTGAAGCGATCGAGAAAAGAGCACGAGAATGTTTATCCTCGTTCCGCGCGTGTGTGTATGTCTCTCGTGATCCGAGAGATCCATGCTGCTGCGTAGCCCGAAGCACAAGCAGCATCAGAAGAAGGCGTTGTAACGTGACTCGCAGGGCTGATTCGTATCAACGAGCATTCGCTTCTCATAACATATATGCGTGTGTAAGTACGCTGTATATATGTATATATAATTTTTTTTATGTTTGTTTTTTTTTCCATACAAAAATATATGGGAAATTTCACGCCAACTCGACCTGGCTGTCTCCTACGATTTTTTATTTTCATTTTTTTATTCCTTCACGTATGTGATTGAGTGAGACGAAAAAAAAATTGTTTCCACCAATTCTAAGATTTTTTTTTTTTTACGATAATTTCACTGTTTCTAAGAATCTAAAATGGTTACTCGAACTTGACGGATATTTTTTTTCGTTCAAATTAAAAATTCACAATGGAAAACGAAAATTTTTCAATTTTCAATTATGACTAATTATCGGAAAAAAAATGAGAAAATTCGAAATATCATGGAAATTCGAACGTTTTTACCGATTCTCGTAAAATCCAATAACAAACACCCTCCGATGATATTTTTTTTACTGTTAATGTAAAAAAAAAAAAAAAATCACCGGATATCTCAAAATTTGCGAAAATTGTCGGTTTTTTTTTTTTTTTTTATTTGAAAATTTACAACAAAACCCTTAGGAAGATTTGGACAATAAATAATAATAATGTTCGCTAATAAAAGTGATGATGATCGAATTAACAGTTAAAAATATTAAAAGACGAATTTTCGAAAAAATCGGAAAATGTATGTGCATCATATTTTTGTGTTATTTTGTGACAACAAAAATACCCATTATGACACATATCCGGAAGGAATTTTTGGATTTTTTTTAAATTTTTATATTTAGGCTCTGGAATGCCCCATATGTGTATGGTAGGATATAATATATGGGTACCTATCTCTCGTAACTTATACGTTATATTATACCGTAGGATGCATGAAAATTTCTCGTGTCTCGTACTCCGTACTCTCTGTACTTGGCAATTTTTTTAAGACACCCACAAGCCACGAGAAAATTTCTTATAACATTTTTTAACCCCACCACCATTGTTTCTGCATATGTAGTATTTTTCGTTACAAAACGGTCGTGTTATTTTTAAAATTCGCTCTCTGTACTTGGCAATTTTTTTAAGGCACTCAAGAGCCACGAAAAAATTACGTATAAAATTTTTTAACGCACCACCATTGTTTCTGTATAAAGTAGTATTTCTCTTTCGACGAATAAAAATCGTACTCCTATCGTAAACACGTTTTTTTTTCCGTTACAAAACGGTCGTGTTATTTTTTTAATTTTTTGGAGAATTGAGATCAAAGATTTTTTTCATTATTGAAAATAATGAGGTTGAAAGTGATATAGTGATTAATGGAGAACCATTCAACGAACGAAATGACTGGTCAGTCATAAAAATCGAACAAGTTTAACGGACGGTAGATTAAAAAAAAAACATGGCGACAAATAATTCGAGTGAAACAAAAGTTTTTTAGTTTTTTCAGTCCCAAATTTGTAGTTTTTCTCCGATCTTAATGAATGATAGCTCATTTTGTTCGTCGAAAAATTATCGACGAATTCGCTAATCAACATTTACGAAAAAGCTCATTTTTTCAAAATGGCAGCTATTATTCTTTCAGCCTGTATTTTGAAGAAGGAAGTTTTTTTTAAATTCCGTCTAATTAACGACTCTATGTGAGAATGTTATTTAGTGAAATCGTAGAGAATCAATCGGTGAACAAAACGAGCGAAGAATCGTCGAGATTCGTTTATATTCGCGGTTTGTACATTGAAAAAACTGCACGAAGACAATGTCTTGTGGAAAATTACCCTAAACTCTATGCTTCCTGCTACATTCATCATTGCGAATTCTTTTACGCTGAGTAGGCACATTCTTCGGTGTAATTAGATCCCTTTTAACATCACTTGTCATTCGTAAACGGGTGTAAAACATATTTCAAGTCTCAAGTGCCTAATCAATTAATAAAAATGCTAAATTAATTATTCAAACGATCGAATATTTGATTATCCATTTTGATTGAACAAATTAACATTATTGGAAATAATCGAAAACGAAGAAAAAACGAAAAAAAATTTCATTCAAAACTCTCGTGAGCTTCTCGAATAATCGCCGTGGAAAAAAAACCAAAACGTAAAGGCCAAATCAAAAAGTGAAGAAAAAAAAAACAAAAACTCAAAAATGTACGTAAAAACTTTCATAAGTACAAAAGTCTTGAGAAATTGTATGTTTTTCCGATAATCGCCAAAGAAAAAACCAAAAATTGAAATGTAAAAACCACAAACCTCAAAATTCTCACGAAAACGTTCGTGAGGAATGTGAAATTTATCGATTTGTCATTTTTTTCGAATAATCGCCATAGAAAAAACCAAAAACTATAATAAAAAACCAACAACTTCGAAATACTCACGAAAACATTCGTGAGGAATGTGAAAGTTATTGATTTGTCATTTTTTTCGAATAATCGCCATAGAAAAAAACCAAAAACTTCAAAATTCTCTCGATAACTTTCGTGAGGAATGTGAAATTCATTGATTTGTCATTTTCTTCCAATAATCGCCATAGAAAAGAACCAAAAACTAAAATAAAAAACCAAAAACTCCAAAATTCTCAGGAAAACTTTCGTGAGGAATGTGAAATTCACTGATTTGTCAATTTTTTCGAATAATCGCCAAAGAAAAAACCAAAAACTAGAATAAAAAACCAAAACCTTTAAAATCCTCACGATAACTCTCTTGACGAATGTGAAATTCAATGATTTGTCATTTTTCTCCAATAATGGGCATAAAAAAAACCAAAAACTAAAATAAAAAACCAAAACATTTAAAATTCTCATGATAACATTCGTGAGGAATGTGAAATTCATTGATTTGTCATTTTTTTCCAATAATCGCCATAGAAAAAAACCAAAAACTAAAATAAAAAACCAAAACCTTCAAAATTCTGAGGAAAACTTTCGTGAGGAATGTGAAATTCAATGATTTGTCATTTTTTTCGAATAATCGCCAAAGAAAAAACCAAAAACTCGAAAATTCTCACGATAACTTTCGCGAGGAATGTGAAGTTCATAGATTTGTCATTTTTTTCTAATAATCGCCAAAGAAAAAATCAAAAACTAGAATAAAAAACCAAAAACTTTGAAATTCATACGATAACTCTCTTGACGAATGTGAAATTCATTGATTTGTCATTTTTTTCCAATAAAGGCCATAAAAAAAATCAAAAACCATAATAAAAAACCAAAACCTTCAAAATTCTCACGATAACGTTCGTGAGGAATGTAAAATTCATTGATTTGTCATTTTTTTTCGGATATTCGCCATAGAAAAAGTCAAAAACTCGAAAAAAATCCATCTGAAAAACTTGAAAAACTCTCACCAAAACTTTCGTGAATCTCTTTTCGAGCTCTCCGGTATCGGGCATTGGTTGTCTCGGTGCGCTTCTTATGCTTCCAGTTCTCGTGTGTGGTCCGCCTAGGCTACCGCCACAACCGCCGGAGCTCATTATACCGAGGCTCGGCTGACAATATTGTTGTTGGTTGTGGGACGTGTTGGTGCTCTTTATACCAAAACCAAGCCCATCCCGCATTCCCGTGGCGACACCGACGGCATTACCAACACCAATGGCCGAGCCGGGACTCGAGACACCGCCGTTACCGGAATTCCCATTGTTGTAACGACTATGCATGATCCCCATTGTTGTTTGTTTGTCGCTCTTTCGTTTTCGTTATCTCGAAACTTCCAACGTCGCTATTTTCACGAAATAATCGTCAAACGGTCGAGGTGACACATGAGAAATACGGATTATTCGAGGTTAGGAATGGATTGCGACCGCGTAGGGGCGGGGGGGAGGGATTCGCAGACGCCGAGGGCACGAGCACGTGCCTCGCCGCCCCCGACAAGCAGCGTTTGAATTTTGAAAAATAACGGTTTCTTTTTTCTAACAATATAACGTTTTTTTCGTTCTTCAAAACGAACTTTTGGGATGCTGCACCTGGACCCAAAGCACAACACTCCGCCTCAACGAGATATTCTCTCAACAGTCATCCCTCGTTCTCGTTAACACTTATTATTTTCTTTTCTTTTTTTCCTTTACCTCGCTAAGCTCACAAAGTGGTGGTAATTTATTTTCCTCGTACTGCACAGTGATTTATAATCTCCCGACGTATTTATATGGCCGTTGATTTACGATTTACGGGGGGGGGGGGGGGGGGGGGATGGGGAGGTGAGAGGGATGTTTTCTTCACGTACGCGAGATAGTGGGATCTCTTACGATCGTGTAACGTGAATTTGTGAAAAATATCGATACGCTAGGGCTTCGTGCTGATGCAGAGACGGCAACAGCAACAGGTATCCCGTCCATCGTTTTATGTTTTTTTTTTCTTTCTTTGTTTTTATTACACCTGATTTACGATCGATAGCGGCTGGACGGGGTATCGATGGAATATCGAGGCATGGATGTTTATTGCTCGTAATGATTTGTAAGAAGAAAAACACACACAAACAGACACAGAGACGGAGGCTTTGGAGGTTATAGCGCGCGAATTTCGACAGTCCGCTCCGAGGAATCGCGAAACGAAACGAACAAAACGAAGCTCGGCGAGCGACTGTCGGACTGACTACGAGCTTCCCCCTCCCCAACTCCCGCGATGCAATGCAGGGATTTTTGTGCGCGTGCGCGGGACGAAAAATAACGGAAATTATCGAACGAGCCCGAGAACAGTGGCGCCATCTCGTCGAAGATTTTTCGTTCGTTGCAGGGTAAACAAACGAAGTGGCTAATCGCACGATACAGCAGTTTAGATTCGCACGAAAATTTGGTGCGCTCCTAAAGTTCCTCATGTACGTTAGCGTGTAACGAGCGACATATGCACGGTAGTATTTTTCTAAACTAGAAAAAAAGTACTCAGGGCTCACATTGCAATGAAAATCAATGCGCGAAATGTACGAAATAAACGAGGTACAAATGGGTCCGCCATTTGGAATTTCTCGGAAACAAACGCGTGCAGCGGCCGGTAAATCCATGAACCGCTAGTACTCTTGGCGACATTACAGTTTCTCTGAGCAATGCTGAGATGAAAATTACACTTGTCAACGTTACCGAACGGGCGAATATCAAGAAGACCTTATACACCCGCGCTCACTACCCATTTTATCAAAAAACGATATCAAACAAACGACACTTAACGAGCGAAAAGATAAAACAGAGAAAATACCGACGGTGGCGACGGAGTGTACGTGATCCGCATTATCGGTAACTTGTACAGAACGAATTATCAACTGTCGATAGAATATCCATCGTCCTGAACTGTGCAATTCGTAAAAAAAAAATAAATATCTACAATACCGGATACCAATTATTTTCAACGAATGATAACAATTAAACAAAAAAATGTTGCTAAACGAGAAAAGAACTAGAATTTTCGGGTGATAAGCCAAAAAAAAAAAAATATCTCAAAAAGGGTAAACTAATAAAAAAAATTATCGAAAAAAGTTGAACAATTGAGATAAATAATCGCGAGTGCACGATTTTTTTGTTTAAACATGAAAAAACACTCTTTGCAACTTCCGAGGGGATGAAAAAAGAGCAAAATAAATAAAAAAAACCAAACGATCGATCTCGAAAACAAAAATAAACAATTGAAAAATGAAAAGTTAATGATTGAAAAAAAATGCATAAAATCAATTTCTACAAAAGTATATGTCGGGCAATATTTGTGGCGCTAGTGATCCGGGTAATCGCGTCTACGACAATTCAGTTTATAAACTTGCGACGTAAAAGTCATCCGGAGCACATTGCCAACGTGTCTATCGATATACGAGGTCTGTTCAAAAAGTATCGCGAATTTTGAATTTCCGCGGGCTACGTATATTCCATTTTCGATTTTTTCGTGGCGTTAGGTTGGCTGAACTTATGCTGAAAAAATCGGCCATTTCGAATGTTTAGTTAATTGTTGACAGCTGTTTTGGTTAGACGTGTTTTGGCTTGTCTTCGATTTTTGACTATTCCGAAAAAGTAGATTCCATTGCGATGATTGAGCTTTGGTTTCCACGTCATAACCATAAACCCATGATTCGTCAGCAGATATGACCCTCTGGAGCAAATTTGGGTCGTCGCGGATCGAGTCCAACAGCTCCTTAGCAATGTTAAGGGGGGCGGGGTAGGGTTTTTAAATTATTTTTTTTGCATTTTTTTTCTGAATGAACAATATGTCGAGAATATTGTGTATAAATTTTAAGTCAATCGGAATAAAACTAACGGAGTTATAGCATTTCAAACGGCCGGCCGTGATACCTGTATATCACGTATAAAAAACTTTAAATCGTTAAAGTTTGTGAACATTAGAACTCAAAATCTACTGAACCGACCCTTTTGAAAATTTAAACATTACTTCTTCACGTAAATCAACAGGTAATCAGGAGGAGTTTTCTTTTTTCAATTTTTTCAATTTTTTAATAACAAATTAAGCGCGATTTTTTGAGCTAAAATTGCGTTTTTCACTTCTGAGTGCTGCAAAAAATAGAAAAAAAAAAAAAAAAACTCTTCCTGATTACCTCGAGAAATACATCACCTTTAAAATGCATATCAATTTTTTTGTTTCGGATGATCCGGTAACGAGTTATAATGTTCACCGCAAAACCACTTTTTTTCAAGGCGCCTCTGGAGATTCAACGTCACCCGCTTATTTATCAATATTTTTCATTGAAATTTTTTTCTGAGTTACTTCAATAGTTGTACAATAATATGTAATTCTATTTAATAAAATTATATTACTCATGTCGCCGCAAAAAAATCATAAAAATATGCTTTTTTTTCGCCTTTAAAACCCTACCCCGCCGCTAATGCGACACTGTTTTTGTTCGAAATTGAGCAGTTTTGGCACGAATTTCGCGGCGACCCGTCTCATGCTCAAATCATTGCAACTTCTCTAACGGTGATTCGACGATTGGCCAATATTATTTTCTTCACTTCATCAATGTTTTCGTCTGTTGTTGATGTGCTCGGGCGTCCGAAACGCATTTCGTTGTTCGCATCTTCTCGGCCCTCTGAGAACATTTTGTACCACCGATAAACGTTGCTTTGGTTCAAGGAAGCTTCACCATATGCCACAGGCAACATTCGGAATGCGTCCGCGCACTTAATTTTGTTTTTCACACAAAATTTAATACAGATTCTTTGATCCATTTTTTGGAATAGGCAAAAGTCGAAGACAAGCCAAAACACGTCTAACCAAAACAGCTGTCAACAATTAACTAAACATTCAAAATGGCCGATTTTTTCAGCATAAGTGAGGGACATGAGTACCAACCTAACGCCACAAAAAAATCGAAAATCGAATATGAGTAGCCCGCGGAATCTCAAAATTCGAGATACTTTTTGAACAGACCTCCTATATATATATGTATATATATGATATATATATGAAACGCGAAATAGTGACTCGTACACCGCGATAATCTATTTTTAATTTACGCGCCTCTCGCGCGGCCCACAACGGCCTTCGACTTTTTTTTACGTAACGACAACACGAGAAATTCTTATTTTTTTCACCATTTATTTACACGCAATACGTGTAAATAAATTAGGGCGATTTCTTTTTTCGACAATTTTTTTTTTCTCAGTCCCCACCTGAAATTTTGTTGGATATGTCGAAAAACAAATTCCCTGAAAGTTACAGTCCTTAATATTAATTCTTAGTAAGTTCCCTTAGCGTGAACAGATTTTCCATCTAAAATACACGTGAATCGAATTTTTTTTTTTTCAAAATTCTATAACTCAGCCGCATTTTATGCTATTATATTGTTCTTGGTTCGATTTACTCAGAATAAAACAATCTAGAAAAGTGCCTATTGCGGCGAAAGTGTAAATTGTACTGGTGAGTTGGTACAGGTCACTGAAGTTGATTTTTACGCAAAATACCGTTTTTTTGCTGTTATCTCCGAAACAATCAACTTTACGAAAAAAATGTAAATAAAAAATTTGTTGGAAATTTAATTTCCTACAAAAAAGATCCTATCGACCTAATTGCTTAGATTAATATTTCTTGAGATATTGAACTTCAACTTATGACTAGTATACAATTTTTACAGTTTATATTACCCTAAAAATGGAACTTGTGGAGTTCGAAATAATGCACTTCAACAAAAATTTCCTTTCACATTTTTTTACTCTTGTAGACACACATGGGTCTGTCTTGTCCGCTGACGATGTTAACGGGGGGGGGGGGGGGGGGGGAGAGTTTAATTCGGTGAAAAAAAAGCATATTTTCAAGATATTCTTAGACGATACCGGTGGAGCTGGTTAATTGATTTACTTTCCATATAATAATACAACATCTGAACTATACTTTCGTAAATTTTTATTGGAAAATATTGATAAATAAGCCGTTGGCAGCAAATCTCCGGAGGCGCCTCGAAAAAAAGTTGTTTTGCAGTGCACATCATAACTCGCAACAGAATCATGTGAAACAAAAAAATCAAAATGCATTTGTTAAATGAGATGGTTATCGAGGTAACCATGGGGGGATTTTTTTTTCGATTTTTCAATTTTTCGTAGGACTTGGAAGTCAAAAAACCGATTTTCGCTAGAAAAATCGGCTAATTTGTTGTTGTAAAATTAAAGATTATTAAAAAAAACAAATACGATCTCGACAATTCCCGGTGAATTATGTAAAGAAGTACTGTGCAAAATTTCAAAACGATTGGTCCAGTAGATTTTGAGTTATGGCGTGCACGGTCTTCAAAAATGACAAGTTCCAGAAAAACGCTTTGAAGTTTAAAAACTCCGTTAATTTTGCTCCGATCGACTTAAGATTATCATACAATATTCTTGAGATGTTATAAAAAAAAATGCGTTTAAAAAATTTTTTTTTTAATGCATTTAAATATTTAAAAGAAATGCAAAAAAAAAGTTTAAATACCTTACTCCGCCCTTAACCGCTCAGTGACTCGCCACGAACTGAGGGCCAAGTTAAAATGTATTGTTATGCGGTTTTTCAATTAATTGGGTGATCTGTAAATGCGTTTATTAATTTTTTTATAATGTTAATTGAACATTCGCTATATCGAACATAATTAATATTTCTTACTCCTTGAAAATACTGCAAAAAGAATTTTTTGAAATTAGCCACGTTATAAACCATTTGTTTCTCGACACACACGGTTCTACGATTTCACAATTTTACGAATAAACAGACAGCGGTAATTTTTAAGCACTTTGTAACAGTTCGAGGCGAGCATCGTCGGTTTATCTAATCTTTGCTAGAGAAAAAAATAAAACAGACATTTTATATTTTATTTTATATTTTTATGCGTATTTGCAGAAATCCATAAAATGTTACATAACAATTCGAGCTTGCTACTGTCTCTGTGACTAAGCTGGAGGAAAAACCCAATGACAATTGTGCATTGGTAAATTAATAATTAACAATTTTCTTGGCATGCAAGGGATACATCATTAGACCGACTAAAGGATTATTAATATGCTTTCCACTTGTTGATGTCGTAGAAGTGACACAAATTTCCGTCTCGTTTTTTAAGTACCAAAACCGATGTCAGTGGTCGGACTAAAATTTCTGAAAGCTCTTTGCTGAAAGATTCTCCAATGATTCCACCAACTCGGATGTTGGATAATATTGATAGTTGAAAAATTGAGAGGCAAAATTCAATTTGAAGCTCATATCATGTTGATTTTTTTCAAACGGTGACCATTATTCGATAACCTATTTTCGTGATATCGTATAGATCCGTTTGCCAGATAGAATGAATGAAGACGGAATCAAATCTACAGAATTATTCTCGATTCTACATTTGAGAAATCAAGTTAAAATGTATTCATAGGCGGTTTTGCAATTAATTGGGTGATCTTAAAATGCGTTTATTAATTTTTTTATTATGTTAATTAAACTTTCGCTATATCGAACATAATTAATATTTCCTACTTCTTGAAAATACTGCAAAAAGAATTTTTTGAAATTAGCCACGTTGTAAACCATTTGTTTCTCGACACACACGGTTCTGGGATTTTTCCATATTACGAATAAACAGACAGAGGTAATTTTTAAGCACTTTGTAACAGTTCGAGGCATCGTCGGTTCGTTGAGCATCGTCGGTATATCTAATCTTTGCTAGTGAAAAAAATAAACCAGACATTTTATATTTTATTTTATATTTTTATGCGTCTTTGCAGAAATCCATAAAATGTTACATAAGAATTCGAGCTTGCTATTGTCTCTGTGACTAAGCTGGAGGAAAAACCCGATGACAATTGTGCATTGGTAAATTAATAATTATCAATTTTCTTGGCATGCATGGGATACATCATTAGACCGACTGAAGGATAATTAATATGCTTTCCACTTGTTAATGTCGTAGAAGTGACACAAATTTCCGTCTGGTTTTTTAAGTACCAAAACCGATGACAGTGGTCGGACTAAAATTTCTCAAAGCTCTTTGCTGAAAGATTCTCCATAGGTTCCACCAACACGGATGTTGGATAATATTGACAGGTGAACAATTGAAAGGCAAAATTCAATTTGAAGGTCATATCATGTTGATTTTTTTCGTATAGATCCGTGTCGTATAGATCCGTTTGCCAGATAGAATGAATGAAGAACGAATCGAATCTACAGAATTATTCTCGATTCTACATTTAAGAAATCAAGTTAAAATGTATTCTTAGGCGGTTTTGTAATTAATTGGGTGATCTTAAAATGCGTTTAAATTTTTTATAATGTTAATTAAACATTCACTATATCGAACATAATTAATATTTCCTACTTCTTGAAAATACTGCAAAAAGAATTTTTTGAAATTAGCCACGTTATAAACCATTTGTTTCTCGACACACACGGTTCTACGATTTCACAATTTTACGAATAAACAGACAGAGGTAATTTTTAAGCACTTTGTAACAGTTCGAGGCGAGCATCGTCGGTTTATCTAATCTTTGAAAGAGAAAAAAATAAAACAGACATTTAAAATTTTTTCAAATATTCTTATGCGTCTTTGCAGAAATCCATAAAATGTTACATAAGAATTCGACCTTGCTACTGACTCTGTGACTAAGCTGGAGGAAAAACCCAATGACAATTGTGCATTGGTAAATTAATAATTATCAATTTTCTTGGCATGCAAGGGATACATCATTAGACCGACTAAACGATAATTAATATTCTTTCCACCTGTTAATGTCGTAGAAGTGACACAAATTTCCGTCTCGTTTTGTAAGTACCAAAATCGATGACAGTGGTCGGACTAAAATTTCTGAAAGCTCGTTGCTGAAAGATTCTCCATCGATTCCACCAACACGGATGTTGGATAATATTGATAGTTGAAAAATTAAGAGGCAAAATTCAATTTGAAGCTCATATCATGTTGATTTTTTTCAAACGGTGACCATTATTCGATAACCTGTTTTCGTGATATCGGATAGATCCGTTTGCCAGATAGAATGAATGAAGACGGAATCAAATATACAGAATTATTCTCGATTCAACATTTAAGAAATCAAGTTAAAATGTATTCATAGGTGGTTTTGCAATTAATTGGGTGATCTTAAAATGTGTTTATTAATTTTTTTATAATGTTAATTAAATATTCGTTATATCGAACATAATTAATATTTCCTACTTCTTGAAAATACTGCAAAAAGGATTTTTTTAAATTAGCCACGTTATAAACCATTTGTTTCTCGACACACACGGTTCTGGGATTTCACGATTTTATGAATAAATAGACAGAGGTAATTTTGAAACACTTTGTAATAAGTCGAGGCGAGCATTCTCGGTTTATCTAATCTTTGCTAAAGAAAAAAATAAAACAGACATTTTATATTTTATTTTATATTTTTATGCGTCTTTGCAGATATCCATAAAATGTTACATAAGCATTCGAGCTTGCTACTGACTCTGTGACTAAGCTAGAGGAAAAACCCAATGACAATTGTGCATTGGTAAATTAATAATTATCAATTTTCTTGGCATGCAAGGGATACATCATTAGACCGACTAAAGGATAATTAATAGGCTTTCCACTTGTTAATGTCGTAGGAGTGACACAAATTTCTGTCTCGTTTTTTAAGTGCCAAAACCATTTGTTTCTCGACACACACGGTTCTACGATTTCACGATTTTACGAATAAACAGACAGAGGTAATTCTTAAGCACTTTGTAACAGTTCGAGGCGAGCATCGTCGGTTTATCTAATCTTTCCTAGAGAAAAAAATAAAACAGACATTTTATATATTATTTTATATTTTTTTGCAGAAAGCCATAAAATGTTACATAAGCATTCGACCTTGCTACTGTCTCTGTGACTAAGCTGGAGGAAAAACCCAATGACAATTGTGCATTGGTAAATTAATAATTATCAATTTTCTTGGCATGCAAGGGATACATCATTAGACCGACTAAACGATAATTAATATTCTTTCCACTTGTTAATGTCGTAGAAGTGACACAAATTTCCGTCTCGTTTTTTAAGTACCAAAACCGATGACAGTGGTCGAACTAAAATTTCTCAAAGCTCTTTGCTGAAAATTTCTCCAATGATTCCACCAACACGGATGTTGGATAATATTGATAGTTGAAAAATTGAGAGGCAAAATTCAATTTGAAGCTCATATGTTGATTTTTTTCAAACGGTGACCATTATTCGATAACCTGTTTTCGTGATATCGTATAGATCCGTTTGCCAGATAGAATGAATGAAGACGGAATCAAATCTACAGAATTATCCTCGATTCTACATTTAAGAAATCAAGTTAAAATGTATTCATAGGCGGTTTTGCAATTAATTGGGTGATCTTAAAATGGGTTTATTAATTTTTTTATAATGTTAATTAAACTTTCGCTATATCGAACATAATTAATATTTCCTACTTCTTGAAAATACTGCAAAAAGAATTTTTGGAAATTAGCCACGTTGTAAACCATTTGTTTCTCGAAACACACGGTTCTGGGATTTTTCGATTTTACGAATAAACAGTCAGAGGTAATTTTTAAGGAATATGTAACAGTTCGAGCCGAGCATCGTCGGTTTATCTAATCTTTGCTAGAGAAAAAAATAAAACAGACATTATATATTTTATTTTATATTTTTATGCGTCTTTGCAGAAATCCATAAAATGTTACATAAGAATTCGAGCTTGCTATTGTCTCTGTGACTAAGCTGGAGGAAAAACCCAAAGACAATTGTGCATTGGTAAATAAATAATTATCAATTTTCTTAGCATGCAAGGGATACATCATTAGACCGACTAAAGGACATTTAATATGCTTTCCACTTGTTAATTTCGTAGAAGTGACACAAATTTCCGTCTCGTTTTTTAGGTACGAAAACCGATGACAGTAGTTGGACTAAAATTTCTCAAAGCTCTTTGCTGAAAGATTCTCCAATAATTCCACCAACACGGATGTTGAATAATATTGATAGTTGAAAAAATGAGAGGCAAAATTCAATTTGAAGCTCATATCATGTTGATTTTTTTCAAACGGTGACCATTATTTGATAACCTGTTTTCGTGATATGTTAAAGATCCGTTTGCCAGATAGAATGAATGAAGAAGAAATCAAATCTACAGAATTATTCTCGATTCTCCATTTGAGAAATCAAGTTAAAATGTATTGTTAGGCGGTTTTGCAAATAATTGGGTGATCTGAAAATGCGTTTATTAATATTTTTATAATGTTAAATAAACATTCGCTATATCGAACATAATTAATATTTCCTACTTCTTCAAAATACTGCAAAAAGAATTTTTTGAAATTAGCCACGTTATAAACCATTTGTTTCTCGACACACACGGTTCTACGATTTCACGATTTTACGAATAAACAGACAGAGGTAATTTTTAAACACTTTGTAACAATTCGAGGCGAACATTCTCGGTTTATCTAATCTTTGTTAGAGAAAAAAATAAAACAGACATTCTATATTTTATTTTATATTTTTATGCGTCTTTGCAGAAATCCATAAAATGTTACATAAGCATTCGACCTTGCTACTGTCTCTGTGACTAAGCCGGAGGAAAAACCCAATAACAATTGTGCATTGATAAATTAATAATTATCAATTTTCTTGGCATGCAAGGGATACATCATTAGACCGACTAAACGATAATTAATATTCTTTCCACTTGTTAATGTCGTAGAAGTGACACAAATTTCCGTCTCGTTTTTTAAGTACCAAAACCGATGACAGTGGTCGGACTAAAATTTCTGAAAGCTCGTTGCTGAAAGATTCTCCATCGATTCCACCAACACGGATGTTGGGTAATATTGATAGTTGAAAAATTGACAGGCAAAATTCAATTTGAAGCTCATATCATGTTGATTTTTTTCAAACGGTGGCCATTATTCGATAACCTGTTTTCGTGATATCGTATAGATCCGTTTGCCAGATAGAATGAATCAAGAAGGAATCAAATCTACAGAATTATTCGCGATTCTACATTTAAGAAATCAAGTTAAAATGTATTCATAGCCGGTTTTGCAATGAATTGGGTGATCTTAAAATGCGTTTATTAATTTTTTTATAATGTTAATTAAACCTTCGCTATATCAAACATAATTAATATTTCCTACTTCTTGAAAATACTGCAAAAAGAATTTTTTGCAATTAGCCACGTTATAAACCATTTGTTTCTCGACACACACGGTTCTACGGTTTCACGATTTTACGAATAAACAGACAGAGGTAATTTTTAAGCACTTTGTAACAATTCGAGGCGAGCATTCTCGGTTTATCTAATCTTTGCTAGAGAAAAAAATAAAACAGACATTTTATATTTTATTTTATATTTTTATGCGTCTTTGCAGAAATCCATAAAATGTTACATAAGCATTCGAGCTTGCTACTGACTCTGTGACTAAGCTAGAGGAAAAACCCAATGACAATTGTGCATTGGTAAATTAATAATTATCAATTTTCTTGGCATGCAAGGGATACATCATTAGACCGACTAAAGGATAATTAATAGGCTTTCCACTTGTTAATGTCGTAGAAGTGACACAAATTTCTGTCTCGTTTTTTAAGTGCCAAAACCATTTGTTTCTCGACACACACGGTTCTACGATTTCACGATTTCACGAATAAACAGACAGAGGTAATTTTTAAGCACTTTGTAACAGTTCGAGGCGAGAATCGTCGGTTTATCTAATCTTTGCTAGAGAAAAAAATAAAACAGACATTTTATATTTTCTTTTATATTTTTATGCGTCTTTGCAGAAATCCATAAAATGTTACATAAGCATTCGACCTTGCTACTGTCTCTGTGACTAAGCTGGAGGAAAAACCCAATGACAATTGTGCATTGGTAAATTAATAATCAATTTTCTTGGCATGCAAGGGATACATCATTAGACCGACTAAACGATAATTAATATTCTTTCCACTTGTTAATGTCGTAGAAGTGACACAAATTTCCGTCTCGTTTTTTAAGTACCAAAACCGATGACAGTGGTCGGACTAAAATTTCTCAAAGCTCTTTGCTGAAAATTTCTCCAATGATTCCACCAACACGGATGTTGGATAATATTGATAGTTGAAAAATTGAGAGGCAAAATTCAATTTGAAGCTCATATCATGTTGATTTTTTTCAAACGGTCACCATTATTCGATAACCTGTTTTCGTGATATCGTATAGATCCGATTGCCAGATAGAATGAATGAAGACGGAATCAAATCTACAGAATTATTCTCGATTCTACATTTAAGAAATCAAGTAAAAATGTATTTATAGGCGGTTTTGCAATTAATTGGGTGATCTTAAAATGTGTTTATTAATTTTTTTATATTGTTAATTAAACATTCGTTATATCGAACATAATTAATATTTCCTACTTCTTGAAAATACTGCAAAAAGAATTTTTTGAAATTAGCCACGTTATAAACCATTTGTTTCTCGACGCACACGGTTCTACGATTTCACAATTTTACGAATAAACAGACAGAGGTAATTTCTAAGCACTTTGTAACAGTTCGAGGCGAGCATCGTCGGTTTATCTAATCTTTGCTAGAGAAAAAAATAAAACAGACATTTTATATTTTTATCCGTCTTTGCAGAAATCCATAAAATGTTACATAAGCATTCGACCTTGCTACTGTCTCTGTGACTAAGCTGGACGAAAAACCCAATGACAATTGTGCATTGTGTTTTAAATTAATAATTATCAATTTTCTTGGCATGCAAGGGATACATCATTAGACCGACTAAACGATAATTAATATTCTTTCCACTTGTTAATGTTGTAGAAGTGACACAAATTTCCGTCTCGTTTTTTAAGTACCAAAACCGATGACAGTGGTCGTACTAAAATTTCTCAAAGCTCTTTGCTGAAAATTTCTCTAATGATTCCACCAACACGGATGTTGGATAATATTGATAGTTGAAAAATTGAGAGGCAAAATTCAATTTGAAGCTCATATTTGATTTTTTCAAACGGTGACCATTATTCGATAACCTGTTTTCGTGATATCGTATAGATCCGTTTGCCAGATAGAATGAATGAAGACGGAATCAAATCTACAGAATTATGCTCGATTCTATATTTAAGAAATCAAGTAAAAATGTATTCATAGGTGGTTTTGCAATTAATTGGGTGATCTTAAAATGTGTTTATTAATTTTTTTATAATGTTAATTAAACATTCGTTATATCGAACATAATTAATATTTCCTACTTCTTGAAAATACTGCAAAAAGGATTTTTTTTAATTAGCCACGTTATAAACCATTTGTTTCTCGACACACACGGTTCTGGGATTTCACGATTTTATAAATAAATAGACAGAGGTAATTTTTAAACACTTTGTAACAATTCGAGGCGAGCATTCTCGGTTTATCTAATCTTTGCTAGAGAAAAAAATAAAACAGACATTTTATATTTTATTTTATATTTTTATGCGTCTTTGCAGATATCCATAAAATGTTACATAAGCATTCGAGCTTGCTATTGTCTCTGTGACTAAGCCGGACGAAAAACCCAATGACAATTGTGCATTGTGTTTTAAATTAATAATTATCAATTTTCTTGGCATGCAAGGGATACATTATTAGACCGACTAAAGGATAATTAATATGCTTTCCACTTGGTAATGTCGTAGAAGTGACACAAATTTCTGTCGCGTTTTTTAAGTACCAAAACCGATGACAGTGGTCGGACTAAAATTTCTCAAAGCTGTTTGCTGAAAGATTTTCCAATGATTCTACTAACACGGATGTTGGATAATATTGATAGTTGAAAAATTGAGAGGCAAAATTCAATTTGAAGCTCATATCATGTTGATTTTTTCAAACGGTGACCATCATTCGATAACCTGTTTTCGTGATATCGTATAGATCCGTTTGCCAGATAGAATGAATGATGAAAGAATCAAATGTACACAATTATTCTCGATTCTACATTTAAGTATGTTACAGACCATTTGTCTTCCATGCGCACACATACACACACACGGTTACGGGATTTCCCGATTGTGCGAAAAAAAAACAGCCCAGCGTAATTTTTAAGGCCTTTTGTACGCGATTTCGCCGATTTTCGCAGGTACTTTTCTAGAAGCGGTTGAAAAAAAATTACAGATATGTTGACAACATTTTTTTTATAGATCATTTCTGCACATGGTTAAGTTTATGTAGACAAAAATCAGAAATATTAACAAATGGCGGAGATATAACATAATAAAGCTTTTTTTTTTTTTTGCGCGCGCGTTGATGGTGACAGTTTTCGGCATCGATGTGGGTGTCTGAAAAAAAACAATTGAACATATCTATAATTGCATAATGAATGTATCTTCAGTGTGAACCAAACAATATTATTAAACAAATTATTATAATGAAAATTCGAAATTAAAAATTTTTTTACTCAATTTTCTGTCGGTATTTTATTTTTTTGTGTCATTGAAATTTTCGTTTCTGTGGTTCACACGATAGCTGATGATACCAAGAATATGTTGTAAAAATTTCAAAGCGATCCGAACCTTCGTTCGAGAGTTAACATTTTCAGAACGTTCAAAAAAGTGAATCGTGGAAAAATGGCTTTGAAGTTGGCGATCGTGCGCGCCGCGCGGTATCTATTATAAATGCAATCTTACCTTATTTAATACAATTTTTGGAATTTTTCAATTCAGTAAAGCTTAAAATATTCCTAACCGTTCAGGCTAATGGAATAAGAAATTATAAAAAAATGAAAAATTTTGAAATTTTTCGCGTATTTAATGCCTTAAGGGGGAAATAGGGTTGGATGGTTGAAAAAATGGATTTTTTTTTATTTCATAAATTGTTAGTAAAACTATTGAAAAATATGTTCCAAAAATTTTTAATGAAAATTCCGACTCGTTCTATTGTTATAAGCCATTAAAGAGAGTAGCTCTCCTTCAGGCCCCGAGCGCGCCACGTGTTTCAAACGCGTTTTTCTGAAAACGACTTTTTTTGAACTTGCGTACACGCTAGTTTGAAAAGTTTTCAACCAATCGTTTTGAAAATTGGCAGTTACTTTCTTCATAGTATTGTGCTCTATATGAACTTAAAATCGGAATATTATTATTATTTAAAATATTTTTTTTTTTGCAAATAAAGTTGTAAAAAATGGCAAAAAATCATGCTTTTTTGTTTTGACCCCTGTAAAAAATTCAATTTTCTATTGTTTTGATAGCATTTAGGTTCATATAGAAGAGAGACACATAATAAAAGTAAATTCCAACCTCGTTTGATTTCAGATGAAAATTGCGGCTTCCAGAATGTACGCAAAATGCTGAGTCTTTTTTATTTTAGAGTATATACTTAAATTTTATAGTATATAGTATATAGTATATACTTAAATATATGTATACAATATTCTCAAAGTTTTAATAAATTATATTCATTTTTAATACTATAACAAAATTCATAAAAATCATTGAGAAAACACTGTCCTAACCCTATTTCCCCCCTTAAGGGGGGAAATAGGGGGGGGTAGGGTTTTAAAATTATTTTTTTTACATTTTTTTTTTAATTTTTTTTCTGAATGAACAATATGTCGAGAATATTGTGTATAAATTTTAAGTCAATCGGAGTAAAACTGACGGAGTTACAGCGTTTCAAACGACCGGCCGTGATACCTGATTTACCTGATACCTGAAACTTTAAATCGATTTTCCCGAAAACGTCATTTTTGAAGTTTGTGAACATTGGAACTCAAAATCTACTGAACCGATCCTTTTGAAAATTTAATCATCACTTCTTCACATAAATCAACAGGTAATCAGGAGTTTTTTTTTTTTCAATTTTTCAATAACAAATCAAGCGCGATTTTTTGAGCTAAAATTGCGTTTTTCACTTCCAAGTGCTGCAAAAAATAGAAAAAAAAAAAAAAAAAACTCTTCCTGATTACCTCGAGAAATACATCACCTTTAAAATGCATATCAATTTTTTTGTTTCACATGGTCCGGTAACGAGTTATAATGTTCACCGCAAAACCACTTTTTTTCAAGGCGCCTCTGGAGATTCAACGTCACCGGCTTATTGATCAATATTTTTCATTGAAAATTTTTTCTGAGATACTTCAATAGTTGTACAATAATATGTAATTCTATTTAATAAAATTATATTACTCATGTAGCCGCAAAAAAATCATAAAAATATGCTTTTTTTCGCCTTTAAAACCCTATCCCCCCCCCCCCCCTTAAGCACGTCGTAGCGTGATTTATGCGTTCGAGAAAACGCACGAAATTGCACGTAAAAGTTCCAGGCGAGCATTGTCGATTGATTTAATCTTTGGTAAGAAAAAATTAAAAATGTAAAATAAAATCGAAATTTTATATTTTATTATATAGTTCTTATACGACATACACGTTTTCGAGATTTTACGATTTTGCGAGTAAAATTACATATCGTATGCGGCAAGTAATGCGACTCGTACAACATACCACGTACGTACCTGCTGGCGTGTCTCGATTGGAGCATCGATACTCAACGGTATCGGATACCCAATAGAACCGAGACAACGCGATCATCACTCCCCCACTCCCGCGTTAATTTGTTTAACCGATTCCCCCTTCGGTAGCACTGTACTTCCCGATTATTTCGTATAAAAACCCACGGAAAATCCTCGAAGTCAGACGGTTCGTTCAAGATAGTTGGCAGAGTCACGCACCCTGTATCCACGGAATCTTGATATTTCTTCAAACACTTCGAATTTTGAGGTGAGTGTCTGTTTCTTTAGTATTTCACCATTTTTCGATCATTTTAAATGGCGATCAATATATATTCACCAGATCCACTTTTTATTCGCAATATTTCTTCGAAACGCAACCCTTACGAGTTATTTTCCACGATGCAAGAATACGAAAAATTATACCATGATAAAACTTGCAAAATTCCTTCCTCGGAATTGCACGCGATAACCGTGACTATTTAACGTTTTTATTCGTTGACTATTTAACATTTAACTGGTGTTTTAATCTCGAAATCAGGCTCAAGTGAAAATTCTTCACTTTCAATATAGATACTTTAAAAGATGCTGCGATCCACGCTTCTCATTCTCGTATGCTTCGCCATAGGCTTCGTGGCCTGTGTAAGTATATTCGATATGTCGTAATCTTGCGATAACAAAACTTCAAAAAATGTTGGCAATAAAAAATGTTTTGATTATAGGCGATCAATCCCGGTCATCGTAAGTAACAAATTGCACCTCTCAATATGTAACGCATTGCTTATCGATAGATTTCTATTGAAATATGATAATTTGCAACTTCCATTATATCACAAAGTGTAAAATGTTTTAGTTATTGACAATGTCGATTAAAGTGTAAAAATTTACAAATTACTTTGGGGCACAAATTACTTGGGGCTTTTGGATCGTTTTAGGTTTCAATTGAAATGTCACAAATTTTTTAATTGATAAATTTAGCTTGAAATATGATAATTTGCAAATTTCGTTTCGACGACCGTGGCAAGTAACAAATTTCATATCGCCATGTGAGATGTTTTGGTCATTGATAAACTGGATTGAAATGTAAAATTTTACGAATTACTTTAGGGGAAGGCCGCTCTCCAGGAAACAATAGTAAGTTACAAATTTCAAATCTCAATATAATGATATTTTTGGTCCGTTGTTCAATTCGATTAAAACGTCAAATATTTACGAATTTCTTTGGTGAAATCTCGAACACAAGTGCGGAAAGGTATGTAACAAATCGCATATCTCAGTACGATGATATTACTGGTCCGTTGTTCAATTCGATTAAAACGTCAAATATTTACGAATTTCTTTGGTGGAAGCTAAAGCTGCACTGAACAAAGGTATGTAACAAATCGCATATCTCAGTACGATGATATTATTGGTTCGTTGTTCAATTCGATTAAAACGTGTCAAATATTTACGAATTTCTTTGGTGAAAGCTAAGCTAAAGAAGATTACAGGTATGTAACAAATCGCATATCTCAGTACGATGATATTTTTGGTCCGTTGTTCTATTCGATTAATACGTCAAATATTTACGAATTTCTTTGGTGAAAGCTGACCTACAAAAGCTGGATGGTATGTAACAAATCGCATATCTCAGTACGATGATATTTTTGGTCCGTTGTTCAATTCGATTGAAACGTCAAATATTTACGAATTTTTTTGGTGAAAGCTGATCTACAAATGCAGGAAGGTATGTAACAAATCGCATATCTCGGTACGATGATATTATTGGTCCGTTGTTCAATTCGATTAAAACGTCAAATATTTACGAATTTCTTTGGTGAAAGCTCAAGCTGCACTGAACAGAGGTATGTAACAAATCGCATATCTCAGTACGATGATATTATTGTTTCGTTGTTCAATTCGATTAAAACGTCAAATATTTACGAATTTCTTTGGTGAAAGCTAAGCTAAAGGAGATTATAGGTATGTAACAAATCGCATATCTCAGTACGATGATATTTTTGGTCCGTTGTTCTATTCGATTAATACGTCAAATATTTACGAATGTCTTTGGTGAAAGCTGACCTACAAGTGCTGCAGGGTATGTAACAAATCGCATATCTTAGTACGATGATATTTTTGGTCCGTTGTTCAATTCGATTAAAACGTCAAATATTTACGAATTTTTTTGGTGAAAGCTGATCTACAAATGCAGGAAGGTATGTAACAAATCGCATATCTCGGTACGATGATATTATTGGTCCGTTGTTCAATTCGATTAAAACGTCAAATATTTACGAATTTCTTTGGTGAAAGCTGAAGAGGAAGTCCTGAGAGGTATTTAACAAATCGCATATCTCAGTACGATGATATTTTTGGTCCATTGTTCAATTCGATTAATACGTCAAATATTTACGAATTTCTTTGGTGAAAGCTGAAGAGGCAGTCCTGAGAGGTATGTAATAAATCGCATATCTCAGTACGATGATATTTTTGGTCACTTGTTGAATTCGATTAAAACGTCAAATATTTGCGAATTTCTTTGGTGAAAGCTGAAGAGGAAGTCCTGAGAGGTATTTAACAAATCGCATATCTCAGTACGATGATATTTTTGGTCCATTGTTCAATTCGATTAATACGTCAAATATTTACGAATTTCTTTGGTGAAAGCTGGAGAGGCAGTCCTGAGAGGTATGTAATAAATCGCATATCTCAGTACGATGATATTTTTGGTCACTTGTTGAATTCGATTAAAACGTCAAATATTTGCGAATTTCTTTGGTGAAAGCTGAAGAGGAAGTCCTGAGAGGTATTTAACAAATCGCATATCTCAGTACGATGATATTTTTGGTCCATTGTTCAATTCGATTAATACGTCAAATATTTACGAATTTCTTTGGTGAAAGTTCGTGAACAACTGAAGACAAGTATGTAACAAATCGCATATCTCAGTACGATGATATTATTGGTCCGTTGTTCAATTCGATTAAAACGTCGTGAAAAATTTTGTGTGTTTTTCTAAAAGCACCATCTAACAATCGAGACGCTCCTGAAAACGTCGTAAGGATTCTAGTGAATGAATGAAACTCACGCGGGTGAAGTGCTCATCGAATATCGAGGGTAAATATAGCTTTTGTAAAGCAATTTTAAGTTCCGACGAAATTTCAAATATCCCCATGGAAATAATGTCTGTACGGTATATATTGAGATGTATGGGAAACACGTAGACCCGAAATGTTCTGTATATACGCGGTGATTTCGAATTTGCTATCGATTATTTTTCTTACGGAAAAGCCGTTGTAAAATATTCTACAATGTTCAAAATATGTCACATAATTTTCTACACCGATCTGAACCGAGACTGATCCTACGGCAACGATTTCAACAAATTCGGGGTCATTTTGAATAACGCGTGACCAGCGTGGAACTGAGGAGAAATATCTGACTAGAGCCGGTGAAGTTAGTTAATGAAGTGGACGTTTTTATTTTGTTGCAGGCAAGCAAAATATTGCTACGATGAGCACTCTGAAGTGGAATGGAGGATCACGATCGACATTCGGCAACTACAACCGTGCTTCGACCATTATAATGCACAGAAAAAAAAACAATGTATACTAATAAATGAATATCATTGTTTGTGAAAATGACACCGTGTTATTTATTAACAACCTCAAGTACTCGGCGATAATTAATGAATATCTGGGCCAAAGATATTTATAACATTGACGCGTGCGATAATGTCTATAAACTAAACCATTTTCAAGCTTCGAATTGTAGCTATTATCCCTGCATTGTACGTTGATGTTTCCCGAAACGTTAACAAATTTCTAATATCGAAAACTAACAAAATATCTTTATCTATCCCTACCTATCGCACCGCCAACCTCGCTTTTCCTCTTTATCTCTTCCTTGCTCCCATCACTCTCTTCTGCTTTTATTCATCCTCCCTCAACCATCTTGACTCTTTCGGTATCAGTGTCTCTTTTTCTCGCTGCCTCACTTCCTTTCCCTTTTTATCTCTTCATTGCTCCTTCGTTCTTATCCACTCTCCCTCACGCGCTTCGTTTCTCTCCCTTTGTATGATGACCATCTCTCTCTCTATCACTGCCTCACTCGCTTTTCCTCTTCATCTTTTCCTTGCTCCCACACTCTTTTCCGCTCTCACTCGCTCTCGCTCCTTCTCTCGTTTACTCTGCCTTCGTTCGCCCAAACCGGTTTTCATTCTGTATCACTCCGTCTTTCACTGTTAAGGTAGTTCTAACACAAGAAATAGGAGGGGATAGAAGGAGCGGTGCGTGAGGCGGGCAGCCACGTCGCGCAGCGACGTTGTCATGCTCACGAGTTCTTCTAGCCTCAAAACAATATTTTTTCAATAATCCATACTTTTTTACTGTTTGGTCGAAAATTTACTGTAAACTATATGTTATTCTTCATCTACTAAACTACTTTCGTGCCAAATTTCAAGAAATTTTCATTACTCCTTCGTACATTTTGGTGACTGAATATCCGGAAAGTGCTCATTTCGTACGGTATAGGTATACGTTCGTATGCAAATTTTGCAATTTTTGATAAACGATATCTTGAAAACGGTACGGTGAAACAGTCTCAAATTTCGCACAAGTATTCTTCAGTACTTTTTCTAGGTTTTCCCAAAAACTCATTAAATTTGCATTACTTCTTCATTTGTGTTAGAACTACCTTAATCCGTGTTGAGAAATCTTACGCACGCACGCGCGAGAGGCGACGAATAAATAAAAAAATAAAATACCGTAATTATCGGTATAATTAATTCAATTCTTTTTTTTCTTTCAAGTTTTTGGTGTTTAAAAAAATCGTGTCTTTAACCTCAAAAGAATATCAATGAATATTCCAACATTCCAACATTTTCGCATCCCTCGAATGATACAAGATTTCCCTTGAGCTGACCGATAATCTGAGACCGCTACACGCGTTTAATAAATAAGATACGTTTATTGACTATTAATACGACGATTCACCGAAAGATCTTACCAAGTGTCGCTGCTGTAACTGCAGATAAGTTTCAGAGCCGAGCTGTATATATACAAAGTATGTATATGCAAGCATGGTGAAGTATGTAAGGTGTAGTACTGCGCATACCGTACGAATAGCCAATAAGCAACTTGTACCATTACGTCCGCCATTACGAGCGGCAATTCAAAAACGTTTATAATGAAATCGACGTAAATCAAAACAATTTAATAGTGAAGATAGAATTTTTCTATTATTTCCCCGAGAAAAATAGAAATAGCATAAAGAAATCTTTTCAGAATGACAGGCAAGCATTCCCTGAAGAATTTGTGAGCTATCTGGTGCCGGCAAACTGAAAACAACTGCAAAAAATTGTCGTGAAGAAAGCAGAAGGGTAAATGTGTAAAGAGAGGCCAGACATTTTATTATGAATGTAGGCATTATTAATGAATAATGGTTTTTTTCAGTAGACTTCTGTTATTTGGTACCTTTTCCGATTGTATTGTTTTTTCAAAATAAAAAGAAAATTTTGATCTAATTTGGTTTCTTTTCATTAATTCAAACTGTGAAATTATCAATTAGTTTTCATCGATTAGCTTAACATGATTTTGAACTGAAATATACGAAAAACTTTATTTTTGTCTCTCGAATACTTATATCCCACATGATTGAAGGCAGAGAAGAGACTTCAGTCTCCTAAGGGACAAAATTGTCAGAAACAGGGTGTGTTAGATAATCATTGTGAAATACATACTTATCATATTTTATTTTCCGCTTTGCATGTCTATTTTTCGAATAGTCAGCGGTACATTATACATTTATTCTGTATCGACATTGTGTGATTTTCAATATTTGCGATATTCTGGGCGTTAGACTCGTACGAAATGGTTGTATAATTTTAACTACTCACCTGTTTTCTTGTTGTAATGAAGAAAGATTTATTTCCACAGATATTTTTCGACCATGGTGAAAGTATACTAGGTGTAGCGGTTCTCGTGACGCGTTTTGGCATGTACTGCGCAGTACCATTACGCCAGCCATCTTCATTTTATATATACCCAACATATACTATATATTACTGCATATGCTATGAACAAAAATCTGACACGACTGCATCATATTCAACAAATCTTTCTTCATTACAATAAGAAAACAGTTACAAAACAATTCATTACAATAAGAAAACAGTTAGAAAACAATTACCGACTGTCCGGCGTAGTCCTCGACTCACTGCGACATAAGGGTCCCGGAGGAGCCTCGCTGCAAACGATACGGCAGGGCACCTACTTTCACAAACAATAGTATAAAACACAAAAACATATCCGACAAACAATGTTTATCAGTATTACAAACGCCAAGTACCCTGTAAATAACTCAAGAAAAATACGTTAAAAAAATAGGTTAAAGTTAAGTATAAATATCCATATAAAACACTACGCAAAGAAAGCGGCAAAAAAACAAAAAAAGGGTATGAAACAAAATGAAAATATTTAAGGCCAATGCGACTAGCGAATTAATATTAGAATAAGAAATTGGTCACTTACCGAAAACAAATGTACAAAAACACAGCTGTCACTTTACAAAAAAACAGGTTAAACACCGGGACGATGCCGGTACGCCGTGACTCGGGATCCCCGGGGACCCAGCTTCGCGCGGAAGTGTGAATTCGAAAAACCCTAGAATCACGGGATTCCCGACGTCACGCGCGCGTTTCCAGCCTCTCGGTAACCTTTAATAGACCGCCGAGAGATGGCGACTGTTTTCTCATAAACGAAGTACGCATAATTCGGGTATACAAACGCGGTCAGCGGAACGAAAATGGACTCTCACTTTCCTGCAAAGGACCGATAAGATATCCCGCAAGGGCACTTAGAAGGCTTTCCTGCAAAGGAGCATATGATCTCCCGAAACGGAACATAGAAAGGTATTCTGCAAATGTATCTCTTCCGAGATACCATACCGGTATCTCGGAAGAGACCACTCTCCGGCGCGTAATATGGCTGGTTTCGAACTCGTGTGTTCTATCAAATCCAACGATACTATACCGGTTCACAAGTACAAATCTACGAATACCGGTATAAATGTATACATCGCCGAAGTCGAGGGACCCGTTCTGCGTTGTTACTTTTGCCTTGGTATGTCTGCGATGTTTCTTCTTCAAACATAACCAACAAAACTGGAATGACTTTACTAAACTTGCAAACCCCTTTTTTTTCTTTCTAAATTCTCACGGACATGGGCGAAAGCTAATTTTAACAGAGATATTACCAAACCCTAATACACCAAAATTATTAAAAAATAAATTAAAGTACACTCGTTATTGTTCTTCGTTATCAAATCATTCTTTGTAATTTTTTTTTTAGATCCTATTACTAATTATTCTTCTTGCAATTCCCTCACCAACGAATTTGCTGGAAAAATTTGACAATCCATTGGCGGGACCTTTGAAATTGCAATCTGTCCTTATTTAAATACACTTGATTTTAATATATAAAGTTGCAACGAATGAATAACAAATTGCCGGTTCCGTCAAATACTTTCTATGCTCGAAAAGCAACGGAAGCCTATGACGACGATGGCTTGCCCCATACGCTCGAGCATCTTGTATTTCTTGAAAGTGAGAAATACCCGTACAAAGGTGTATTGAATCTTTTGAGTAACAGATGTCTGGCTTCTGGAACAAATGCAAACACCGAAAGCGATCATACTTTTTATACAATGACTACGGTCGGTAGCGAAGGATTTTTGACTCTAATGCCAATTTATCTGGAGCACATTCTCTATCCTACTTTGACGGTACGTACAAGAGAAATAAGTTGATTAATGCGTCAATAAATTGTCTTTTTGAATCGGTATTAATAATTTTTTCATCAATAATAACAGGAGTCGGGATACTTAACGGAAGTACATCACATAACTGGACAAGGTGATGATGCCGGAGTAGTATATTGCGAAATGCAGACCGCGGAGAACGACGGAGAATATCTGGCACACAATGAAATGGTCAGAGCTATTTATCCAGGGAAATGTGGCTACAAGTCTATGACCGGAGGTAAATGAGACACAAAGACCTTACTGACAATAGTTCCAAGTCTCTAAAGGCCAGCACTTTATCTTCATAAAAAATGAATCATTCTTCACCGAGTTTGCCATTCTTTGATTCTGTCCAATTTACTTTTTCTCGTCATACGTCTACTAGGTAAGTTTCATATTACAATTCTTCGAATTTGCATGACTAATCGGTTCGCGCCCTCTACCCCAGTATCGTCACAAATAGAGCCAAAATTCCGGCGAGTCCTGTAAAAACAGACATTCTCAATTTGCTTGTACAAGTGTTGATTAAAAAAAAACTTGTACAACAGGAGCTTTGAAGAATCTTCGAGAGAGTACCAACAACGAAAAAGTGAAGAATTATCACAAAGAGTTCTACAGACCAGAGAACTTAACGATAATTATCACCGGGCGAGTGAAGCACGCTGATGTTTTCGAAGCTCTGCGTCCTCTGGAAGAGAACATTGTGTCCAAAGTATGGAACAATTTCCTAAATACTCAAAAAGCCCGTAATTAGAGTAACGATATATTATTAATCGACAGGGAGATCGAGGTCCTTTCACGCGTCCCTGGCAGAGTCCAGTACCGGAATTGAAAGAAAGTGTAGTTCGCGATGTGCATTATCCGAACTACGACGAGAACAACGGTTTGGTCTATGTCGGATGGCGAGGACCCTCGACGGTAAACGAACTCTACGATCTAACGGGGTACTCGCTGTTGCTCAAATATCTAACTGACAATTCAGTCAGTCCGGTACAGAAGGAATTCGTCGAGATTGACGATCCTTACGCGAGCAACGTGGCGTATTCGTTGGTCAAAAATTCAATATCGATTATTTATCTCGTGTTTGGCGGTGTACCGATCAATAACATTCCAACGATCAAGGATCACTTGACGAAGATCCTCAATGGAATTCACGTGATCAATGGGATTGACGTTAAGAGAATGAAAACTGTTGTCAATAGGCATTTTCTCGAGACACTTGGTAATCTCGAAAATATGCCGTAGGATCCTGTTGCATTTATGCTCATCGGTGACGCACTTTATGGCAATACGAAGAAAGACGTGAGTGCCGATTAGAAATGTTAAATTTATCTATTCATTTATTTTATTTTCACCAAATATCGTATGAGGAAACTTGCTTCATTTCATTAGTAATGTTATTTTTTTCCGAAATAGTTGGAACAAAGATTGAATGAAATCGAGGATTTCAAGAAACTCGCTCAAGAGCCCGAATCCTATTGGTTAAATATCTTAAAGCGTTATCTCATTGACGCTCCTATGGTCGTTATAAATGGTATACCGAGCTCCGAGAAGCAGAAAAAACTTGCGGAAGCCGAGAAAACACGTGTCGCTAAGCAAATCGAGAGTTTGGGCAAGGACGGTCTTGAACGAAAAAATGAAGAACTATTGAAAGCAAGGACGCTGAATGAGGTAGATATGCACAGCGGTACACGTAGATCGGCAGAATTTAATATTCCAAGTACATTTGAATGGGGAAATTTACACTTTTTCTCATAAAAAATCTCTATATTCTTTAGAATGTTTAATTTTTGCATTATCAGGCTCCTATACCCGACGAAATGCTGAGCTCCGTTCCAATTCCTGACACCGACAGCATCAATTTCCATCACATCAAGAGTTATACGAACGAAACGTTCGAGCAACATCCGCGCTTCGACGTCAACAAATTGCCACTTTACACCTATCTGGATCACGTCAATACGAATTTTATACACGTACCATAACTACTACTTTGGTAAAAACAAAAACAAAAAGATCGGAGGAAAAAGATTTTGAAATTTTAGAAGTTCGTTTTAATGGATACATCGTCGGTCGATCGACTATCGAGACCATACCTTCATCTCCTACTAGAAGCAATAACGGAATCACCGGTCGAGAGAAATGAAAAAATCATTCTGTTCGAAGATATAGTTGCTGAACTGGAGGAGGATACGATAGCCGCGAGTACGGGGTTAGGACTTTTAAAGAATGCTCGATTTTCATGCGGTTCTTACAGTCACACCGCAAATTTGATGCTTCAGGTATAAAGTGCTGTTATAATAAATAAATATAATAATAATAATAATATATTCTGTCAATGTATCAATTTATCCTTCTAGCTCGAATTGTCGAAATACGCCAAGGGAATACAGTGGATGAAAGAGCTTCTTTACGATACGAAATTCACAGTGGATCGTTTAAAGATCATTGGATCTAAGATGATAAATGACGTGGCGAAATTCAAGAAAAAAGGAAATAAGCTTACTGGGGATTTGATGAAGGGATTATTGTACAACAAGGGTAAGAATTTACTTTTTATACGACGATAAACATTTACACGAAACTACGAGGGGGGGAGACCGAAAAAAAACGGGAATTGCGCTGCGTCGGGGAGGGAGAGTGGGGGAACCCATTGCGCGACCAGGTGTCCGTTGGGGAAACGTCTCCTGAGTTAGTGTGCGAAGTTCTGTCGCCGTGAGTGCATCGGTTCGCCCGTGGGAATTTTTGTAGTGAAACAACTTTTTCCATTTCGGCGAAAACGTGACGGCCGATTGTCGGGAGCAACGCGCGGCTGTGAAATTTTGTTTTCCGTTGGGGAAATCGGCCGCGGAAACTACTGTAATGCTTAAGACTGCTTATGGAGATGCTGCCCTAAGTAAAACCAGAGTCTACGAGTGGTTTTCACGTTTTTAAAATGGAGAAATGTCAATTGAAGACCAACCCCGTTCAGGACGCCGCTCAACGTCAAGAAGTGACGAAAACGTCGACAAAATCAATGCTCTCATTCATGAAGACCGTCGCCGAACCACTGATCAACTCTGTGAGATGTCTGGGATATCATGGAGTTCAATTCAGAGGATTTTATCCAAAGATTTGCACACGAGCAGAGTTGCAGCCAAATTTGTTCCTCGCCTTCTCACAGACGAGCAAAGGGAGCGTCGACTTCAGGCATGTTTGGAACTTCAAAATCAGCTCGAAGAGGACCCTGAACTTTTTTCTAAGGTGATTACTGGTGATGAATCGTGGTGCTGTGGATACGACAACGAAACAAAGCAGCAATCAAGCCAGTGGAAGACCCCTCGCTCTCCTCGTCCGAAAAAAGCTTGCCAAATGAAGTCAAACATCAGGACAATGCTCATTTGTTTATTCGATCGCAGAGGTGTTGTGCACGCGGAGTTCGTTTCCCCGGGTCAAACTGTCAACCAGAAGTTCTACTTGGAGGTTTTGAAAAAATTGAGGGAGAGTATCCGGAAGAAAAGGGCAGATCTTTGGCGCACAAGTGACTGGTTCCTCCATCATGACAACGCGCCGACCCACGCCGCTCTCTCCGTAAAGCAGTTTTTTTGACCAAAAACTGCATGACACCAATTGTCCCCCCCCCCCCCCCCCCTACTCACCGGATCTAGCCCCCTGTGATTTTTTTTTGTTCCCCAGACTCAAAAGGGACATGAGAGGAAAGCGTTTTGCCACTGTGGAGGAGGTAAAACAAAAATCGCTGGAAGGCCTAAAGGATCGTTTGCAGAGGTGCGTTGTGGTCAAAGGAGAATACTTTGAAGGTGATCAAAATTTGGTGTAAAAATATTAAAAAATAAAGAAATTATGACGAAATTCCCGTTTTTTTTGGGTCCCCCCTCGTATATTCGATGACACGTCCTAACGTAAAAATAAAAAAATCGCTTATATCTTTGGGTTATTACTATTGGTTACACTCCGTGTCTCAACCGTAGTCTGATTAATCCACTAAACGGTATTAACTTGATTATTAGCTGGGAATATCGCCGTAATGAGATTGCCCGTTTACAGACAGTAATCATTATAACTCGAGCTTACTGCGACAACACAAGTTCCTCACGAAGATGATGGAACGATTGAACACGGAAGTTGGGTCGGAAAGAAGTCTTACTCGAAATTGAGTCGGTCAGAAAAATTCTAACAGCGCCGAAAAGTATGGCGTTATACATCGCCGTCGATATCGACAAATTAACAACGCAAATAGCCGATGTATATGGACCGTGGATGATAATGAAAAGTCTTGACAACGAGAACAAGATGAAGTGAATAAATCGAAATAATTATTTTAGTGACTAACAAACGGTTATTAAAATTACTTAAATTAATCGTTAATCGTTTCCGCAGGCTTAACGTCGCACAAGCTTGGGAATTGATGAATCGAGCGGAGGATATACCGATGCAAGGATGCGTAATGGGTCTCGGTTGCATAGACTCGGGTTATTTCTTGCAGTGTACCAAGTGCATTAACGATTATGACCATCCTGATCTCGCACCATTGCTCGTTTGTCTGCAATATCTCACACAGATGGAAGTTCGTAAAAATGAGCGGATGGAGCGACATTTTTACGAGCAAATGAAAGAACTTTTAAGTAAAGAAACTATTTTTTAAACTTTTTCAGGGTCCAATGTGGAAGCAAATCCGTGGACAGGGTCTTTCGTACAGTTTCAATGTTTCCTGCAAAACCAACGAGGGCCTCTTGTACTTGAGTTTCTACGGTGCTTCGAACATCGTTGGATCATACAAGGAAGCCGAAGCTATTGTCGTACGTACTTATTATTTTACGTTTTTTATCCTTCATATGTTTTTTATGATTTCAGTTATTATTTATTCGGTTTGACGGATTTAAAAAACATTGAAGCTATCGACTTTCTACGCGGATAAATAATAAAGATAAAGAGCATTAATTATTTCGCCTCTTTAAGGGAGGGGTAAGGGTTTCAGCGTAAAAAAAACACTTTTTTTGCGATTTTTTTTCTCAAATATGGATTGAGCAATTTTATTCGAACCTTTTGTACATTATTGAGCATACTTTTGACAATGTTGTGTAATTTTTTCATGCAGAAATATTGAAGCATAAGCCCGTAACAGAGCTTCCCCCAGAACGTCTTGGAAAAAAAACAATTTGCGGTGCAAATCTTCCCCCCAACGTTCTCTGATAATTTTTTTTTTCATTTAAAAATTTTTGGCGGCCATCTAAAGTGTGAACTGTTATTTTCCACGAAAAATTCCGCCATTTTGTGGGTGGGAAACACCCTTAATGTAAAAAAAAATATTTAACTAAACGTTTGGGGGAGGTATTTTATATGTAGAAAATGTGTAGAAAGTTTGAAATGAATCGGTCAAGTAGTTTTTAAATGGCAGTGAACACGGACTTTGAAAAAGTAGTTTTGAGAAAAACGCGTCTAAAGTTTATGAAGTAAAAGAGTGAAGAAAAATTTTTTTTTTTCCAACTTACACAGAATCATCGATTCCAGCTCGTTTCTTCTTTTAAAATATTGTAGTGTATAGTATGCACTATATACTATATACACAATAGCAATGAATAAACTGTATACCTGTTCGACAGCTGCACCGCTAGCCCGACCGCCCGCAGCTGTTAGAGGTATAGCGTTAAAGGCCAGGAGATTAATAAGACAATAACTTCAAGAATATTGCTTGGATCGGTTTAAAATTTCAAGGACATATTCTTGAAATGTTAAACAATAAGATAAGACAAAAAAAAATTCGATTTTTCGAAAGTGAAAACCCTTACCCCGCCCTTAACCCTAAGCTTGCCTTTTTTATTTACAGAACAGTCGCTTGAAGGAAAATAAATGGGAACAACTTTTGTATGAGTCTGCAAAGTCGTCTCTGATTTTCAAGATAATTGACAAAGAGAAGAGCGTGGATGACTTGGTGGCACAATCTTTGATCTCCTACTTCAAGAACGTTTCTCACGATTACAATCATCAGATGGTACAACGAGTCCATGCCGTTACGATAGATGACTTGAGTCGAGTCGCGACCAAGTATCTCAAGGTTCTTTTTGATCCGAAAAAATGCCATACTACAGTCGTCGTATGTCATCCTATGAAAGCTCCCGAAGTGGCTGAGGCGCTCAAAGCGTATGTTACTTTTTATATATTTCTTTTTCGTTCAATAATTTAATGAAAAATAAGTTCTGAAAGTAATGTTTTTTTTTATTTATGACTCTGACGATCATTGGCACATCGACATTTTTTTCCTGAGTATTCTCATCTGTTTTTTATATATTTCTTTTTCTTTCAATAATTTAATTGAAAATTAGTTCTGAAAGTAATTTTTTTTTTTTTTTAATAACTCTGACGATCATTGGCATATCGACATTTTTGTCCTTAGTATTCTTATCTGGTTTTTATATATTTCTTTTTCTTTCAATAATTTAATTAAAAATAAGTTCTGAAAGTAATGTTTTTTTTTTTTTAATGACTGACGATCATTGGCATATCGACAATTTTTCCTCAGTATTCTTATCTGGTTTTTATATATTTCTTTTTCTTTTAATAATTTAATTAAAAATAAGTTCTGAAAGTAATGTTTCTTTTTTCAATGACTCTGACGATCATTGGCACATCGACATTTTTTTCCTTAGTATTCTTATCTGGTTTTTATATATTTCTTTTTCTTTCAATAATTTAACTAAAAATAAGTTCTGAAAGTAATTTTTTTTTTTTTTAATAACTCTGACGATCATTGGCATATCGACATTTTTGTCCTTAGTATTCTTATCTGGTTTTTATATATTTCTTTTTCTTTCAATAATTTAATTAAAAATAAGTTCTGAAAGTAAAGTTTTTTTTTTTTAATGACTCTGACGATCATTGGCACATCGACATTTTTTTCCTTGGTATTCTTATCTGGTTTTTACATTATCGATATTGATTTTTCGCGCAGATTCAATCTCAGCTTGAAAGTCTTCACAGCGTTGGAAAAATCCTACCTGAGCGACTGGTGATCTCCGAAATTCACAATTTACAGTATAAATTAATAATGATCGAAGCGGCATGACTTTTGTATTTCTCCATGCTTTCTTCAATCATTATTTTTTACAAATAATAGGGTATGGCACTGACTTTAAATAAACTGTGCAATTGCTTCGACCTTTACTTCGTTCTGCCCTAATTCTCTCTTGGCAATAAACGAAAAAAAAAAAAACAAATTTGTTTCCTCATTTGTGCAACGAAGCTTTGTTATTTCCCGGCACGTGTGCCGAAATATGAGAATTACGACTGGAAAAAGAGTTAGTTCAGTTGAAATTTTACAACACCCCTCCATCGACAGAGCTATTCAATATATTTGCTCAAAGCACACATTGAATTCCACAGATCATGTTCGACATTTATATTGCTGCAACTTACCAATTACGCGATACGTAGCCAGATGAACAAGAAGAAATAAAAAGGTAAAAATAAGAAAGGAATTAAAGTGCTTAGCTTAACATTTATTCCGTTGAGCGTATAAGTCACATTACAAGTTTTTTCAACAACATAATTGTTATGTAAGCCTCCTGTGATCTACCCGCTGAGCAGGGAAAAACCGATGTCTTCCTAAGATTTCATATTTTACTTCTTGCTCTTGGGCTTCGGGACAAAGTAAAGAATGATTCGACCAGTCACGGCATACGTGGCTTTCGCAACCTGTAATTTGTGTGAAAAACAAAAAAAAATTGAAAACTTTCGAATCGAAGACAAATTGAAAATCGAAGAAGTTAACTCCGAGATTATCGTTTTTTTTTTCCACATAAGAATACTCATGGTGGAAGTATATAAGGTGTAGTACTGCGTATACCGCACGAATAGCCAATAAGAAACTTGTACCATTGCGTCCGCCATTATGAGCGGCAATTCAAAAACGTTTATAATGAAATCGACATAAATCAAATCAATTTAATAGTAAAGATAGAATTTTCTTATTATTTCCCGGAGAAAATAGAAATAGCATAGAGAAATCTTTTCAGAATGACAGGCAAGCATTACCTGAAGAATTTGTGAGCTATCTGGTGCAGGTAAACTGAAAACAATAGCAAAAAATTGTCGTGAAAAAAGCAGAAGGGTAAATGTGTAAAGATAGGCCAGACATTTTATTATGAATATAGGCATTATTAATGAATAATAGTTTTTTTCAGTAGACTATTTTTATATGTTAACTTTTCAGATTGTATTGTTTTTACAAAATATAAAGATAATTCTGATCTAAATTGGTTTCTTTTCATTAATTCAAACGTTGAAATTATCAATTAGTTTTCATCGATTAGCTTAACATGATTTTAAACCCTGAAATATACGAGAAACTTTATTTTTGTCTCTCGAATACTTATATCCCACATGATTGAAGGCAGAGAAGAGACTTCAGTCTCCTTAAGGACAAAATTATCAGAAACATGGTGTATTAGATAATCATTGTGAAATACATACCTATCACATTTTATTTGACATTTGTACATTTCTCGTTTGACATTTTGTACATTTTCCGCTTTGCATGTCTATTTTTCGAATAGTCAGCGGTACATTATACAATTATTCTGTATCAACATTGTGTGATTTTCAATAATTGCGATATTCTGAGCGTTAGATTCGTACGAAATGGTTGTATAATTCTAACTACTCATCTGTTTTCTTATTGTAATGGAGAAAGATTTGTTGAATATGATGCGGTCGTGTCAGATTTTTGTTCACAGCATATGCAGTAATATATAGTATATGTTGGGTATACGAGGTGTCTTCAAAAAGTATCGCGAATTTTGAATTTCCGTGGGCTACGTATATTCGATTTTCGATTTTTTTTGCGGCATTAGGTTGGTACTCGTGTCCCTCATTTATGCTGAAAAAATCGGCCATTTTGAATGTTTAGTTAATTGTTGACAGCTGTTTTGGTTAGACGTGTTTTGGCTTGTCTTCGATTTTTGCCTATTCCAAAAAAGCAGCTTCCATTGCGATGATTGAGCTTTGGTTTTCACGTCATAACCATAAACCCATGATTCGTCACCAGTTATGACCCTCTGGAGCAAATTCGTCGCGAACCGAGTCCAACAGCTCCTTAGCAATGTTAACGCGACACTGTTTTTGTTCGAAATTGAGCAATTTTGGTACGAATTTCGCGGCGACCCGTCACATGACCAAATCATTGGTAAACATCGAATAGCACGAGCCAATCGATATGTTTAGTTCCTCAGCAACTTCTCTAACGGCGATTCGACGATTGGCCAATATTATTTTCTTCACTTCATCAATGTTTTCGTCTGTTGTTGATGTGCTCGGGCGTCCGGAACGCATTTCGCTGTTCGCATCTTCTCGGCCCTCTGAGAACATTTTTGTACCACCGATAAACCACCATATGCCACAGTTAACATTCGGAATGCGTCCGCGCACCTAATTTTGTATTTCACACAAAATTTGACACAGATTCTTTGATCCATTTTTTGGAATAGGCAAAAATCGAAGACAAGCCGAAACAGCTGTCTAACCAAAACAGCTGTCAACAATTAACTGAACATTCAAAATGGCCGATTTTTTCAGCATTAAGTGAGGGACATGAGTACCAACCTAACGCCAGAAAAAAAAATCGAAAATCGAATAAACGTAGCCCGCGGAAATTCAAAATTCGCGATACTTTTTTAACAGACCTCGTATATAAAATTAAGATGGCCGGGGTAATGGTACTGCGCAGTACATGCGAAAACGCATCACGAGGAATCGCTACACCTAGTATACTTCCACCATGTACGCGAGGACCGTTGCTACGGGTAACGCGCGTCTCTTCGCGCGTCTCCAATCCCACGATTTATAGGCAAATTTACAGTAGCGTTGTGATAAGCGTCGTCGTGACAGTACGAAAAAAATTACTTGGTATTCATTGCAGGTTGAGAATCTCTGCTACGATTCAAGTATTCAGCAGTATTCAGCAAGTGCAGCCACCCCCGCGTGCCCCCGCGGGACTTTCGCAAAACTCCGTCGCCATTGCGTCTTGAATCATATTATTGCTCGGTATTATCATGCAAACGCGAATCTAGAAAGTTTAATGAATGACTATATTGAGATTTCGTCAAGAGGAATGACTTTTTTTATGTTATCAATGAGTGACGCGAGTATAATAACGGGGAGACGCGATAGTAAGGGCCCGGCGATAAATGAAGTGATAAATGGCCGCGGCGTTGGTACACGTGGAAGGACATCAGCGCCCTAGCGGCGTTGCGAGGAACCCCGCAACACTGCTTTCGTATCGAAAATCTTGAATGAATCTTCTCGAAATCATTTGTAAATACGATAGCGGCGTGTTCCAAAGTCTCTTGACAATGAACGCCGATGAAACGGTCATTGTTGACCGGACATATTCACAAACAATATCGTCGCCGAACGCTGGTCTAGTGATATAAAAGGAGCGAGACAGACGTTAGTCGAGAATTAACATTCTTGAAAATCTGCAAGTGGCTGCGTACGTGGCACAATCTACGGACCAATCGGTGAAAGACTTATATCAATAGGCGTGGCTTATACATGCTCCCGTACACTTGTGCCTTGTGCCTGGTTGCTGCTTGGCTTTGGGTCTACGAGCAGCCATCGTTTCTCGTGTCTCTCTGAAAAAAAGGATATTCGTCCGCGGGCGTACGGACAAAAAAAATTATAATAACGCTTGCGCGGTTAATTGTACGTTTACGGGGTGTACGAAAGAAAGTGTACGTTTTATCCGAGGCGTATTATAATTGAAGAGAGGTAGGCTAGACGTTATTTATACTAAAAATAAAAAATCCACATCGGTTCGGACACGTAGTTGCGCGGCGTAAAAGAGGTTGTGCTTGAGTTTCAGTCTTTCTTTTTTTTTCTTTCTCCGTAATCGGTATGTACGCTAGTTCTCGCGTACTGGGAACTCTCGCTCCTTTCTTTTTTAGCCGGTTTTCTTCTGGTCAAACGCGATTTTCATTTTTGACGAACGTCCGTTTTTACGGTAGAGTTCCGACGATAATATCTTGCTCGTACTCGGCGAAGTTGCCGGCGACAATTTCATTCGTCAAACGTGAATTTTTCGTTCGTTAATCGTCAATCCGCTTTCCGAACCGCTGTACTCTTATTGCGGTACCTCACGTTTTTTTTTCTTCTCTCTTCTTTTACAGTTGTACCACACGATCGTTAACATTTATTTTTTACAGACATATGCTTCGAGACACAATCTCATATCTCCCTTATCTACCCTGTTGGTTTTTTTTCTTGTTTTTTTTTTTTACTCTTTGATACTTTTGGGAGTATACGTGGAACGAATGTTCTCGTGAAAAGTCGCGCATCTATGCCCGGTTATGTCCGTAGATAAAGTATTAAAAGTTTCAAAAGTCTCATTAATTTCTAAAGACATTTTCGAGGTCAGCTGTCTTCGAATCGTTATAACGGATTATTCGAGTAAATACTAGTCGTGGGAATAGTTTCAGAAGCTAAGTATTGGGAAGAATCGTTTCGGTAGCAAAGAATCGACGAAGGCAGTGTTTCAAAGTTTTTTTTCTCTCACGATATTATTCATTAAAGTCGCCAGCTTTAATTTTCACTTACGTTAAAGGTAATTGTTTTTTTTAACGAACCGTTAATTCGCTCGGTTTTTTTCATAGCGGGACAACGCCATGGATCTCAATACTGGCCTGGTTTACGTCGGCGTCGTAGTCATCTCGGCCGCTGTCGTTCTTCTTGTTTCCATGTTTGGAATGAAGCAGAAATCTTACGACGAAGCCATTGCGGAGCAAAGAAAACTTCCCGACGATAATCTTCTCGTGGGTAAGACGGAATTTTGACTTTTCAAATTATGTTTTTTTTTCCATCGTTAGGACATACTAGAACAGTTGAGAGTAGCATATGTGGAATTGTAAAAATTCAGGTAAAAAGGAAAAGGGCAAGGAGAAGAAGCACAAAAATAAGACCGGAAAGAAAGTAAAGGAGAAGAAGGAAGATAAGGACGAGAAGGAGGAGAAAATTGAGCATACAACGGCTATTCACTTTGAAGAAACTCCCGTCGTTCTTCCGCCCGAATCAACAGCCACGGTACGATTTTACATAATGTTAACAAAACTCTGATGCTTTTGCTCTCGTAGAAAGGGGAAAGTTTCGGACGTACGGTTTAGAAATTGTAGGAAAAAATTATCAGGTCGAGCGAACATTTCGTGACGCACCTGACAAAATTTGACTCTGCTGACATTTCAAACGAATACACATTGATTTAACAGTTTTTGCACACAAAAAAAAACAAGTCTGTTCTGAAATTTTCAACATTTTTGGAGAACCGTACTTTGTCGAATTTTTTTGAATCACTTCTCTTTCGTTCAATCCAAAATGTAGAAATGTAGAAAAAAATAATAGCTCGCTGCTCTAATTCAAAGAAATTTTGCTCTATCGAAGCGAGGCAGCCGTCGAGAATGCTTCGCATCGAACTTTGTAGTAATCGACAAATTGTTTTTGTGATTTTTTGGAAAACATTTTTGAAATTTAAACAAAAAATTCTGAGACCGTCGCTAGTCCAGCGGTGAGACAAAAAAAAACCATCGATCTTTCAACGCGAACTTTTCTTTTTCGTAACTTTTTCTGTATCTCAAACGCACCAACGAGGATTACTAAAATTCGTGCTTGTAACACTGACTCACGCAAATTCCCATATTCGGCATCACATCTCTTGTTCTCGCCTATTTCACGCATGAAATATGGTACACCGGCCTCCGTATCAAATGTTACACATGTAGGTCATCCATAAAGTCATATTAACGTATAAGGGCGATTTTTTTTTTCGACTATTTTTTTTTTTTCAGTTCCCACCAGAAGTTTTGTTGGATATGTCGAAAAAGAAATTCCCTGAAAGTTACAGCCCTTAATATTAATTTCAAGTACTTTCCCAAAGCGTGAGAAGATTTTCCATCTAAAATACACGTAAATCGATTTTTTTTTTTTCAAATTTCTATAACTCAGCCGCATTTTATGCTATCATATTGATCTTGGTTTCGATTTACTCGGAATAAAACAATCTAAAAAACTGCCTTTTGCGGCGAAAGTGTAAATTGTACTGGTGAGTTGGTACGGGTCACTGAAGTTGATTTTTACCCAAAATTCTCGTTTTTTTTGCAGTTATCTCCGAAACAATTAACTTTACGAAAAAAATGTAAATGAAAAATTTGTTGAAAATTTAATTTCCTACAAAAAAGGTTCCATCGAACCAATTGCTTAGATCAATATTTCTTGAGATATTGAACTTTAACTTGTGAGTAGTATAAAATTTATAAAATATGAAATATTGAGTAATAAAAAAAATTCAATATCTCAAGAAATATTAATCCAAGCAACTGGGTCGATGGGACCTTTTTTATAGGAAATTAAATTTCCAACAAATTTTTCGTTTACATTTTTTTCGTAAAGTTAATTGTTTCGGAGATAACAGCAAAAAAACGAGAATCTTGGGTAAAAATCAACTTCAGTGACCCGTACCAACTCACCAGTACAATTTACACTTTCGCCGCAAGAGACACTTTTCTAGATTGTTTTATTCTGACTAAATCGAAACGAAGAACAATATGATAGCATAAAATGCGGCTGAGTTATAGAAATTTGAAAAAAAAAAAAAAAGAAAAAAAAACAATTCGATTTACGTGTATTTTAGATGGAAAATCTTCTCACGTTTTGGGAAAGTACTCGGAATTAATATTAAGGGCTGTAACTTTCAGGGAATTTCTTTTTCGACATATCCAACGAAATTTCGGGTGGGGACTGAAAAAAAAAAATATTCGAAAAAAAAATCGCACAGTATATATATATTTAAAAAAAATCGTACGTTCATACAAATACCCATATTTTTCGACATACAGAGTTCCGAGTCACCATTTCTCCGCATTATTTATTAAACCCAAAGACCAACAGTCTGGGCATTCGTCTCTGAATAATTTAATCAGCTGATCAAACCGCAAACGTCTCAGTTTTTTTTTCTTCCGTTGGACAAACAAATATATTCGACCCCCGGGAGTGTCTCGTACAAAAAAAAATATCCATCATTCACGCTCGAGCGCAATTTGACGATAACGGTAAACACCGACATATTTCATTTATTCCTCGATGACTAAAATGCAGACAAATTTTTCTTTTTTTTGTTTTTTCTTTCTTCAATCTCACATGAAATCGTCGTGGATCGTTTGTTTTCCCGTGTTGTCTCACTAAATGCAATGTCAAAAAATCTCTTGATCTTACAAAATATTTTCTTTTTTTTTTTCTCTTTGTAACTCTCGACGTTAAAATCGTAATTCGTGAATGTAAATTTTTGCCCTCGAACTTTTTTGTCGTGAGGCGTCTCAACGCGAGTCTCGTCATGCCTTGGTGAGTTCTCGGAATTATGAGAAAATCGTAATTGGTTCAACGTTAGCGAGAAACAAAAATTTCGAGCTCGAGTAATGTTTTTCCTCGCTTACAACTCTCTCTCGTTCCCGTACGCCTTTAATCGTCGTTGGACAAAAAAAAACGAAAGAGAGAAAAACTGTATCCTGTTTCACAATCCATAGGCCGTGGCTTTGGTGATTTTATCAGCGAGTTTTTTTTAAATAATCGTTCTTTCTCCCTCTCTTTCTCTCTGTGTCTCTCGAACGAATGTCAGACGATCCTAAATTCGTCGAAGCTTTCGACTATAACAGAATTTCATTGTGAAACGAAATGGCAAACGTCGATTTATAATTCTCGTGAGATTAAATATTCGTGATAATGTTTTTTTTTTTTTTTTTTTTTTTCTATAAATAAGCCCGTCGTTTATTTCGAAGAAACATTTTTTATTTGGTGTTTATTGCATTTGCGTCTCGTCTTATCGGAGCAGATTACAGAGGGACAGGCAGAAAGAAACGGAGGAGAGCATTCGACTAAAAATTCATCCGATTGAGATGCTTCAATTATATATTCAGAGCTGGTAAAAATAAAAATGAACGAGTGTCATTTAAATGGAAAAAAAAAACGGATCATTACGGGAATTTATTAATTTCAGGTATGCACGCTTGTCAAGAAATCAAAGTAGAAACATCCCTAAGGTGACAAGTAAATTTTGTTATTATATCTCCCTCGCGGAAACGTAATTTTTCTTTTTTTCTTTTTTTCTTTTCCTCACTCGCGACACATTCGATTTTGCATTATTCCCTGCGAATCAAAGAACCGACAATCTCACGAGAACTCTCGGGTGTTTATCGGAGTGAATTAGATAACTCCGAAGACCAACGAGAAGCAAATAACAAAAGATTAATGACGTTACGTATATTATTATTTTCGTTACGATGGTAAAACCCGAAATGTAATGTCGTCATCGATTTAATCGGACTCTTTGGAACGAGGCAAAAGTCACCGGGACGTGGCTTATAAAAATCGACGAATGATGTGATTTTTTGTTTTTTTCCCGTCTGTTTGGGGCATTAATGAAATTCAGGAAGTTGGCAAAGGCGCTAAGAAGAAGAGCAAGATCGAGAAGGTAAAGCCGATACTCGTGAACAAGGACGAGGCGTCGGTGGTCGTGACGGAACCGACCGAGCCGGAAAATCTGGTTACGGAGGTGAATCATTTCGTTCGTATTCAACCGAAGGACAGCCTCGAACTATACCGCAGACGCAGCGTAAGTGATTATGGGAGCAGTGGTCTTATTCGTTTTTTTTTTTCCTTTAATTACCAAAAAATATTTTCGTACTGGCGATTTTGTGGATTCGGGAGAATCGTTAAGTTTCATGTACTAACGGGACTTTTACATTTATTAATGTTTTATCGGAGCTTGAGAACAAAAAAAATTTCAAATTTTACGGTGTAAACGCACGAGCCAATTTTTTACTTGAATCACACATTTTTTTACTGACACTAACAGAGCTCTTTTGCTTACTAAGATCATTGCGCCGGTGAACGTAAAAAAAAAAGGTTCAAATTCCATATTCAATCTGCATATTACCATTGAAAAGTTTCAAGGCCATTGACTCACCGGCTTCAGCTAAAATACTCCTTTCAATTCCCCTTTCGAGCCTCTTCAATTTTTGCGATAGTTAATTATTCAAAAATCGAGTCTAATAATACGCGAGAGCGGTATTTCGTCAACAGTTTTGTAAATCAATATGAAAATCATTCGATCTTCATAGGCTGAAAGAATTTGTCCACTTAACGTTGGTTTGAGTTTAATTATTCGTAAATATGAAATTATTCGGGGGATCGTTAATATCACAATCTCGTTTACTAGAATGTGGAGTTTTTAAGGGATATCGTTCGATAAAAAAAAAATCATTTTGGTATACCGACAGAGCTTTATTCGCTTCTTGAGCATTCCCACGGGTCCCAAACATTCAGTAATATTGATATTTATAATAAGAAACTCTAGCAAGTAGTTTTTATTCAATGTATACCCTTTCGGGTATTTACAATATCCCTTCCGTTACATTTTCTCCTTTCCGTATATGCATATTTGAAAAATTTCAAGGCCATTGACTCACCGGCTCCGGCTAAAATACTCCTTTCGAGCCTCTTCAATTTTTGCGATAGCTAATTATTCAGAAATCGAGTCTAATAATACGTGACAGCGTATTTTTCGTAACAGTATTGTGAATCAATATAATAATCTTTGGATCTTCATCGGCTGAAAGAATTTGTCCACTTAAGGAAGGGGTAAGGGTTTCAGCGTGAAAAAAAACACTTTTTTTGCGATTTTTTTTCTCAAATATGGATTGAGCAATTTTATTCGAACCTTTTGTACATTATTGAGCATACTTTTGACAATGTTGTGTAATTTTTTCATGCAGAAATATTGAAGCATAAGCCCGTAACAGAGCTTCCCCCAGAACATCTTGGAAAAAAAAACAATTTGCGGTGTTCACTATAACTCGGCCGGAAATTATCCGAAAATGAAAAACCATGAAAATTTAGTCAAATTATAATCAAATCTTCCCCCCAACGTTCTCTGATAATTTTTTTTTTCATTTAAAAATTTTTGGCGGTCATCTAAAGTGTGAACTGTTATTTTCCACGAAAAATTCCGCCATTTTGTGGGTGGGAAACACCCTTAATGTAAAAAAAAAAAATTTAACTAAACGTTGGGGGGAGGTATTTAATATGTAGAAAATGTGTACAAAGTTTGAAATGAATCGGTCAAGTGGTTTTTAAATGGCAGTGAACACGGACTTTGAAAAAGTAGTTTTGAGAAAAACGCGTCTAAAGTGCACTGCCAGCCCGACCGCCCGCAGCTGTTAGAGGTATAGCGTTAAAGGCCAGGAGATTAATAAGACAATAACTTCAAGAATATTGCTTAGATCGGTTTAAAATTTTAAGGACATATTCTTGAAATGTTAAACAATAAGATAAGACAAAAAAAATAAATTCGATTTTTCGAAAGTGAAAATCCACACCCCGCCCTTAACATTTGTTTGATTTTAATTATTCGTAAATAGGAAATAATTTGGTGGATCCTTAATAGGACAATCTCGTTTACTAGAATGTGGCGTTTTTAAGGCATATCGTTCGATAAAAAAAATCATTTTGGTATACCGACAGAGCTTTATTTGCTTCTGGAGAATTCGCACGGGTCCCAAACATTGGGAAATGTTGATATTTGCAATAAGAAACTCTAGCAAGTAGTTTTTATTCCATGTGTACCCTGTCGAGTGTTTACAATATCTCTTCCCTCACATTTTTTCCCTTTCCGTATATGCATATTTGTATCTTCCACATTCTTCTAAAACTTCCTTTTATTTTTCACCGTCGTTCCTTCATTCTTTCTTCCTAGTTTTCCACTGGTTTCCTAAATGTTCCATTTTCCTTTCTCTTCATTTCTCTCCTCTTTCACCTGCAATTCGCTCCCCGTTACCTCCCTTTCTTCATCTTGTGTTCCTCTTCCCTTAAACTTTATATTCCTTTCCCCCTTCATCCATCGATACCCATCTTCACCCTCGTACTCAGATAGCGCGTTTTCACTATCGTCGTCGTGTTCACTTCGATTTTCCAATCTCCAGTCTCCATTTTCCCTCTGGGCACTATTTCCTGCCACCGATTGTACGCAATCACCGAGTTTCCAAATTTCCCAATAAACTCTAGCGATATATCGTATTTCTAAGCGCGGATTTGGCCAAAGACACAAAGATACAAAGTCCCTTGCGGAATACAAAAAAAAATGTAATCCAAACAAAAATTTTCTATTCTTCAGCGAGAGACAGCGAATCTTCAGCAGTCGGCGCAGTCGGAGCCGGCGATCAACAAGTCGCCGAAGGAAACACCGACGAAAATAAAGAAAAATGGCAAAGAGCCCGGGCAAAAGAGGAAGGAAGAGCCGGGAGAAGAGAAGAAGGAAGTCGTTGTGGCGAGCGCGAGCGCCCCTCAACAGCAGATCGCAAAGGAAATTGTAAAAGAGACAAAGGAAGCACCGAAGGAGGCCGCTACGATCAAGGAAACGAAAGAATCAATCGTCGTCCAACCGCCGTTGGCGAAGGAATCGAAGAAGGGAAAGAAAAAGAACGACATATTAGCACAGATCGGTGGCGATCGTGACGGTATAAACGTCTCGTTGCTGATGCCATTAGTGCAAAAGGCCGAGCTAAGCCGCTCGGAGATACAAATTCTTATCGATCAGCTACTGAACAAACAGCAGGACAATCCCTCGGAACATTCCGAGTGGACCGAGGGTCGTACGGATCCCGTTATAAAATTGAAAAAACAATTGGCCGAGAAGGACAAAGCGCTGAACGAGGAGCACGAGGCTAGCGCGACGTTTCAGAACAAATTGAAGGAACTACGCGCCGAATTAAACGCGGAAAGATCGCGTTTAGCGAGCCTAGTTAAACAGCTCGAGGAAGCATTGAACGCGAAAGTCACCGAGGCACAGACGTTGCACACGCGTATGCAACACATTTTGGAATCGCACGCCGCTGAGAAGCAAGGCTTCGCCCGACAGATCGAACAGCTTCAGGCTAAGGTCAACGAGGATGCCGCTGTTATACACAAAATGCAAGAGGATCAGGGACAGACTCAGGGACACATGCAGCAGGAACTCATTGCCCAGAGGAAACAGCTCGAGGTGCAATTTGGACAGATGCGCGACAATGAGAATGCGCTCAAGGCGCAATTGGCGCAGAAACACATCGAAGTCCAGGAACTTCAGAACGCGAGTATGAGCATGTCGCAAGAATTGCAAGCGACCTGCGAGAGCAGCACCGCCGAGATCGAAATGTTACGACAACAATTGGGTATGATGCAGGATCAGTTTATGCACTCGGAGGGTCAGTTGCAACATTTCAAGGAGGCGGGCGAGAGAATGCAGGATATGGCCAGACAACTCGAGGCGAGTTAAAATAATTTTACGATCATTGAGAGGCGTTCTTGTCTTCGGAATTAACACTAAACGTACCAACACTTTACACATATCTATTCTTACCATGAGGGGTCATTTTTCACCCCTTATGAAATAAACGTTGATTTTTAGAATGAAATTCTTAAATTTATTAAAGGAAAGAATTCGCAACGAATAGTCTGGTTTCTAATAACATAATCGAACAAATTTACTGAAAGTTAGATGAGCAAAAGAAATAACAACGAATGTACGATTTTAAAGTAAATTTTGAAAGGGGTCATTTGACCCCGCTTGATACGTTTAGTGTTAAAGGACGGAAAACAAAATTTGTTATGATGTTGACGTTTGCGTCGTTGGAATTCTATGAGAATAGATTTTTTGTATAGCACTAGCAACAACGCGCTCGCTTCGCTCGCGCTTGAATGTTTCATATTTCGAACTTGTCCTTTAGATTAAGAATCAACTGCAAATTCTTATAGATACTTTTTCCCAAGCGCCACAACGGATTTTGTCACCATACTGCAGTCGCTAAGATTATTTCGTCTCGATCGGTTGTCATTTCGTTATATAGTACATAATTTATTATAAGGTTGTTAAATTATGAGAATTGCATTGGGCGAGAGTCAATAATCTATTGAATCTTTGATCTTATTGAATCTTTGTATACTATAGATGTTGTTTCATGGTGAACGAAATCGTGTTTGAATTACGCGCGCTTTACGACAATCAATCAGATTGACGATAAACGGGCTTCATAATTCGATATATTTATCTCGCATTTCGAGAGTTTCGAGAATCGAGTGCCATGTCTTTTTTAAGAAAGGATTCATCTCCCTTCAGGTTGGATTTTCGAAGACAAAAATCGTTATAACGTTTTTTTGCGGTCTTCTTTCGGGGGGGGGGATAGGGTTAGGACAGCGTTTTTTCAATGATTTTCATGAATTTTTTTACAGTATAAAAAATGAATATAATTTATTGAAACTTTGAGAATATTTTATACATATATTTAAGTATATACGATAAAATTTTTGAAGAATTTCCTTGAAATACACCGAAGATATTAGCGACCCCATATTGCAGGTTCACAATCAGACTCAGCATTTTGCGTACATTCTTGAAGCCGCAATTTTCATCTGAAATCAAACGAGGTTGGAATTTACTTTTATCATATGTCTCTCTTCTATATGAACCTAAATGCTATCAAAAAAATAGAAAATTGAATTTTTTACAGGGGTCAAAACAAAAAAGCGTGATTTTTTGCCATTTTTTTACAACTTTGTTTGCAAAAAAAATTTTTTTAAATAACGATAATATTTCGAATTTAGGTTTATATAGAGCGAAATACTATGAAGAAAGTAACTGCCAATTTTCAAAACGATTGGTTGAAAACTTTTCAAACCAGCGTGTACGCAAGTTCAAAAAAAGTCGTTTTCAGAAAAACGCTCGGTTATACAAGTGGCGCGCTCGGGGCCTGAAGGAGAGCTACTCACTTTAATGGCTTATAACAATAGAACGAGTCGGAATTTTCATTTAAAATTTTGGGAACATATTTTTCAATAGTTTTACTAACAATTTATGAAATTTAAAAAAAATTGATTTTTTTAACCGTCTAACCCTATTTCTCCCCTTAAGGCCTAAACGGGCAAGAGAAGCGCGAAAAAGTTCGGTCTTTTTGTTCCTGTTAAAAAATTGCACGAACTACGTTTTCGCCAGTGGACCTTTCTAAAAAAAAAGGTGTCAATGGAGAATCGCTGCGCAGCCGCCACTCTTTTATTAATCAATGTATAAAAATTATTTTTCGTAGTTCATTGGTAGTGTATTAAATAACTGCGCGGAATTTCGATTAATTTCATTATTTCATTAAAAAAAATTCTCAAAATATGCCTATTTTTTCTCGCACTCAGACTGGCGTCTAAGCACTAAATTTTTTATTTTACGAAAGAATAATCGTATTGAAAGTCCCCAATGAAAGATCGTTCGAGATGTTTCTTCGATCGGTGTGACAAAAATATTAATTGGCACGTTAAATTTTTCTTTCACAGGAAGCTCATCGTGCTCACGCCGATTTCGATCATAGACTAAAGAGCGCTCATCGTCACGAGCAAGATTTGCAAAAGCAGTTGCACTCGCTTCAGGGTGAACTGAAAATGGCGAAAAACGAGGCGAACGAGAGCGCCGGTTTGAAGGGCGAATTGAACAAAGCACAAACGGAATTGATGAAAGTCAAGTCCGATCTGACACTGTCGCAGAACAGCGCAAAATCCGAAGCTGCCGAGATAACGACACTCCGTGCGTCCATTAACGAACGTGACGAGGAGCTCAAGTATTATCAGTCGGAAGCGACGAAATTGGCGACTGTGCTGCGCGACGAGAGAGGCGAAATAACGCGCGTAAGAACCGAACTGATAAAGGCTCAGGAAGATCTGCGAAAGCAGAGAGGCGAGAACGAGGATATCGTCGAACAATTGACCAAAGCAACGAGCAAAATAACGAAACTCGAGGTAGAAGTAACGGCTGCTACGGCCAATGAAGACGCGAAGGCCGAGCACGAGGCGCTGCAAAACGGTGACAGAAAAATGACCGACGTTCAGTTACAAATGACGAGACTACAAGAGGAAAACGATAGGATCTCGGCGCAGGTTAGTTTTCGTTTGAGATCAAAGATGGGAAAAAATTTGCAATACCAATAGACAATTTAATTAACACTCAACCGAACCGGCACTTTACATATACCGATTGTTACCGTAAATCAAATGATACATAAGGTATTAGGGCGATTTTTTTTTTTCGACTATTTTTTTTTCAGTCCCCACCCGAATTTTTGTTGGATATGTCGAAAAAAAAATTCCCTGAAAGTTACAGCCCTTAATATTAATTCTAAGTACTTGCCCAAAGCGTTGAGAAGATTTTCCATCTAAAATACACGTAAATCGAATTTTTTTTTTCTTCAAATTTCTATAACTCAGCCGCATTTTATGCTATCATATTGTTCTTGGTTTCGATTTACTCAGAATAAGACAATCTAAAAAAGTGCCTTTTGCGGCGAAAGTGTAAATTGTACTGGTGAGTTGGTACGGGTCACTGAAGTTGATTTTTACCCAAAATTCTCGTTTTTTTGCTGTTAACTCCGAAACAATTAACATTACGAAAAAAATGTTAATGAAAAATTTGTTGGAAATTTAATTTCCTAAAAAAAAGGTCCTATCGACCCAATTGCTTAGATTAATATTTCTCGAGATATTGAACTTTAACTTATGAGTAGTATAAAATTTATAAAATATGAAATATTAAATAATTAAAAAAATAAAAAAAGTTCAATATCTCAAGAAATATTAATCTAAGCAATTGGGTCGATAGGACCTTTTTTGTAGGAAATTAAATTTCCAACAAATTTTTCGTTTACATTTTTTTCGTAAAGTTAATTTTTTCGGAGATAACGGCAAAAAAACGAGAATTTTGGGTAAAAATAAACTTCAGTGACCCGTACCAACTTACCAGTACAATTTACACTTTCGCCGCAAAAAGCACTTTTTTAGATTGTTTTATTCTGAGTAAATCGAAACCAAGAACAATATGATAGCATAAAATGCGGCTGAGTTATAGAAATTTGAAAAAAAATAAATAAATAAAATAAAAAAATTCGATTTACGTATATTTTAGATGAAAAATCTTCTCACGCTTTGGGAAAGTACTTAGAATTAATATTAAGGGCTGTAACTTTCAGGGAATTTTTTTTTCGGCATATCCAACAAAATTTCGGGTGGGGACTGGAAAAAAAAATAATCGAAAAAAAAAATCGCCCTAATAAGGTATGCAAAGAATTTTTCTCGGTAAAAAATAAGCTACGAGATAAACGGATAACGAGAAATTGACTAATCGGATTATAAAAGAATTTACAGAAAGTCAGATGAGCAAAAGAAATAACAATGAATGTACGATTTGAAAGTAAATTTTGAAAGGGGTCATCTGACCCCGCTTGGTACGTTTGGTGTCAAATGAAAAAACATTTTTACTCGGTAAATACAATTTATTGTATTGTGTTATTTGGTTTTTTTTTTTCAAGCTGGGCAAATTCGCGGAACTGCAAAAAGAATTGAAACAATTGCGCGAGGAGAACGAATCGCTCGCTTCGCAATTGGCAGCGACCATGGAACGTCCGGCTGCCGAGGGTCACGAAAACGGCATCGAAGAAAAGTCCCGGAAGAACAGTGTTCAGTCGTTGGAGCACGCGAATTTGTAAGTTCGACGACGGTGTGAAACGAAATTTCCGACGCTTGCGGCGTCGGCAATCATGTTGCGCGACTCCTCCACGATGATTTCGATGTTTCTCTCGCAGATTGGAGCAGAAGGAGAGTCAGCTTGATGCCTTGAAAGTGGAATTATCGAACAAGGAGTCGGAGCTCAGTCAACTTCGTATTCAGATTCAAAATTTAGAGAGCGAGGTGGAAAAACAGAATGGCGCTACTAAGAGGCTGCAGGATGATCTCGAAGCGCAGCGTTCGAAGAACAACGTAAGGAGTTTTGCTCGTGTATCGCTCGTGCAAGTTTTGCCTTTTTTTTTTTTTTGCGCAAAGAATTTTTTTTTATCTCCTGAGATGTTTTTAAAATTAATACCGGTTTTGAGACTGTTATGAAACTTCGAATTAGGGATCATTCGAAACGCTCTAGTTTGCCCAAATTGAAAACGTATCGGGGAAAAAAAATCGGGGTGGAAGAAAAAGCCCGAGGGAAAAAATTACCGCGGAAAAAATAGCCGGCGGAAAAAAAGCCGATGGAATAAAAAAATGTTAATGTCAAAACAACTGAATCTCACAATTCCAAGTACCCCACGATTCCACGGATTCCACACGCGCGCGCGCACCCACTGAGCTGTTTGGGTTTGTTTGGGTTTTTTCCGCGGGCTTTTTTTTTTCGGCTATTTTTTTCCTAGATCCAATTCAAAGTTATCGAGATAAAACTTTGAAATGCAGATAAAGTAGTGATCGTCATTCGTCAACAATCCGTTTCCATCACTTTTCCAACTTTGCCGATATTCTGCAATTTATCTCTCTCTCTCTCTCTCTCTCTCACACACACTCTCTTTTTCTCTCTTCTCGCAATTAAAAACAACAACAACAAAAAAAACGCAAGAAAGTTGTTACACTAAAAAATTAATCGCAGGAGTTACGTACTAAGAACTGGAAAGTGATGGAAGCTCTTTCGGCTGCCGAGTCACGCGGTAAAACCAATACCGGAAAATGTGTTGACGTAAGTCGATTTTCAAAAACTTCTCCCAAAATCGATAATTTCTTTTTGTCATTGTCTCTTGTTTTTTTTTCCTGGAAAAATATTCAAACATAGCACGTAAAGAGTAGACGTCGTGTTGATTGAAGTTTTAAATTATTCAGAAGGACAAGCGTCTGTAAACGTGCTTTTGTTATTTTCAGAAAAGTGTAGAAAAGATAAAAGCGGAAGAACAAGAATCCACCAAGTCGCTGTTGCAGAGGATATTCCCCGATGTTAAAGTGGCCGAAAAGTCCTACGATCGTTGGCTCGGAGCGTTTGAGGCTCAGGTCAACGTTGTACTGGCGGAATTACGAAAACGTGGAGTATCCGAAGATAGTAACGAGCTCGCGATACAAAACACAAAACTGCAGAACGCCGTCTCGAATTATAAGCAAATAATAGAGGACACGGTACGTTGGTTTTTTTTTTTTTTACGATAAATTAAAAGGTCTTTGGTGTTGCGGGAGGATCGATCGAGTGCCGAGGTTGAAAAAATTCTTCAAACGAGTTTTCAGGACGAAAGTGATGTTAATGACGGTGTAACTGGAGTAAAAAATGTCTGCTTGATAGAGAAAAGATATGCAAAATGATAAAAGTTAAATTTTTACATTTTTTTTTCGATTTTAATGACCGACAGCTAATTATTTTCGTTCGACGACACTGCAGTTTATCCGCTGAAAAATTCGAAAATAATTTTTCGGGAGTACTTAGGCACTCGATTGAAATGACCGTACCGTTGAAGCGTTTATAGTATTAGCAGTAGTTTTGTTCCATTCCTTTTGGGTATTTACAATATCCTTTCCCTTACATTTTTTCCACTACACATTAGGGCGATTTTTTTTTTTCGACCATTTTTTTTTTCTCAGTCCCCACTTGAAATTTTGATGGATATGTCGAAAAACAAATTCCCTGAAAGTTACAGCCGTTAATATTAATTCTAAGTACTTTCCCTTAGCGTGAAAAGATTTTCCATCTAAAATACACGTAAATCGATTTTTTTTTTTTTTTTTTAAATTCTATAACTCAGCCGCATTTTATGCTATCATATTGTTCTTGGTTTCAATTTACTCGGAATAAAACAATCTAGAAAAATGCCTATTGCGGCGAAAGTGTAAATTTTACTGGTGAGTTAGTACGGGTCACTGAAGTTGATTTTTACCCAAAATCCTCGTTTTTTTGCTGTTATCTCCGAAACAATTAACTTTACGAAAAAAGTGTGAATGAAAAATTTGTTGGAAATTTAATTTGCTACAAAAAAGGGCCTATCGACTCAATTGCTTAGATTAATATTTCTTAAGATATTGAATTTTAACTTTTGAGTAGTGTAAAATTTATAAAATATGAAATATTAAATAATAAAAAAAATAAAAAATAAAAAAAGTTCTATATCTCAGGAGATATTAATCTAAGCAATTGGGTCGATAGGACCTTTTTTGTAGGAAATTAAATTTCCAACAAATTTTGTATTCACATTTTTTTCGTAAAGTTTATTGTTTCGGAGATAACAGCAAAAAAACGAGAATTTTGGGTAAAAATCAACTGCAGTGACCCATACGAACTCACCAGTACAATTTAGACTTTCGCCGCAAGAGGCACTTTTTTAGATTGTTTCATTCTGAGTAAATCGAAATCAAGAACAATATGATAGCATAAAATGCGGCTGAGTTATAAAAATTTGAAAAAACAAAATAAAAATTCGATTTACGTGTATTTTAGATAGAAAATCTTCTCACGCTTTGGAAAAGTACTTAGAATTAATATTAAGGGCTGTAACTTTCAGAAATTTTTTTTTTTCGACATATCCAACAAAATTTCGGGCAGGGACTAAAAAAAAAATAGTTGAAAAAAAAATCGCCCTAACATACATATTTGTATCTTATATTTTTCTCTATAACTTCATCTATTTTTCACCGTCGTTGCTTCTTCCTAGTTTTCCACTGCCTTCTTAAATGTTTCATTTTCCGCCTTCTCTGTTTTCCCCCTTCTTTCACCGACAATCCACTTCCCATTGCCTCCCTTTCTTCATCCTGGTTTCTCTTCCCTTAAACTTTTTAATCCTTTTCCGGCCTCATCCAGCTATTCCAAATTCGGTTTCCGTCTCCTCTTCCTCCACCGATAGTTCCGTCTTCACTCTCGCACTCAGACTGAGCACTCTCGTACTCAGATAGTACGTTTTCACTATCGTTGTCGTGCACACTTTCATTTTCCTCTTCCGTTTCGTCGAACCAATTCCCTTATTGCCGCCGCTAATTCCACTCTCCAATCTCTTGTTCCAGTCTCCATTTTCCCTCTGAGCATACTTTTTCCTGTCTCCGATCACCCGAATCACCAAATTTCCAAATTTCCCACCACGTGGGCTTTCGTGCGTTACTTCCATTGTCGCGAGTTCCACTTTCCTTAAACTTTATATTAATTTTCCACCTCATCCAGCTGCTCCGATTCGATTTACGGTTTCGTCTTCCCCGATTTATATCTGTCGAAGCGTTTATAAATCTTTTTGTCATCGTTCCGATGAAATATTTTGTCTAATATGCGACAAAATCTTAGGAGGGTATGCTGACCAAACTCCAGAGTCACATACAGACCGAAGAATCGAGATGGGAATTTCAGTTACGGCAAAAGGAGAACGAGGTGTCGAATCTCAGGATAGAGCTCAAAGAATTACAGACGAAATCGACGATTAACGAAAAGGTGAGCGGGATCCTTGGAACACTCGTCGAAGCGACTTATTGCCGAGATATTTTTATAACTATCTAACTCACTGGGTTTTTAATTGATGAAAATAATTTATCGTTAATACCCGTGGGGAAATAAGCGAAAGCGGTACTAACGATCTGTTATTAGTTTGCGTTGGAGCAGCGGATTTATGAATTTTTTTTTCTTTTTTTGCCAAATTAACTAGTCTCAAGTAGAAACAGAGTGGCTTATCAAGGAGATACGACTGTCGGGACCAGTAGGAGCATTTCAAAAAGATTAATCGTATCGTTTTCGAAAAAAAATACGCGACAAACATAGTTTTCATTGTAACGCGTGGATGTGCAAATTAATTACGGATTAACTAGCAAAATTGCGATGTTTCTCGTATTTCCACTTATTTACATAATGTAGAGTATGGGAATCAAGAGAAAATATATTTTTTCCCTCGTTTTTTTTTTTTTTTGGTGTGCAACCGCCTAAATCGTAGTACTCTCTTTTTAACGACGGTCGCATCTCCTTAATCGCATAAAATATACGATATATGGTTGTGGCAGCTGGCGTGCTCAGAATCTCACGAAACTGCGGACTCTCTCGTCTATGACAGTGACGGAGTCGAGTTTGCATTTAGCTGTATCGAGAAATCGCTACCTACGATCACACGAGAGGTACGGAGATCTCCAATCTTTCGCAGTAATCGATCGTCCCCCGCTTTACTTAACTCGTTCGATAACATAAAAAAAACTCAATACTCCACACTCCCGATTCGCTTGATCGTTTAATTTCTAGTCATTTTCTTATTTTTATTTATTTATTTTTCCGAATCGTCGCTTTCTTTTTATACTTGAATATTGGGCAAAAATCTCCAATGTTTCTGGGTTTTTTTTTTATTGTATTTTTTGTATTTTTTTTTATTTTATATATATCTCGTTTTTTCATTCGCACAGTTACAACAAAAAATTACGGAGCTCGAAGCGCGATTGACGGAGGAGGAAAATTTGCGCGAGGAGTCGAAGGCCGAAATATTGGCGCTCAGAGAAGCGAGCAAGAGTTCGGTGAAGGGAGGAGCTCTGAGTAACAAATTTTTAGGGTCGGAACAACTACAAATGGTAGGCAAACAAATTTTTGTGCGTTTAATATTTATTTTTACTTTTTTTTTTTTCTTTTTCCTGAAATTCTGACTCGACATTTATTTATTTTTTAATTTTAATGCAGGAACACAACAATAGGGCAAAACTGGACGAGGAAGCGGCGAAACTTCGATCGATTATCGTCAGCCGAGAGGTACGCCTTTCTTTACGAAGAAAGGAAAAAAAAAACTTTTGTTCTTACTTGGAAAAAACCAAATCCGATTTTATTAATAACAAACGAAATTTCTTTAGTTTTTGGCTTGACGAAGAAAAAAATTCGCTGATTATTTCAGGGCTACATTCAGGTACCCGGTAATATCTCCGATCAGTCGACCATAAACGGCCCAGCTACTTCCGATTCTTCAAAATCCGAGGTTAGTAAAAGTTTGCCTCGCATATTCATATGTCGATAAAGCGCATTAAAATATTTAAAAAAAAAATCCGTAACGGCATGGGGGATACACGATTGTCACTTGTTGTTTTAACACTTAAAACGAAAGCGAACAAAAAAGAATAACTAAACTAAAAGCAAATTGGTCATAACGAGAGCGATTTTTTTTTCCATACATTCAGCATTTGCATTAATGTTCTATATTTACAAGCATATTTACAAACAAAAGAATAAAAAGAAGGAAAAAAGCTTTAAATCCGCTGCCATAACTTTTCTGCTTGAAATATGTCCCGAAAGCGATACACGGTTTGGTTTGTCTAAGTTCCTGCGAACGGTAACGCCAAAGGTATTTTGCGAGGTATAGGCACATATCTTTATTAAAAAGAATTACAACTTTTATTACGTTTTTAATTTGCGTTCAATTTGTAAAACATTCGATTTTTTTTTCTCATCTATTGCTCCCAGGGTGGCCCATTTTATAAAAATTTTCAAATTTTCGTGTGGGCATGTTTTCAGATAATAGTTGACTACAAAAAGCAGACGTTATGATTTTTTTTAGATTTCCAAACTCAAATGTAAGGCTGCGCGAATGATTTTAATTCCTTATGAACTTTAGCCCACGATGAGGGAAATGAATTTTTAAATTAAAACTTTCGTGATATAATTATTGAGATTATTTATGTTTTTCGTCTGGAAGTTGTTTATAAAACATCAATGAACATAATGAAGATTTGTTTATTTTATTTTTTCCATTCGTTATTGAAATAAAAAATCCGATTTTTGTGAAAATCAAGGGTTTTGTAAGGCTTCTACGGACCGCTTAAAATGGACGAATCTTATTCAAAATACGTTGAGTGATTATTTAACTATCGAACTATCATTACACAAAAAAAACACATTATTGAAAAAAGGCGATGAAAAATTCTTCAATTTTTGAGAAGAATCAGGTGTTAGGATTGTCAAGTGCATTTACAAGTATCATAAACAGTGAAAGTGAGAGGGTCAATTGGCTGGGTAGCCGTTTTCTGAAAAAAAAATTCCTCTCGGGTAGGGTTCTCAGGTATCGGTGAAGAGAGGTAACGAGATGTACGATTCCACTAGATGATTTTGAATCTTAATCATTAATTATAATAACTAATTGTAGTAAAAAAATTGAGAACAATATCTCACCGAACGGTACCACAAATATTTAATTTTTCCGTCATTTCAAACTCTGATTTTTTCAATAAAAATAGCTTCCAGTTCTATAGATGATACAAATGCATTATTAACTAAATTTTTATATAAAATTTGACATCTCTGATGGCTAATGGCTTAGTTTTTCATTAACATTTTCGATGAGTTAATATTGGAAATTTATTTATTAAATTTTTTCGAGTCACATAAAGCAATGAAATTTAAAAATACATCCCTTAAAAGCTAAACTTTTGTTAAGGGAGGGGTAAGGGTCTCAGCGTAAAAAAAAAACACTTTTTTTGCGATTTTTTTTCTCAAATATGGATTGAGCAATTTCATTCGAACCTTTTGTACATTATTGAGCATACTTTTGACAATGTTGTGTAATTCTTTCATGCAGAAATATTGAAGCATAAGCCCGTAACAGAGCTTCCCCCAGAACGTCTTGGAAAAAAAAACAATTTGCGGTGTTCACTATAACTCGGCCGGAAATTATCTGAAAATGAAAAACCATGAAAATTTAGTCAAATTATAATCAAATCTTCCCCCCAACGTTCTCTGATAATTTTTTTTTCATTTAAAAATTTTTGCCGGCCATCTAAAGTGTGAACTGTTATTTTTCACGAAAGATTCCGCCATTTTGTGGGTGGGAAACACCCTTAATGTAAAAAAAAAAAATATTTAACTAAACGTTGGGGGGAGGTATTTTATACGTGGAAAATGTGTACAAAGTTTGAAATGAATCGGTCAAGTAGTTTTTAAATGGCAGTGAACACGGACTTTGAAAAAGTAGTTTTGAGAACAACGCGTCTAAAGTGCACTGCTAGCCCGACCGCCCGCAGCTGTTAGAGGTATAGCGTTAAAGGCCAGGAGATTAATAAGACAATAACTTCAAGAATATTGCTTAGATCGGTTTCAAACGTTAAGGACATATTCTTGAAATGTTAAACAATAAGATAAAACAAAAAAAAATTCGATTTTTCGAAAGTGAAAACCCTCACCCCGCCCTTAAACTTTGAATGATTGGCGCAGCCTTATATTTGAATTTAGAAATCTAAAAAAGAATCATAACGTCTGTTTTTTATAGTCAACTATTATCTGAAAACATGCCCACACGAAAATTTGAAAATTTTTATAAAATGGCCCACCCTAATTGCCCCGTAAGGTAGTCACGACGATATTGACCCTGGAGCACTTTTACCCCCCCCCCCCCCCCCCCCCCCCCTCCCAGCGTACAATTATAGTATTCGTAAAGGAACAGCAATTTTCTCGAGTCTCGTTTGTTGCTTTCCCTTTTTCCTTTTCACCAATAACATTTTCGTAGTAATAACGTTTTTTTTCATTCCGTGTCGACCGAGAAGCTTGCCGCTCCTCGAGCCCTTTAATCAATGATTCGTTGAATTCCCAATTCTTCATGCAAACGATATACGTATATAAAAAAAAAAAAAAATATATATTATAAATATATATGCAGCCAACAAGAGCGACAGAAACTCTGATAGCTGCGTTAGAAAAAACTCTGCTAAAGAATGCGGATAATGAAAACAGTTCGGTAAGCGACGTCGCGAGTTTGGTACATTCGCAGCGAGAATACGACGACAGCTCCTTAACCTCAGAAATAAATTCTAAATACTGTCGCGCGACAGAACACAACACACAGGCTAGTTGGAATCCCTTGAACGGACAGCAACACAAAAAGCACAAGAAAAAGAGGAAGGTAAAATCATAGTGATACGAGAGAGAAAGAAAAGAAAGAAAAAAACAATCGTGACGAAGTTTTGCAGGACCGATTCTTTTTTTTTTTTTTTTTTCCAAACAATTTGGTGCACCGTATTTGAACGAGTTTCGGATTATATCGTATTGTCTTGGTCCACGAGTAATGGAAAGTAGCGAATCAATTGCAACTTGTGATAGAGAAAGAAAAAAAAAACAAAAAGTGCTTTATAATTGCACACTTGGGTTATTTGCGAATATTTTTTTTCTTCCGCAAAACTCCTAGGACGCGCTCTGAGCTTCGATAATGCGAAGACACGAAAGTTTCGTTATACAACGTCGTTCTCGTCTGCGAACAAAAAAATTAATAACTGTTGTTGCGATACCGTAGAGCCTGTTGGCTATTTTTTTCCTTCTTGACTTTTACTGACTTTTTTTTTTCTTCCGAGCTGCGTAGTACTTTTCGCATTATTTCTATCGTAGATATGGTTGATCCGGGAACAATATATCGCTGTAGTTGATATTTTATTATTACAATTTGGAGAATACTTTGCTACGTTACTTATCGCTAGTGAACTTCTTCGTAAGAATTTTTAATCTTTGGTGGTAGAAACTGCTATCAATTCGCATGCGGATTGCAGGTCGGAAAGGGTCCTTCGGGCAAAATATACAGAATTTTTCGTAATTGAACTGTTTTTTTTTTTTTTTTTTTTTTTTTTCCAATTTACGAATAATTCGGTATGCGTTTCGTTGTAAAATTGCCAATTTTTCTCCGGTCCTAGGAAAATCCCGTCTGCGACCTATTCCGTCCACTTGACGTTTAATTTTGATTTTTATTTGTCGAACAAAAAAAAAAACGTGCCGTTATCTCTCCAAGAATCTTCAATTGAATTAGGAAAGTCGACGATATTGTATTAAAAAAAAAAAGTAATTGCGATAAAAAGAATCACGGGAAAAACGATAAAAGTACAATTTTTCCCGGGCGCCGTCCCTGTCCCAGTGTTTGTCCTGTGCAATTAATTTTTTTATTTTTATTTTTTTTTTAATCGTTAACGCGGATAGAGATGACTGTAACTACTGTTTTTATTCGGCAGTCGAGCAAAACTAGGTAATGCACCATTTTTTATTTTCCATCCAGATTTTACAGGAATAGAGTTATGTAAAAATTTAGCTCGGCGTTGTAAAAAAAAAAACAAAACCCAAACAAGCAAAAAATTAAATAACTATCTACTGTAATTTTCGTTGTTTCGACAGTCCACTGTGAAACCTGCGAAAAAGCGGCGCAGATTTGCAGGTACGCTAATAAGTCAGAAAATTAATTTCTGAAATGTAAATTCTTTGCCAATTTTTCATTTATATAAATATATACAGTGAGAGCTGTAACGAGCTCTTTTGTAGCAATTATTTATTATCACATCACATTTAATCATTTTTCTTTATCTTTTATTCATTACTTTATATTCATATATATATGGCTGAACTGTATCTTGTTTTTTTTATCTTTAAACCGTATTAGTTCATTTTAATTGTCGACTTGTTTTTTTTTTTTTTTTTAAAGCGCTTCAACGGGATTTGGTTCATGGCTAAGCCACTCTCGAAATTTTCAACAGCCCCTTTTTGTCAAATTCAATTCACTTTCTCTTTCTTTTTTTTTTTTTTAAACATCCGAATTTTAATCATCACACGCGCATATTTCGTACATTAGTGTTTAGAATAAATGGAGATTGTTTTTTTTTTTCTTTGTTCTTCTGTCTCTCTCTCTCTCTCTCTATATATATCTTGAATCGTCATAGTGCATACTGAATGTCTATTTGCATCTTGACTACCACAGATCGTTTCAGTTACAAATTATGTACTTATGATTTTCATTATTCTTCGATAATATCATTTTTGTTCTCGACTAACGTTTAAAGTCTCGAAGAAAGTTGCAGATCGTGGAAAAATAAATAGAAAATGTGATGTGTCAGGATGGAGAGAGTGGCTTTTCGTTCAAATTTTATTCAGTATATTTGCTTGCGGTGTAATATCATTTGTGCGTTATAAAGTCGTGGCTTTACATAATGGTGCAGTTTTGTTTTTCTTTTCTTTTTTTTTTTTTTTTTCATCAATCTGCGTCGCCACACAGCAGTTATCGGGTATTGAGGGAATTTTCGTGTCACGTGGGCTGATGTAGTAATTTTTCATACATTTTTTCTATAAATAATAATAATAATAATGATAATCCAGTGAATTAGGAGTTACACGTAGCTTTGAGCAGTAGGAACGAGCTAGTCGATGTAAATATAATTTTATCGATCGTTTATCGCGTCATATCGTGTCATCAAAAAAATGTTTTCAATAAAAAAACCGGGTCCATTTTTCTTTTCATTATTTCATCACCATCGTAAAATTGTACATACAGTAGTCACCGATGCCGAATTATCATCAACGGAAATGTGATATGGTCAGGAAAGGTAAAAAAAATTCGATCACTAATCGATTATCGTAGATTATTCGGTGAATACATATTCATTACTGATAACGGAAATAATTAATAGAGCGCAAACACTGGGGTTACAGGGTGTGTACACGGCATGTGATTTTTTTCGTACACATATAGATTTCGTTGATTACTAGTTTTTTTTACATCAGCGACTAGTGAATCAACGATTCGCACTCAAAAATCCTTGCGAACATATCTCGTAACAATGGTGCAAAACATTTTCGGAGCTCAGGGCTGCCAATTGTAATTTAAACAAATCGTTGAATTAATTGATAATGACGAAAACTAAATGTATTTGATTAACAAGGCAATTTGATTGATACAGGTATTTAAGGTAGTAGTCTGGTAACTTAAGCCGATTTTCATGTCTTCTTTAGAGGGCATTTTTTTTTTGTAGGAAAATAAAAATGAATCGTCTTGGATATTTAGGATTTTTTTATTTACATATTAAAGATACAAAAAAAAAATGTTTTGAAAAAATTTAATAGTTTATTGTTATTATTATTATTATTGATCGAAGTTGGCACGAAATAAAAAATTCTTGATAATTCTTAATCTATAGACGTGTCATTCTGGTCGGAACTACCGAAGTTAAATTTCATGGATAAATAACGAAATGGCGGACTTTGGAGAAAAAAAAACTTTTAGTAGTTCCGACCAGAATGACATGTCTACAGATTAAGAATTATCAAGAATTTTTTATTTCAGATAACATCAAGAGCCAAAATCATCGGGGCCACCCACGCGCTTTTTTTTCGAGGTGCCAACTTCGATCAATAATAATAATAATAACAAAACGATTAAATTTTTTCAAACAAAATTTTTTTTTGTATCTTTAATATGTAAATAAAAACATCCTAAATATCCAAAACGATTCATTTTTATTTTCCTACAAAAAGAACGCCATCCAAAAAAGACATGAAAATCGGCTTAAGTTACCAGACTGCTACCTTAATTAACACTTTTTCTTTTTACTTTCACAATGCAATTTAATCGATGCGTCGGATAAAATCGCGATAGCCATTTATGCTTTTAAAGACAGACTTTTAAAATACGAAAAAAAAAAAAACGAGCACTATTATTTAGAAATGGGTGAACATCACAAGTAGACTTCATCCTTCATAGAACATTCATGTCCGCCACAAATATCACTCGCTAATAAACTATGTTTTATTTATTTTGCCTCTTTGTTCCCCCCCAACCCTTTCATTATCGAATTAGCATTACGCTTGCATAAAAATCAACCACCTTTTTTTTTTACTATCGTCATCGTTTAAGTGTACCTTTGTCAGTCGTAGATTCGTACACTATTCGTTCGTTAATTTAGATTGTGTTTATTCGTAAACGTTTTTATGTCGAACTCAATGTTTCGAGGTTGCATTTAATTTTGTTCTTTTTTGTTTTTACTGTTGGGATACGGTGTAAAGAGCTAAAAGTAGTTAGATCTCGGGATCGAGATCGCCGATTACTTTCGCACTTGTAATATCAATTGTTTAATTTTTTTTTTCAGGGTGGTTCAGGAAAAAAGTAATGTCTAGGAACAAGCCGCGCTAAAGGATTATATTGCCGTGCGGTCGTTTAGAAACGAGAGATGAAAATGAACGGAAAAAGAAATGAATTTGAAAAAAAAAAAAAAAAAGAAGGATATAGTGTTAAATAGAGAGCACATACAGTCAAAGCTGTGGACTCGCGTAATGCGGTGACTTTGCTACTGAAAAGACTAATATAATAATGAAATATTATGAATAATGTTTATTATAAACGGAGGAAGAAAAGAATTTAAAAAAAATACATATTTTATTATGCGGAGGAAGTATAAAGGATTACGGAGAAAAGAATGATGAAGAAAGGGGAACGAGAAACACGTAGTTCGTAAACGAGACTATTGAAAAGAAAAAAAAAAGATTAAAACAAAATATATATATATTGATGTACGATGGATACATAGATTTTTAAGACCTACTTGAACCATGTATTAAGCGTCAAAAAGATGGAAGAAAGGCATTAACGAGAGAGAGAGAGAGAGTTTCATTTGCATATTTTTTACTAGAAAATATTATGTAACGGTATTTGAGAATTTTTTCTTTTTCGTTTTATAGAGAAAAGTCAAGGCGGACAGTCCCAGAACAGTATATAGCGTGATATTTCAATTCTCCGAACGATCGAATGAACGAAAGAATATAAAAGACAAAGAACAAAATGTTAGTTCGAGTATCACATTTTTTAAAAAAGTTAAGTAGAGCCCCGAGCAACTGGACGTACGAGTGTTGAATTTGGAAAAAAAAATAAAATTGACTTACTCTCGCGGACAGTTCAACGCGTGATCCAGCATTATTGTCGATTAATCGATAAAAGTTTGTAAAATTGATTTTTTTTTTTTTTTTCCAAACCCGGTACTCATTTAACCGGAGCTCGGCGCTCTACTTTTTAAGCAAAGTACGAGTGGATTATCAATTGAATCGGATTTCCTCAAAGTGGCCAAGCTCAAAATCGCACGGGGCACATTGGGCAAATCTTAACTGTAGGAAAAAAGAAAACAAAACTTGTGACAATTACGACGAATATTGTTAATTAACCGGAAAATCGCCTGCATTTTTAATGGGAGTGAAAAGAGTGAAAAACAAAAAAAAAAGACTAAAACGTAGATACTGAACCACACGTGCAATAAACAGACACAGAGACTTTAGATACACGTTTTCTCGTGCTGATACACGAGAAAACAAAGCCGAAATTACGAAATTTGATTTTTTCTATTAGCGTAAGAGAGTAGATTCTCGAAACGAAATTAATTGCAATTCCGTCACAATTATATTCGCGAACGAAAGGAAAACACTGGAGCAAAAGAAAAATAACGAAAACACAATGACACACTGTAATATCGGACATGATAATCAGATCTCAGTTTGCACTTCCGGATCCGGACAAAGATTCCGTGACGAATCATATCAAATTAATAAAAATAAAAATAAAAAAAAGATGAAAAAAAAAACATATTGAGTGGATATTGCGATCGAATTTTATTCTCGAAAGCTCTTGAATCTAATGGCGAATGAGACAAACTGTTTTTGTCGTCATTTAAATCACAGTCAAACAACGCAGTCACATTCGCGTGAATCATGAGCGTACAGTTTACGAAAAAAAAAAAACACACACAAAATCATTATTACAGGGTTTGGTGAACGCAGAGTGGTAATCAACATTTGTCAATGGAGTAGACGATTATGTCGTGAAAGTGTTTATTTTTTCTCTTTTTTTTTTCTTTCTTACGTTCACCAAGCCTTGAGGGACAGCATAATCGTCCTACTGCTATTAAAAGAAGAAGAAGAAAAAAAACGAAAGTTCGTTCATTCTGTACCGTACTTATTTTATATACATTTTATAAATATACAGAATAAGGGGTAAATTGTGAACTAATTTGTTTCGCTTCGGGGGTGAGGTGACAGTGGCTTGGAGAAACGAATGAATAATAATAATGATAAAAGACAGAGATACTCGGACACGGAGATACCGTTGCGCTTGTAATTTGCTGGTCGGGGTTCCGATCAAGTCAATGTTATCTCGTCACTAAAATTGAATTTATTGATTGAAATCTCTGGTTGAGGAAGGGAAAAAAAAACAATTGAACAAACGAAATACTCCTGATGATAATGTTGATGTAAAATCCATTGAATTATTGGGTAAGCCTTAACACCTGGTAGTAATCTTATAACAGTTGCAATATAGCATAAAAATATGATAAAATAAATATATATGTACCCTGGAAATTGTCATTGAATATGTTATTAACCCGACGATCCGCCGTCCCGATATTTATTTTCAGGGGGGTTTGCAACGATATCCAAGGGTAATGAAACACGGTCAATGAGAAATATTATTCGTGCGTTTCAAAGTTACATTTCAATTTCACTAAACTGAAATCGGTGTCCGCGCTTCGCGCGCTCCTTTGTAGATTAGGTTCGTCGTCTACAGTCGTGCAATCTGAAGGTATGCACAGGACCGAACTCCGAGCGCGACATCGACAGCCAATCATAATGTCGAGTCAGCCGGCTTCGGAAATAAATCGCATTTCGAGATATCTTGTGAAAAGATTTTTCAGAGGAAAAAATATAGGGTGTTTTTTTTTTTTCCAGTCCCCACTCGAAATTTTGTTGGATATGTCGAAAAAGAAATTCCCTGAAAGTTACAGCCCTCAATATTAATTCTAAGTACTTTTCCAAAGCGTGAGAAGATTTTCCATCTAAAATATACGTAAATCGATTTTTTTTTTTTTTTTTTTTCAAATTTCTATAACTCAGACACATTTTATCCTATCATATTGTTCTTGGTTTCGATTTACTCAGAATGAAACAATCTGAAAATGTGCCTTTTGCGGCGAAAGTGTAAATTGTACTGGTGAGTTGGTACGGGTCACTGATGTTGATTTTTACCCAAAATTCTCGTTTTTTTGCTGTTATCTCCGAAACGATTAACTTTACGAAGAAAATGTAAACGAAAAATTTGTTGGAAATTTAATTTCCTATGAAAAAGGTCGTATCGACCCAATTGCTTAGGTTAATATTTCTTGAGATATTGAATTTTTTTTATTTTGTATTTTTTTTACTTAATATTTCATATTTTATAAATTTTATACAACCCATAAGTTAAAGTTCAATATCTCAAGAAATATTAATCTAAGCAATTGGGCCTATAGGACCTTTTTTGTAGGAAATTAAATTTCCAACGAATTTTTCATTCACATTTTTTTCGTAAAGTTAATTGTTTCGGAGTTAACAGCAAAAAACCGAGAATTTTGGGTAAAAATTAACTTCAGTGATCCGTACCAACTCGCCAGTACAATTTACACTTTCGCCGCAAAAGGCACTTTTTTAGATTGTTTTATTCTGAGTAAATCGAAACCAAGAACAATATGATAGCATAAAATGCGGCTGAGTTATAGAAATTTGAAAAAAAAAAAATTCGATTTACGTGTATTTCAGATGGAAAATCTTTTCACGCTAAGGGAAAGTACTTAGAATTAATATTAAGGGCTTTAACTTTCAGGGAATTTCTTTTTCGACATATCCAACAAAATTTCGGGTGGGGACTGGAAAAAAAAAATAGTCGAAAAAAAAAAGTCGCCCTAATATGTACCCTACAAATTGTCATTGAATATTATTAACCCGACGATCCGCATCCCGATATTTATTTTCAGGTTTGCAACGATATCCAAGGGTAATGGAACACGGTCATTGAGAAATTTTATTCGTGAGTTTGAAAGTTAAATTTCAATTACACTAAACTGAAATCGGTGTCGGCGCTTCGCGCGCTACTTTGTAGCTTAGGTTCGTTATCTACGATCGTGCGATCTGAAGTATGCATCATAATAACGAGTCAGCCGACTTAAAAAATCAATCGCATTTCGAGATATTTCGTGAGATGTCTTTTTCAGGGGGGGGGGAATAAATGAGACCTTATGACAAAGTAGGCACAGCATGTAGTTGTGAAAATATGAATTTGATTATTTGAACTGTCGTGTATTTACAATGATTATCACAGAACGACATTTTTGCATTCTCGTTACGTTCGATGTGTACAAAAAAAAAAGAACTTTCATCAATTCAGCATAGTTTGAAGAAAGCCGAGAATATAACTGCCCAAATCCTCATCCTGATTGGTCCACGATACGTAGACGCTTTTCTTGTCGTCCTCGTCGCCCTCGACCTTGACGAGAACCGACTCGACGGATATCGAACCGTCGGTTAA